>OX578134.1:120244151-120961651 GCA_951213105.1 Amaurobius ferox
TATTTTGCAGTTTACGAGACAAAAGTACTAATTTTCAAATTTGCAGTTAAGGTCCCTGCTTTCAGTCTCATCTGTAAGGGCACAGTTATTTTACTACACCGATACACCACTTTTATAGCTCTGACTATCATAGTTAAAATGCTTTTGGACTATTTACAACTTTTGCAAGCACCATGTATTTAGTATTTATTCCCCATGTCGCTTATCTAATTTTAGGTGTTAATCTTTACTGTTAAATTAGCCTGTTTTTAATCTAGAAGAAATTTGATACTAGAATAGCATTTCAATTTTCTAAAGCTAAAAAATTTATTCCAGCATAGCAACTTTAGCAATAGAATATTAAACTACAAATATAACGATTTAAATAACAGTCGTGTCATAGTTTTACACATTCTTTACAATACATAATATCAATGAATGGAAATGGATCATATACTGACTCCCAATTATTTTATAATTTTCATTATTCTGGGTATCAGTTGCACAAGAATTAATTATTTGTTCAAAAATGCATGCAGGTCTGTTTGTTTATGTGCGTGTCTATATATCTGTATATGAGACTGTGGGCAGGAAAACGCTATTTACAATATAAATAATTATAGTTGCAAGCAAATTTAGTGTTATTTTCTATTTGTTGTTGCTACACCCCCTGGTATAAAATATTCCAGTTCAAGTCCAAAAGACCTTGTCTCTGGAGTATACGAGAAACTATCTTCACTTGATCCTATCCCATCGTATTCAGAGAGGCATTGATACAACCGAGAATGATAGAAAAAATCCCAATCGAAGCAGATTTAGCAACGATGAAAAGAGGCTCGACCTTATTATCGAATTGTGTAATTTTGGTGTAACCACTCCTGAGCCTTGATACCGCAATCTACAATAGCTTATAAACAATCAACTGGAGATTATCCAAAACACCTCTAGTCATTCCAGTGATGGAAGTTCATTTTACTAAAACTAGTCATTCATATTCACAGTAAATCCAGAGATTTATACAAACTCTAAAGATTTATATAAAATCTAAAGATTTATATAAATTCTAAATTTTTATAAATTCTAAAGGTTTATATAAATTCTAAATATTTATACAAATTCTGAAGACTTGTATAAAAACTAAAAATTTATACAAATACTAAAGTTTTATATAAATTCTGAAGATTTATATAAAATCTAAAGGATTATATAAATTCTAAAGATTCATATAAAATATAAAGATTTATATAAATTCTAAATTCTCGTATAAATATATCTTAAAATAATTTTATGTTATTTTCATATTAATAGAAATTATTCATACATTATGTTTCAGACCATAAATGTTATATATTTTTACTTTCCCTGCAATACATGGTAATGTATAGGGAAAGTATTGGAATCATGTCGAAAATCGCAACTCGAGTTTTCGACGGATCTACACGTTTCGAGACCTCTAAAATACGAAAGACACCAGGGTGCTGATTAGATTTTGGTATGATTCGGAAAAAAATAACCTGCCCGTTTTTGCAAAATGGCCCGCAAAAATCACCAAAATCTAAAATAAAAATATGCGTATGCTCAAATATATCCATAAAATGCTTATTTAATACGTAATTTTTAACGAAGAAAAGAATAAAACCAACCTCATTACAGTAGAACTAGCTGTTCTCGAGATATTTTAGGTTTTTTCGTATTTTTTCTACGCCACCTTTGAAAAGTCCAGTTATCAAATGAGAACGAAAATTTAATTAAAAGTGAATTAAATGTAAATAAAATTAAGAGAACGTGAACATAAGTCTGCAGGAAAGCCATGTGCTACCCACATTAGATTTTTTAAATTTGGATATATCCCGAAATTACCAAATAATTTGCTTTAATAACACTCAGACTGATTATACCTTGAAGAATATATATGAACGTAAATGTTGTTAAACCTTCAAGTCGAGGAAGTCCGGACGCTTAACATATGCAAATATATCCCAGCAGGATGCGATCTAGTTTTCCTGATATGAGGAATAATAGGAATGATAAATGACTGTGTATAAAAGGTGATGTTTAAAGGAAAGAATGATAGAAGAATGTGCTTCCTCCTCTTTCAATTGAAAAATAAACGTTAATAATTCATACAATGTAATTGAAATTGAAATAAACTTGTAATAAAGTAAATTAAAAAGGCGTTTGATAACACAATTAATACAAAATTAATACAAAAAGCATTTTTTAGTCATCAATTACTATTTTTTTATATATAAGATTATGTGCTGTGAGTAGCAAAATAAAAAAAAAAATTTGCAAATTACATCGGAGACATTTAAATCAGGAATGTAAACGCTTGAAAGGAAATATTTAATATTTATTTACAATGCATTCATTTCGCTTTTGTATAACTCATAAATAAGTCATTTAAACTGTTTTAAAAGGTTTGTGATGTATATTCCGTAACTTCCGTTTTACAAATATGAAGGATACAGTATAAATGATAAAAATAATGTGGAAAATATCATGAAAGCAAATGAGTATGAATTATTTTAATTTTGAAGCGCACTCAATTCAAAATGTGGCAGATAATTTAATAATGTATATTTTTTTATTTTTAATAGTGTATATGTTTTATTACTTTCCTTATATACATAATGTATAAGGAAAGTATTGTGACGGGTCGAAAATTCGAATTCGAGTTTTCGGGAAAGCACATTTCAAGCATCCCTGATCACGAATCAAACATTTTTGAAGTGATGTCTGTGTGTGTGTGTGTGTGTGTGTGTGTGTAGACGATAACTGACGAACGAATGGACCGATTCGAAAGAAATCTGGTGCAAAAATCACAATCCGTAAACACTGGAAACCTATTGTTTATATTCGCAATCGAAAGTACAGAACCCCCTCCTAAATTTTCGAATGAAATTTCGAAAAAATTGTCAAAAAATCGAAACTGCTAATAAAGTTACGCAAATAAACATTTCTTATGTAATTTTTCATTAGAAAACGATTGACATAAATTTTAGACCGCTTACATGAACCGTTCTCGAGAGATTGCACATTTTTCAAAAAAATTATCAAAAAGTTATATTAAATAAGAAATAAAAATATTTCCTATTGAGAAACATGTTCACTCTTCATATGAAATACCATGCGATAAATTTGGTGTCATCATTCTCGTGGATCTAGCTCGTTCCACTCATGAAAAAAGATACTTTGAGTAATACTTTTGTATGTGAACGCCAATAGTCTTTTATCTAATGTAAGAATATCTTATTTCTTCGTCCATAACGCTTGGCGAGATTTTGGCGACGAATTTGGCGGAATGTCGCCAACTTGGAGACATTTTTAATTGTTGCCAAATTAACAAAAATCATGCCAAATTGATAAAAAGGACGCTAAGTCAAAAAATGACGACTAATTGAAGAAAATTCAATATCATGGAAAGAATATGAGTATCAATTATAAGAATAACGCTTTATTTAGCTGTAAAAGTAATAAATTCATTGCATTATATAAGGAAAGTCATCTGTTGCCCACATCAGATTTTTTTTTTTTATATTTTTATGTAAAACTTATTACAATTTTAAGAAAAAAATAATAACTGTTGACAGCAAAATTAGCTGATGTTTTTCCACCATATAAAGCATAAAGTTCGTGATTTGCATACAATCCATAATGAACTGGTTCAGAACGCAAAATGCAGCGTAAATGAAGGTAATAAACATACGAGCACTTTGGAAATCGTATGTATTTTCTTCATCAGGGCATAAAGTAAAGATTTTTACATTGATTACAAGTGCATTTTTTGTAATTATGCAGCTTTATGTTGTGAATATATAATAATGTGAACCAGTTAATCCCAGTTGTGAACCAGTTAATGATGCTGTTCTACGTTGTGAACCACTTAATCACATAAAATTTCTGAACAAGTCAATCATATAAAAAGCTGTGGAACAGTTAATTATATCCATTGTAAACAATAATTATTATTACCTAGAAATTTGTTTTGACAATGGGAATGATTTCAACTCATTTATGTTAATATCGTAAAAATATTTTTACCCACTTTCCATTAACGTCATCTGATGGATTAAGTTAATGGAAACAGATGCATTTTGAAAATCTTACGTGTATCCTTTATTAGCGCAAAAATTAAAGATTTTACAGTGATTACAATTGCAATTTTTGCAATGATGCAGCTTTACGTTGTGAACATATAATTTTGTGAACCAGTTAATCATATAAAATGCTGTGGACCAGTTAATCATATCCATTACAAACAATAAGCATTATTACCTAGATATTTGTTTTAACAATGGGAATGATTTCAACAAGTTTATGTTAATAACGTAATAATATTTTTACAAACTTTCCATTAACTTCAGATGAGGGATATATAATTTTTGATTTTTACGCTTTTGATGTATAACTTAAGGCAATTTTAATGAAAAAAGTATAACCGTTGATAGCAAAATGTCACTGATGTTTCTCAAACCACATAAAACTTTGTTGTGAAGTTTGCTCAGTAATTTGGGGTACCTTGTCGAGGAATTTGCTGATAAATTTGGCAAGATGCCACAAAATTTTCAAAAATGTTGCCAAATTAATAAAATGGACCCCAAATTGATGACAATTCAATATTTTGGAAAATTAATTTCAATTCTTGCATAATCCATGACGCTTTGCAGGAATTATTCATGATATGGAATATAGTGAGTCTCACTTAATGGATGGACTACTATGCTTTTTAGACGGTTTGGGGTTTCGTAAATTAACTTTATGATTTTTAAGACAATTTTGCTTAAAATAAAAGTTGAAAGATTTAAATAAAATGTTTTAAGCTACACTTGAAAATAAAATAATTTTTTCTGATAAAATGAATAATTAAAAATTAAATGAATTATTTCTTTAAATAACCATTTTTACTTTATCTGCAACACATGGTAATGTGTAGGGAAAGTATTGGAATCATACCGAGAATCTCAACTCGAGTTTTCGACGGATCTACACGTTTCGATACATCTAGAATACGAAAAAACTATTTTTAGCGTGACGTCTGTGCGTGTGTCTGTCTGTCTGTCTGTGTGTCTGTGCAATGTATGTATCCACTCTACCTCAAAAACTAATAGACCGCATTTCATAAAATTTGGTAGGTAAGTTACTTGAATGTGAACCTGGTGCAGATTAGTTTTTGGTTCGATTCGTAAAAACAGAGCCAGCCTATTTTTGCGAAATGGCCTCTAAAAATTTCACTTATCCTTTCCAGCTAAAACACTAATTTACCAAATTTCACAAAATTTGGTAGATAAGTTACTTGTACGATACTCTGGTGCTGATTAGATTTTGGTATTAATCGGAAAAGATCAACCGGCCATTTTTTACGAAATGTCCCGCAAAAATGTCATGTAGCCACTCTAAAATATTAATTGACCAACTTTCACAAAATTTGATAGATAAGTTACTTGGGGGATACTCTGGTGCTGCTTAGATTTTGGTATTTTTCGGAAAAGAACAACCTGCCTTTTTTTACGAAATGGCCCTCAAAAATCGCAAAATCTAAAAAAAAGCTACGTATGCTCAAATATATCAATTTATCAATTAAATGTTTGTTTTATACGTAATTTTTGATGAGAAAAATAATAAGAACAACTCTATTACTCTAGGACTAACCATTCTCGATATATCTGAGATTCTTCGCATTTAGTTATGCCACTTTTAGAAAAATGTCTAATTACCAAATAAAAACAGAAATTGAATTAAAAATGCAAATTTAGTGTTATTTTGTGCAATTAAACTCAATTTAATGAATTATTAAAGAAAAAAAACATGAATTTGAGTCGGCAGGGAAAGTCATGTGCTGCCCACATCAGATTTTTACTTTCCCTGCAATACATGGTAATGTATAGGGAAAGTATTGGAATCATGTCGAAAATCGCAACTCGAGATTTCGACGAATCTACACTTTTCGAGACCTTTAGAATACGAAAAATCTATTTTTAGCTTTTAGCGTCACATCTGTGGGTGTGTGTCTGTCTATGTGTCTGTCTGTGTGTCTGTGTGTCTGTGTGTCTGTGAATGTATGTATCCATCCTAACTCAAAAACTAATGAACCAAATTTCATAAAATTTGGTAGGTAAGTCATTTGGGTGTGACCCTGGTGGTGATTAGTTTCTAGTATGATTCGTAAAAACGGAACCCGCCTTTCTTTGCGAAATAGCCCGTAAAAATTTCATGTATCCGCTCTAGATAAAATACTAACTGACCAAATTTCACAATATTTGGTAGATAAGTTACTTGTGGGACACTCTGGTGCTGTTTAGATTTTGGTACGATTCGAAAAATAACATCCTGCCCTTTTTTACGAAATGGCCCGCAAAAATCGCCAAAATCTAAAAAAAAATAAAGGACTACGTACGTTGAAATGTATCAATTAAATTCTTGTTTTATTCGCAATTTTTGACGAGGAAAAGAATATAAAACACTCCATTATACTTTAGGACTAACCGTTCTCAAGATATGAGATTTCTTGCATCTTTGTTACGCTGCTATCAGAAAATTGTCCAATTACAAAATAAAAACAAAAATTGAATTAAAAATGCAAATTTCGTTTAACTTGGTGTAATTAAACTCAATCTAATGAGTTATTAAAGAAAAAAATGAAATATGAATTTAAGTCTGGAGGAGAAGTTATGTGCTGCCCACATCAGATTTTTACTTTCCCTGCAATACATGGCAATGCATAGGGAAATTATTGGAATCATACCGAAAATCACAACTCGAATTTTCGACGGATCTACACGTTTCAAGACCTCTAGATTACGGAAAATATTTTTTTAGCGTGACGTCTGTGTGTGTGTCTGTGTGTCTGTCTGTCTGTGCAATGTATGTATCCATTCTAACTCAAAAACTAATGGACCGAATTTCATAAAATTTGGTACGTAAGTCACTTGGTTATGATCCTGGTGCTGATTAGTTTTTGGTACTATTCGGGATAAAAGAACCCGCTTTTTTTGCGAAATGGCCAGCAAAAATTGCATGTATCCGCTCTAGCTGAAAAACTAATGGACCGAATTTCACAAAATTCAGTAGATAAGTCGCTTGTGAGTTATCCTGGTGCTGATTAGATTTTGGTATGATTCGAAAAGAAATAACCTTCCTTTTTTTTGCAAAATGGCCCTCAAAAATTGTCAAAATCTAAAAAACTACATATGCTCAAATACATGCATTTAATGGGTATTTTATACGTAATTTTTAACAGAGAAAAGAATAAGACCAACCCTATTACACTGGGAGTAGCTGTCCTCGAGATATTATAGTTGTTTTGTATTTTTTCTAAGCCGCCTTTGAAAATAAGTTCAATTACCAAATGAGAACGAAAATGGATTTAAAAGTGAAATAAATTTAATTAAAATAAAGAGAACGTAGATATAATTCTGCAGAGAAAATCATGTGCTGTCCACATCAGATTTTTTAAAATGCCATAAAAATAATTATAAAATATTTATTTTCACATAATAATTTTAGCAATTAAGTCTGCAGATAAAAAGTGGGTGGTTGAGGAAAATGTCCAATATATTTAAAGTTGAAATTTATAGAGACATACTCTTAATCAAGAAGAAATGCAAATACCGATGTAAAATTTTATACGTATATAAATATGAAAATTTTAGCATATGTTTATTTTGTAATTCAAATTTTTCAATAGTAACTACTTAAATTTTAGTGTGTGGTTTTATACACAAAAAGAACCAATGCTGCAATTGTTATGATGTTTTTGTGTATATGCGTTATATTATAAACAAAGACAAAACAGAGTATTTTCAATTTATATGCTAGAAAACGGTAATATTCATATGTTAGAATATGTCAGAAAACGTAATTAAAACTTGAATTATTTCCAGTGTAAAACACTGCTTCATAAAACAATTATATAAGTATATGCAATATTCTAAATGTATAGTTTGAAATTCTTTACAGATGCAATACAACAATACAGATGATATATTATATATAAATAAATATCTGCTGTATGGAACCATTGTATCTGCTCGTCCAACTTGATCCCAACCTTATAATTTTAAAGGATTGGGTAACTTTTAAAAGCCCAATTTAAAAATGAAAACTCAAAAAGTTATAGTTTGTTTCGTTATGATACTGAAAGTGATACAATTGAGAATAAAATGTATATGTAAAATATAAATGCATGAGAAATTTAGGTAGAGACTCATATTGAGATAATTTGTAAATTATATTCCAAAGTTATTGTGAAAGCATACATACTTATTCAATAACTCCCTCTCTGATTTTATAAAACTAATATAAGGATGGGAAATCTTCTACGATTTCACTTGAACAGAAAAAATAAGTATTAGAAACTGTAAGCATTTTTAAGGACAAATCAATGTAGCAGTCATGGATTTGTGATCAATAACTCTGTGTGTTGAATTAAACATTAATTTTATGTTTACTTTTTTTAAAATGGATCGCTTGTGGATTAAATTAATAATCTTAATTAAAATTACCATGAATCGTAATATTTGCACATTGCTATCGTGGCCGCAAAATCCACCATTAATCCATCCATCCTTCGCACTTTCATGAAATTAAAAACACTACAGATTAAATCCACATTTTTAACTTTTAAAATAAATTGTCATGTACTCACATATCTATTATTATTATAATTAAAATTACATCAATTTTAACAAACACTTAAAGAGGATAAAATCACGGTTTCAAACCAGGTCTCTTGAACCTTATCCCCCCCCCCCAAAAAAAAAATCTTATGTGAGCAGTACATGACTTTCCCTGCAGACTTATATCCACTTACTATTTGTTTTAATTAAATTTAATTCACTGTTAATTCTCATTTGGTAACTGGGCTTATCATTTGGTAACTGGGCTTATCATTTGGTAACTGGGCTTATTTTCAAAGGTGACGTAGAGAAAATACCAAAAAACTAAAATATCTCGAGAACGGCTGATCCTAGTGTAATGGGGTTTGTCCTATTATTTTCTTCGTTAAAAATTACGTATAAAACAAGCATTTAATGGATATATATGAGCATACGTAGCTTTTATTATAGATTTTGACAATTTTTGAGGGCCATTATGCAAAAAAAAGTCTTTTATTTTTTTCCGAATCGTACCAAAATCTAATCAGCGCCAGGGTAACCCACAAGCGACTTATCTACCGAATTTTGTGAAATTCGGCTCTTTAGTTTTTCAACTAGAGTGGATACAGGCAATTTTGGGGGCCATTTCGCAAAAAAGGCGGGTTCTTTTATCTCAAATCGTGCTAAAAACTGATCAGCACTAGGGTCACACCCAATACCAAATTTTATGAAATTTGGTCCATTCGTTTTTGAGTTAGAGTGGATACAAACATTACACAGACAGACATACAGACAGACACACACACACACATCAAGCTAAAAATAGTTTTTCGTACTCTAGAGGTCTTGAAACGTGTAGATCCGTCGAAAACTCGAGTTGCGATTTTCGGCATAATTCCAATAATTTCCCTATACAGTACCATGTATTGCAGAGAAAGTAAAAATGATCTAACATACATATGGACAAGAACGTTTCCGATGATTTTTCTGACTTTTGCAGTCAAACTTTGTATTTTTTATATAACATTTTCACTATTCAAAGTGAATTAATTACACTGCTTGGAGAAACGACACTGGAAATACCATTAACAAGTCACGTTTAAAAGTTTGATTCAATTTCATGTGTGATTAAAGCGTATTTTCAACTTATTCGTGCGCCACTGTTGTGTAGGGGAAAATATAAGTAAAAGTGTGTTTTCTTGAAATTTATTATTTAAATGCGACATATTGTAGTGAACAAAAAGAAAGAGTAAGTTGGAGTTTACTTCTTTTATAAATATAATTCTATTTCGTGAATTAATTTGTTACTCTTAATTAATACTGTTCGTGAATATAATAATTCGTACATTCCTATTGTGGTCGCAATAACTCACAATTACCTCTTTGCACGAGTTCCTAAAATATAATCATTAATTAAAACACTACATATAAAATTCCACAATTAAACTTTTAAAATAAATTATCATTAATTCATACATTTTATCGTTGTGATTAAATTTCATTAATTTTAATAAACGCTTAAGAAATAGAAAATACAAATTATTATTAATTCATACATTTTATTGTTGTGATTAAATTACATTAATTTTAATAAACGCCTAAGAAATAGAAAATACATGTGTGAAACCATGTCTTATAATATTTTTTCCCAAATCTCCAATTAACCTAACATATACGTAGACTGGCACATACCTCTTGTTTTGGATTTATTGCTCAGCATGTTTGGAATATATAATTTTTCTGACATTTAGACTCCGTTTTCTAATTTTTAACACATTATAAATACTCATAATAATCACTACACTGCTTAAGAATACGAATCCCTGAACCTTAGGATAATGATAATTGCTAAGAGCAACATTATTTCTGAACCATCATTATATCTAAATTCTCTTGGTCTAAATTGCCTCTATTCATTGAATCCTCTCCTTGTTGCCACATCATTTTGTCTGAGTTCCTGATACGTCTTCCTGCATATATTTTCATTGGTTGCTCCTCAGTGCGATGTAGTATTATTGATTCATTGGCTACATGGTTTTCCAATGAAGCTTGGTTTAAGTCTTAGCCCCTATCTTTGCCCTAACCACCCCTGCAATTTGTGTGAAGTAAATTTATTGGGATCATGGCCTTCCGAGGAAAGAATACGTAAAAAGGAGCCGAAAAGTATGTTCTTTGTTTCGTTGCAAATAGTCGTAAATACCAAAACTGCATAATTGCTTCCAGGTCTCATACATATGTAACAAATAATCACTCATATTTGTCTTTTAAACAGTTCTAAATAACTTATAGAAAATGTAGGTTTTTAAATTGGGGATGTACTTAAAATAGAGTATATTGTTACGACATATCCCCTGGAATCGTGGGTGTGCGTTCAGGATACAAGAATTAATCCATATTTCTGGATACCTAACACGTTTATTCATAAGCACAACGTAAGTCGTAAACAGATACAATACAGTGAAACAGAACTTAAATGTTCCAGTAATTTTTACCAAATTAACATATACTATTCTTAAAACATTAACGTAAACAGTTTCATAAAACAATTGCTACTATTTTCAAAACATTGACGTAAGACACAGTTCAATGTAGCTAGTATCTCGTAAACTGCTCTCCTGATGACTCCTTCTATAGGCACTCTATAGAAACTTGTGGAAATCTCTCATATCCCGAAGAATAGTGGTTATTTCGAGGTGTTTCTCGAAGCTTCGGAAGGTCGCAAAATGTCGCCTAATTGGAAGTTAATCCACAAATCTAGCAACCATCTTTCGAACTTCGGCATGAGGCAAATTTAGATTCACGTCATGGGAAAGTATGCATGCGCGGATGTTTTCTCTGTCTGGTCTTCGAAAGAGACAAAAGTGTAAAGGGGAAAAGAGACTCCAAAGCGTTTTGTAATTTGCAACTATTGTTTGTTGAATACCTGTTGAATCATGAAAATGCTATTTATAACATAACATAAACTGCATTTAAACGTTATTATAAACGTTATTATTTAAAGCATATTCTGGTTATTATTCATCTAAGAATTTTCATTTTTGTGATAACTATATTCATACTCAATAACTGAAATGTAGCTTCGAGGATTTGCAAAACTATTATATATGCACTTTTCTACTGCGTTTATATGTTAAGGGAAAAAATTTGCTTAAGTATTTAAAAATACAGTCTAGACTGTGTGTACCTGATATTATGATAATATACTTTAAATTTTAAACATAAAAACCAAAGTGAAAGGAAATATATCTCTTTATGCAACTTACAAAGATTTAGAAATGGTAATTTGTTATAAAAATATCTAAAAAGAAATAAGAACTTTCACATATAAGCTAAAATATTTTCTTTGATATGCACATTCCTCTCAGCATTAAAATAAATCTAATTTTATATTTAGTATTTGTAAACCATTCAAAATTCATAAAGGTGAAAAACAACTCAAAAGATAGAGCTTAAAATCGCTGGTATCCCTGAAGACAGATAAAACAAGTAAGATCCATAAAAAAAGAATGAATGTTTATAGGTGTTGAAAACGCAAAAAATCAATATTTGCGTAAAATCTGTAAATAGGCTTATCTCCCCATTTAAATATATAAGAGAGAATGCAATTCAAACTCAAAAAACTCGAAGTTCTAACTCGAAAAAATGCACTACAGTATTTAAAAAAGCGTCATGAAGGGATCTTTCTAAACTTTGAACGTAAAAGAAAATAATTTTAAAAATGATATATTCGAATATATATTTTTTCTCTGTTCGAAAAAGTGAAATTCACATACACTATTCTAAATTGATACGGGAATCCTTCTCTCTGTTTTTGAATGTTTCTTTCGAGCATAGTTAACTTAGTATTGCCATTTTTTTTAAATAAGCATGTTTCTCCTTAAAAATATTTAATATTGTATATAGGTAGAGAGAAATGTTACATAAACACAATAAATAATTCTGTTTGAAAAGTATTATAAGTGAGCAATAGCGATTGAACATCATATTGTAAGCATCTCAGAGTAAAGAGCATTAATACAGAAGAATACATATAATATTACTTAACATTACCTCATATCAGTAAATATTAAATAATACGGATAATTTTCTTATTAAAATAGATTGTATGAGATTTATTTCAGATACAAGAAACATTATTTCCACATCTGTAGCTCTTTGAACGTTGACTGGCCAATAGACGATGTGCTGGTTCGAATACCCAATAGAACAAACGTCGTTTACAATCGCTCTCTAGAATGTGAACAACACAGTTTCGATGAAGTGATTCTCAGCGATCTAAAAGAAAAACATGATTATCGATTTTTCAAAGGTACCTACGATTTATGGTTAGCCGTTTTGCAATTCACGAGGGTTACGATGAACAAACAGAATGCTACCCTGTTGAAAAAAGCAAAGGAGTGAATGTGATTTCTTTAAATCTAAAACCTAAAGCTTGATCCAATTTGACAATTATAGTATGTATTTATGTTTCATAAAAAGCAAAAGCTTAGGATTTTGAATTATTTCTTCCGTGATTTCATTTAAAAGTTAGGTAAAAGAAAAATAAGATTATTAGCTGAAATGGCATATATTCAAAACTTAAAATTTGTATTTTCGTAAAAAAAAAAAAACACTTATCATTTTCCTCTAATTAATTTGGTTTGCAAGAGTTTATTTTTAAATATTGTTAATGACCAACACAGGACATTAAATATGCAGCAAGAAAATGGTTATTCCTACTTGCAATGGAAAAATAAGCATTTTTTATACATTTACACCTGATTAAAAATGTGTAAGAAAAATATAATTAAAAAAGTATTTTCAACTCAATAACGTAACGAATAGAGAATGAAAATTAAGAAGACATATATGAAAGTGTGAAAGTGTTTTATATAAAAAATTATTCATGAAAACTCCATTCCTCTGACTATTTTCCTTCATTTAGAATTCATTTTGTATAATTTTGTATCATTTTGTATTCCTTCGAAATTATGTGCAAATAATATTCATGGCTTCGTAGGGTAATATTTATGTACCTTTTTGAATATGAGCTTGAACATTTAAATATGATACGAATTCAGAAATCTGCATATCTATATCATATCATACCTTTCTTATTTATCCCCAAATACAAATACAAAATTATAGGAGATGGTGCAGAATTATACAAATCCCCAAATAGAACGGGGAAATTATTGCGAGCTATATTCACTAAAATATAAAAGCAAATAGAAGCCTTATAATATGTAGTTGAGGCGAGCTACATTGTGCTTAATTAATACTATACACATATAAAAGCAAAACGCGTATTTCTTTCTTCAAATGAAAAATTACTTTAGCCATATGTCACTCTAATTATGCTTTATAAATATATATGAAAATACTTCAATGCAGATTGTTTTAAATATATATATATCTATATATATACAGGGTGTACCAAAAACATTGAACCCGGCTTTTATTCTTAAAATCCTAAAATATTGATCTTAGACATATATAATATTGTCATGTCGCAATTCTGCGCCATGAGCCTTTTTGTATTTTCTGAAAGAGAAACATCCTTCTCTCCGTTCGTGCCAGTACAGTGTTTTTACTAACACTTGTTTCCATTGAAATTACATTAAAAAGCGCATTTCGTCGAGAAATCGTTGGATTGTCTGGACTTAGTGTCTGGCCGTGGAGCGTGACGTGTAGTTGCTATGTGAGCGCGCTGTCCAATCAGGAAGAGGCGCATTTTTTGCGTAGGAGAACTTGCGTGGGCTCAGAGGACCCATGTTTCGCTCTCTTCGAGCTGGAGATCCCGAGGATGGAAGACGCTGGGAAAATTTGTCGAAAGACTTGAAACAAAGGCTTTTGGCCAAAATGGCTTGCCGTTCATCTGGAGCTGAAGAAGAGGAGCCTGGAACTATTCATTAATTATCCTGATGCAAATCTTTTCTAAATTATATTTTTTTTTCTTCCAGGAAATATTCCGACGACGACTCTGGAAATTGAGATGAGTGATTGGCGGTTTTGTTTTCAATTCGAAGCATTGTATTCGGAAGTTCGGTTTCTAAAGATTTTGGATTCTCCGAAATTCTCCCTGTGAACATTTTTGAAATCCCGCCTCAAAACCGTGATTACCTGATGCGAATCTGTTGCTCCAAATTAAATAAAATTAAGAGATCAGGTAAATTTTCCTTTTACCGGAATCAATGATTCCGAGGCGGCACTGGCATGATGAAATTAAATTCTATAAGTAAAATGGCTCATGTTAAAATATTTATAGTTAAGTTAGAAATGATTTAAGATCATATGATTATAAATAATTTGATTATTTGGATGTTATATATTTTTACCAGAGCAATTGGTTTCTTGAATATGTCTAATATAAGTGAAGCTCTGAAGTTTATTTATTATTTGAAAGTTAAAATACTCATATTGAATTCTTCGAAAAATCTAAAATAAATCAATATTTAAGTTGTGTAAAAATGAGCCTGTTTATTTGTGTCTGTATATTTACTTTACTCACTGTACTTCATTTAGGGTTATTTAATTCCCCTAAACTGGGAACTCCTTTAAATCTTGAACCTGGTGTTTTTGCTGATACATTTTTGAGAATATATTTGTTAAATTTATGTCTCTTTGGCATTTTGAAATTAAGATCACGAAGTTGTGGGTGGTGGAGTCAGTAGGTGCTGTTTTGTACTGACCCAGCTCCCACAAATTGGTGCCGTATCCCTTTCCCAGAGTATTACAGTGAGTGAGGTATAATTTTATGAAAGAGTGCAAATTTTTTATTGTGTAAAAAAAATATTGCAGTACTAATATGTCGAAGTAAGTTGAAAAATTCTTTTGTGGTGCAAAATATTTGAGTTTAATGGGCATGAAAATTTTTGTTTATGTATCATTTATTAAGAAAAAGTGCAAAAGCACAGAAGCCCAGATGCACCAGAGTATTATTTGCATGATTTAATTTGCATTTTACATGTTGAAATTGTGTTACATATATTTTGAGGTAATTGACATACATAAATACACAAAATTTTATATGATATATGATATATGAGTAAATTGAAATTTCCAAATACACATACATTAAAAGGTAAATACATGAAGTGCATACATTTATTTTTGAAAAGTGAATACAAAAGTTCTGTGCACATGCAAAAGTGATTCGAAGTTCATGATAATAAAAAAATAAGTGAAATAAATTACACGTAGTGTTTTTCGGTGCTCTGCCTATACATAAATAAGTGATTTAAGCAAAAGTGAAATCAATTTTCCACAATAAACTGTGCTTCGTGATAAATTTGAAATTTTCTGGTGAAAAACCTTGTGCTAAAATGCCTAAAACTAGAAATACGAGAGCAAGCAGGAGTAGAGACTCCTCTACACAGCGGAATTCATCTAACCGTATCCCTTCGGTGTCTCCGCCACGACTTTCTCCAAATTCTGGCAGATCAGCTTCCGCTGTCAGAGACTCTAACGAAGTGAAGGTCGGAATTGGATCACAGTTCCTTGGATCCATTCCAAGTTTTGCTGGCAATGCAAATGAATCTTTTCACGAATTTTTGGAGAAGTTTCTTCTTGTCGCTGAACACGCCGAATGGACAAATAAAGACAGAATTTTCGTTATGAAGTTGAAATTGTCTGGTAGGGCAGAGAGACTGATAAAATCAATTCCAAAACTAAATCAAAGCACGAATTTTACTGAAGTTGTTAACGCACTCAAGGACAATTTTACAAAAAAAGAAAATATTGCCAAGAACGTTGCCGCACTAGTAAATTGCAAGCAAATGACAAACGAGAGTGTTCGTGATTATGCAAATCGAATAGAGGCAGAATCATATGTTGCTTTTCCGCAAGATGTTGTGTCTGATAATGAAGATTCCTTGAGAACTGCTATTTTGCTCAACTCTTTTAAAAAAGGGTTAAAAAGCCTTTTTAGAAAAGCCGTCTTATCTGCAAATCCACAGTCATTTGAAGCTGCGAAAGAAATAGCCATTCTGGAAGAAGAAGTACAGAACGAAGAGCTAGAAGAAATGGCAGAGGACATAAATACAGTGAGAATTGAAAAAGACACTAAACAGGAAATTGAAGAGTTGAAGAATGAATTAAATTTAAAGAAGAAAGAATTTGAGAAATTAAGAAGAAAATTTAGTGAAAATTCAGAAAAAAGAAAGAAAAGACTGAATGAAATAAGAGAAGATCTGGAAAAGAGCAACTCCAGTTTTGAAGAATCTTTCCTGGATACGCCCTCTACAAGCAGATACAATGAAAATGAATTGGAAGAGGAAGATTGGGAAGATATTCCAGTAAAGAAGAAACATAAACCATCAACATCTTTCAGAACTTCTACACCATCCAGAAAATCTGAAAGTAGAAACCGTTTCAGTCAAAGAAGAATTCCAGTTGCCTCACAGGAAGAAGAGTGGTACGTTAAAAGTCCATATCAAAATTATTCTCCAAGGAAAAACTCTCATATTTTTAGAAGACCTTTTCGTAACAGTTCATATAGAAATTCAAATTTTAGAAATTCCTTTGACAATTATAAATTTCAAAACTTCAATAATTATGGATATAGAAGAAATAACAGATATTTTAATAATAGATTTGGTAACAGAAGGCAATTTAGAAGACAAAACTTTAGAACACAAAATTTTCAATCTCCAAAATGTAATAGAACAAATTCTGAAGTTAGTTTTATGACGGAAATTAAAGCTCCTTGCCAGAAAAATTTTCCGGTCATCTCAGTTTTTGTTGAAGATGTCAAACTGAATGCATTAATCGATACTGGAAGTTCCATAAATATTATCTATAGAGATGCTTTACAGAAAATTAACCCTAGGAAAGTGCAATTAAAACATACATCCTTTATTGTGAAAGGAATTGGAGATCATGAGGTTTGGGCTGATGAGAGTGCTTCGTTTCTTTTGTCCGTTGGAAAAGACAATGTTGTGATTGAATGTTGCATTTTAAACATACCTGCACCTAACGAATACAACATGATTTTAGGAAGTACTTTTCTGCATAAAAGTAAAGTGACCATTGCCTTTGGACACAAAGATGTTCAACCTGAAATATCTGAGTGCAATGCTATAAATTATAAATGTGACAGAAGAAATTACAATTTTACAAATGATGTAGATTATAGATCCAAAGACACAAATTTTTCAAGAAATTATGAAAATAGATGTAATAATGGATATTTATTTGAACAAAACAATTTTCACAATGAATTTAGAGACGTTGATTTTAGAAATTTTGATGCAAATGGAAATGAAAGGTCAAATATTGAATGTGAAAATGATTTACATGAAAGACAAATGAATGACAATGTACATACAGACAGATTTTTGACAAAAGACAATACCAGTGACAATGAAATATTTCAGACAGATTGTGATAAACATGATGAAGGAAGTTCACAACAAAACCAGGCAATAGGGATTGCCAAAGCTTTCAACAAATGTGTTCTAAAACCATTTTCGGAAACTTTTATTAAATTAAAAAGAAATTACAAAATTGAAAAAGACACGACAGTTTTGCTTGAACCTATCAATAATAAAGAATTTTCTGCAAACAAAATTTTTGTAGCCAGAAGTATCCACAAAATTCCTGAAAATGACTTTTTGTATGCTAAAGTAGCAAACCCATCTGAAAAGGTTGTTTATATAAACAAAGGAATGAAATTAGGAACATTTGAAAACATCCATGAATCTGATATTGACATAAATAATAGAGTTGACATTGAAAACTGTATTGAAGAAAATGAAACATTTGATGCATGGGGAGGAGATTTTGATTTGAAACACATGAACTATGTGCAGAAAAATCTGCTTTTGAAACTACTAAGTAGATATAAACATGTTTTTGCTAAAAATATGAAAGAATTGTCTGGATGTGACACTATTTTGCACGAAATTAATCTTGAATCTAACATACCTGTTAGGCAAAAGCCATACCGCATTCCACATAATTTACAGAAAGAACTTTCACGCCAGGTAAACGAACTCCTTGATGCAAAAATCATTCAGCGCAGTACATCACCTTACAATACTCCAGTGCTTTTTGTTAAGAAACCTGATGGAAGTTACCGTTTGGTAGCGGATTTTCGAAAGCTCAATAAGATCACGATTGTAGAAAACTATCCGATTCCAAATATATCGGAATTAATCGATAACTTGTCTGGAGCCTTGTATTTTTCAACTCTGGATCTAACCAGTGGATTTTACCAATTGTGTTTACATCCTGATGATTATCCGAAGACTTCTTTTTCAACACCTGATGGCCACTTTGAATGGACCAGAACCCCATTTGGTCTTAAGAATGCGCCTGCATCCTTTCAGAGACTGATGTCTCTGGTGCTGGCTGGCATATCTGGAATTTACATAGATGATATTATCGTTGCTTCAAGAACATTCGAAGAACATTTGAAAAAACTAGAAGAGATTTTTGTAAGAGTAAGTAAACATGGTCTTAAATTGAAACCAAGTAAATGCCATTTTTTCAGAAAAACAATTAAGTATCTTGGATTTTTGGTATCAAATGGAAAAGTACAACCTGATACTCATAATTTAGAAGTTGTAGAGAAATTCAAAATTCCTAAATCAATTAAGAATGTGAGACAATTTCTTGGACTCACCGGATTCTATAGAAAATTCATAAAAGACTATGCAGAACTGACCTTGCCATTAACAGAATTATTGAAAACTAAGAATAATGAAAGTAAAAAGAAATTTATTTGGACTAATGAAGCTCAAAAATCTTTTGAAATTTTAAAGGGAAAACTTTTGTCAAAACCAATTTTGACCCTTCCAGATTTTAGGAAACCATTTATTTTGCATACAGACGCATCAAATCACTCTTTAGGTAGCTATTTGTCTCAAGAAGATGAGAATAAAATTTTGCATCCAATATCTTACGAAAGCAGAAAGCTTAGCGAAGCAGAATGTAAATACAGTGTTGTCGAAAGAGAAGCATTAGCTGTTGTTTGGGCTACTAACTATTATAAACACTATTTAATTGGAAAACCTTTTACAATTTTTTGTGACCAAAAATCTCTGTCCTTTGTATTTAAATTAAAAGATCCTACATCTAGATTGGCTAGATGGATTGCATCCTTATCACAGTTTGATTATCAAATAGTACATAAACCAGGAAAAGCAAATGTAGTTGCTGATTATATGTCAAGAAATGTAGATGAATGTACAAATACTATTGACAATGTTCCACAGAGATATGTATCACAATACAAAGTGATAAACAATGTTAATCAAAATTTTCAGAATGCAAATCAGAATTTTCCAGGTTTCAATAATGAAAATCAAAGTTATGTAAACAATACTAATAGTAATAATAGAAGAGAATCAGAAGTCAATTTGAATCCAGCAAATACAAATGAAGAAAATGAAATTTGTGCTGTTAATAATAATGAAAGTGAAATGCAAAATGAAAATAACATACAAATTGGTCAATTGGAACAAACATTTACTTGTCCCACCTTGCTCATAAGAATTAAGAATGCTCAAAAATCTGACCCAAGGTGCAATAAAATTATAGATCTCTTAGATAAAAACATAAAACCTTACCCACAAACTTTGGTATTTTTTAGAAAAGATGATATCCTGTGGTGTACTCACAAACACCCAAAGCGTAGACATCAAGAACAAGAAAGAGTTGTTGTTCCGCAGGAACTTGTGTCTGAAATTTTATGGTTACATCATGACTGTCCTACTTACGCACATTGTGGATTTAGAAGAACTTTAGCTTCTGTAAGTAGAAAATATTTTTGGCAGGGAATGTATTCCCAAACAAAAAATTATGTATCGTCATGTGAAATTTGTGTGGTAAATCGTGGCTTTAGAAATAACAAAGCACCCATACAAAGATTTTCGAAGTCCACATACCCATTTGAGCGTATCGCCATGGATTGTGTCGGACCATTACCTATATCAAGATCTGGAAATAAATTCATATTGGTCATAACTGACTATTTTACAAGATGGCCTGAAGCATATCCCTTGGCTTCAATTAAAACTGAAGACATTTTAAGTTGCTTAGAGCACTACATGGCTCAGCATGGTATACCCAAATTCATCGTCTCGGATCAAGGGACGAATTTTGTTTCTAGAACAGCAAGATGCTTTTATAAGAAATTAGGAATAATAAAGAATACTACTACTGCCTACATGCCATCTGTAGACGGTTGTGTTGAAAGATTAAATGGTACTTTGATCAGATCCTTGAAAAATATTGCATATAACGATAAAGATAATTGGGACAATCTGATACATTTTGCTTTATTAGCACATAGAAATGCCATACATGCTTCTACGGGTGAATCGCCTGCTTATTTACTCTATGGTAGAGATTTAACAGTTCCAAATACTTTGATCACTGGATTTAAACCTCCGACATATGAATCAACATATGATTATGGAGAAGACATGAGATTCCGACTTAAAAGAACATATGATGTAGTAAAAAGTAACTTAGAAAAAGCTGAAAATTCACAAATTTTACAACAGCATAAGAAAGCAAAGATGCCCAATATAAAAGTTGGTGATTTAGTGTATCTTTACACTCCCTTTTTACCTCAAGGCCAGTCAAGAAAACTGAGCTCTTTTAATAAAGGTCCTTTTAAAGTGATAAAACAAACATCTGCAGTGAATTTCTTAATCAGACATGTAATGAATCCCAAAAATGAACAACTGGTTCATGTGAACAGACTGACTCTTTTACCTCCAAGAAGAGAGGAATTGCAAAAATTTTCAAAACAAACTCATGAAAGTCAAAAATTGAACTCTAAGCCAAATAAACTTACGCCTGTGATCACCGCTGAGAAAGACTCTGTGAAACTAAAATCTTGTTTGACAAGATCTGGAGATAAATCTCAAAACAAAAAAACTGTGAAACGAGTAAGATTTAATTTGCCAAATAAAAGGGTAAACGAAAATGCTGTTCATACTAGATCAAATTGTCGTACAAAGCAAAATCAACAATATGTTCAGAGAAATAATTCAAATAACTTTCATAATAGAGGAAATGGAAGAATCATTTACAACAATAACTTTAGAAATAGTTATACACCACACCAAAATCAGTATTACATAACAAACAGAAATACACGTACACCCTATAATCTTAGGAATCAAAGATTTTCACAATATTAAATTTTGGTTGAGTTCACAATTTTACAGAAATTAAATTTTGCAAGAAAAGATTTCATTTTAAGTTAAAGTTTACACTTGTTTAAGTTTTATATTTCAATATTGTCTTTTAAAATAGAATTTATGGAAAAATTGTTGTGATTTTAAAATTTATTGGAAATCTTGCATTAAGTTAAAAAAAGTAAATAAGTAATTGATTTTGTGAACTATAATTTATGAATGTTTATATTATAATTTAAATAATAAGTAAATTGTTAATTGACTCTCCTTGGACTTTAAAATTTTTCGAGAGTCCTGTCTTGATTGACTTTGATTATATTGATGTGTTTTAATGTAAAAAAAATGTTTGATCACTTGTTTTAGTTCATTAATGAAAATAATTAAAATGGTGTTGGTAATGTAATTGTTCCCCTAAATAAAAAAGGAGGAAAATTTTGAATATTGAAAAAAAAATATATAAATAAATAATGGAAAGTAAATGATTTATTAAAATAAAATTGAAATTAATATAAAGTAATTGAAATAATTTAAGTAATTTGAATTTGAAAATGAAAAGTTTGAATTTGAAAATTTAATGAAATTTTTTTTGAAGATCAAAAGTAAATGATCTCTTTTGAAAAATGTTTTGAAACTTTGTTGCTGAGAGAGGTGAAATTTTTGGCTGATGTTGTTGAAATTCTGTTCTCTTGAAATTCCATTTCACATTGTTGTTTTTTTTTTGACCAGCAGTTTTCAAACATCTACACAAGTTTTAGTTAGACATCATATTTTTATGCTGCAACCCCTTTTTCTGAAAGCTGGCTGGTGGACGCAAACATTGGACAAATTTACATTGGATCACAGATGAAGAAGCAGCTTAGCAAATTAATTGTCCGAACTTTTGTGGCAGGACTGGAGTCCTGGACGACAACTTGCTCCGAGCCTACCTAGGAGGGTTGTGATTGGCCAGGTGGGAAACTGGTGAAGCTATGAGGATGATGATGATGAAGAAGATGATGAGGTCAGCGCAAGCTGTCCAAAAATTTTTGTGACGTCCGTGCTTCTGAGGCGTGTCCTGGCGTCCTGTTTCTGCTGCAATCGCTTCCTGCACGCGAGTATTTTTTTTTCCTTTTTCTACACCCCCGTTTTCTGTGTTGGCAACTCGTTAGTCCCCGCCGAGTTGCTCTTTTGATGTGTTCCTGCTCTTTTACATAACTGACGTGAATTTCAGGAGAAATTTTTCTCCTTCTCTCTCTCTCAGTAGACAAATGTATGTAAATGTAAATTTTTCTTTTGTGACATGAAGTTGTCACTTGTTGACTTATTTCAGAGTGAAAGTTGTTAAAAGTAAAGTAAATGAAAATTTTAAGATAAATTAAATAATGTAAATATAAATGAATAATTTAAAGTAATTTATGAAAAGTGTGTCAGAATGGGAAAATTCTGAATTGTTTATGACAAAAATAAGTTGAATTAAAGTTAATGTTAAATTTGTTGAATACATGATGAAAAGTTGAAATGATGAAAAATTGGAAAGAGAATGTAATTTAAAGTTAATGTGTTAAAATGAAAGTAATTTGATGTGAAAGTAAGATTTTAATGAAAGTTTTGAAATGAAAAATTGAAATTGAAAAATGGAAATATTGAAAGTGACCTTGTTCTCAAAGAGTGAGACAAATTTTGAATGAGTAAAGAATCTCATTTTCTGAATATGACAAATTTAAATTAGAAATTAATTTTCAAAATATTTAACCTCTTGATGAAAATTAAAAATAATTGTTTTGTGTCACTTGTGTGGTTGAAAGTGACAATTGGTTGAAATTGTTGAAATTTTTTTGAATTGTTTATATTGTTAAGTTTTGTAAATTCATATCATATCATATTTTATTTTCATATCATCTGGTTGATCTCAATGTAGATGATTGAGATAGTGTGTTGTCAGGCAAATTGCCTTGACAAATTTTCTTTTGAATTTTAGTGTAATAAATGTGAATTTTTGTAAAGGTTCCTTTAAGATGTGGTGACGCCTTGTCATCCTTTTGGTTTTCTTTTGGTCTTTACCTGTGGTGATGAGTGGCTTGGCCAGTCATTCAGATCTACAGTGTTGTTGCTTTTGAGAGAGGTGAACGATCGCACCTTTCTCGCCCAAAATTTTGTATTAAATTATTTTACACTTACAGGTTCCTAAAACTCCTTGTAAATTTTTGTGTTTTGTGTTTTTGAGTGAGAGAAAAATTTTCCTCACTGTGTTCTGAAAATTTTTGCCTCCCAGAAGGGGAGAGCTGTCATGTCGCATAATATATTCAAAACTTAAAATTTGTATTTTCGTAAAAAAAAAAAAAACACTTATCATTTTCCTCTAATTAATTTGGTTTGCAAGAGTTTATTTTTAAATATTGTTAATGATCAACACAGGACATTAAATATGCAGCAAGAAAATGGTTATTCCTACTTGCAATGGAAAAATAAGCATTTTTTATACATTTACACCTGATTAAAAATGTGTAAGAAAAATATAATTAAAAAAGTATTTTCAACTCAATAACGTAACGAATAGAGAATGAAAATTAAGAAGACATATATGAAAGTGTGAAAGTGTTTTATATAAAAAATTATTCATGAAAACTCCATTCCTCTGACTATTTTCCTTCATTTAGAATTCATTTTGTATAATTTTGTATCATTTTGTATTCCTTCGAAATTATGTGCAAATAATATTCATGGCTTCGTAGGGTAATATTTATGTACCTTTTTGAATATGAGCTTGAACATTTAAATATGATACGAATTCAGAAATCTGCATATCTATATCATATCATACCTTTCTTATTTATCCCCAAATACAAATACAAAATTATAGGAGATGGTGCAGAATTATACAAATCCCCAAATAGAACGGGGAAATTATTGCGAGCTATATTCACTAAAATATAAAAGCAAATAGAAGCCTTATAATATGTAGTTGAGGCGAGCTACATTGTGCTTAATTAATACTATACACATATAAAAGCAAAACGCGTATTTCTTTCTTCAAATGAAAAATTACTTTAGCCATATGTCACTCTAATTATGCTTTATAAATATATATGAAAATACTTCAATGCAGATTGTTTTAAATATATATATATCTATATATATACAGGGTGTACCAAAAACATTGAACCCGGCTTTTATTCTTAAAATCCTAAAATATTGATCTTAGACATATATAATATTGTCATGTCGCAATTCTGCGCCATGAGCCTTTTTGTATTTTCTGAAAGAGAAACATCCTTCTCTCCGTTCGTGCCAGTACAGTGTTTTTACTAACACTTGTTTCCATTGAAATTACATTAAAAAGCGCATTTCGTCGAGAAATCGTTGGATTGTCTGGACTTAGTGTCTGGCCGTGGAGCGTGACGTGTAGTTGCTATGTGAGCGCGCTGTCCAATCAGGAAGAGGCGCATTTTTTGCGTAGGAGAACTTGCGTGGGCTCAGAGGACCCATGTTTCGCTCTCTTCGAGCTGGAGATCCCGAGGATGGAAGACGCTGGGAAAATTTGTCGAAAGACTTGAAACAAAGGCTTTTGGCCAAAATGGCTTGCCGTTCATCTGGAGCTGAAGAAGAGGAGCCTGGAACTATTCATTAATTATCCTGATGCAAATCTTTTCTAAATTATATTTTTTTTTTCTTCCAGGAAATATTCCGACGACGACTCTGGAAATTGAGATGAGTGATTGGCGGTTTTGTTTTCAATTCGAAGCATTGTATTCGGAAGTTCGGTTTCTAAAGATTTTGGATTCTCCGAAAATCTCCCTGTGAACATTTTTGAAATCCCGCCTCAAAACCGTGATTACCTGATGCGAATCTGTTGCTCCAAATTAAATAAAATTAAGAGATCAGGTAAATTTTCCTTTTACCGGAATCAATGATTCCGAGGCGGCACTGGCATGATGAAATTAAATTCTATAAGTAAAATGGCTCATGTTAAAATATTTATAGTTAAGTTAGAAATGATTTAAGATCATATGATTATAAATAATTTGATTATTTGGATGTTATATATTTTTACCAGAGCAATTGGTTTCTTGAATATGTCTAATATAAGTGAAGCTCTGAAGTTTATTTATTATTTGAAAGTTAAAATACTCATATTGAATTCTTCGAAAAATCTAAAATAAATCAATATTTAAGTTGTGTAAAAATGAGCCTGTTTATTTGTGTCTGTATATTTACTTTACTCACTGTACTTCATTTAGGGTTATTTAATTCCCCTAAACTGGGAACTCCTTTAAATCTTGAACCTGGTGTTTTTGCTGATACATTTTTGAGAATATATTTGTTAAATTTATGTCTCTTTGGCATTTTGAAATTAAGATCACGAAGTTGTGGGTGGTGGAGTCAGTAGGTGCTGTTTTGTACTGACCCAGCTCCCACAATATATTACAAAGTGGCGTAACAAAAAGTACATAATTTTATGAAATCGATAAAAATTTTCAGGAGATTAAATTTGAAGAAATGTAAAATTTAAATTTTTTTACGGCGTCCGTACAAAAACATTCGCATTGAGTAATATGTGCCCCATACACTAATAAGGCGATGTACAAAATTTAAACATTTTATCATAAAAATTCCCAAAGATATGTTTAAACAAAGTTGGGGAGAGATTAATCACAAATTAAAATGTACATGTTTACAGCATGAGTGCAAACGGCGCAGCGCAGACATGCATCATAGTCAAATAGTATCTGCCTCTTATCTTTAATGGATTTTTGGAATGAATGAACACATTTAGAACAAGTTTTGTAATATTTGTGTAAAGTTATTATTTCTATACAGTGTAGATACTTTTGTACCAATATATAGCAAAATTATTATTTATTTATGTAATCATTGTTTCCTGTCTTAATTTGAGTATGACCCCTGAAATGCGATCTGCCGACATGCTTTTTCCCCTCCGAGAACTAATGTCGATGCATCGAAAAGTTGTTTAAGTCAGCATTTTGTCTTTTCATATCTCTGGGAATTTTATGATAAAATGCTGAAATTATGTTTCTTTTTTGACGCAAATTTTTAATTTATTATATATATCAAAGATCAATATTTAAGGAATAAAATCCAAGATCAATGATTTTGGGACACCTTGTATATAAAATACGTTAAATAGCGTTTGAAATATTGAATTTTATGGTATAATAAAAAATTAAAATGTTTTAAATATTTTAGTACCTGTATCATAATTACATATAAGCATTCCAAAGAAAAATGTTATTATTACTTTCCTTATATACATAATGTATAAGGAAAGTATTGTGACGGGGTCGAAAATTCGAAATCGAGTTTTCGACGGGAGAGCACGTTTCAAGCATCCCTGATCACGAATCAAACATTTTTGAAGTGATGTCTGTCTGTGTGTGTGTGTGTGTGAGTGTGTGTGTGTGTGAAAGTGTGTGTGTGTGTGTGTGTGTGTGTGTGTGTGTGTGTGTGTGTGTGTGTGTGTGTGTGTGTGTGTGTGTGTGTGTCAGTGAGTCTGTGGAGACAATAACTGACGAACGAATGGACCTATTCGAACCAAATTTGGTATAAAAATCACAATCCGTAAACACTGGAAGCCTATTGTTTTTATGCGTAATCGAATGTTCAGAACACCCCTAAATTTTCGAATAAAATTTTGGAAAAATCGTTAAAAAATCAAAACCACTAATAAAGTTATGCAAATAGACATTTCTTATGTAATTTTTCATTAGAAAACGATTGACATAAATTTTAGAACGCTAACATGAACCGTTCTCGAGATATTGCACATTTTTCAAAAAAATTATTAAAAAGTCATATAAAATGAAAAAAAAATATTTTCTATTGAGAAACATGTTGACTTTTCATTTGTACTACCATGCGATAAATTGGGTGACATCATTCTCGTAGATCTGGCTTGTTCCATTCATTAAAAAATATACTTTGAGTAATACTTTTGTATTTGAACGCCAATAGTCATTTTTCTGCTGTAAGAACAACTTATTCCTTTGTCCATAACGCTTGGCAAAATTTTGGCGACGAATTTGGCGGAATGTCGCCAACTTGGCGACTTTTTGAAATGTTGCCAAATTAACGAAAATCTCGCCAAATGGATAAAATTGACGCTAAATCAATGAAAATGACGACTGATTGCCGAAAATGCAACATCTTGGAAAGAATATTATTATCTACTATAAGAAAAACCTATTTTTTTACTGTAAAAGTAGTAAATTCATTACATTATATAAGGAAAGTCATATGCTTGATAGGTCAGCCTGTAGTAGAGGAGCTCTAGTTCTGACGAGCTTGCGTCAGATACGCATAGCGAAATCGAATGGAACATTCGATATTTGTCTCTGCCAAATAATGAATGTGCGTCCTTAAACTAAAACAAACCAACCATTTTATTTTAATAAATTATTCATCCATTTTATTGGAATAAATCATTATTTTCGAAATAAATTATTTTTCATTTTAAATTTCAATTTGCTTGAAATGCATTTATTTATTTTATAAAAACGTCATTATTAATTTTTAAGACCCCTCCCCCCTAGAACATTATTTTTCATTTTAGAATTTCATTATTAGCTTTAACGTCATTAAACTAAAACAAACTTTTATAACTCCAGAGAGTTATGCCGCCAGCGAGTTTGCCACGGTCAGAATTTTCAAGGGTAGTGAACAGGCTTGTCGCCAAAGGCGGCTAGTTATAAATAAAACAGGTACTAAATTGGTATAAAATGCCTCTTTTTCTCTGTTATATATAAGTTAAGGAATTAAAAAAGAATGACCTGTGGTAAAGATTGGTTAACATAATCCCTTAACTACACACATAAAATTCATATTTGTGTTATTTATATATATATATATATATATATATATATATAAATGAAAGCAGAGAAAAACGGAATTGACAATATGAATTACAAAAAATGGTAGGGGTGGATTTCGACACCACTTTCCCGTTTAAAGCAGCTTTTACAACGCGGGTAACGCTCACGGCATCAACATAATTCCATGGTCAGTCTCCCAAATGTTCGAAAACAAAAGCACTCAGAGTCAAAGATGAAAACGATGTAGAAAGTAAATATCCGTCAGCCTAACCCAGTGGATCATTTTCTTATAAGAGTAATGTCGCACATGCGCAGAGATATAACTGGATAACAGTTTCACAGTTATGAATAATTACCTCACGTAACGTTAAGAAAATTACGGCTTTTCTTTGATAAATGAATTGAAACACTGCCGTATAAAATTGATAGGATAATTTGTTTTTATGGTTTCATCTACAAATTTGTTACATTTGCAGATGCAATCTTTCTTCTAAGTACTGTAATTTTGGTTTCTTCTAAAGTAACCGATTATTATATTTCTGAAGACATTCTTGGTTAGGTTTGAATTCCAGTCGATTATATGATTTATCTTGATACTGTATGATTCTCTTTTATCGCGTAGCTCAGTATAAATACCATATTTCTGGTGTTTTTTTATTGATACATCTAAGAATTCCTCCGATCCGTCTTCACTCACTGGATTTTCGATTAGGTTTAATTCGCTTGAGTAGAATGTGAAATCAAAGTATGGGGTGTTTTCATAACCCCCTATTAACACATCATCGACGTAACGGAAGTAGGGCATTTCCGATAAGATATGAGTACCTTTTTCGCATTTTGATAGATAGATATCCGCCAGTATTGACGAACAACTTCCTCCCATAGGTATGCCCTTGATTTGCTTGTAAAAATTTCTTCCGTCATGAAGTATGTTTTCTTTTAATACCAATTTCACCAAATCCAAGTATCTTCTATAGGTTATATGTTTTTTTAAATCGTATTCTTCATGTAAATCTTTCAGAATTAATTGTAAATTAGTTAAATCAATGTTATTGAACAAATCCCGAAAGGCGTAACTTTTAAAGATGATACCCTTGTGCCAAAATTTTAGCCGTTTTATTAATTCTTGTCCATTTTTAACACTTTACAACAAAGTTGAAAAGTGTTTATGACTTTGTTCATTCTGTCTGTCTGTCTGTCTGTCTGTCTGTCTGTCCGTTAGCACGATAACTGCCGTAAAAATGACATAATCAAAATGAAATTTAATATGTTGTTATGACGGTCTATAGGACCTATGGGAATATAAATGAAAAACATCACCCAATTAGTTTTGGATTGAACCCGGGTTGAAAAAATGAAATACATTGAGCCCTATAGGACCTAATTTTTCAAACATTTTTAAGCGGATTTAAAATTCACAAATTGCTTCGACAATTTTAGGTAATATTCAAATTGTTCCATAAAATATATAAAAAAAAATCCCGAAAGCCGTAACTTTTAAAGATGATATTCTTGTTGCAAAATTTTAGCCGGTTTATTAATTCTTGTCCATTTTTAATACTTTACAACAAAGTTGAAAAGTGTTTATGACTTTGTTCATTCTGTCTGTCTGTCTGTCTTTCTGTCTGTCCGTTAGCACGATAACTGCCGTAAAAATGAAGTAATCAAAATGAAATTTAATATGTTGTTTAGACGGTCTATAGGACCTATGGGAATATAAATGAAAAATATCACCCAATTAGTTTTGGATTGAACCCGGGTTGAAAAAATGAAATACATTGAGCCCTATAGGACCTAATTTTTCAAACATTTTTTAAGCGGATTTAAAATTCACAAACTGCTTCGACAATTTTAGGTAATATTCAAATTGTTCCATAAAATATATGAAAAAAATCAGCGAAATATATTCAGTAGTTTTTAAATAAAAATTAAAATAATAATAACACCTCTTATGTGAAGCGATTACGTGACCATGATATGAAAAGTTCACGTGATCCACTTCAAAATGATATATGGCATCCATCTTGTCTCAAAATCGTGATTTTTGAAGTTCTTTTTAATTCATATTGAGTGTTTTATCCGTCCTAAAACTACTTTAATTTTGCTTAAATTCTGTGCATCTACATACTTAAACAACGCAAATACAATATATTTGAGTTTACCACTTCAAAATGATATATGGCATCCATCTTGTTTCAAATTCGCGATTTTTTAAAGTTCTTTTTAATTCATATTGAGTGTCGTATCCGTCCTAAAACTACCTTATTTTTGCTTAAATTCTGTGCATCTACATACTGAAACAACGCAATTACAATATATTTGGGTTTATATGCTCATCCAAATTTGATTATTTCTACAACGAAGCCTTTTTTTTCATCTATGTAAAATGTAAACAGCAAATATGTAGAATTAGTTGTATTAGAATTGCTGTATTTCTTTAACAAAAAATCATTTAGTTCATAAAGTCTGCATAGCTGATATGAATGAAATATTCATTAATTTTACAAAGAGAAAGACGATTTTTTTCGATTAAGTTTTAAGCATAGAGTTTAATTACTTGTAGCTCCATGGTTTTAATTTTTAAATAAAATGAATTATTAAAATATTGTGATGAATGACATGAATGGGTAATTGTTTATGAATGAAATGCTGCTTTTCTAGAGAGAGCCAGGCGTGTTATTTTTTCTATGACGTCATTTGAATGAATGTCAGTTGTTTTCGATGAAGTTTTCAAATATAATGAATTATCGTAGTGTTATGATAATTCTAAAATTATTACCGAGGAATGTATCACATTTTAGAGATGTTTAAACCAGGCAATTTTTAATTCAATGCCCTCATTTGAATGATGTTCATTGTTTTCGACGATAGTTTAAGATTTCAAATATAATAAATTAATGTAGTATTGTGATAAGTTTGAAGTTAAAGTATTACCGAGGAATGCATTGCATTTTAGATATGTTTAAATACAATTGCGTTGAAGTTGGAAAGTGTTTCATAATCAATGCTTTAAGCATGATTGATCTTTTTTATCATGATAGAGTTATGTTTTTAACACTTTACAACAAAGTTGAAAATTGCTTATGACTTTGTTCATTCTGTCTGTCTGTCTGTCTGTCTGTCCGTTAGCACGACAACGACAGTAAAAATGACTTAATCAGAATGAAATTTTAGTATGTTGTTCAGACGGTCTGTAGGATCTATGAGAATTGAATATAAATGAATAATATCACCCAATTAGTTTTATATTGACCCCGGGTTGAAAAAATGAAATACATTGAGCCCCATAGGACCTAATTTTTCAAACATTTTTTAAGCGGATTTCAAATTCACAAAGTGCTTCGAAAATTTTAGGTAATATTCAAATTGTTCCATGAAATATATAAAAAATTTCAGCGAAATATATTCAGTACTTTTTTAAATAAAAATTAAAATAATAATAACACCTCTTATGTGAAGCGATCACGTGACCATGATATGAATTATTATAATATTGTGATGAATGACATGAATGGGAAATTATTTATGAATGAAATGCTACTTTTATAGAGAGATCCAGGCGTGTTATTTTTTCTATGACGTCATTTGAATGAATTTCAGTTGTTTTTGATGAAGTTTTCAAATATAATAAATTCTCGTAGTATTATGATAATTCTTAAATTATTACCGGGGAATGTATCACATTTTAGAGATGTTTAAACCAGGCAATTTATATTTCAATGCCTTCATTTGAATGAAGTTCATTTTTTTCGATGAAGGTTAAACTTTTCAAATATAATAAATTAATGTAGTATTGTGATAAGTTTTAAAATATTACCGAGGAATGTATTGCATTTTAGACATGTTTAAATAACATTGCATTGAAGTTGGAAAGTGTTTCATAATCAATGCTTTAAGCATGATTGATCTTTCTTGTTAAATATTAAACATTACTATTTTGAGTAAACCCAGAAGTTTTTTGTTTGCTTGTTCCTAATATGATCCACATCCCACTGTCACTGTTCGAAATTTGACAGGTATTTTGTGTAATTTTGGGAATTAGGACCAAATATGGAAATTTTATTGTTTTAATATCCATTCCTATTCTTTTGTATAATTGAAAAAGCATAATTGATATATAGTATAATTTTGTATAATTTAAAGTATGATTGAAATAATTATAGGTGGTTGTTCTTCGGCGAACTGTTCTAATCATTCTAGAAAGGGTTTTAGGTTATTTCGCTTTTCTAGAAACGAAGAAAGAAGAAAACAATGGATAATAAATAATTAGATACTAAGTACTGGAGCATACTTATGCGAGCTAAGTTCTACAATATTCTAATTAAAACTTCTTCTTTTTATATAAAAGATTTATTTTAAACACTTATTATAGTTTCTGTAACTATAGTATGGAACCCTATGGGCTTCGATATGCTTGATAAGTCAGCCTGTAGTAGAGGAGCTCTAGTTCTGACGAGCTTGCGCCAGATACGCATAGCGAAATCGAATGGAACATTCGATATTTGTGCCTGCCACATAATGAATGTACGTCCTTAGACTAAAACAAACCGTCCATTTTATTTGAATAAATTATTCATCCATTTTATTGGAATAAATTATTATTTTCGAAATAAATTATTTTTCATTTTAAATTTCAATTTGCTTGAAATGCATTTATTCAATTTTTAAAAACGTCATTATCAATTTTCAAGACCCCCCCCCCACCCCACCCTAGAACATTATTTTTCATTTTAAAATTTCATTATTAGCTTTAACGTCATTAAACTAAAACAAACTTTGTTAACTCCAGAGGATTATGCCACCAGCGAATTTGCCGCGGTCAAAATTTTTAAGAGTAGTGAACAGGCTTGTCGCCAAAGGCGGTTAGTTATAAATAACACAGGTACTAAATTGGTATAAAATGCCCCTTTTTCCCTGTTCTATATATAATTTAAGGAATTAAAAAAGAATGACATGTGGTAAAGATTGGTAAACGTAATCCCTCAACTACACCCTTAGATTAAATTTATATATATATTATATTCATATTATTATTGTTGTATTAAAATATATATGTTTCTTTTGTGCATTATATAAGTTCAAAACTTTTAAAATTTATAAATACAAAATTTAAAGGTAAGAAAATACGTTTTCGAGCTATACAGCTTAAACGTTCTTGTATTCCTGGAGGCCGATAAAATCTAAAATCCGTAGAAAAGGGTGTTAATAGTTACTAGTTTTGAAAATTCGACAAAGATATTTGTGCATTTCTTAGAAATCTTTAAATAAGCTTATCTTTCACATTTTTCAGTGCATAAAATTGAATAAAGTGCATAAAGTCCAAAATGTCTAATGCAATTTTTAAAATAGCTTTATCAAAGATTATTTCAAGTGCTGATTCAAAAGCGGCACTTTAAAATTTTGTGCATGATAATACATTTTATGTTTGAAAATATATTTATATCCTGTATTATATGGTTCTTTAAACAGCTTTAATATCTTTTAGGGACCATTTTTTTTCTGAAAATATTCAAAAGGCTGCAAGTAAATTATTTATATAAACACTAATATAAAATATTAGAAACATACATAGTGAGGCAAATTAATAAATATATCATAAGCTCAGGTATAAATTAATAGACAAAATGTTCAGTTCTTTATAAACTATTATATTTTTGAAACAAATGCATTTGAAATAAAAATAATCTCACACTTTTTCTCACCTTTGATACCCATAAATTTCGATTTTTGTCTTATGGATCATCAATGTATAAACAATTTTTCATGTTTTACCACATTTAAAATTCAATTTGATATAAGTACTCTGTATAAAAAGCTGTCAGTCTAAAAAAATTAGTTACTGGCCTTAATACATCAATAAATGTTACACAAGTCATTTCAATTATTTAAAAATTTATGACCAGTATAAATCTAGAAATATACAGGGTGATTCATAAAGGGTGGGCTAAACTTTACGAGGTGGTAGTATACACCAAACTAATCATCTTTCGTCATACTTAATGGATGAGGGTCGGAAATGAAACGTAGAGTGCGTTACAGGGCCGTTACTGGTTGGGTAGCACCGCTCCGCAAACTTAAAAAAAAAGCCTCATTTTGGTTGTTATTTTCTGATTGAAGGAGAAAACCACGTATGCTCATCTCGTCTGGCGAAGAAGAAGGATATTTATGCAATTTTCGTAACACCGAATGTACGGCTTTATCAGTTTGCAGCAGTTATTCGCAGCTCCAAATTTTGAGACAATGGAGGAATTTACAAATAGGGAAAAAGTCGATATGCATTCCATCTATGGAGCTGCAAATGGGAATGGCAAAGAGGTACATCTACTGTACGGAAAACATTTCCCCCCTAAGCGGTTGACCCAATCGTAAAACATTCAAACGCTTGCATTGACAGCTCTGTGAATCGGGATGTTTTCTCGCTACCAGTTCTGATTCAGGTCGTAAAAAGAGTTCTGGAACGTAAAGTGTGGAAAAGGCTATTCTGGACACAGTAGCAGTACGGCCAGGTACAAGCACAATAGCATTAGGGTATACTCGTGATGCGCCACAATCCACGGTATGACGGGTTCTGCATGGAGAACATCTACACACATACCATCTCCAGCGAATCCAAGCAATGACTGAAACGGATTATCGTCGCGTGGAGTTCGACCGCTGGTTTCTAGGACAGAGTACAACGCAGTCAGATTTTCCGGCGACTGTGATTTTCCCGGATGAATCCTCCTTCGCACGTGGTGGCACATTTAACTCTGAAACCAGGAGACATTTATGCAGTTTTAATGTTACGAAGATTTACGATATGTAACTGCGTAAGAAAGCACATACTTATAGACACCAGTTTACGACAGTCTTGGCCCAGGAGATCATGACCTCAATAAATACATCGAACATAAATTACAGATGTGGTTGGGTCAAAAGTATCCATGAGGACCAAGCAGATTGGATAGTAAGGCGCCCAATGAAGAAATGCTACTGCATCGCCCTGAGGATAAACCAATAAGATACGGGAGGCGTATCTGAAACGCAGGCGAAATGATGTGGCAACAAGCAGAAAAAATTCAGCAATATATTCAGTGAATTTAGAATGACCGGCTAAGGGTGCTGTACTTTACAAAAGTGAATTGAGAATGACCGGCTAAGAATGTTGAACTTTGCATGAGTCAATTAAGAATGACCGTCGAAGAAAATTGCGTAACAAAGTGAGAGGCAGTGTTCTGCAAATAAGTTTATTTTTCGCGAATTGAGAGCCAGTCAGTTAAAAATGACAGTTCAAGAATATACTTGCAATGTCAGTTGGAAGCCACGCATGTCCTATTATTGCATACCTGTAAAATTGGGCTCCCGAAAGTTCAAGACGACAAACAGAGGTATGTGCAAATCTGCATGAGATATTATGTCAGATATGTAATTTGAGTAAATATAGTAATCCTGATCTCATACGTGCAGTTCATTCTCCTTAAAAGTGTATATATAATTAATGTTAGTTATAATTATAATACGTGTAATAAATAATGTTTAATTTAAATTTAAAATTGTGGAAGTCGATTGTGTAGTATGTTAATTAATAATTATATTTTAGGAACTAGCATAAGGAATTAATGGTGGGTTATAATGCGGCAAAGAAGCAATGCACGAATATACGATGATTCACGATCAATAAAATTAGGAATGAAAACTCAATCCAATCAAATATTATTTATAAAGGTGATAAACTCCAACGTTATATTTCTTCCTCTATCATCACATTAACATCCACAGTAAATATGTGTGGCCGAGTGTAAACCCACATGTAACATATCCAATTGTACATCAGCGACAATTCTCCGTCTGGGCAGAAATCATCAGCGACCGCCTAATAGGGTCGTATCTTATGCCGAAACGACTTGATGGGAGAAAGTACCGAATTTTCCTGCAGTAGATATTGCCGGAATAGCTGCAGGATGTTCCAACAGACATGTGATTCCAGCACGATGCAGCACCAGCGTATTTTGTGTGAGAGGTAAGGAGCAATCTGGACGTTACTTGTCCGGTCCAATGGATTTGGCGAGGTGGTCTCATAGCTTGTCTCCCCGCGATCTCCCGATCCAAGACGTCAAATTGTTGTGTCTTGACTCATTTTTGCGGCGACATCACAGTAGCCTCGTCTATGACACTCCACTTGATTCTGAAGAGGAACTCGTTACTAGAATTTCGACCGTTTCTGCCGAAGTGCTCAACATGCCAGTGTGTTCGAGAGAGTCGCCAATCCCTTCATCGTCACTGTAAGACGTGCATTCAGGCTCTTTACTGTAAATATTGTTTAATATGTCCATTACTGTAAATATTGTTTAATATGTCCAGTACTGTAAATATTGTTTAATATGTCCAGTACTGTAAATATTGTTTAATATGTAGTGTAAAATAAGTTTTAACATTAATTCTGATTTGAAACTAGTTATTTAAAGCACTTTATTAAATAAGAAGGCCTCCTAATCCCTGAAAGATGCTGCGAATATATGAAGTGCAGATCTCGGAAAGCAAAATTTTAGTGATAATGACAACAAATGAATCCAACAATTATAAAAATTTGGAAACATTGTGTTTAACTTCCCTTTGTGACGGCGTGTTGCACATCTGCAACATACACAATTAGTCCATGTCATCTCAACATCCAGTTTTCAAAAACCACTTCAAACATTGTTGCATTCTTAGAACATTACAAGTAATATAAATTGTTAGTATAATCCTTAATAGAAGCCACTATTATGCTGTTTTTTATACCTAAGTTTACTTTTCGTGTATTGTAGCTACACAAGATGAGAGCTCAATTTACTTTTGTTTTTAGTGCAGTTAAAAGGATTGGTTGTATAAAAAAACAGTTATATCACATAGCTAAGTGCAAAGTCTCTATATAAAGGTAATTTTTGTGTCAGAAAATTCATAATATGTGTAAGAAATATTTAATTTTATGTTTGTTGCAGATATGTAACAATGAGTAATTAATATACCTAATCTAAGGTTTTTAAAAATATAAAAAAATACCAGAAATGAAATATTTTCTATGGGTCATTTAAACCATATTTGTCATTGTTTAGCAGTTTTACATGGAAAATATTATTTACATAGATTTAATATTTATATTTAACACAAAGCATACAAAATAGTTATTAAATTCATAATAAGAAATAAGAAGAAAAAGTATAATAATGTACTAGAAATCTATAATGAAAAATGTGTAAAATAATGAAAAATATGAAATATATAACAAAAAAAGCATAAAATATATAATCCATTTATTCTTCCATATTTTTAAATTTATTTTTTAATTTATCCTAAAGTTGATGTTTATTTTTAGAATGGCATTTAGATTTAAAGATCTAACAGCTGAGGAAATAAGAGTATTTATTAAATAAGATAGTGAAGATGGAATGGATATATCCGAAGATGACAGCTTAGCATATCCTGCCTTTGTACCATCTGAAAGTGAGGTAATTGACGGAAGTGAAGAAAGTGATGATAAATTTCAAGACAATGTTGAAATTTTTTCAAAACAATTTGGTAGAATGTGACAGTTCTTCTGACGTAAAAAATGTAATTTTAGAAAACATGCCCCTTGAACAGGATTTATGTTCAAGTAATTCAAGATAAATTCAAGTTTTGTGAGAGATGTATCAGAATTTGCATTTAAAATTGAACCAGATTCGGGCAAAAAAAATATTGCATATTCGGGGGAGCCAGATTTCGGCGCAGCATCAAATAACGTAATATATTTAGCAAGAATTATTCTCCTACATAAGAATTATATATTATACTTTGATAATTTATTTACATCAATCCCTTTACTTGTATATTTAGCAAAATAGGGTATTCTTAACTTAGAAATCGTTAGGAGAAACCGTATACCTATCTGCAAGTTATCTAATAATAAAGAAATGAAGAAAATAGAAATTGGGCCTTCTACTGAATATACTGCAACAGTTAAGGGGGCTGATATATATATACAACGTCATGGAATGATAATAAAATTGTCCATTTGACATCCTATTTTGCTGGCAAAGAACATAAATCGAAAGTTCGAAGATAAGATAAATCTACTAAAACCATATTGATATTCACCGACCTTTTATCGTAAGTGAATATAACAAGCACATGGACGGCGTAGATCTAATAAATAGTATTATGGAGATAATATTATGTAATAGTATTATGTTCATATTACTGAGAATCAAAAGATGACCAATTCGCATGTTCTACCAATTGCTTGATTTAATTGAATAAAGCTTGACCATTATATAAGCGCGTGCATATGTATAAGGGAAAACTGAAAATATTCTACATTCAACTGTTTTTCATCAGTTGCAGAAACTCTTTCAAAACTCTTCAACTCTTTCAAAACTTTTCAACTCTTCCAAGTTGCAGAAACGCTTTGCAAAATGTACATCAAAGTTAGAGAAAACGGTGAAATCAAAGAAAAAGTGAAGTAGAAGAAGTTTTACAGATGAAAAACCATATAGGGCCTACTCAGCATAATCCACCCAACCTTTATGTCAGAATGAGATTTGATACTGGTCAAAATGGGCAGAAAAACAATCAAATGTAAATATTCCACCTGCAAAGGATTTATACAAACTATGTGCGAAACGTTTGGTGTAGGCGTTTATAACAAAACTAACAAATGATTCTATAAACTAATTTCTTTAATATTTTAATTACTGTTATAATAAGTAACAGATGAATCCTTTAAAATAATTGCCATTTTATTTGATGTTGCAGATTTGCAACAAACACATTTTGTCAATAAATTTTAAGTTTTATATGTTTAATTTTTATATGATTATAATGATATTTATTATATTTATATAAATTATTTCTCAAATCGGAGTTGTTCAGTTTCAAAGGGTTATATGTTATTTTATAACTTCTAAGTCATTTTTGTGTTTTCGCCTCACCTCATTGATTTCACCTGTAAGCACCCACTGGCGCCTTTACGTTTCATTTCCGACCCGGCAAATTATGACGGAAAATGCTTTACCTGGTGTATACTACCACCTCGTAAAGTTTGGCCCATCTTTTCTTAACCATCTCGTATATTAAGATATTTTCAATGTGTTCTGTAAATTATAGAATAATTTTGACACAAAAAATGTTTTGAACTAGATAAATAAATTTGTCAGACAAGCTAAAAATTTTCACCAGATGTTTCGCATATGCAGCAAATTAATCTCTCTTCCAGTCACCGTGTATACTTTTTCACATTCTCTGCAGTAGAGAGTGTATACTATAGAAAAAAACTATTGTGTATATTCAAAAATCTAACTCTAAAATTTTGTTACATGGACACTTTCAAAGCTTTCGTGAACGCAAGTTAACCATTATTTCCATTGGTGTCTGTGCTTGAAGGAGATTTTATAAGTCTCGAATTAATTGAAATAATTTAATGAAGCAAGGTATGATTACTTCAATCAAAGTCTTAATTTTTGAGAAACACGAGATTTTCAGACATTAACAAACAAGAAACAAAGACTTGAGAAACAAAGACATTAAATGATAGTCAACATACATGAAATCTTTAAAAAACATTATTTCAAAAAGTTAGAACAAATCGTTTTCGTACAAAAACATAACAAATACTATTTTAAAAAGCTATTTTTATTTTAACAACCACATTGTTTCATTTAAATTCGTCTTCAATCTTCGTTAAGTTTTTCTCTTCAATAAACAGCTAGAGGGCTAGAAAGTAGAGAGTTAGACAGGAATTAGAGAGTAGAACTCCTAAGAAAAAGTTTCGTTTTTCATTAATATCTCGATAACCCCTGATCTTAGAAACTCGAAACTTGGACTAAATTTATGGGTGGTTATTTTAAAGCTACCCCGAAAATTTCATTAAATTCAGTTCAGCCGTTCTAACGTGATGATGAGACAGACAAACATATTTTCAATTTTATTTATATAGATTTCGATTATAAAGTGTATTACGTTCAATCGCGATAAACTATTTATTTCGATATTTTCACTCTCAGTTCCTATGATTTCGTTTAGCGAGATTGAAATTTGTTATAAAGCTAAAATAATGTCATACATTGATAAAATAAAATACGTAATCTAAAAAAAATTGAAGCATATTAAATTCGTTTCTATTTGGAAAACTTTTTAAGTATGGGGAAAACTTTTTATTGTGGCCGAGATAATTTAAATTTTTCTTGAATTGATATAATTTAAGAAACAATTAGCATGTAAAATTGCAATGAAAAATACATGCATAATTCCTTAAATCAAAATACGAAAATTATTAATGTTATAAGAAAGGAATGCATAACCGCAATTGTGCAATGAACAATGTGTGTTATGAAAACATCATGAAAAATGTATCTTCATTATTTACAGAAATTAATTCTAACATGTGAAGATAATTACCGCTGACAATGAGGATAGTGTTTCAATATCTGCTTTGTCAGGAAGGCGTGCTGTGCATTGTTAAATTTCCATTATCTGATTATAACCCGATGATTTGATGTTGGTATGAAATCATATTTGCTTTTGTAAATGTAACAAGTCTTATAACATCTTATAATCTATACCAATTCGAAGAACAGCTTATGTTCACATTAAATTGTATCATTATTTAATATTTATTCAAGAATAATACATGCAGGAATATACTTGAATTAATTTAAGTCTTAAATTTATGATAAAATATATATTGATATTTTCCCGGGTATAATAAAACTAATGTTGTTCAGTTTTTAAACTAAGCTGAAATAGTAGTCTGTTTCATCCAAACGATGTAGTTTATAGAATTGTCATTAATGAACATTATCAGTTAATAACTGTGTTCGTGCGATCGAGGACTACAAAGTAAAATATTTCATTTGATATAGTAACACTGAAAAATAGCTCTGAAGGTAAGATACCATAAAACGCTATTAACAATACATTTGTTGAGCTCAAATGCAACAAATACAAGTCTATCAAAAAATATTTATTTGCTTACATAATATAAGAAGACGCATGTTTCTCCGTTTTTCAGTCTGTGTTTTCCATAGAGGAAAATATGGACAGTAGCCAACTTTCGGTAATGGGCGAGCTGAAGTCCCGGGACGACGGATCTCGGCAAGATATTTTTTTTTAAAATTCGAATTGGTATTTTAATTATTTTATGTGGAAGCGCGATTTGAGAGATATTCACACAAATCGGTTTCTTGGCGATCCGAAGCATTATCACAAATTTTCCATATTGACATCATCAAGAGCGAAGACCTTTCTTTCGAACGATCTCTGAAACGAGCTCATAAGTCAATTCATTCATATTTTTTTTTCAATACATCGAAATATATGTTTTTTATTTTTCGTTTTCTTATTTTGCACTATTCGTAAAAGGGCGATTAGAAATATTTTACAGTTTGAGAGAAGTATGGGTGTATAGTATCACATGTCAACAATTGTTAAATACGTTTTATTTTTCTTTTAATTCTCAAACAAATCTATAAAAATCGAAATGCTGGATTATGTTCCCTCTCTGATTTGCTGGGCGTTGCTATGTGGATAAGTGAATGTTTATGTGAATGAGTGGTAAATAGTTGTGTAAAATATGTTGTATAACATATGTATTAAAATTAAATGATTTCGATTTAAAAGAAATGGAAAATAATTTAGATTCAAAACAGAAGATTTGGAAATTGAGTAGTGTTAACTATGTCTTTATTATTTGCGTATTAGACGCTTATTTAGGACTTGAACAACGCATCATTCTTGTAATTAAATAAACATATTTCACACTACAATACATACAATGGTCCCCTATTACACTTCCATTATACTCCGGAATTCTAAGCTGTGAAGAGAATTAGCCGTAACAAAGAGATGGTATTTCAATGTCTGCTTTGCCACAAGGGTATGTTGTGCATATCCGGGATTCCCATTAGCTGATTGTGACCTAATGATTAGTTTATTACATGACCATGAAGGCATATATAACATTCTCAATGCAATTCAGTTTATATGGTGTGATGCTCTCTGATATAATCATGCTGTTAATGTTAACATTATATTGTTTCAATAATTAAAAATATCAAATATACTGTTTAATGTACTAGTATTCTTTTTACGAATGACATAACTACGTATTCAGAGAATTCAGATGTATTTGAACAGATGATTTTTCAAAGAAAGTTTGAATTGGGGAGTATTTTGTCAAAAATGTTCTAAACAAAACACTTTGAGTTAATTTTTTGCAAAGCTTTGAAATCTCTGTTGATTGTTATTACTATAAAATGTGAATTACCGCAGAAATGACACGGGAAAATAGATCCAATTATCTCCGTCTATTATTTTTCCACTGTTGGAAATATTATTGTTGGAAAATATTTAAAGTAATCATTTGGCATTACGGAAGTCGCTTTCATTTGACTGCTAACTTCTCGAAATATTACCACCTTACCTCCTTTTGATTATTGTAGAATAATTCGAGAATTTATTGGATTGGTCAAAATTTTTTGATTTACAAAGTTTTTTAGTAAAAATTTCACGTAAGTTATATAATGCTGCTCATTGTTTAAAAAGCAAAATCATGGGCAAAAGGGTTACGATTTGTGAATACAACAGTGTTTTGAGAATACACTGAATAAACTGAACGTATTACTGTCATGCACAGCTAAGTTTGTGACATTTCCTGAACTCTGTCACCAATGTTTAGAAATGTATCCTCAATGTTCATTTTATAAGGCACATTTAACCAAGGCAGAACTAGATTTATTTAGGCAAGGTTGCCGACGAATCGAGTTTAGCCTTAATTAACGCAGAAAATGTAATATGAAGTAATAACTGTAACACTGTATCTAAAAAGTGCATGTCTTGAGCAGTATCAACTTGTTATGGGTTCATGATAGGATACAAATTTGATGATAGAAACTATTTAGCGAACAGACTGCTCCGAACGTACAGATGGCATTTGTGTTTCATAAAAAAAAATATCGTTTCAATGTTAAACTAAATTCATGATTGTACTATCATTTAAGTATTATATAATGTGTATTAGATTTTCAGGAAAACTTCACTCAATTTTCGTGGATATTAAAGACTAATTACGAGAAAGCGACAAAGTATGGTTCTTCAGCATTCGACTACGATGAGAATTATACTAAAATCCAGCAAAACAACAATGGTCCTACGGTATAATGAAAAAAAAAAATAAGCTGTGCTAATTTGAAAATGCAGAGGTAGTCTTCATTTGAAATCAAAATAGTCCCAAACAAAGCAATATAATAGACAAAAAAAAATAGATACTGCCCGAGGCGGTCATCTGCACATTCGGCAGTGCAAGACTACCAACAAAGCCGAAGTCAAAATTATTAAATGTGCGCAAGTAGAAGAAACAAAGGGTTTTATACTCAAAAGCTAGATTTTGAGCTCACCTGAGAGATTCTATCAGAAATCAGAATAAATCAGGGTCTAGCCAATCCGAAACAAGAAGTAACATACAAGATTGGTGTGCGCCAAAACGCAACATATTCCTTTTGTTAACGGTGCCTTCAGTGGAAATAATATTTACATCCATCCATTACCATTATAAAAAGGTAGATTCAAATCGCGTGATCTTGACAATACATTTGGCGAAATGCGACCACCTATTCAAAATATCTTTCCGAACGCGTTATATTCTCTCACACTGGCGATTTTTCTATCGTTACGTCTCAACCAGACAGTGAATATACTACACAGTTCATGCCTTTAGTATGAAGTAGAAACGACGACGCCAAGGGTTTTCACAATTTATCGCAGTTAATAGCAGGGTTGTTAGATTTAGTGATTTATCTCCAATTTGGCTACATTTGGCGACTTCCGAAATGTTCAAGAAACTCCACGAAATAACAACTAGTCTAGAAAATATGGAAATATTTCCGGAAGTTTCTATAGAGAGACTATAAAAACGACTCATCAGTCCGTTGAAGTTCAGTCGACGACTAGATAATATACGAGCCACAGTGAACTGTGACTTTTGTCAATGTTTTGAGATTAGTAGCAATTGTTTTCTGAAATTATTTTCGTCAGCATTTTGAGAATAAAATCCTTATTTTGTGTAATAAGTGGAGCATTTAACTGCTGTTTGATTGTATATTGTTCCTGCTTACCTTGTGCTTGTGAATAAACGTGTTTAGTTATCCAGTAATTAGGAGGAATCATTCTTGTGTCCTGCGTGCATACCCACGATACTAGACGATACATCGAAACAATATGTCCAATTTGAGAAAGTCCGATATTTAAAAATTACCAACAATTTTATGAGTTAAGTACACGTTTCGAGAACTTTATACAAAGAGTATATAAAGAGTCTTATTGTTTAAAGAGTATTATTTCATGAGACTAGAAATATAGAACTGTAAGTATAACGTTGAGAATACGATATTCTAGTTTATAAGTTGAGCTTTTAATTGCGTTTTTTTTTTTAAATGGTATGACTGTTTTGTGAATTTTCTAGATATGTATAAATTTATGAACTGTATATTGCACCTTCTTATGCTTATTGTTGCTTTAAATAGAGTTTTGGATATCCTGATCTTCAGATAACTTTTCTTTTATGCTATGAATAAACATGTAAATCTAGATTATAATGTCGCAATAGTACATATTTTAAATGCTTCATGTTTTGGAACATTATGAAAATAGAAATATCCACTTGAAGATGAAAAGGAAACTACAGATGTTAGAGAAATAAATTTTGATATAAAATTTCTTATATAATGAAACTAAATATAAACATAGGCTAAACTTATAAAATGCCAAAATTTTATAATATAGAAATAATTGCTCTATACTTGGTCTATTTTTATGTATATATTATTAAATTTATTATAAAAAGTAGTTGCTTGGGTTTTGTAGTGCACATTTTATAATAGATATGACATTTTCCCATTTTGAATGTACTGTACATGAAAATGCACAACATATTTCCCATGTCATTATAAACTACTTCGTTTTAAAGATAAGTTCAAAGACAAGCTGACAACTGTAAATGTGTTATTCTATATTTTTCTATAAGTAAAGACTTACACTAACAAATCACGTAAAGGAATAAATAACGCATCCCGTATCCAGTTATACATCAACACTTAAACATATCACGAAACTGTGTTCAAGAATCACCTTTTTAATAGCAGTGATCAAATCAGTCTCATTTCTTAAAAAAGAATGGCTTCTATCACAAACAGAACCTGTCCCTAATATGCCACTTGAAAAACTATATAGCACTTTTCTTAGATTGACTCAAAATGTATTTTTTTAAAATGTTGCATTATTTAGGATATTTCGTGATTCTTCTCAACATATTTCGGTATCAAAAGTCACCAAATTGTAATTAAATGCTACTATTTCTCTCGCCATACATGTGCAATATTTTTGACTGTGGAAATGACGCCATAGTAACACTTTCTTAAAGAGAAACCGACTTCACCAAAATGATGCGCGTTGTATGCTTGGATTGTACAGATAACAGAATCCGTAGACTGGTTTCGAACCTATTATGTGGCCTTATTTTCTAGAATATTCTATATTCGCAATTCCATCTAAAGTACTTGCTGTGTGCCATAATTTTGTGAACCTCCATGAAGACTGATGCATCCAGTCCTAATGCACAGATGGCTTCACATTTCATTATCATTGAATTAGGTAAATCTATGATTAAGTTTCCATACTTAGAGAAACAGCTTTTTAGGTACTCACATTACAAATAACATTATTGATTGATAGTTTTGCACATGTTTAATATTTTCACTCTTTTATAATACTATATTGCAAGAGCAAAGTTTCGAACTTTCACATCTCTCCTGCAGTGCATTTTGCATTGAAACATTTTATGAAATAATTTCCTCCATTTCTTATCTACTGCAGAAGCGATGCCTATTAGATGGTTTTTCGTCAATAGCAGTTTCTATAGCACTACAGCAACCTATGTATCTAAAACATCCAAAAGTGCATCTATATATTTACTTAATGTATTTTTTAACTCTCAGTTTGTATTTGAAATACATCCATTTTTATTAATTTATAAAAATAAGACAAAATCTGGATCACTGGATCAGGTATTGATGTTGCACTAAAGTTTAGTTAACCTATAATTGAAGAAGGACCTTGCTTTTTTTTTGCAATTAATTTCCATTGAAACATTTTAGGAATTCAATTCCTCTAATTAAATTTTATCTACTATTATCTACGTTATATGATTTTATCACTGATTATAGCAAGAATCTATTGGAAATAAGTTAATTTTACTTACATTTATTAGGCAAACTTTCAAAGCCAAATATATTGATTATATATTTTCATTATCATTGTTATGCGATTATATGCTTCCATTACTCTCTATGTTACAAGCTGTGCTAGAATTTTACTGGTGAATGAGAAGTTCGTGAGAAGATCATTTTCAACAAAAATATATATTTTAGGCTAAAATAATATTTTACCTAAGCAAGTCCTTGCGTAAAGATGTATTTCAATTTTATACTTGTATCTGTAAATTATTCAACACACATATGCATTCCATTTTAATTATAGTAATTTCAATTATTACAGTATTAAGTCTGAAAGAATTATAACAATGCTTTAGTCAAATGCAAAGCATAAACAAAGATCATTGAAAGAGTCGGTTCGTTCCCGCGGGGATAATCTATTGTGCATTAAAAAAGCTGTATATATATTTATTTTGCTCTGTCATATTATGAGAAATTTCTCAGGAGAAAAATTGAGTTGAAAAACTATTTAGATATCAACAATATCGATGATAGAATAAAAATCCAAGCAGATAAACTTTTTTGATGCTACAAAAGTCAGATAAGAAGTGGAATCCGCAAACGAGTAAGCTCATATATGTGTAAAAAGCGATGAAATATTTGATTGTTTAACTGAAATCTCTGAAAAGTGTTACTTTAGTACGTTAAGCAAATAAAATCCCAGTAAAATATTTTGCTATTTGAAAATACTTTTTATGTTTCTTTAAATAAGACTGCTCTTCAGATTTATAATTTATATGAATGTATATTCCTTTCATAGCATTTATATTTTGCATTACAAAAATATTATACTTTGTAATAGCGGTTAAATGTCTAACTCTTATATAAAAAATGAAAATACATAAAACACAAAATAAATAATAATTTTTATTACTAATGGGTTCTATTTTATATTTTTTATGAAAATGTAATACATGAGGTACTTTCCACACAGACCACGTACTATGATGCATATCATTAAATTACTTTGTTTCATAATAATATTCTAATTGTCATCAAATGTGAATACATTCTTAACAGAAACACACAATGGACAGTCAACAACCAAAACAGTTATTTTTGTAAGTGAGCTGTCAAATATGACAATACAGCCTTACTATTTGTCATAGTTTACTGTTCGCCAGTATTATACTTTATAACGAATAATAAAAGATCGTAATCATGTGCTTATACTTCCTTAGTGACTGCAGGTCATGTTTCCTGATAGTCTAGGCAAATAAGGCTGCCTATTTTGTTTTAAAATCAGTTGATACCTAACTTAATTTTTATGTTTTATATTTCAAACAGTATGCCATGAATTTTCAAAACTTTTCGCAGCGGTGTACTGAAGATTATGCTATTAATGCAGCTTTCAGATTTGAATTTATAGGGATAAAACATAAAAAAATTTTAAAAAATGATAAGCGTTTCTTACAAAATTCAAATCAATAAATCTGTACTTTGCAGTTTATAAGCTATATTGGACAATTATATTTCAGCAATATTAAGTAAATTTCACGGAATTACATCTTTATTTAATCTCTACGCTTAATCGAATTTTCGTGTCTTCAAACAAATCAGAATATTTTGAAAACATTTATTTTAATATTTATATTATTGCATGTTAATATTTCCAGTATAAGCTTTTTGAGTCTACAAAATTTCCGAAAATTCATCAGAGCTTCGGAGTCAAGACGATGTTTTTTACAATATATGGCACATCATAAACTTTAACCCTCAAAACTGATCAATCGCAAAATCCAACATGCTGATCATACAATCAACATCGTTACATTTAAAACCTTGCCGATCAGAGGCATAACGTTTTGGGGAAAAAGGATGTTTGACACTAACACTACGTAGTATCCTACGACGTATTACGTATTAGTATGGAAGCTCTAAGTTCAGAATAATGATAAATTGATCTGTATTATAACTGATTGATAGTAAATTTATCATTATTAATTTGTAAATTCGTCCACAATACCTAAATGCTAAAGTTATTTTGTGCATAAATGCAAAATATTTTACGGATGAGTGACTTTTTTAACACTTTACAACAAAGTTGAAAAGTGTTTATGACTTTGTTCATTCTGTCTGTCTGTCTGTCTGTCTGTCTGTCTGTCTGTCCGTTAGCACGATAACTGCCGTAAAAATGAGTTTATCAAAATGAAATTTTAGTATGTTGTTCAGACGGTCTGTAGGACCTATGGGAATATAAATAAATAATATCACCCAATTAGTTTTTTATTGAACCCGGGTTGAAAAAATGAAATACATTGAACCCTATGGGACCTAATTTTTCAAACATTTTTTAAGTAAATTTAAAATTCACGAATTGCTTCGAAATTTTTAGGAAACATTCACATTATCCCATAGAATTTATAAAAAAAAATTCAGTAAAATATGTTAAGTAGTTTTTTAATTAAAAAAATTATTTAATATAGGGAAAAAAACAAATTCAATTAAATTCTGACTTTGGGATATCTTCCAGAAAGAAAAGAGAGAGATATTATATTATAAATATCTCTCCATTTGTTTAAACGTTTTGCATATGGGAGTGGCTTCATATTTTAAAATAAATTTGGTAGATAACAATTTTTCATTTTTTTTAAATTTTATATAACTCTTCATGATAAATTTAATTGATGGCATTTTAAATGCACTTTCCTACGTCCTAGAGAGTTAAAATTTGGTACACAGCTTAAATTTGTTGAACATTTTATTCGACAAAAATTTGATGGATCTTTAAATATAGATCATACATTTTTTTCGAAATGGCCTGAAAATAATCCCCGTTCACTTCTATAAATCATTGGTGTAATATTGTTAAAAATTCTGATGTGGACAGCACATGTCTTTCCCTGCAGACTCATATTCGTTCTCTTTATTTATTCAATGATAATTTGAGTTTATCTGCACAACATAAGTATTTAAGATGACATTGAATTTACACGTTAAACTTAAATTTGGTTCTCATTTGATAGCTGGACTTATTGTCAAAGGTGGCGTAGCGAAAACGCGAAAAAACTAGAATATCTCAAGAACGGCTAGTCCTAGAGTAATGGGGTTAATCTTATTCTTTTTGTTGTCAAAAATCACATATAAAATAGGAATTTAATTGATATAATTGAACACACGTAGTCTTTTATTTTTATATATAACGATTTTTGCTGGCCATTTCGCAAAAATAGCCCGTTCCTTTTTCCCGAATCGTAGTAGAATAACCTACAAATGATTTATATACAAAATTTTGTTAAATTTGGTATATAAATCAATTGTAGGTTATTGAAATATTATACTCCAAATTTGTTAAATTTGGTTCATTAGTTTTTAGCTAGAGTGGATAAAGGCAATTTCTGCGGCCATTTCGCAAAGAAGGCAGATTCTTTTATTACGAATCGTACTATAATCTAATGAACATCAGGATTTCCCACAAAAAACATACCTACCAAATTGTATGAAATTCGGTCCATTAGTTTTTCAATTAGAGTGGATGTAATATCCACACAGACACACAGAAACATACACAGATACACCCTTACACACACAGACGTCTTCCTAAAAGTAGTTTTTTTGTGTTCTAGAAGTCCCAAAACGTGTAGATACTTTGAAAATTCGAGTTCCGATCTTCGGCACGATTCCAATACTTTGAGTACATACACATACACATATATATTATCTGTGTATTATCTGTGTATCTAAATTCCGTGCCTATGCAATTACAATAGTTGTGATTTTAAATGATCCCTAAACTTTTATTATTTCTTCAAGGAAGCCTAATTTTAACATATGCAGAATGCAAATATCTCAAGCGATTGTAAGATGAATTACATAAGAATTGCTGAATTTTTTTCACACAAAATTATTTAGCTCTGGAGTCTGGAATACAAGTTATATGAATGAAATATTCATTGATTTTGCATAAGGAATCAGATGATTTATATTTCGATACAGTTTTAAATATTTAAGTATAATAAATTACTGTAGTACTGTGATAATGTAAAAGATATTACCACTGAATGAATCACATTTTAGAAATTTTTAAATGAAATTACATTTCAGTTGGAACGTGTTTCATAATCAATGCTTATGCATGATTGATCTTTCTTGTTTATTATACGACATTAACATTTAGGGAAGTAACGCTAAACATATTTTATTGCAAGGTAAAAGTAAATGCGATTACAAATAAAAGGATATTAAATCCCATTGAAAATAATTCTACCACCACTGTATATCGTAAACTCCGCTAAATTAGCAGTTTGATCGTATATTTTATACCACTTAGATCACTATTATATTACATTAGATTAGAATTTTCAATGAATATTACAGTTGCACTGAATCAGGTTACTTTAACAAATTGTTTAGGGCCTACGACCAAATTTGCTAAAGGCATATTATATAAGTATGAAGGGACTCCAAATATGCTTACGAATCATAGACAGAACTGGGATATCTTCCATAGGCGCTAAAACCTTTCCAGATTTTATCAATTCATTTAAAATGTATAACGTCATCGTGCATTTAAAAAAATCACTAGGGAGCTATCGATATATGGAAAGTTGCTTAGCAGCAAAATCCGCCTATTCTGAAATATATTCAATGGCTCATTGGCACTTCTTTTGTACTCAAGAGTAGCTGCATATACGCAAATTTCACCGCAGGAAAACAGTACAAGCAAAGTTTATTAAAAATGGTTAAAAGGGTCCGTACCACCTGTCTCTCTGTTCGATACCCATGTGAACAACCAAGATTAAAATAATCGAGCAGATACTATCCATTGGTTAGCCATTACCAAATCTTCCATTCCTCTCAGTTTGCCAAAAATACTCCTCCTCCACCATAGCACAGACCTTGTACCACATTTCACAGAAATTTCCTCTGAATTGATTCTTTACCTTCAAAATTATCTAAATATGCTGTGATGACGACTCGTATTAGTCTTAAGCGAACTTTTGAATTCCTTGATAGTCACCAGATTGTTTAAATGAATAACACTTAATCAAAATGTTAAACTTGTGTTGCTTTAAGATTTGTGTTTGATTTTTGCATTGCTAATTTGTTTGAATAGAAATAATTTGAGGGTCTAGTAAAATGCAGTTTTGTAATAATTATCAGGTTATGTTAACATCCACTAATCGAACTACTCCCTAATCAGAGTCACTAGGCCCAATTTTAAGTTCTGTATCTTTCTGTGGAACTATATATTTATATAAAAGTTACCTCAGAAAACTTGACATACCTCATTACTGATATACACTACCTCACCTGGTATACCTGAATGACTACATACTTAATACATGAAAAAAAATTGACAAATATTTATATTCCTTAATTTATACAAGAAAAATTCCTTAACACGTATTTTTTTTTACTTTCCCTATATGCATAGTATAATGTAAGGGAAATTATTGCGAGCAGGTCAAAAATTCGAATTCGAGTTTTCAAGGAAAGAGCGCGTTTCAAGCATAACTGGACACGAATCAAACGTTTTTGAGGTAATGTATGTGTATATGTGTGTTTCCGTCAGATTGTGGATACTATATCTCACGATTGAATGGGGAGTTTTGAACTAAATTTGTTACGAATATTAGAATTTGTGAATACTAGAATCCCATTGATTTCAAACGCAATCAAATGTTCGGAAAGTTTAAATTTTTAAATAACATTTTAATAAATCATTAAAATATCAGAACATTTAATACTACTACATAAATGGCCATGCAGAAATAAATCAGAATATTTTTTTTAAATATATCATGTTGTCAAAAAAACATAAGAAATGTAAAATTGTATGCAATATCTAACCAACAGTAAATAAAATTAAGCGTACGGCTTTATATGACATACTATAAATTACTACACACATTATCTTCGGTGAAATTTTAAGGACTTAATTTCTTACCAGAATATACTGCTATAAAATTTTATCTTCGCAGTTATACAAGTACGTTAGCAACCCTTATTGGTAGAAAACCTATGTGTATATGTGTATTGTAAATGTATGCATATGTATAGTGTAATTGCAATATAATACAGTACATATACGTAGTCATGTTCCTTTTAAACATCAAATGCATGTTTCTTAATATATTAATTCTAATTTTATGAAATTTGAGTTTATAACAAATATTTTATTATTATTCATTTTCAATATACTGTTGTAGTATAAAAACAAAAAATACGAAAACTTATGAGACGGTTCAATGTATAAAAAATTAATACGAAAAAAGCAACAACATTTTTTTTTGGATTGGATACCTCGTTAATGAATACCTCCATACGATAACATTAAAAGAACTTTTTTCTGGTGTTCTTGAAATAAGAAAAAAAACCTCCTAAAATTCTCGCTGAACAAAAAAAACCTTTCCGCTTATATTTTTCAAATTTTTTACTTCTTTCCCTTTTTATAAGGCATAGTTAAATATTAACATATACATAGCATAAAATTACGATACATAAGAGAATTTAACTTAATTGCTCTCTTATCGTTAATATAATTATTTAAAAACAAAGCATATAAATCTTTAGATAATTGGCTTAATCATTAAGCTTTTATTAATTTTTCAACTGTATTCAATTTAATGAAATTTCACTCCGCTATAGAGCGATATTATGCTGCTTTATTAAAGTACACTATGCTATTGAAACACTGTATATTCCACTATATCCAAACACATTATAATTCATTATAAATAAAAACAAGATATATTTCATTACAATAATAATTATACTCTATAAAGATGATCTACTTAGCAAAAATGCTGTATTCCACTATGGAACGATTATGCACATCAAAATAGAAATATATAGTATTAACATTACAAATAAATATTAATCAAATAATTTTTGTAATTCAATTTTTAGTCTAAGGACTTGAATTTCGAGAGTCTAAACTGTATAGAATCATATGCATATTCTAGCTAAATATTTCATTTCATTATAAATGAACTATCCGTGACTATCACTATGATAAACTATCATGAACTATCACTATGTCTTTAAGATATTACGTGATAAGATTTTCGACACTGACATGATTTTTAAAACTTCGTAAATACTTAGAATTCGTAATATAAATTTCGTAAATACTTAGAATCTGGAACAATATTTACTACTAGCATTGGCATGTGAAAGACAGTGGACGCTTTAAAAAAGGAGTTGAACCGCTGTTAATAAGTTTTTATTTGTTTAATAATACATGGTACTAGTCATCTTAATCGGAAATTGGCCCAGTTAGGTTCTGTTGTTTTATCGATACTATAAGTATACAAAATTCCAATCTTCTAATGCATAATGGGTTGTGGGGCAATCCAGTAAGATTTCTTTTATTCACTTTTATCCTGAAAGGTCATCAATGTAAGTTTGTGGTGGGCCTGCAGTGCATTTAAAAAAACCACACATTCCTCCTCCCCTTAGGAAATGCAATCTAAAATCATACTCAATTAAATTATGCTTCGCTACCGATACTATAAGTGTGCAAATATTTCGAATTCTTGATCAATAATGGGGCGGGGACTTGTGGAGCCATTATGGGGGTGAAATGCCATATTTAATACATGGCAAAGAAAATGTCAATCCCCATATACTTTATATTGTTCGTGTGTGTTGCATGACGTGGCTCGCTCGTACAATGTATTCAGCATTTTATTTTTAGTGTTTAAAGTAGATAAAATTTAATCAAGCATTTACTTTGACCAACAGTTTCTTTGATCCAATTAGATATTTCAAACAACTAAGAATATTGCACACAAAAGTAAGAAGTAAAATAATAATTTTGCTATTTATTGATACAAAAGTATCTACACTGTGTAGAAATAATAATTTTACACGAAAATTACAATACTTGTTCAAAATGTTTTCCATCCATGCCAATATAGAGCCGTAATCGCCTAATAATACTTCTGTGCACTCCATCAAGTTATTGTTCGGTGATGTCGCGACAACCATCTTTACTACGCTATTGTAACTCAACTTTATTTAAGAGAGGTGGCAGATAAACAGTTGTGCGTAAACGACCCCACAAATAAAAGTCCATAGGAGTTAAATCAGGCCATCTAGGAAGAATTTCGACTGGCCCATGGACGCAAATCCACTTGTCTGAAAACTGGTTATTTAACCAGTGTTTCACAGTTGTAGTATGGCAAGCTGAAGATCCGCCCTGTTGCACCCATACATGAAGAATTTCTGTTAGTGGCAGTCCATCCATAAAATCAGGAATAACGGCATTTAGAATCTCATTAACATATCTGTCGCCCGTCAAAGTACCATTAGTATACAGTATGGGTCCAAGCAAACGGTTTCTGAAAGTACAATACCATACATTCACAGAAAAAAAATTATGATGATAAATATCACGTACCACGAATGGATTTGTGTCCGACCAGAAGTGCTCATTTTGAGGATTTATGCATCCATCTTGTTTAAAACAACATTCGTCTGTTCAAAATACGTTTTTCAGGAAAGAGGAATTTGCGTCGTCCTGATTTAGAGCCCAATTACAAAAAGCTAGACGAAGTTGATAATATGTTGGCTCCTGTCGTTACACATCATGAATGTTAAACGGATGCCATTTATTCAGTCTCAGTATTCTCCACACTGTTGCACATGGTACTTTCATTTCTGAAGCAGCAGTACGAACACTACTATGTGGATGACTGCAAAAGTAAGCCAACATATCAATTTCTCCATCAGTTGAATGAAGTCTGGGCCTACCTAATCCACCTACAAGATGTACGATTATATTTCAAATAAACATTTCTTAAATTTCAAATAATTACTTAAGCAATTCAAGTCAACAATAATTTAAATTTACAAAATATGCACATAAACAAGCCCGAACAATAAACGCATAATCAGAAACAAAGCACTAGATTTCTAGAATCAAATAACATTTTAAAACACAATCAGTCGAAAATGAGCAGCAAGACAAAACTAAGGGTTCGAACAGGATCAAAGTTACTAATAGAATCGTGATAAATGCCAATGGAAAGGGATTCAAGATGTAAAACATTACCTAATGGTTACATAAAAATATACACTTAAATACTTCTCTATTTATAAGAGGATTTAAAAATATGCATTTTTAAGATTATAGAGCATTTGATTTTTAGTATTTAAATTTCATAAAATTTAATTACGTATTTACTTTGACAAACAGTTTTTTTGATCCAGTTAGATATTTCAAACAACTAAGCATATAACACACAAGAATTAGAAGTAAAATGCAGTTTCAGTAAAAAACATTAAGCGTATTTTCCACGACTATAAAAAACATACTGCAATAAAAATAAAAGTTATTCTGAAGAGAATTACTTTCACCAAATTCACGAAAAAATGCAGAAAACGTTTTTTGTAGAACTAAAAAAAATAATAATAAGAGAGATATCAAGTGAATTTGCAAAGGAACCGAGAACATAAAAATCTGCATCTAGATTTAAATGATAAAAAACAGGTACAAAAATATAATGAAAAACTCCAAAAGTTTGGAAAAGTTTTAATCTTACTACAAACTATTTAAATTTTACGTTCAATACACGAAACGTAAAAAGAGCATAAACACTTAAGAAAATGTTACAATATACGTCAACAGCGCACGGATATATATTTTTTATAAACATGACTGAAGAAAACATATTTTTTTATATGAATTTGGTATGCATTGATAAAAAAAAACGAAAGAGGAAAAAACTTGCAACTGTAATGAAACATCTTGGATAGACAGGTGTACACAAATAAAATAATACAAAATAATAAGAATTATTTCTATTTTACGGAAAATTCCCAGTTCTTTAATTAGGAAAGCATGCAGCATTTTTTTTTTAAAGTATAGTATTTTGATGGAAAAAATTAATTTGCTTTATAAAGCAGTGATTCTCAATTTTTAAATAAAATTAAATACATTTTAATAATTCAATAAATGAAATAAAATTGTGTTGAATATTTTAACATTATGCAATAATAACTTTTTCAAGAAAAGAAAATATTTAGCAATAATTTCTTGAAATCTGTTTATTTTAAATTAGAGGATCAAACTATATTGCAATTTAAACACTCATAAAATATTTTTTTTAGATCTGTGTTGTTTCAATGCTGCCAAATCATGAATATCTGCAGCTTTAAAATACTTCATTGAAAACAGCAGACAAGTAAACGCAGACGACCAACGTTGTGAAACATAAGACGACATAAGAATAAAGGTATCGCTACACACGTCACAAATTTTTACTATGCCTTATTTCCTCAAAGAAGTTGTAGTGGTACAGTTGTACAAGAAATAGTTTCATATTTCAGATATGGCTCAGCCACAATGAAACGCCTAATTTTATAATTTGCGGACAATTTAAACAATTTATTTGTGAGTAATAAATGAAGCATAAACAACTTATTTACGAGTAATAAATGAAGTATGACAGTTTGAGAGATACAGCGATGGACGCAAGTGAGCCCGTGGGCATCACAAAGTAACCACTGAAAGCCAATTTAGACCATGTCCAGATGACAGGAGTGAATTGGCACACATATACGGTAGAGCCAATGAGAGCCAAGGAGGAAAATCAAAGTAACCCCTGTGCATCAAGGAAGAATTAAGATAACTCGATATGTATCTTTGTTGTGGAATAAGAACGTAAAAATGTGCTCCTAACACAGTCGATATTTTCTCTGTGATATAAGCACATAAAATATGCTTATAACACATTCGCTGTATTTTTTGTGAAAGAAGCACGTAAAATGTGCTCCAACACCTTTGGCATTGTTCCAGTGATATAAGTACGTAAAATGTGCTAATAGTATCTGGCTAAAATATCATGTTTAATGATGCACGAAAATATCTATGTGGTTAAATATGTGAGTAAAAGGTGCTTCTAGTGAAGGATGTCCAAAGATGGCCTATTGCACATTAGAGATCAAAAAGGTAAATTTTACATATCCTGATATGAAGTTTGTTACCCGAGAGAAGTCGGTGAAATAATGCAAACTGTATCACAACCGAATAGTTAAAACAAAGAAACTATAATTTTGTTCAAGATATTACATCTATATAAATAAAATTGAAAATATGTCTGTCTGTCTGTTTGTCCCGTCATCACGGGAAAACGGCTGAACCGAATTTGATGAAATTTGGTGGGTAGCCTTGAAATAGTCCCACTTAAAATTTAGTATATGTTTGGAATTTTTACGATCAGTGATTCTTGAGGTATTATTAAAAAACTAAAATTTCATTTGTCTCATCATCACGGGAGAACCGCGGAACGGAATTTGATGAAATTTTGTGGATGGACTTGAAATAGCCCCCCATAAATTTAGCCCAATTTTTGAGTACCTAAGACCATGGGTTGTCGAGATATTAATGAAAAACGAAATTTTTTCCTGGGAGTTCTACTCTCTAACTCAATGGTTTATCCAAACGAAAAGCTTGAAAATCGTTTAAAAGTGAATTAAAACTTTATCTCTGAGAGTTTGATAGGAGATTTTTTGCTCTAATTAGTCACTTTCTGCAAACACGAATTGATTGAAACATTATTTAAATGGGAAATCTATCTCCATGGTTTATTTTTCACATGCTTTTACTGAACAATGAAAAGTATAAAGAAATCAAAATGGTTATTTCATTTCGCAGTTAATGAAGAAGATTCTATCTTATATCATGTTGCTCAGAAACGCAATTAAATTACATCTGTCTGCTAATTTTAATTATTATTTTTTCGATTTGAATAATAAATAAATGGATATAAAAATATATTTTAGAAAAGAACGATTTGGTTTTTCTTATAGCATTTTGACTGGATAATATCAATTACTGTCTAAACGTTATTATTATTGACATTTTCGGGGATTATTGATTCAGGGATTATTGATATTTTCAAGTTATTATGACAAAAATTGTTTAAACTCATATATTATACATTGTACGAGTAATCTTCTACAAATACACGGGTATATCTTCTAATCTATGAGAATATAAGTAGTACAGGTATATTGGCATGTGTTTTGATATATATTGACATATATTGGAATCAATTACAACTTTCTGGTATAAAAAGTACGGGGATTATTGATATTTTCAATTTATTACGTCATCTCTTTTATTTTGGCAAATATTTTTGAGACTCATATTGTAACACGGGTAATCTTCTACTAACACACTGGCGTGTTTTCTAATCTGCGACAATATAAGCAGTACGGGGTTACATATATTGATTCAATTTCCATTTTTTTTTTGTAAACTTTTTTGCTTACAAAAAGGGCCAGGATATTTTATTCTTCAGATCTGCCCGTGAAGATAATATTGCATAGTGAGAACATATATTCTTAAACTTCTCTGTAGGAGAAATAAATTTGATATTTTAATAGAATTTGCACACGATAGCGAATTGTAAGTTTCTTTATATTATATACTCCGTACGAAGAACGGGTATGCTAGTTGTAAATATAACTATTGATTTAAAATTATGAATTTTAAAATTTAATATTAAACATAACAATTACTTAGTTTTGTTTAAAAAATTTAATGTATGTTTATCGGATAAGTGAAATTTATTTTATGATATTAATCAGGTTTATTTTCAGAAGAGACTGGACAACATAGTAAATTATCTATGGTGGTTTACCACATCCGCAATGTATAGAAATTTTCGACTTGCGGCCATTTCTAATTTTATAATTAAATCCAGTAATTTTAATTATAATTGTTAACGCCACAGACGTATTATAATGCTATATTCTCACAAGCAACAGTTTTATTTATTGTCATGAATATCTAGTTATAATGATATCAATTTTAAACTTATGTCAGGTTCGTTTTAAACTTATGTCAGGCAAATTTATATTGCTATTCTGATTTCATCGTAACTGATGTGAAAAATGCGCTTTCACAAACGTACGAGATTAGAAAAGCATTACCCTCATAGCAAAGATCGTCACATGTGTGACAGTGACGTTGTAGTCACGTGACACCTGGGTCAGAATGTGACATCACATTTGTGATTTCTATGCGACGTTACGTATTAGTAACATTGTAACTTCATTGTGACCATATTCTGTGACGTTTCCATAATTTAATTAACACGTAACAATGAGCCGAAATTAGAATGGCAATTACAATGTGACGATATCAGAATGACAATTACAATGTGACGTCACAAACAAGTTAATATGCGACGTCACAAACGACTATGAAAATGACCAATGACCAAAATGACTTCGCTATGACCACAGTATGACTTTGCCGAGACGTACTGCAACGTCCTGTGGCGTCCCAAAGTCATATTGTGACGTAAATATTACGTCACTGTGAAAGAAAAATGCTGTTACTGCATATATATGTCACAACGCTTTTAGAAATTTATGGATGTTCAGAACCTATTTTTATTCAATGTTCTAAGGAATTATATTAGTCAAGGCTGTTTTAGCGGCTGTTTTTAGAATTATTGAAAAGTTCAAATGCACTATATTCTTTCAAAGATAATTTTGTAAACTGTTACATTATCATCAAAGGTATTCGAGTCGTATTTTGATATGAGAACAGAAAATACCTACAGAATTTATTACAGCAAATAAAATTAATAATTAAAAATAAAAATTTATAATAGCCCCTGAAACATCTAACGGGATCTACCGGGTGGGTTTTGGCCCATATATTAAAAACCTCTGTTATAAGACTATACAGGGTGTCCCAAGGCGATTGAAACGAGCTTTAATTATTTACCTGTTGGATATAAGCGGGCAATGTAAATTGTGAAAATGTTGAGAGTAAGGTAGAAAATAAGACTGCATTAATAAAATAGTCCTCCCATTAATTTTCAAAAAGTTACTTTTTTTTATTTTTATACGATTTTTATTTTTATTTTTATACAAATTTGGTCAATCAGAAAATTTTTATTTTTAATGCAACAAGATCACTAAAAAGATCGCATATCTGTATTTTTAAAATTGAGCGAGTTATATTTAACTGAAAATTGAACATTGAGAATGGGGACCATATATCCAATTAAAAATGTAAATTAGTGACGTATCACAAAAAAGATAAAACTAGATGATAAAACATAGGATACCCAACCGCGTAGTGAGTACCACGGCTTTATATGATATCTTCCTGTGTAATGCTTTATTTAAATGTATTTGTGATAAAAAAATTTGACACATATTAACGTATATTTGATCTAAACAATTTCCATCGTCAATTTGTTTATGATCCCTATTTTCATTGATGAAATAGCCTTTCACATGGTACGGAAAGAGTCATAAATCAGATTTTTTCCTTTATCATAATTCAGTTGATTTTAAAATTACAGATATGCGTTTTTTTTTAAGATCTTGTTGCATTAAAAATAAAAAAATTATGATTGCCAAATTTGTCTAAGTGGGTCGTATAAAAATTAAAAGAGTGTAACTTTTTAAAAATTAATGGAAGAACTATTTCATTAACGTAGTCTTATTTCCTACCTTACTTTCAACATATTTGGAATTTACATTACCCACGTATCTCCAACAGGTAAAGAATTTAAACGCGTTTCAAACTTTTTGAGACACCCTCTATAGTAATTTTTTATGCTTAAGAATTTTCTTTAAAAATCATACTTTTCTACCATATTAAGATAATTTAAGTGAGAGTAAATATAATTATTTGTCATATTAAATTGGTATTAAATCAGTTTGAACCTTATTTAAAGAGAGCTTTTACTTTAAAGATAAGATTTATCTATGAATATATTTATCTATGAATATATTTTTAAATTTTTGTTGAAAATTTCTCAAAGGATTTAATTCTGAAATGGAATTTATCAAAATAAATGTGTCCCTCTTAATAATCAAAACATAGATTTCACTTTTCAGAATTCAATTTTGACAATATACAACCACAAGAAATGCACCAGAAAAAAAACGGTCATTAATTATAACATATTTATCATATTTTTTCCATTATATGAACAATGACTCGATAAAGACAATTTCAAATTTATTAATCAACGATATACTTTTCTCTTATGTCTCCAGAGACTTTAATCAGACATTTTCTTAGAAATATTACATATTTTTTATGCCCAGTGATAATAAACCATTCTTTGAATTAAATGTTTAGTAAGCAGTTTCCATATACATCTAAAAACTAAATGTGCATTTATGTTGTCTTATACGTTATATATTTCCAATTTTAAGGACAAAACACAATAGTTTTTAACATGATTATATTATTCTAATTATGAATGCAGATATAAAATTCTAAAGATTTTTTGCAGATACTATTAGGATTTGCAAAGTCCACAAGTGAATGCAAACCAAATGTTCAACTTTGTTTCTCTTAGTGTATCAATAAATTATTTTACACCAAAACGTTCTCATTTATAGCATATTATCTCTTTCGAAATCTTGACTACAATATATTATTATAAAGATTAAAATAATTGCACCTGTTATTTTATGTATAAGCTTTTTTTATTCAAAAAGTTAAATTTCTAATAATTAGTTTGAGACATTTCACAATCGTTTGAATTATTTGAATTAGATATTGATAAATATAATTAAAAATATTTTCTAGTATTTTTTTAAATGGAATAGGGTGTAATATGAGATTTGGTGTTTCACATATAAATGTGACAATATCTACTTTATTTCATGTAATATACTTTAATTTACTCTAGTGTATATATTTCAATTGACAGCATAGTTCAATTATACATCTTACAAGCACTGTATATAGTACACTTTTTGAAATGTTTACGAAAAAATATTTATATTGAAGTAGACAGAAGTGAAATAAGTATTATTAAATTTAAATAATAGTTTCTAATTTTTAAATTATGTTATTTATAATATAATTTGTGCATACAATTCTAATATATGAAAAGATCAAGAAGTATGTTTACTAAAGAATATTAATGATCATTAGTTACGACACCCCTTTCTTTATTTTCACTCGAGGAAAAATGACTCTAGATAGTAAGTTTCAAATGTATCAACTGTATATTTTCCTCTAAATTCCCCACATACCTAATCAATTGTCATTTCTTATAAATGTCATTTGTAATTTTATCCACCTTCAATATTTTAACCACCAACGATAAAACGTCACGTGTTGAAATAAATGTGTAGTAATAAAGGAAATATGTATTTTTCTTTCCTAAAAGTGAATTGCTTTATTATTTAATTTTGCCTTTAAAAAATTATAACTTTAAAGCTGAAATATATTCTTTTATGGTATGTAATGCAAGTAAGTCCTTCTGAACTTAAAATTGATATGCTTATTTAAAGCGACAACTTCATGCGTGTAGTTTCATTTCTGTAAGTAAATATTATTCACGTTATATTCCCAATTAACAAAATATTAAAATTTGAAGGTCACCTTTAATTAAGATGTTAATACTTGATTTTTTGTAAAGTGATAGTAAATGGTATGAAATCAAAAGTAAAAATAGTAACAAGAATCGCAGGCAAAAAAAATTAATTTTATTTCAACCAATTTAAACATCTCGATTCGGGTAAGCTAAGCACAATAAGATACATATTTTTTAATATAACATATATACTAAATCATATAACTAAATCATATAACATATAACTAAAATCATTATCACATTAGAAATAAGATATCCCAATGAAAATGAAATAAAAATATGAAATGTAGATACATTATCCAGTAAAGAACAAAACATATATTACATTTTAGGCCGCGACATTACAATCGCTCGAAACAAGAATAATCCTAAAGTTAAAAGGTCATATGACTCCCTATATAGTTGTAACGAGCTGCCATATGATTTCAGTTATATAAAGCAAAAGCTTGAGATAAATGTAGTTTGACTTCCGCCGAATTTCAGTTATCAAGTATTAACTCTCGTCATCTGCATTAACTCTCGTCAGCTGCACTAATTCTCGACAGCTGCACTTACTTTCATCAGTGAATTATTTTTATGAGACAAAGGATTTTTGTTTTCTTTTGAAACGTCCAAAGAATGGGACATTAGGCAGGAATGGGTTAAAAATTACGTCCATCATAACAATACGATATTCCCACAACTTTGCGTTGTTAGTATTTACAAATGTCAAGATACTTTACAATTAGGTACATAAGTAACTAAATTACAAATATGTAGAAGAGCAACAGTTAAAATTGTTTTTGCTCCACAGAAAGAGATGCAAAATTAGTTTATCAAATATTCAAAGCCCAAGTAGCTTTCTGATATTATGCCTGCAGGAAAATTGCATATGCCTGCTCATGAGATCTATAACTTCAGAATAATGTTTAAATAAAAGAGTTGGCTACATATTAATCGCACACACATTAAATAGTTGTTACTAACACAGAGCATCTAGACCTCGAGTATCCCCATTTTGCAGAGCTATTTCGTATCTTTGGAGGTAAGAAAAAAATAGTATAGGATATCTTTTGCACTATATGCGTATTTGTAATAAAATTTATCCTCAATATGTATTGGGGGAGTGGGGGCACGAGATAGATTCCTTTTATATTCCCAGAAGGAGATTGAAGTTGCTCTAATGTCCCTCATCATGTAGCGGCATGTGGTTTAGTATATATCTGAAAAATAATTACACGCTAATTCTAATGATTTTTGAATATTAATCTATATAACATAATTTTGCAATATGTATAAATTATTAGAATCATAACACTTTAGGTAATATAATCATAATCTATTAGACCCAGATATTAGGGATCTATTAGAAATATAATCATAATCTATTAGACCTATTAGGAATCTATTAGGAATATAAACACACTATATTGGACAATTGTCTTTGCAAAAAATATATTATAAAACAATCTGTCACTATTCAGCGAACTTCATATTTAGTGATGTTTAAAGTCGAGGTTTCGCTAAGTCGTTAAATTAAGATTTCAAGTTTAATGAAAATACAGAGCCAAGTTATAGTTATCCGATTTTAGCGCTGTATAATATTATTCCTAAAGATCAGGAAACAATTTTTTTCCCGAAGAAATACGCTAATCATTAGTTACGGCACATTTCTTCTGTCTTTATTTCACTCAAGGAAGAAAGACTAGAGAAGCTAAGTTTCAAATTTATCAACGTTTTTTTCCCTTTGTTCCCTGGCGACCTAATCAATCGTGATTTTTTATTATAGTGACTTATTTTTTATCTGGGTAATAATAAAATGCTACTCGTTTAAGTAAATGTATAACAATATATGAAAATGTATTTCGATTAGGATTTTTTTTCACTGTTATACTAGATGTTTCAAAAATATTGTACGAATAAATATAATTTTAACGATTAGTTGAAGTACAAATTTCAATTTCGGAAGTGCTTCAAATAAGATAAACCATGTAGTTAAAAGTAGGGAGTTAAAAATTCCATACTGAGAAAATGCCAATATCATTTGAGACAGTAATTCAGGTGGCGCTGTGATAAGATAAGCGCTCCTGCATTGTATGTATTTCTATGATGAAAGGATTAAAATATCAACTTAAACTGTAAATTGTGTAGAGATTTAATAGTAGCACAATGCTAATTAGAGGTGAAACAATAAGGTTTGTTCTAATGTATTCAAATTATTTTACCTTTCAATTTATTTTTATCTCCCTATATTCTGAACTCTGTCCTACAACTTTGAAAAAAATACTGATTAATTATTCTGATAATTATCAATGAATACTAATTTAAAATAATCAAAAATATCTATATTGAATACTATGCCTCACTATTATGTCAAATGGAAACAAAGGACACTTTACTAACATTAGCAACATCTAGATGTAATTCTCAAAGCATCTAGGGATATTGAAACATTTCATCCATAGGAGTTTTATCTTCTCTCTAAATCCATGAGATAAACACTCATGCTACGGCAGTTTGTGTCACGTGGCTTGTTTTAGTAATAAAACACAGCATTTAACTTTTCATATGGTTTCTCTGCAAAACAGATTTAAACCAGCAAAATGTTCCTTATTAATTTAAAGATATTTAGAAAGAAAATCCGTTTCCCCTATAATCTAAATTAGTATAAAAATGTCAAAATTTTAGGACTTAAACCACTTTGATCCAAACAAAAGAAACAACAAATACACATATTCCAGGGATCGTGCAAAAAGCCACAAATTATCCGTGAGAAAACTCTAATGATATTGTGAATATGATCATATGACAATGGCAATTTTATGATTCACTAATTGGACTACATTAAATGATTTTATAAATTTAAATTTTTTTCCAGGGGGCCGGAACGTTCAATTACAATGCATGGCAATGTTTAGGGAAAGTATTGGAATCGTGTCGAAAATCGCAACTGGAGTTTTCGAAGGATCTACACGTTTTGGGACCTCTAGAATACGAAAAAACTATTTTTAGAGTGACGTCTGTATATGTGTCTGTGTGTGTCTGTGTGTCTGTGTGTATGTCTGTGCAATGTATGTATCCACTCTGACTCAAAAACTAATGAACCAAATTTCATAAAATTTTGTTGATAAGTCACTTGTGGGTTACACTGGTGCTGATTAGATTTTAGAATGATTCGGGTAAAAAAAACCTGCCTTTTTACGAAATGGTCCTGTAAAAATCTCATGTATCCACTCTAGCTAAAAAACTTATCAATCAAATTTCACAAATTTGGTAAATAAGTCACTTGTGGATTATGGTGGGTCTTGCTGCTGATTAGATTTTGGTACGAATCTTAAAAAATGCCCGCATAAATAGACAATATTTAAAATAAAATATATGATCAAATGTATCAATTAAATACTTGTTTTATACGTGAATTTGAATATAAAAAAATAAGACCAACCCCATTACTCTGGGACAAACCCTTCTGGTTATATTTCAGTTTTCCGCGTTTTTGCTACGCCAACTTTGAAAATATGTCCAGGTAACAAATAAAATGGAAAAATGAATTAAAAGGGCAAATTCAGTGGCAATATAATTTTTGAATTATTAAATAAATAAAAAGAAAATTAATTTAAATTTATAGGGAAAATCATGCGCTGCCCACACCAGATTTTATTTCTGTTTAATGAGCAATTATTTTGTTTTCTTTAATCGTTAGTATTAAAGCGACTTGGCTACATTAAAGGAAATTGAGCTGTATGCATAAAATTCGCAATAAAATGCTAACTTCATTAAAAATATTTGAACAAAAGTTGTATGTTTCCAATTAATGAACATTTATTTGGTTTTCTTTAACCGTTAGTCTTAAAGCTGCATTGCTACATTAAAGGAAATTAAACTGTATGCTTAAAATGTGTAATAAAATACTATATTTATTATAAATATTTAGTATTAAAGTTGTGAAACACTTAGGCTTTCAAGTTTAGTACCGTTTAATGCCACAATACACTTAATAGATTCCCAGTGCATTAAAGCTATTAACATATCAACGCCCAATTTTCGTTGTGCAAATGGAAACAATATTTTCCTGTTTCAGTTCATCACACATAAATATTACATTAAATTCAAATAAATATTTTCTTATTCATAACGAATATAACATTTGTAAAGACCTTTATCTTTGGGGAATAGATTTATCATTTCATTTTTCTGTATTTATATATGTATATGAAAAGCATGTAAGAATCCATAGAAAATATATTTATTTACTCACGGAGTATTTGTTAAATATACTCGGATATATATTTTTTTGCTGGAAAATGAACAAATTCGATAGCTTGACTGCTCAGTTTTAAATATTTTTTTTTTCAAATTGACAGCTCATAGTCTATTTACCTTCTTACGTTTTCTATATTGAATTTTCTGGTTTGAAGAAGAATCACAAATGTGCATTTGAAATCTCGAAGTGTCCCCTGAATATTTACAAAGCCGTGTTTCCTTAAGCTTTAAAGCAGACGAAAATTCCTAAAGGAAAGGAATTTTATTTTACATTTCAATAAAATTATTATTTTTAAAACTGCAATCAATTCACGTATGTATTTTTACCCTATTCAGATACTGTTTTCAAATATATTATTTTATCTCTTTTGCATAAACGATATTTTAATCTGTTATTTGTATTCCTTTAAAAGTTTATGAAGCTGACATATTTCAATATAAATATATTCTGAAAAAAATTTCAATATGTCGGTTCTCTTCTTTTTAACTATATAAGAGGAAAAACGCTATCCGTAATTAAGTTGGTAAATATTGCCGTATCATTAGTCTCCTAACCAAGGATATTTAAACGAGCTAGAAAATAATGATCTGTGTCATTAAATTTGCCATCTGATAAAACTAATTACAGTACAAGTCTAGTAATTGAAGAAAATTGAATAATTGTACCTCTTCAGACCGTTTATGGTTATTTTCCATTAAGTTATTTTTTAGATATGTAGCGAATTTAATTTTATCAAATTTCCTCTTATATGAAAGCACTTCTTGAATTAAATATATAATGATTTGTTATCTAAAATCTGAAATATATTAAATAGTTTGCCTAACGACCAAAAATCTATTTACGTAGCTACTAAGATAGATGTTCATCCTTAAAGAGCTGAACTGGGGTAGATGATAGTAAACTTCGGTGCAATTCAAGAGCTCCGAGCAAAAATCTGCATAACCAGTGCTTCTTTCAGACATACCTCCGGAGAATCTAGTTTCTATTTACGTGACACAGCATTTAGATATATTTATATAGGGTAAATAGAAAACTGGCCCCCATAAAATTTCATTCGCCCCCCGCCCCCGGACAAAAAGTCCTGAAAGAAACACTGTGCTTAGCTACTAAGATAGATAATATTTCTTAAAGATCTGGACTGGTGTAGCGGATAGTAAACTTCAGTTAAAGTCAAGAGCCCTGATCAAAAATCTGCTTAGCTCCTAAGATAGATGATCCTTCAGAGCTGGACTGGTGTAGCTGATAGTAAACTTCAGTGCCATTCAAGAGCCCCGAGCAAAAATCTGCTTAGCTACTAAGATAGATGATCTTCCTTAAAGAGCTGAACTGGGGTAGATGAACTTAAGTGCAATTCAAGAGCCCCGAGCAAAAATCTGCATAGCCAGTGCTTCTTTCAGACATACCTCCGGAGAATCTAGTTTCTATTTACGTGACACAGCATTTAGATATATTTATATAGGGCAAATAGAAAAATGGCCCCCATAAAATTTCATTCGCCCCCCGCCCCCGGACAAAAAGTCCTGAAAGAAACACTGTGCTTAGCTACTAAGATAGATAATATTTCTTAAAGATCTGGACTGGTGTAGCGGATAGTAAACTTCAGTTAAAGTCAAGAGCCCTGATCAAAAATCTGCTTAGCTCCTAAGATAGATGATCCTTCAGAGCTGGACTGGTGTAGCTGATAGTAAACTTCAGTGCCATTCAAGAGCCCCGAGCAAAAATCTGCTTAGCTACTAAGATAGATGATCTTCCTTAAAGAGCTGAACTGGGGTAGATGAACTTAAGTGCAATTCAAGAGCCCCGAGCAAAAATCTGCATAGCCAGTGCTTCTTTCAGACATACCTCCGGAGAATCTAGTTTCTATTTACGTGACACAGCATTTAGATATATTTATATAGGGCAAATAGAAAAATGGCCCCCATAAAATGTCATTCGCCCCCCGCCCCCGGACAAAAAGTCCTGAAAGAAACAATGTGCTTAGCTACTAAGATAGATAATATTTCTTAAAGATCTGGACTGGTGTAGCGGATAGTAAACTTCAGTTAAAGTCAAGAGCCCTGATCAAAAATCTGCTTAGCTCCTAAGATAGATGATCCTTCAGAGCTGGACTGGTGTAGCTGATAGTAAACTTCAGTGCCATTCAAGAGCCCCGAGCAAAAATCTGCTTAGCTACTAAGATAGATGATCTTCCTTAAAGAGCTGAACTGGGGTAGATGAACTTAAGTGCAATTCAAGAACCCCGAGCAAAAATCTGCATAGCCAGTGCTTCTTTCAGACATACCTCCGGAGAATCTAGTTTCTATTTACGTGACACAGCATTTAGATATATTTATATAGGGCAAATAGAAAAATGGCCCCCATAAAATTTCATTCGCCCCCCGCCCCCGGACAAAAAGTCCTGAAAGAAACACTGTGCTTAGCTACTAAGATAGATAATATTTCTTAAAGATCTGGACTGGTGTAGCGGATAGTAAACTTCAGTGAAAGTCAAGAGCCCTGATCAAAAATCTGCTTAGCTGCTAAGATAGATGATCCTTCAGAGCTGGACTGGTGTAGCTGATAGTAAACTTCAGTGCCATTCAAGAGCCCCGAGCAAAAATCTGCTTAGCTACTAAGATAGATGATCTTTCTCAAAGAGCTGGACTGGTGTAGCTGATAGTAAACTTTAGAGCAATTTAAGAGTACCGAGTCCATCCTTAAGTCCGACCAAGTGTTATTTTCACATCTTATTAAGTATAATATTCTACAATTGAAACTATACAGCTAATCTATTATATGCTTTATAATTGGTGCATACTGAAATAATATTAATTGGTGCCGTATCCTAACGGATTTATGCTTTAATATAATTATTTACATGTCTGAAAAAGTGCAACTGTTGAATTAATTTGGAAAATTAGAGTGTATTGGGAGGCCAAGAAAATTGATTGGAAAAATTGTAGGACTGTGAAAACAATTGCAGTTGAATCTTTAGTGTTTAGGCAATTTTGACTTTCATTTCAAATAAAATCTACAAGTTGAAGTGAATCATACATGATCCTTAATAGTATCCTGAATAGTAACTATTTAAAAGAAAGAAAACTTGGTGCAATTATATGCAATATTCGCCTATTTACTGCTTATAAAAATATCTGTGGTCTATCCCCAATAAATCCTAGGTCAATTGCAATGAAAATTACATAGGCACATTTAATGCAAAGTTTGGTTTCATTTTACAGTCAACCTCTGGAAGGTGGTTTCATTTTACAGTCAACCTCTGGAAGGTGGTTTCATTTTACAGTCATCAGCAGGAGTCGAAATCGAGGATAACTCATATCTAGATCTCCAATTTTAATGTATTTTGCTAATGTTTTATGTTATTTGTATTGTATATATTTTCATGAATATTGCAGTAATTATACCGATATTTTCTGCTTTGACTAATTACTGTACAGCACAACTTTTAATAATTGATTTTTGTTTTTGCTCAATGAATCATATACAAATTTACACCCTCTATTTTCCTGAAAATATCCACACTGGAATAAATTATATGACAATATCTAGCATTTAATGTTAACAATTTTTCAACTTGGAAGTATTGTCTAAAACTAATTGCCAAATATCGAAGTATGAGAACAACTAGTATGTTGAAACACCCTCTATATTTTAGTAAGATATAAATGTAACTACTTCTAAGTATTTTAAATGCATTCTGCACATTACATATATAATTTATTCTTTAAAGTAAAATAGAAAACGAGTATCGAAATTATTTGTACCATAACAGAAATTATGATACACAATTAATTAAACAACAATCCGTACACGCCCGTTCTTTTCATCTTTTGTATTCTTAAATGTTTACTTTACACGTATTTCTTCGGGATTGATGGAGAAGATTTAAAATTATTCAAATTAAATGACTATCTTTTTCGTTATCTGTGATCACAAATAACATTTTAGTTTTTTATACCTATGCTAATGTGAAAAATGTATCTAATATTGTGTTTTTCAATTGCTCTTTTAAAGGCTGTTATGTAGGAAAATGTTTTTAAGATGTTTAGGCGTTTATTCTCGAAGCAAACACGCAAACAAACCATAAAGTCAACGATTTCCTACCTGGCTTTGAGAAAAGAACAGCTGTTTTATTTTAAAGCGGAAACAGGCTAAATGTCTCATTATTTACTTCAACCTTAATTTCACTTTTACTTAATATTATTCTACATATAAAATTAATATTTAAATATTCCTGTGATAAAAGTCCTTTAGATGCAATATTTTAATGCTGAAATAAGAGCAAGTTTTAAATGTATTGAAGAATAGTTTTGCTCAAAAATATTTAGTAGAATCACCAAGACTTACCATTGGTTGTAAAGCAATATTATTTTCCATTCAAGTTATAATATATATAAAGGGAAAGGATTATGTGAGATCAAAATTTTCTCTCCATTTTAGATACATCTACAGATTTTGAGCATCTATGAAATGCAATCAATCATTTGAATAGCAATCAATCATTTTGTTAATATATGTATGTCATTATGAGTATCTTACTCTGCGTCTGTGAGCAGGAATTTCTCAATCAGGAGAGAAACAAATTAAATAATTAAATTTGGCATGAATGTTTTAATCGATAAAACATAAAAGGTTCGTAGATTTCCTAGGAGCTAACAAGAGGTAAATAAGTTCACTTTTAAACTTTATTTCGAAAACATACAAAATATGAAAATAGTTATATAACACGCATTGTTAATACCTCAAACTTGTAGAATCTTAAATTAATACAATATATTAGCTATTATAAAATGAATAAATATCTTAAAATACTTTTAATGGCAAATAAATCGACACCATTGAACTATCGCGGACTGGTATCATACTAGACATTTTAATTTTTATATTAGATTATTTACTTTTCATATTAGACTGTTTACTTTTCAAATTAGACATCCAATTTTCAAATTATTTACTTTACTTTTTCGCTAACATCGTGACATCTCTAGACAGAATTGCAACTCTCAATCAAACTTTGACATCTTAAATGCATAAAAGTGTCTATACATTTTCAGTGAGATTAAGTGATAATAAAGCTATGTTAATATAGTTTTTTTTTAACTTATGTTATGCTAAGAAAGTTATGTTAATAATGTGAAAAGTTTCTTAAGCTGTAGAGAAAATCGTATGTGGGATATATGACATTCGTTTGGTCAGACAACAAATAATTTAAATTATTTTTACTTTCCCTGCAATACATGCTGTATAAGAAAAGTATTGGAATCGTGCCAAAAATCGCAACTGGAGTTTTCGACGGATCAACACGTTTTGAGATCTCTAAGAACACGAAAAATCTATTTTTTGCGTACTGAAAAATGCGTGTATCGACTCTAACTGAAAAACTGATTGACCGAATTTCATAAAATTTTTGTCTCGTGTGGTTGATCCTTGTGTTCATTAGATTTTGGTATGATTCGGAATAAAAGAACCAACCTTTGTTTACCAAATGACCAGAAAAAATTGCCTATATCCACTCTAGCTGAAAAACTAATCGACCGAATTTCACAAAATTTGGTCGATAAGTCACTGGTATGGGACCCAGTTGCTGATTAGATTTTGGTACGATTCGAAAAAAATAAATTGCTTTTTTAGCGAAATACCCCTTAAAAATCTTCAAAATCTGAAATAAACGACTATGTATGCTGAAATGCATCAATTAAATGCTTTTTTCACATGTAATTTTTGACGATGAAAAGAATAAGACTAATCCCATTTCTGTAGGGCTGGCCGTTCTCGAGATATTTTAGTTTTTTCACATTTTTGCAACGCCGGTTTGGAATATAAGTTCAGTTACCAAATGAAAATGAAAGCTGGATTGAAAGTATAAATTTAGTGTCATTTCAATTAATTATGCGTGTTATTTAGCACAATTAAACTAAATTTAATGAATTATTAATTGAATAAAGAAAAAATGAATTTGAGTCTGTAGGGAAAATCATGTGCTGCTCCCATCAGATGTTTTTTGAAGTATTAAACATATGTTTTATATGACTTTTTTAATAACTCCAGTCTTCATTTCAAGTTTGAAGAGTTCGTAAATAAACTTTATATGTCCAACTTTGATGATAAAAAATTGGAATCATGCCGCAGTAGCTCAATTATTAGAGTATCAGCTGGCCAATTCAAGGATCTGCTGTTCGACCTCTAGCTCGGACAGCTTATACGATGGCGGCTGAACAAAAACCTCACATGTTATAGATACAATCATGATGGTAGTTGAAAAAAAAACACGCTCCTTTATAAATTTTCAGTAAGTTACGGGATCAGTTTCGACAGCAAGACCACCCAGGATGTTATCCTGAAAAAAAGATAATATATATATATATATATATATATATATATATATATATAACAAGTCAAAAATTACAAGAACGTGAATACATGAACAAAGTGAAAAAGACCAACAGGGAATATATAAAAGGCCTAGAGGGATGGCGACCCCTAGTTCCCGGTTACAAGTCGACACCATAGGAAACACTCCCGGAGCCATATATTACCTGTGGTCATAATTCAGAACAACGACAAAGTAGAAGACGCAAATCACACAATCCGTAGACGGCAATGCCTCCATAATTCCTTTATATATTCTCTGCTGCTCTTTTTCACTTTGTTCATGTATTCACGTTCTTGCAATTTTTGACTTGTTATTTTTTCTCGGCATTAACTAGCTGCATTGCGCTATTATGCCTTAAATTTGATTTAGTACTATTTGTACATTGGTAATTACTGTTTTTTGACATTCTTATATATATATATATATATATATATATATATTATATAATATAATAAAAATAAACAAGAAAAAAAAAGAGAAAAAAGAGAAGGAAGGCAGCGTAAGGTGCTTACATAATGGCGGTAAGGGTTAGTGACCTTACACCCCAGTTATCAACATGCATGTCTCAAATGCCGCGGCATTGCACTCCTGGACGCCAGCACCGACTGGTTGGCTTCATTCGGTAATTAGTATTTATTGCTGCTTTGCGCATAATTACTGATATACTATATTTCTTATGATACAGTCAACTTAAATACTATTTAGCTGCTGACCAGTTCGAAGATCTGCCGTTCAATCTTCAGCTTGACTGTACGACCGTTACAACTTAAAAGTAATAATGTCAAAATTTTCAAAATTACTCTCTATTGAATCGTATTGGACAAAATCAAGTTTCTGTTTCTGATTTCTACACTACCATTGGGCAGAGATGTACTTTTCGCTGAAACAGTCTGCATTAATTTTTCAAAATCTAAATACCGTCTTGGATATTTCAATGCTATAAAACAGAGAACACAATACTTGTATAAACTTATAAACTATTGTTTTAAAGATACACGATACATTTATCTGAATTCATGCCAAGAGTTTCCAAAAGTTTTTCGTGGATAAAAAGACAATCCCCAAACCTGTCAAAGCCAAGACTTTTGAAAATAACTTATGCATTGAATATGTGATCGTGTCATTTTTCAAAAGGGAAAAAAACGTTACGATCATCTGCAAAGAGTATGGGACATTTAAATATTACCATGAATATAAATACGGATATATACATATCAATATGTTAGTCATAGTCATGTACAAAGACATATAATTTCGTTTATTATATGATACATATTTTATGTACCTCGAAATCATTAATACTTAAATAATGTTTAACTAAAAAGAATTAAAAAGAATATTTTTCGGGATAAGAAAGATGATGAACCTACTTTATCAAAAGAGCAGAAACGTCTGTTAATAGGAACTTGACACCCATTACACAGAAACACCTCTTTCAAAAACTGGGAATTAGGAAATTGAACTAAACTTTGTAGGAGGAAAAAAGCAGTGTGGGCAAACAGCATTGAAAAATATTATTCTAAAATTTATCCTACGCAACATTTAAATCTTATGTAAAATTTATTGCATAACACTTTCTGAAATATTTGAAAATCAAATCAAAATCAAACTGAATTGAATTGAACATTCTCGGGAAATCTGTAATAAGGAAATAAATCGTGTAATTTAGTGAAACATTAAGCTATCTGTATATATTCGGAGATGATTTTATCAAATTATATACTATGTGTTTTCTTATATACATGTTACAGAGAATTATGAATCAGAAAATGGTATAGCATCTTAAAAATATAGGTTTTGACTTACGTTTTATTCTTAGCTAAAAGTATATGCAAATATAAAAAAGTTAACAGTTCTGCAAACCATAACTCAAAGTCAAATCAATATATTTTTATTTTGTAAATTTTATTATGATAACAATCTCCTCTAAGGAATATATTATTATTATTATTATAACCGTGTTACTTAAAATATTGCAAAAGTCAAAGTACTGCAAAAACACCTTTAAACTTTTATACATATTTATAATGTATAATAAAATAACAAAAAAAAAACTAATTTATCAAAAATCATGGACATTTTCTATATATTTTATAAATTATTACTTCAGTAAAATGTTAAGGCATTTCAAACGCGATTGAATAATAATGTTTTGCATAAAAATAAAATGTAAAAAACATCTGTTCGAGAAAGAGCCAAAAATAACATTTAAGCAGTTAATTCTACTTTTGAAATCGAAATTAACATTTTAAATGCTACTGATGTATAAAATACACCATCTGTACAATCGAAAATACGTATTTTTGCTTCCTAAGAGCTCTCAAAAGTTTATTTTGCAACAGACTTTCCATGTCATTTCGTGTCATGTACTTAAATGTTATCTAAATACATATAAATCTGCTGTAAAATGTGGAACATTCTGCGAATTAGTTGAACAATGCATTCTGTGCTTTTCTATCAGACTGTTGTTTGGTGACTTTATTAGTTAGCTAGACGGTTATTAACCGTACTTCATTACACAGAATCGCATCTATAAATTATCTAGATATTTGAGATCTACCATTAATCCTGAGAATAGACAACCATATCCCTAGAATATGTCGCGGAAGTATATTAAAATTAGTGCGACATGTATGTGCTTCTGCAGGTTCGTTATACTATTACTATATACCATACTGTTACGAACATGTAATATTCCCTAACTGCAGTCTTTTCTTTTGAGAACCAGACGGAAAAACTATTTTATCATGCTTTATCGTGACGTACATATAGGGTTACCAGATACTGCAGTCCGGAGGAGGGTTTCCAGGTTTAGCAATATATCGCCAATTTAGCAACATTTTGCGAATTCTCGGAGACAAATAATCTACGAGGTATGAGAGGTTCCCAGAAGTTTCTATGGGGAGGCTATAAAATGAATCACCACTCTGTTGGAGAGCAGTTTATGAGATGCTAGCTAGCTACATTGAACTGTGTTTTTCGTCAATGTTTTAAGAATAGTAGTGGTTGTTTCGTGAAATGACTTTTGTCAATGTTTTTAAGAATAGTATAGGTTATTTTGTAAAATTATGTAAAATTAGTAGAGCATTTAAGTTATGTTGTGTATTGGTCTTGTTTACTCTCTGGTTGTTAATAAAAGTGTTAGTTATTCAGAAATTCGGACGCGTTCTTGTATCCTAATCTCACACCCACTATTTCAGTGGATATGTCGTAACGATATATTCAAAATTTTACCGTAGACTACCGCAATACTAATTATCGTTCTAAAAATCTCATCCCGTATAAAATTATTTATACAAATTATTTTATAAAATAACATTTATATAATTTCATAAAAGCCTAATTTTAATAGTATCAACATATCAAAATTTTCCTGTTAGCGAAATTTTCAACACCTTGAAAAGTGTTCCCATATCTAGAAGATTATTGATTATTTCCGCCGGCTTTACCCCAGAACAATTTAATGGAATTACTGAAGCGTGGGATTTAATTCGTAAAGTCTCAACAACATAGCGTTCTATAAGATAAATTTCGTTCGATATTTTTTTTTCTCCTTTCAATTTACTTGCGCTATCAGCAGCTTTCGTTCCTAAAAACTCTGGAAAGATTAAAAAGTGGGAATATGTTTTTCCTAAATTCGCAAATGATATTAAATTGCATCAAGCTTGGCGAAAGTTATGTAGATTTCTTGTTCATAAAATTCCATTAAAATGAATTGTGTTTAGCAAAAAATTTAGTAAAAATTTATATTTTCATTGGTTTATATCTTGTGATTTGGCAATTATCTCCAAATTGCAAGCTATTAATTCATTATTTTAGTAATATTTATTTCCACTTTTATGTGGTACTCGTAAAACCACAATACTCAAAAGAAAATGCAAAACATTTAGAAACCTATTTTACCGTTATGCTGACAAGATTATTATACCAATTTATATAGTAAACTATATTTATGAATATATATTTTATGAGATTTAATATTTTCCCCGTTTACTAATAAAATTTAATGTCGGCTACGGAAAATACTATTTTTCTCTGACAATAATTTCATGACATATCTATATGTAAAACCCCTTGCTACGTTCCTTTAACGGCATTTAAGATTGATTTCAATTTATTAGAACATTTGTACAATGATACAGGCAGCAGAACATAATACTAAATATTTACGCAATTGAACTTGGATGTAACAATACAAACTATCAATTTAATGCTTCAGTATTTCATTTTTCCAAACCTTTAAATTTACTTTTAATCATTTACATATTCTACAGTAACACTTTGTTTAGTGAAACTTTGTTTAGTTCAATAAGTAAAGAGTTCGAAGTTAATAGTGCCCGCAATGAAATATCCAAAATTTAATATTTGAAAAAATAAAATGCAGTACATATTTCTAGTTAAAATAGATCTTGAACCGTAGGATGGATTTTGATTAGTTTTGGAGGGTAACGAGAGTTAGTCTATATTAAGTATTCTCAAGTAAGTTCTTTCTTAATCTAGATCTAGAGCACAGTGCAAAATAATGAAATTTAAAAATCTGTTTCTATTTCTGTGTATTGCATGACCGGGTACAACTATGAGTTGTTCATATTTTATCACATATTTTTTTACTCTAATAAGTAGCAGGTTTATGTCTAAAACATTTACGACTTTGTATAACTTTAGTAACTAAATACGAAAATTCAAGAATATCCATTCACTAAAAATGTATATTATGAAATACCCAATCTAATTTAGTTAAACGGTTTTCAACCAATCGGACTAAGTACAAGAAATGATAGATATCATATTTATCATCCTATACCGACTGAGAGATCAAGTTTAGTGAAATTATATGCTTTGTTTGCCTATGAAGACCACTTATAAGCCTAAAATGGCTCAACTAATTTGCATATTTATTCCACCGAGTTTTATTTCAGTACTATCCTGAACAACGGCGAATATTTATGTTTTATTAATATAGATTATAGCCTTTGAATTTTGAATAATTTTACCCATTATTTTCGTCTAACTTGAAGTTCGAACTGCACAAATTTCATTGTACAGGGTGGCCATAATTAAACTGACAGTGCTCAAAGTGTTCTGTAGCGCGATCTAATTGCCAGAATGGCGCCAAGTTTTGTAGGAAGATTAAACAAGACGGGGGACGAAGGAGTTCGCTAAAAAAAAAAATTAGTTCCAAAAGTCACCGCTAGGGGAATATGTGACGCTGTGTAATAGAAAAGAGAGTTTTAAAAAATGCAGAATAAATACTGAAATAAAATTATCTTTCATTTAGCACATTTAACAATTTAATTCAAGCTCAATATGGCAACAATTTTAAAAAAGTAAAACATTTACATAAACACTGATAAAGTCTCTTTATCTGCAATTTCAATTGCTGAGTTCCAAATAATTTACTATGTTGAAGGGTAACATATCACGGACTGTACGGGAGATTCCTGTAGACATGTTACTTTCTGCTGTTGTGAATGATGTGCATAGAATGCAATATGTCGTCCACAAAAACGACGGCCACATTGAACCTGATTTGAATATGCTAAATAAAAGCTAATTTTACTTCAGTATTTCTTCTGTATTTTTTAAAACTCTCTTTTCTATTACACAGCGCCACATATTCCCCTAGCGTGACTTCTGGAACTATTTTTTTTTTCGCGGACTCCTTCGTCCCCCGTCTTGTTTAATCTTACTACAAAATTTAGCGCCATTCTCGCAATTAGATCGCGCTATAGAACACTCTGAGTACTGTCAGTTTAATTATGGCCACCCTGTATATGTCCGATTTCACCATAATTATTTCGTAATAAAATACATTATTAGAAGTAAAGGTAAGAGAAAATATAGTTACATCTGTTCGGAGAGGAATATATACTTTCGTTTTTCTCAATATTTTATACATTTCTTTAAATCTTGAAATCGAGTTTTCAATGCTGCAAATTACTGTACATGCTTCATGATTCCATGTTGGACTGTTTTTCCCTTATTAGATCGATCATATTGCAACAGGAAAGCCTTAAATTGCACTGGCAGAAAGTTTGCTATGTGTCTGCTCATAGATTGCATTGTGAAAAATTGTACTTGTATAAATATTCTTCTGAATGTTTTACAAGGAGAAATAGAAATGTGAGTTATGAAATGGTTGTCATAAGGTAAAGAAGAAATACAAACAACTGCAATGAAATCTCTATCAAATTAGGAAGCTTCTGTTTAGATGTTTTTCGCGGTATAAAGGAATTACTAAATTTCTATCAATGTATCATTGTCTCAACAGCGACTCTGAAAAAGTCATTTTTTATTCTCTGGGATCTGGAAACGTACTTTCGAAACACAATTGTTTAATTTTCGACTTGATGTACTTACATTATTGAACATTCATCGAGAAATAAGTGTGGGGTCTAGTTTGAACGCAATGGCGGATATTTGCAGTTACTTTGTTCCATGATGCCAAATATTAATTATTTCATGAAATAGTTAATTTTAATATTGCGAATTTATAAGTAACTCCAATAAATTGAATAGAGACGAAATATTATGTTTGCATTAACAATATTTAATTAATATATCGTCCTCAACATAGCATGCGGCTTTACATGAATATTTTGCTAATCAATATTTTGATTATCATTATAATTTTCTAATGTATTTTATAATTAATTTGATTAATGGACACTTAATAATTAACGATAAAGATTAACTGATTTTCCTAGATTAGGAATTATTATGGGTATTTGGATATGAAATTATCTGGGCCACATCCTCCTCAAAATTGTTAACATTTTACTCTCCTGAAGTGTTGAAAATTTGCCAGTCTCTATGGCTGTATCTGACAGAAGATATAGAGCGTTGCAATTTATCCTATCAGCGTGTTTTGGTACTATACTTTTCAAAATCAGAAAGAAACATTTCGATTTATTGGTATTAATGGCATTTACTGTTTGCAGAGTAACATAATATAGCCAGAGTAATTTTAATTATTTTATTTTTTAATTTAGTAATTATAGTCAACTGATCCTTTTAAAGGAGTTTTTAAAATAAGAAAATGACTAAAATGATAAAACTAGTAAAACCATATTAGTTAACGGGTTATTTTAAGCTTTATCTTGACTTAGGTAACGGGAATTACCTGCCCGCTTATTAGCGGTTGTTCATTGTGCACTGTACATAACATGTTCTACATAGCTTGTTTAATCCATCTAAAATAAATGCTTTCAAAAGCTCCTTTGAATGCATAACTTCCTCTCAAAAAAATACAGATAAAAATGACAAAAGACGACGGCTGTTACAAAATCTGTCGTATACATATATATTTAAACAACAGGTTGGTATCCCACAAGGGGGGGGTGCCTCCTCATTGTTAGCTAATCTGTATTTATTCTTCTATGAAAAACATTAATCCAAGCTTGCATAATATGCACATGTTTAGATATATAGATGACATTTTATGTGTATCCCCAAATAATAATATCCCTATAGTATTAAACTTTTATCCAAAAAATTTACAATTAAATGCAAGTAATAATGACACAAATGTTGCAAACTTTTTAGATTTAAATTTAAATTTACAAAATTGTAATATGGTTATAAACTTGTATGATAAAAGACAGGATTTTAAATTTAATACATCAAAAATTCAACATTTTGACTCTTGTCTGCATATATCTGTATTTAGAAATATTATAATAAACCAGGCTCATAGAATCAATAAAATTTGTGATGAATATTATAAATTAGCGCACTTTATGGAATTATTGAGTACAGCGACTAATAATGCATATCCCCCCAATTTTGTTATTAAAATTATCAACTCAGTGTATCAAATTTCACTCGATAACATCCTAGAAAACATTCCCAATTATAGTGACTAACATACAGGAGAAAAAAAAAAAATATATATATATATATATATATGTTTGTATGTTATATATAATTATTTATTAATTATATAAATAAATAAAAATGAAAAATAATAAACTAAGTCAAAAACATTAGAAAAATCAAAAAATCGGAAAATAAGATGCATTAATGTTTTGAATTTTATTTTCGCAAAAAAATGTAACTTTTGTCAGTATTGAAACTACGTTTTGTGCGCCCTTATAATGGTGTATAGTGGCATTCTCGATTATCCAGTTTTCCTATGAATTCTTGTTTAGTAGGATTTTCATCTATGATTCATATTCATATTCAGTTCTGCATGTTTGGGAAGTTGTATTCTGAATTGCTTGTCCAGTCTCCAGCTTAGACTCACTGGACGGGTTTGGGAGTATTTCCGTGAACGTTCGTACTACCTCCCTGGTAGAATTTCGACTTGTTCATTCCGGTGCTTCTAGATTAAGTTGTTGAGGTTGATCGTGTATACACGTGGTAGAAGAAGAATGATTCATGCCGCATGGTAATACAATTTTCTTAATGTATCCTTTTTTCATTTTTTCATTTTTTGATGCCTGTAGTCTGAGTTTAAGCATTTATAGTAATGTACTATTGCTTAATCTGAAACAGGCATTTGTTTGGGTTAATTAGAGTTAAATACTCAGACCTGAAGAGGAATTTAATTCTGATTAATCAACGAATTTGGGAAGGTTCTGTTCTTTTCTATTATCGGCATTATGGCCGTGAATTTGCTTCTATGGTGATGTTAATATTACTTGAATTGTATTTTTATTTTTTTTATTTTTACATAATTCTTATTATTACATTTCAAATATATATGTATATATATATATATATATATATATATCCATATATATATATATATATATATATATATATATATATATATATATGTGATATCTATATATACGGGAAATGAAGTCCTACGAAGAAAAATCCGAAGTCATAACAGGAAAGTATGCTTACGAATCGACATTGGCAAACTATAGACGAACATTGGCTATAGCACTTGCTCTCATAATATCCACGAGAAACACGGAAACACACACACACACACATACACATACATACACATAGCTCTTCCAATACTGTTTCTTCTAACGAGATGACCGCTACCAAAAACATTACGTTTTGATCCCTAACAAATCTCAAGTTAAACTACTACTAACAATATACTATATTAACAATTACTTCAAACGTCCTTTAAAAAGTAACTTAAATTGACTTTTGACTTTATTTTTAAGGAATAAAACTTATTTGAATAAGAAATATTTCATTTAGCAGCCAGATATTTCGCAGCATATACATAAACTATTTTTGGTCAATGATATGAAAGGATTTGTGGATGTTAAATATACAAAAGCTCACAAAATATATATAATTATACAAATATACAAAGCACACAAAATATACGCTTCAAGTTTCTAAAAATTCAGAATATGAACATTTTATTTCTAAAAGAGTCACAAATACTATTTATGTTTATTCATGTTAGATTATTAAGTTATTCTAATAATACCACAAAAATCAAATATTCATAAAAGCATTAAATTAAACAATTTTTACATAATTATATGTATTTTAGAATATCAAAAAAATTGTATTATTGAAAATATGTGTAACTACTGCAAATATTTGCTTTGAAGTATGCATTTCAGAATCTTTATTTTGCCTCATAACTTAATATCATATTTAAATTTAACTTAATATGATAGTCGTTGAAATATAAGCTAGGCATTTAATAAGCGAGTATACTGCAAAGAAGTTATTCATATTAGGTAAACCTAAAATAGAATTTCGTTTACACTCTGTTTGCATTTACAATCTCATATCGCTCGATTAAGATTATTTAAAAAGAATCGAATGAAATCTCCAGAGAACTCGGATAAATTGTATTCAATCGATATACTTTATTTACGCTGTATATTTAATCATTCGAATAATTGGTATTTATTTAAGCGAGAACTTTTTTAAATGGAGCTACCTTGAATTCAGTGTACCTTTTATTTATACGAAAGCAGGAATATTTGTTCCATTAGCAATCCCTTTGATATTTGAGTAGGGCATTGTAAATAAATTTTCTGGAATATATATTCTTTCATTCTGCTTTAAAGAAATATTCAAATTGTGAGTCCAATATTTGTTTCCTTTATTTTACCATATAAAGTGTCTTATAATAACTTTATGTGGGTAACTCATTTAGAAATAAATGCAAATAAAAGAGTATGATTTAGGATTGCATTGAACAAAGTTTTAAATATATTTTTGAATTCAGGAACTGACTATGTCTTAATATGGTTAGTGTTATAATAAATACTGTTAAATGGTTACTGTTATAAATTTGCTCATAAAAATATGCTGTGTTTATACACTGACGTTGGACTTCGGGAGACCAAATCTAGTAAAATTACAAGAATGTAAATTGAGTACAATAAACAGTGTCAACGATCGCATTGTTCGACAATACTAATTAATTAGAGAAATAACAATGGATTTCTCAGCCTGCAGCCAAGGACACTTACTTATTGAATTATTTATGACGACTCATATGATGCAGAAATTCACCAATGCTATTCGCATTTCTTTTTGGACAGGCAACCAGATGTAATTTACTGCCAGGCTTGTGGTGCTATGTAACTGAACCGTCAGTCTAATCAGAATTGAAGGTAGACAGTTGCTAATTGGATTATTTATGACTACAATGTGAGGTCAGGCACGTAACATTATGTAACCCAACCGTCGGTCTAACTGGAATTGGAGATAGACAGTTGCTTATTGGATTATTTATGACGACACATATGATATAAAAATTCACCACTGCTATTCACATTTCCCTTTGGGATAGCCTGATTTCATTTGCTGTCAGGTACGTGACGTTATGTAACTTAATCGTCGGTCTAACCTGAACTGAAAATAGGTAAGGCTGTCTCTGGCCCTTCAGAAAAAGAAGTCGGAACTGCATATCCTGCAAAAAATATGATTTCAGGGATAATCATAGCAGAAACTATCTTCAATGAATCAGTTTTTCTGCATTGCTGTCATAGATTATGCTTTTTACCGGACAATAACCAGAAACTGTTGCTACACAAAAATTTTGCCAAGCTCTACACTATATCCATGAAATTGCAATGCTTTGCAGAAAGTATTGAACCTACATCTGATTCGGACACACCAGAATAGTAATATATTATTCAAGCGTTACGTCAGTATGTGTGTGTCCGTCCGTATATCTCAGCATTGTATTAATCTAGTCCAAAAACCATTAGATGAAAGTCTACAAAATTTGGTAGGAAAGTCACTTATGACATTTATGACTACTTTTGTGCTGATTAGATTTTATATACAAAATGATCAAGTAAAAAGTGCCAAAATCTGATATAAAACCACACGATTTTAAATTCATTCGCGAATGACTTAGGGAGAAATTCTTAGACCCATTTTTAGCCTGTGAACCATAAAATGAGAAATACTTCTCTAATGATACTAAAATTGAACTTGCTATTTTCCTCTCACAGTATTCTCAACTTCAAAATTTTGTTTCAGATGCAGTCAATCGTTTTGAGGCTTGTTGGTACATCTCAGCCTTCACTGTTGGTAGCCTTCACTAAAATGGTAAAAAGTACATGTGTTGTGAAGCAAAATTTATAATGCTTCTTTGTGTATTTACTAACTAGAAGTTAGCTATGCCCCACACAGATGTGATTACCGGACATTCACTGAGGTCGAGCGCTAACGCAAGGTTAAATTCATAGTCAAACACCCATAAATAAGTGCCCATTCCAATAACATGTAATTATATTTCAACTGAAGAAACTAGTACATTGGGATCGGATTACAATGCATGAGATCACATTCAACGATCTTTCAAATTCAATGAGGAAATAACAGACGTTTATTTAGTGCACTGCCGTTAAAGCCTGACGCGTTTGCTTTAAAAAAGAAAAATATGATGTGGGCACCACACGACTTTCCCTGCAGACTCAAATTCATTTTATCTTTATTTCCTTAAGAGGTCATTAAATTGGATTTAATTGCACAAAATGACACTAAATTTGCATTTTTAATTCAATTTCTGCTTTTATATCGTAATTGGACATTTTTCCAAAGGTGGCATAAAAAAAATGCGAAAAATCTTAAATATCTCGAGAACGGTTAGATCTAGAGTTGTTCTTATTATTTTCCTCGTCAAACATTACGTATAAAACAAGCATTTAATTGATACAATTGAACATACGTAGTCTTTTTCTAGATATTGGCGATTTTTGAGGGCCATTTCGTGAAAAAAGGCAAGTTGCCCTTTTCCGAATCATACTAAAATCTAATCAGCATCAGAGTATCCCACATGTGATTTATCTCCAAATTTTGTGAAATTTGGTCATTTTGTATTTCAGCTAGAGGGAATACATGAGATTTTTGCGGCCATTTCGCAAAAAAGGCGGGTTCTTTTTTTCCGAATTGTACCAAAAGCTAATCAGCACCAGGGTCACACACAAGGGCCTTATCTACCAAATTTTATGAAATTCGGTATATTAGTTTTTGAGTTAGAGTGGATACATACATTGCACAGACACACAGACAGACAGACAGACAGATAGCCACACAGACAGACACACAGACAGTCAGACACATACACAGACGTCACGCTAAAAATAGTTTTTCGTATTCTAGAGGTCTCGAGATGTGTAGTTCCGCCGAAAACTCGAGTTGCGATTTTCGACATGATTCCAATACTTTCCCTGTACATTACCATGTATTGCAGGGAAAGTAAAAATGTGTATACTGCAACCCGGATTTAATGAACAAGTGAAAAAATAAAACTTAATGAGATAATTAAAATCCATACCTTTCATATTTACATTATTGAACAAAGACGTAGGGAGGATGGTATACACTGAGGGTCGTATTAAGAAAATTTATACATTAGACAACACTGATAAATAGTGCATCTTTCGTCCGTCCGGAAAGCACTTAGATAAGTCTTGGGTTTGGGCAGCTGTAAACATAAAAAGAAGATACTGATGAATCATGCTTTTCGTTTAAGGGAAAACATAATCGTTCTGGTCCACATTCAATCGACATTCTGATTAATTAGCATTGGCTAACAGTAAAGATGTAATTACGCTAGTTATTCAGCGTCTCTTAAAAACACAAAATTCATTATTTTACTTTCAAAATTATTTTTATTCTAATAATTTAAAACGATTACATTAAAAATGCTGATTTTTCAGCAATTTGGCCCCATTTTTATTAGTTTAGCGTAATTATATCAATTTGGCAAAAATTTCGGTAATTTGTCGATATTTCAATAGAATGTAAATTGCTCTAATAATTACCGACAAAGGATAAGAAAGTTGAGCATCCTAGATGAAAAAGTAAAGAGATAAAAAAAAATTGACAAACTGTAGAAGAGATGAATGCAAAATATCGTGTTTTCGCCGCAGTCAGCGATAAATGTGCCAAAACAAGTGCGTTCTATTGATATCAGCAAAAAGAGTAGAGCTGGTTCAAGGCAAGTGGAAGTATGTTTGACTTTGATTCGTATGCCTTTTCCCAAAGTGTTGCAAAATTTGTTGTACTTTTGCAGCTATACCTTAACTCTCTGAATATGCCCGTAAATACAGTAATAAATAAGGGTTACCGAATGGTTATGAAGGAAACTTATTGCAAAATGTTGAAAATACAAGGAAAATGCAACCTAATTAATAAAATTAATCCTACTCTTACGGATCCCGACTAAAGGGGAGGATCAGTTTTTTTCTTACCATTGCGGTTTATTCTTATTGATCATTTCAGAACAGATGTAGTATTTAGTATACAGAATCTGGCATAATTCACTATTTCCCCCAAGGAAGATGGTGTTTGAAAAATGATTACAAACGCCACATTAGGATTAGTGTATAAGTAATTGTAAAATATATAAATAAAATTTAAAAATGCATGATAAAAACATAGATATCATACAAAAATGAAAAATAGCACATGTCAACACTGTAAAAATGGTTAAAATAATGCGGACAAAGAAAATTTACATAGGGATGGTCATTCTTTGTCGAAGATCGCAATATGGAAATAGCTGTTTGTGCAACAGTTGATCCGTGGCAATTCGAACATGGACCTACGCCCGCTAAAAAAAAAAATGACAGAATCCGGCCCTCTCTGGCTGTTGGGGGTCGCAAGTATCAACAGATGTTTGTGCAACAGGTGTCACAGAGAGCACAGGCTTACGTCCAATGTGCGGATGTAACATGATAATCAGATAATTTAAATTTTCACTCTAAAAAGAACGCTGTTGAAATGAACCGTTTCAAATCAAAACCAAATATATGTTCTTACATGCGTAATATCAATATGCGCTCTTTCAACACGACGCAGTTAGATACCACACTGCTACGCCAAGGAATACTACCTCGCCAAGGTATACTTACCTCGCACCATCAATCGCACCAAAAATCTCGCCAAACGCAACTTATTTATTCTAAAGTCGTACGAAACAATAATTTGCTTGCTCTGATTACGTAAAATAATGAACTTGTATAAAAAAAGCAGGTTGCAGATTTTCTTAATGTATACAGATGAAATAAGTGTCATGTGATGAAAATTAGAACAAATTGTTTCGAAATAATCATAAACAGCTTATATGCGCGAAAATTATAGTAAAAAAAGTTATGGAAAAAACCATGGGAAAAAATAACCGATAACTATATGAGTAAATTCATAAATTAACCTTTCGGTCACACAGATAACAAAAATGCAGAATTGCGAGAATATGACACTAAATATGAAGGAAAGACGCCCGGTTTCGGAGGCTTTAGGAGCTACTTCATCAACTATATTCAAACAGCAAGCGATTAAGACATTTAAAATAACAGTAAATAATAGATTGATGGAATAAGAATATAAAAGAAAAATAAAGAAAATAACACAGTTTCGGAAGATGGGCTAATTCATCAAGTGAATTCAAATAACTTTCCAGCAAACAATTGAAAAATACCAGTGAGTAAAATACTACTAATAAAATAAAAATAACTAAAATAATAAATATATAACACAAAATAAAATAAAATAAACCTGTATCGGAAGCTATATAAGCTAACTTCAAATAAAACAAAAACTTCCGATGAAAATTTAAGAACAAGAATAAAATGTTGCGGAATTAAGAATACAATTAACCAAATTATTGGCTGGGGGGGAGAAGTTATCAGTCTCGAAAGCAGTATGAGCTACCTTCATAAACTATATTAAAATTACATTCGATTAAAACATTAAAAATAACTGTGCATTCATTAAAGTTTGCTAAATTCAGAACGATATTATTGCAGACTGTCTTTATTACTTTCTGATTTCAGCAGTTTTCCCAACAATGTTTTCTCTCTTTGTAATGGTTGCTATCTTTTTCAAATAATCTTAAGCTGTTTTCTAAAGAAGTATATATTTTTTAATTTCACATAATATTATTATAATTATTTCCATAATTCAAATATATTACTTACTTTGATAGCTTTTTTTCCCATACCCCTGAATAGATGGCAGCACTATAAAGTAACTACATAGAGAGTATAGTCTCAGTTGATAGCTATATTAGATTCACAAAAATAAATTTTAAAATGCTTCATAGAGTCAATTTTTTCACTCAAGAATAGGACGTCATAAATTGGAAATTTGACTTTATAGTTAAGCATTAAAACTTCGCTAATGAACAACTTACAGAAACTAACAAATATTCGCTAACTGGATTATTTTCACAAACTTATTCTAATTTCGGATATTGTTTGAAATTATATATATATATATATATACACACACACGCGCGCGCACACACACACACACACACACATATATATATATATATATATATATATATATATATAGATAGATAAATAGATAGATACATATACTCAAAGAAAGACTGGAGAAATATTCCATTATAAATAATACAGGTACTGAATAGGTATTAAATACTCCCTCTCTTTTCCTGTTTCATATATAAGGTAAGCAATTGAAAATTGGATTACATTTTTGTGAAAGTCTGGTAAATATAAACCTGTAACTACACCCAAATATTAAATGATTATTTAATGTATTATAAATCATATATGTACTTACGGTACTAATCCCCTTCTCCCTGTCCCCTGCATTAACATACATGGTGTAAATGCATGGATAGTGTAAGAGATGAAAAGAATCAAATAATATTATGTAAACAATCAAAAATTTGTATCAGGTCTGCATTCAACAAATGAAATTAAGGACAAAACGTCTTTAAAACGAAAGATCATTTATTTAAACATCTTCAAATACGTACAAATATTTAAAAACCGCCAGAGCGATTTTGGGGGTTAATACGACCTTCATCAGTGGCTACATGAATGGTAAAACATGGAATGTTCATATATGGAAACCAGTTATACAGCAAAATTTGAATAAAAATATAAAATGGTAAATGAACATACTATTAATTAATACAAAGTATTCCAAGAAATATACACGAAAAATACAAAAATTACTTAAAACGCTTACAAATTGTAAAAATATTACAAGAAAAGTACTATCAATACATTATTTAGTTACAGGGAAAGCATAATTTCGAAAGAACCGTCAAGAGTAATTTTCATGAGAATGACGTCATAAATAACCATTAAGAGATTTGAATTGCATAGTGTCGAGAATGAGTCACCAAGCATAATTTAAAATTTGAACAGGATCAAAATTACAAATCGACTCACTGTAAATATAACTAAAGATGGATTCATAAAGGAGAATTATGTGAATGATGTGAATTGATACAACGAACTAAAAGGAAAGTTTTTTTCAAAAATGGGCTGGAATTTATCGAATTAAAGGCGAACATGGGCGAAAACCTTATAAATAAATATCCCTGCTTTGACTGATGAAATTCATTTTACTTTCAATCTTGGCCATGAGGCTGCTTATTTTTTATTTCATTTATAAGATTTTAGCCTTAAACTAATTCGCCTTAAATTTACTCAGTTTAATACTAAACTTGTTTCTATTAAAGATTATCGTTTAGTCCATAAATCTAGTGTTCCTTACCATCCTAAGATTTTCTGTCCATTTATTCAATTCTCTCATGAATTTGGTTTCAAACCTGCTCACTTTAATATTATCACTTTATTTAATCGTATTCGTTCTGATAAACTTGGGAATATTGATGACTTTAAAAGATTTGTTGGGGGTGTATGTAGTTCCTCTGTTATCGCCTAATGGTGACTATAAATTTCACAATGGTAGTACAAAACGTACTGTTGTCATCCGTTCAGCGGAACACGCTCAAGATGTCAAATGTGGTAAACTTTCTACGGCTCTTGCTCAATATGTGGTTAATGATAAATTCCTGCCCATTTTTGAAAAACTTTCCTTTTAGTTCGTTGTAACAATCCACGTAATATTCTCCTTTATGAATCCCTCTTTATTTATATTTACCGTGAGTCGATTTGTAATTTTGATCCCGTTCAAAATTTAAGTTATGCTTGTCGACTCATTTTCGACTCTATGCAATTCAAATCTCTTAATAGTTATTCATGACGTCATTCTCATGAAAATTACGCCTGACGGTTCTTCAGAAATTATGCTTTTCCTGTAACTAAATAATGTATTGATAGTACTTTTCTTGTAATATTTTTACAATTTGAAAGCGTTTAAAGTAATTTTTGTATTTTTCGTGTGTATTTCTTGTATTTTTTTTTTTGTATTAATTAACATTATGTTCATTTTCCATTTTATATTTTTATGCAAATTTGGTGTATAATTGGTTTCCATTGAACATTCCATGTTTTACCATTCATGTATCCACTGATGAAGGAGGTATTAACGCCCGAAAGCGGTTGTGACCTTACACCCCAGTTGTCAACATGCATGTCATAATTGCCGTGGCATTGCACTCCTGGACGCCAGCCTTGACTGAAGCCATCCTTCGAAGTGACAATAACAATCATCACAAGACCGTTGTAAAAGAAAAGTCCAATGATAAGGTGCTGTCCATTACTGGATGGCATACTAGTCCTTCAGACTACTATGACCTTTATATATCTGCGTGTTATCGTTCTGCAGTCCTGTTATTCATAGTATGCGAACCTTCGTCGACCAAATTGAGATAAAATTGATTTTAACTTTGAACAATATTCTCATTATTATTACCATAGAAATTATTAATATAATGTTGCATAAAAGGAATGGGGTATTGCTGTAGATATGCTTGCTGTAGAAATGCCCTATCAAAATCAATACGGATGTCGTCATTGTTGATGATTCTCTGTATTCTAGCCAATCCTCCCAAGAATACATTCCTAAAGACATTCAAGTGAAGATTGGAATTCCAATTTATCAGACCGGTGATAGGTATATTAAAACTTTTTCTTTTATCATAGATAATAAAATTTACAGGTATTTTACTGAAATCGATGCTTAAATCTAAAAATTCCACTGCATTGTTAAGTGTAGTTGGATTTATTTTCAAGATTAAGTTTGGTGGGTAGAAATCGAAATTCATGCTATAATTCTCATCTTCATATCCAACTATCAAATCATCCACATAACGTAGGTATATACCTTGTAGGTAGGTAGGTTACCTTGCACCTTTCTGGTAGGTCGGACGGTTTGGGTTTCAAAAACATAACGTAGGTATATGATTTCATTATTAAGATGTGATTGGCTTTCATAATAGTTGAGGTACAAATCTGCAAGTATAGATGAGCACCTCCCTCCCATGGGGATGCCTTTAATTTGCTGATAGAAATAAATTCCATTAAAAAGGTAGTTTTCTTTTATGGCAATGCTTATTAAAGACTTTATTAAAGATTTAATGAATTCTATAATTTTCTTCAAGTCATATTCTTCATATAAAAGGTTTAGAATGTGAGATAAGTCTTCAAGATCAATATTGTTGAAGAGTTCCTGAAAATCATAGGTTTTAAAGTATAATTGATTTTTCCGTGAATGTTTAAATTTAAAAATATACAATAAATAAGCAATTTCGCAGTTGCAAAATATTTTAAATAAATACTTAGATAAAATAAAAACAAAAGTATAATAGGGAAATAGTACGACATTCTTAAAACTGCCAACAGAGAAATTTATTAGTGGCAAAAATTTCGGCACAGCACTGCTTTTACCAAAACTTTCTTTTGAAGCATTCTTTTTTTTAGAATCTGCTATAAGAGCTTAGATGTTGACTAATTTTGTTGTAGCGTCAAATTCCAGATAAGAAAGAGGATGGGGAGTTGGGAGTGGAGATGCCAACAAGTATTTCATTTTTTTTTTTTTCAAAATTATCCATTTCATTTGAAACATTTATTTCTCAAGATTGGCTATTATAAATAGAACTTATCTGTCTGACATGGATTCATCATCAAATTATGGAGGGGATAGTGTGGTTCGCTAAAATTTTATTCCTACGGTTCCTTTTTTGTTTCCAGTTAAAAAATTTAATTGAAATATTTATTTCTCAGAATGGGCTATAGATAGATCTTATATAATGAATAATATGGAATTCATCATTCAATTCTATAGGAGATAGAGTGGTTTACTAAAATTTTACGCCTAGTGTTCTTTTTCCGCTTTCAAATACAAATAAAATTCATTGAAACACTTATTTCATAATTGGTTACAGATAGAGCTTACATAATGAATAATATAGATTCAGCATTACATTTTCTTTACACAATCTGTATTTCCGGACCAGCTATCGAAAAAAATTTTATAAAGACTGAGATAACAATATTTTCAGAAGATAGTTAAAGGGATTCTTTAAAAATTTTCACATTTAAACTAATTTACAAATTTTTAATTTTTAAACAAATTCAAATGGAAAACAAAATCGATGAAGCACACCGTTCCATCAACCGAAGTCTGCACAGAATAACTGCACAGATGTCGAAGTCTGCACAGATGTTGAAATTTCACGGAAAATTTCAACATCCGATGCATCAAACGGAGATATTATAGCTCTGGAACTAGCTAAATGACACCACTGCCCACAGTTATTTCACTTATGTTATTAGTATTATCCTCTCACAAAATCGGTCTTATTCGTATTAGACAGTGTGTCCTTATTATTATTCAAACATTTATGAAAATTTATTCAGAAACTTTTCGATTTTGTTTTGCCAAGATCACCCCCCAAAAAGAACATTCATATACGGCCGTAGGATTACGCCAATCCCTCTCACTCTCTTTTTGTCCCAATTTGAAATTTTGAAAAATATCCTCAACCCTATAAAAAATAAACTTTGCATATTTTAGGCGAAAGTCTCCCTATATCACCAAATTATTATTCGTCTCCTTTGAGGGGTTCGGATCGATGGACTCTTTTTTAACGCCTACTTTTAATTTTTTCTAACACCCCCCCCCCCCACCCACCCATAAATGTATTGCAATTTTCTGTCGCTTTTCAGGAGATGGATCGACGGAGTTCTACCGTAAATCTTATAGCGCCCTTATAATTCAAATTTTTTTCCTTTCATTACTTTTGTTTCAAAACTGCTCAGTAGATGGTAGCACTATAAAGCAGCTATTCCGACATATTTCAAAAGTGCAGTCTGAGTTTATTTTCAATATAAGATTAGCAAAAAAAGCAACATATATATTGACTTAGAGAATTTTCTTATCAATGCAGTTTTTAAACACTATATTCAGACTTCAGGAATTGCAAGTAGGACTAGAATTGCAAGTATGATTTGAACTAGGGTTTCCCATTAAGACAATTTAGGTACGTAAGAGAAACTGTCTAAAACTCGATTTTGCTGCTGCCATCTCTCGATAAAAAAATTAAACAAATCAAATTTCATAAAATAGTTTAAATTCCAGATATTATAAATCAAATTGTTTATTGATTATCGATACTTTATCACAGTATTTATTTTAATCTATATATGATTTATTTAAATCTATATATGAGTTAATAATATAACAATAATATTGTCAATGACTAAATATATTTTGATTAAATTATTATATACAGATTCGTGGAAGTATTTGCTTTCTTAAAAATTGTATAGATAATCCAAAATTATCACTTTTTTATTACTATTTATACACAAAGGAACTAATATGAGAATTTGAGTAATAAGGATTTTAATGCACATTTATTTGTAATTTTAACTTTTAATTTGATTGTATAAATAGATAGAATGAATTAATTTATTATTCCGCAATGCAGTAATTTATGAATCAATAATATGTAAGTAAATTAATTTACATTAAATTAATTTATGTTTTGGGAAAATAACATATACTTACTGACAACAAAATTAACAATAGGGATAGAACACATTCCAATAATGTATCTAAGTACAAATATATTGTGATACACAAATACCGTGCATCTAAAGCAATAATAGCACTAGTAATAATAAAATAATAATTCAAGAATAGCACAAAATTAAAAAGAAGAAATTAAGTAATGATGACACAGATTTAGAGGGAATATCCACATCCTGAAACCTCAGCAGGTGGCATTACAAGCCTATACATATTCTGGAATGTAATTAAATATTATTCTGTTATTCGAAGCTATCACATGGTATAAATATTTCGTAAGGGCCCAATAGACTAAAACACTTACTTTATTTGACTGGTTACATGTAGAGATCTACACGAGCACGAACCTGGCTTACGGATCAGGCCCGAACCCGCGATGAGCTCTATCTGAAACCGTAGCGTCTCCTATGTGGTCCAGATGCAGTCGAACCTGTTTGAAACGGAACCTGTAAACGGAATACTGTAATAAGCGAGAAATAGTTTTAGACCCGTCCAAAAATATGGGGAATCCATATTATTTACCCCTGTGTGAAGCGGAACCTGCACAGTCCAGAAACAGACGGCCAGTTTAACATATTGTGTTAATAAAATCACCTGTTGTAACAAAGAATGGAAGAAATCAAATTATTTTAGCAGTTTATTCCCATGAGAACCATTTTTCACAGAACTGTATATTTAATTATATCACGATTTTCTGAAAGAAATCTCAGAACTTCAAGGATTTCCCGTTAATCAGGGAGACTCTGAAATGCTAGAAATATTAATCAATGCACGATTTTTAACTGAAATCTTCATTAGTAAGAGACATGACCAAGAAACCATGTTGGATTATTTTGAAAGTTCACGTCACATTTTTTTAAAATTTATTTGTTCATTTATCTAGGCTTTAAGGTATGGCAATAAGCTAACAGTTAAGGACATGGGATACACTATATTTTTATTCACATATACTCCTGTGATCGCAGTATGGAAAAATGCACGTATATATTTTTTTAGCATACTTTCTAGAGCAAGTACCTTAGTGTGTGCATGAAGCCTGTTCTCTGTTTTTTTAATCCTGAACAGATAACTCATTCGGGCTACCAAACTGGTTAATCGCTGAGGGTTTTATTTTATACATTTCTTTTAATAATGAGTATAGCGCTAAAGATCCGCATAAAACGATTAGAAAAGCACAGGTAAAAAAGGGACATTTCAATGAGATCAAGGGTTTGCCAGGACGTGACAAAAGTATCAATACATAAAGCGGTAAAGACGGGTAAATGTTCCCAAGGCAAAACAATTGGACGTGGCCATTATCTTAAGGTGGTCTGCATGCCCTATGATTATGTCTATAATAAAAGTTCAATCCCGAATCTGAAATCAATTAACTCAACTGTGTGGCTCAACTTTCTTTTTTCACAACAGAATCCATTTTTAGCAACTTCTTTTTCAAATTTCAAAAGAAATTTTTTGAAAAATCAGTGTTGTGGGTACAAATGATTACAATCATAACAGTTACCCTTTACTTTAAAGAGCTTGACAATATATTTCCATTGATACCATACTTGACAAAGTACCACCTGGCGGAGGAGGAGAATTTCTCCCGAAGAGGCTAACCAAAAATAATTGTGTCACGAACAAAAAACAGTTGTATTATGGCCATTTTTCACAATAATGATTGAAACTATTAAGCCTCATGATCATTGAGCTATAAGTAAACCCTTTTATGCATGACAATTTCAAATTTTGTCCTATAGTTCCATGTTAAACCAAATATAAAATTTCTCTCAAACAAACGAAAACATATTCAGTTCTAGATTTTTTGATAGCAAAGCCGAATATAAAGTTTCGTGGAAATCCATTAACATTTGTGGTCGCTATCGTCTACACAAGGAATCGACCACATGCATAGAGACAGACTGACGAACATCACTCCAAAAATAGTCAAAACGTGTTCAGGAGGTACTAAAATATATATTGGTATCAAAATCTTAAATTTAAAAATTTTCGTGGAAACAATACCTTCTCTATGTACATAGTATGAGGAAGTAAAAATACAAACACATGGATAATGCCAATGGAGGAGAAACTCCATGAGGTGAGAGCTAAATTTTGGGCCAGGGCATTTTGTCAGGAAGAAGCACTCTGACGTACAATGGAAGGATCCTCGACACAGCACTTTGAAGTGAAAATCCATTGAATTGGGTTTACTTCTTTTACAAAATTAATTTTGAGGATTAAATTATTAATCTTGTGACCGTGAATCGTAACATTTGTACATTGCTACCATGGCCGCAAAAAAACCACCATTACTTCTCTGCACGAGTTCCTTAACATCATCATTAAATCAAAACACTACACATTAAAATCCACATTTTAACTTTTAAAATAAATTATCATTTATTCACACCTTTATACTATTATGATTAAAATTACATGCATTTATTAACAGACGCTCAACAAACACCGTGGGAGATCAGGTCTTTTGAATCTTATTCCAAAGGTCAAAAACTGACCTAATATACATAAGATTGGCACTTTACTCTGTATTTCGGGTCTGTAGCTCAGCATGACTGTCACATTCTCAACCCTTGAATAATCATTCAACTCTTGAATAATCATTCAGCTCTTGAATAATCATTCAAATCTTGAATAATTATTCAACTCTTGAATAATCATTCAACCCTTGAATAATCATTCAACTCTTGATTAATTCAATTTATCAAGAGTTATTTTAATTATTCAATTCTATTCGTTGACTTTCCCCCTGACAGTCGCATCATTTTACCTGAGGTTCAGTTACGCCGAACTGTTAACATGACTTTTAATAAGTATGGGACTGGAACAGTTAAAAAAAATAGTCTAAGATGGTCAGTAAGAGTCGAACACGGAGGAATTTTCCATCTGTACGAGTGGCTCCAAATGTAGTGAGTTCATAAAAATTAAGCAGATGAACAAACTCTGCTAGAAAGGTAGAAATTCCACCTACCTTCTGTGATACTAACCGAAATTAATACTTTCAAATATTTACTTCAAATATTTACCATATCACTTTTAGAAATTACGTTCAATGAATGGACTCGGTCATAAACATTAATTATGTGCTCATAGAATCGGTCGTATAGTTAAATATAACAATGTCGCAAATTAAGTGCAGCCAGTTTACACAAATTATTAAGATACACAATCGTTAAGTTAAAATAAAATATATTATCGGTATTGCCATGACCTCTTTCGTATTGTTCTTGGACCAATCAACCAGGAATTATTCAACAAGAAAGATCAATCATGCATAAAGCATTGATTATGAAACACTTTCCAACTTCAATGCAATTTTATATAACCAACTCTGAAATGCGATACATTCCTCGGTAATATTTTTAAAATTATCACAATACTACATTAATTTATTATAGTTGAAAACTTCATCGAAGAAAATGAACTTCATTCAAATGACAGCATTAAAATATAAATTGCCTGGTTTAAACATCTCTAAAATGCGATACATTCCTCTGTAATATTTTAAAAATTATCATAATACTACAATAATTTATTATATTTGAAAACTTCATCGAAAACAAGGCATCGAAAACAAACGAATTTTATTCAAATGACGTCATGGAAATATAAATCGCCTCTCTATAAAAGCAGCATTTCATTCTTTAACATTTTTCCAATCGTTTCATTCATCACAATACTATAATAATTTATTTTATTTAAAAATTTGAAAAATAGTTATCTACCATATTTATTTTAAAATGTGAAACCTCTCGTACATATAAATAATTCAACTCTTGGAAAGATATTTATTATATAATATATCTCATATCTCTTTCTGCAGGATATAGTAGGAATCAGAATTTAATTGTATTTGTTTTTCTCCCTATATTAAATGATTTTTATTTAAAAAGCTACTTAACATATTTTACTGGTTTTTTTTATATATTTTATGGGATAATTTGAAATTTTTTTTTAAATTTTCGAAGGAATTTGTGAATTTTAAATTTGCTTAAAAAATGTTTGAAAAATTAGGTCCCATAGGGTTTAATGTATTTCATTTTTTCAACCCGGATTCAATCCAAAACTAATAGGGTGATATTATTCATTTATATTCCCATAGGTCCCACAGACCGTCTAAAAAACATACTAAAATTTCATTTTGATAAAGTCATTTTTACGGCAGTTATCGTGCTAACAGACAGACAGACAGACAAAATGAACAAAGTCATAAACACTTTTCAACTCTGTTGTAAAGTGTTAATAAAACCAGAAAGGGGTAAGCTGGTAAGTTATCACACGGCAATTTACCACCAGCAGCATCACATATAAATGTAATATTCTTACTTTAAAAAAACATTGATATTAATAGTTCCTGCTCCTTTATAATATTCGTAAGATGCACAAAAGAACTGCATATATTTGACCATTTATTTCTAAATATGTTGCTATAAAGTCGCCTTCTATCTGTAAGTTGCATTCAATCTGTTGCTACAAATACAGAAAGGTTCGAAAATCTGTACATTATAACACTGAAAACTTATATGTAGTATAAAATTTGTTGAAAAACCATATGTTGTATAAAGTAACAAATGATACAATAGAAAATGTGACTTCTCATAATGATGTTATATGTTGCTTTGCGCGAAGTTTTTTAATCTCCTTTATAAACATCTTTCGCCTTAAATACTGTCTAAATCAGGGGTGGCCAACCCAAATGACCTTGCGGGCCACTTCGGAAACACATTATAATCCCGCGGGCCGCATATATATATATATATATTTTATTGCCAATGGCTAGGCACTTGACTCATCATCAATTGACTTGACTCATCGCTGCAATGCAATACTGCCCACTTCTAAGTATGTATAAAAACAGAAGCAACGTGATAAAATAGAAACAGTTATGGGATTTATCTGTTACAAAACACTACACTAGAAACAAAAATATTGCACAAAATAATCGTATTTTGTAAAGTTGTAATGAATCTCGCGGGCCGCAAAATTATTCAAGGCGGGCCGCATGCGGCCCACGGGCCGCGGGTTGGCCACCCCTGGTCTAAATGAATCTGAAAGATAAAAAAAGAAAGAAAAAGCTCCATTAAATAGTAGACTATGTACTATGTTAAATAAGGTATTATCCGGTTTTAAAGAACGTTTTTCGTTAGGATAAATAAAACAAAGCACCAGTACCAACAAGACCGAAAAAGCATCAGTCATATCACATGATGCAGGAGAACGATTTTTGCCAGACGAAAAAATAAGAAAATAAAAATTAAAGGAGAAGCCCAAGAGGAAGGTAAAAGAACAGCAAAAGGATTTAAAACACACAATTAGTGAACAACATTATAAAATGTGTGCTTTTTGGGGAAATCGATTTGCTCAAAATTTATCCATAGCTATACTTTAAAATGTGTTATAGATTTCGTAGTTCACATTGTGTTGTGAATAATTTATAAAACGAAAGATAATAATTTCAATACATGCCGAAGGATGCTCCTACAATTTAAAAGAATACCAAAATCTCGAGTAAATGTTCCCTATGAAAGTTAAAAGTCTAAAAATGTACGATTATTTCATGCCGATTGGAGAGCTTTAATTGCCACCATTTCACAGAATACTGCTGCAGTAAAGCTCATAATTGTATAAAAGAGGTGATACATAAATAACTATGACATGTTTCAGATATTAATTTGTTTGATTTTGAAGCTTTTTGTTCTATCAAAATACTGAAATAATTAAAATATTGAAGAACTTAATCATTGTTAAGAAAACCCTTTAAGCTTTTTTCACCTAATTTTAAAAATGGAACATTTCATTACAAAATTATATGTCATAATTGTTTCAATAAATATTGATTATTATTTTCGTATCGAATTTCCCTGTTAGTCCCTATAAATGAAAGCAGACCGAAGATAACGTAGTTTTTATTTTCATTTGCGCTAAAAGATGGCAGCACCAGATTAGGAATTTTTTGTAGTAGTGTTTTGCAGAGAATTATGTAATTTAACTTTTAGCTTTAAATATTAAACATCACACATGATGTCAACACCAAAATTCAACAATTTATTCGGTATAATTTCACATTTTTTCATATCTTTGATATATAAGGAAACCAAAAAACGCCCGAAGTCAGAGATCTAAATGAAACAGGTCCAGGAGCTAAAATGTGAAAATTTCAAGTCATTTATTTACTCGCCCCGGTTTAATAGCACATGAAACTAATCATTATTTAAAATAAACAAGAAGGATCAATCATGCTTAAAGCATTGCTTATGAAACACTTTCCAACTTCAATGCAATTTTATTTAAACATGGCTAAAATGCAATATATTCCTCGGTAATATTTTAAAAATCATCACAATACTACATTAATTTATTATATCTGATAACTTAAACCGTCATCGAAAAAAATGAACTTCATTCAAATGACGGCATTGAAATATAAATTGCCTGGTTTAAACATCTCTAAAATGTGATACATTCCTCGGTAATAATTTTAGAATTATCATAATACTCTACGATAATTTATTATATTTGAGAACTTCATCGAAACAACTGAAATTCATTCAAATGACGTCACAGAAAAATAACACGCCTGGCTCTCTCTAGAAAAGCTGCATTTCATTCATAAATAATTTCCCATTCATGTCATTCATCACAATACTATAATAATTTGTTCTATATAAAAATTAAGACCATGGAGCTACAAGTAATTAAATTCTATGCGTAAAACTTCGACGAAAGAAATCGTCCTTCTGTTTGTAAAATCAATGAATCAATTCATTCATATCACCGACGCAGACTAAATGAACTAAATGATTTTGTGTTAAATAAATACAGCAATTCTAATGCAACTCATTCTACATATTTTGCTGTTTACATTATACATAGGTGAAAAATAGGCTTCGTTGTAGAAATAATCAAATTTGGATGAGCATTTAAACTCAAATATATTGTAATTGCGTTGTTTCAGTATGTAGATGCAGAGGACGGATACAACATTTAATATGAATTAAAAAGAACTTTAAAAATCACGATTTTGAGACAAGATGGATGCCATATATCATTTTGAAGTGGGTTACGTGATCTGTTCATATCATGGGCACGTGATTGCTTCATATAAGAGGTGTTATTAATATTTTAATTTTTATTTAAAAAACTACTGAATATATTTCGCTGAATTTTTTTTATATATTTTATCGAACAATTTGAATATTACCTAAAATTTTCGAATCAATTTGTGAATTTTAAATCCGCTTAAAAAATGTTTGAAAAATTAGGTCCCATAGGATTCAATGTATTTCATTTTTTCAACCCGGGTTCAATCAGGTCGGACGGTCTGGGTTTCAACAACAACAACAACAACCCGGGTTCAATCCGAAACTAATTGGGTGATATTCACTTATATTCCCACAGGTCCTACAGACCGTCTGAACAACATACTAAAATTTCATTTTGATTAAGTCATTTTTACGGCAGTTATCGTGCTAATGGACAGACAGACAGACATTTCAACTTTGTTGTAAAGTGTTAAAAATCCCAATACTGTTTTTCCTTAGCTAAACTCGGAAAACTTGGTTTCTGAGACAATTTATATCATAGATTCGGGACATCTAAGTATTTGCGATTCCACCTTTACATGTACGATAACGTTTAAAATAATTTTGGTATTTACATTACATATTCATAAAAATTATTAAATTTTTTATGCGCTTTTTATGTCTCACATTCATATTTATGATTTATACGTTTAGGAAAAAATTAAACTTTCAAAAATGATTACTAATTATTAATTAATTATAAAATTAACAAAACATGTTACATGCACCACCTTTTTTAACACTTTACAACAAAGTTGAAAAGTGTTTATGACTTTGCTCATTCATTCATTCTGTCTGTCTGTCTGTTAGCACGATAACTGCCGTAAAAGTAACTTAATCAAAATGAAATTTTAGTATGTTGTTCAGACGGTCTGTAGGACCTATGGGAATATAAATGAATAATATCACCCAATTAGTTTTGGATTGAACCCGGGTTGAAAAAATGAAATACATTGCACCCTATGGGACCTAATGTTTGAAAAAAATTTTAAGCGGATTTAAAATTCAGAAATTGCTTCGAAAATTTTAGGTAATATTCAAATTATTCCATAAAATATATAAAAAGAAACTCAGCAAAATATATTCAGTAGTTTTTTAAATAAAGATTAAAATAATAGTTACACCTCTTATATGAAGCGATCACGTGACCATGATATAAAAAGATCACGTGACCATGATATGAAAAGACCACGTGACCCACTTCAAAATAAAATATGGCATCCATCTTGTCTCAAAATCGTGATTTTTAAAGTTCTTTTTAATTCTTATTGAGTGCTGTATTCATCCTAAAACCACTTTATTTTTGCTTAAATTCTGCACATATATATACTGAAACAACTCAATGACAATATATTTGAGTTTAAATGATCATTCAAATTTGATTATTTCTGCAACGAAGCCTATTTTTCACTTTTGTAAAATATAAACAGCAAAATATGTAGGATGAGTTGTATCAGAATTGCTGTATTTTTTTAACGCAAAAGTATTTAGCTTATGGAGTCTGTATAGCTGATATGAATGAAATATTCATTGATTTTACATAGAAGGGCGATTTTTTTTCGATGAAGTTTTAAGCATAGAGTTTAATTACTTGTAGCTCCATGGTCTTAAGTTTTTAAATAAAATAAAATATTTTAGTACTATGATGAATGAAATGATTGGGAAAATGTTATGATTGAAATGCTGCTTTTATAGAGAGAGCCAGCCGTTTTATTTTTTCTATGACGTCATTTAAATGAATGTCAGTTGTTTTCGATGAATTTTCCAAATATAATAAATTATTGTAGTATTCTGTTGATTTTAAAAATATTACCGAGGGATGTTTCACATTTTAGAGATGTTTAAACCAGGCAATTTATATTTCAATGGCGTCATTTGAATGAAGTTCATATTTTTCGATGAAGATTTAAGTTTTCAAATATAATAAATTAATGTAGTATTGTGATAAGTTTTAAAATATTTCCGAGGAATGTATTGCATTTTAGAGAAGTTTAAGTAGAATTGCATTGAAGTTGGAAAGTGTTTCATAATCAATGCTAAGCATGATTGATCTTTCTTGTTAATTATGCATTGTGATACACATAGCATGATTTGTTAATTTATAGATAATTAGTAATAATTTACCAAAATTGTAATTTCTTTAACTGTTGGAAATATAAAATAAATGTATCTGATACAGAAAAATGTATAATTAATTTAATATTTTTCGTGGATAAATTATGCAAATAGAAAGATTTGTGTAAAAAAATGCGAGACACGTAACGATGGGATTGCACATACCAAGAATTCTGCAAATTATTTTTTTAACACTTCTTCAGCGTGGATGAAATTAAGTATTAATTTAAATCCATTTTACGTTAATATACATTTAAATCTTTTGAAAACATGGCACGAATCAGATCCCATAGTTTTAACACTTTTTCAAACTCAGTTCGGGTCCGGTTTCTTAAGTTCGTAATTTTGCGAGAGGAATCTGGTCCTATTCTACAACAGAAAGGTTCCATCCAGTCAGTGGTCCGGGGGTGGGCTTAGGACAGAGGTCCATAACTGAGCCAGGTTTGGCCCAAATAAGTCGGTAAGCTCACAGTGGTCTTTGGCATTTTTAGACTCTGCCTCCAGATTGTTTTACTTGAAAGCAATTAGGAAAAACGTTTAAGCAGACAAAGCGTCAACGTATAAAGGAGGTTAGAAATGTATATTAAATTGGCTTATATCTATTAGTTACATCATAATTTAAACTAAAAATTAAAATTATATTTTTATAAGCATACCGGTTGATAATTTTTCGCTGCGCAAATGTTGTTAGATTATTGCAGATTACTATTGTGTGGAACCAATCTGCAATATATAAATATTGCAGAACTATTTAATATTTAATTTTTGTGTAAAGTTATTATATCTACACAGTGTAGATATTTCTGTACCAATAAATAGCATATATAGCAAATTTATTATTTATTTGTTTAATCATTGTTTTCTTGTATGACCCCTGAAACGCGATATGCCGACATGATTTTACCCCTCTGAGAACCCATATCAATGCATCGAAAGGTGATTTAAGTCAGCATTTTTGTCTTTTCATATATCTTTGACTTTTTATGATAAAATGCTGAAATTTTGTACATCACCTTATTAGTGTAAGGGACACATTTAACTCATTGGAAATGTTTTTGTTCCGGGGACTGTATAAAAATTTAAATCTTGTATTTCTTAAAATTTAATTCCCTTGAAATATTTAATCGATTTCATAAAATTCTGTACCTTTATTACGCAACTTTGCAATTTATTATATATGTCTAAATCAATATTTAAGGAATAAAAGCCAAGGACAATGTTTTTGGCACACCCTGTATATTAAAAAAAAGTGGCTGACCCCGCCTCTGCTGCTGCTGTCGCGCTGTTGCTGCTGTCGCCACCGACACTGTTTGACAAATTTCGTGTTTCTCAAGTTTCTATGTGACGTATCTCAAAATCTATAGCATATATAATTATGAAAGTTGGTACATTTGTAGAGAAATATGAGGAGAATACACTGATATAATATTTCGATTAAAAATTTAGTTTAGGAAATATTTAATGTCAAGTCAAAGGAAGAGTTTTTGAGATGCAAGTTAGTGTCCTGGACAGACTAACAACCTCCAATTTTTGTTACTATGTATTTACATATTTGAATATTTGCAGGACTGGACCCTATTTTTAAACTTCGGTTTAGTTAATGAGTTATTCAATCTCTTATGTACTTCTGAAGGGAAATGTTTCTTATCTATGGGGAACGATTTAATTAGTCGAGACAATTGCTAGCTTCTTTCTGTGATCAATGAGCAGCAGTAAATGTAGGGTGGAGTCATGGGATTGTGTGAGCTTCAGCGAGCATGGGGCACGTTGGCGATTGTGCGCGCCGTTCAGATTAGAAGAGCTGGTGAAGCACACTCTAGAGTGCGTGAATGCCAGTTAACAAGGACATTACCCATTCAATTAAATTCAAGTTCGTCAATTAAATCTTTCCCGTAAAACTTTCACTTGGAACAATAACTGTCCACACGCGTGAAATCCTTTAAATCTCTTATCAACGTTATCACGTGACGAACAGGCGTGGAAATGAAAAATTTGCATACGTACACCTTATTCCACACTTATTCTAATTTTCCACATTTTGCTTCCTTTCATTTTGTGGTTCTTACGGGTGATAGTGTCATCCATCCTCAACAATTATCCAACAGTGTATATATATATATATTTATATGTACAGGGTGTCCCAAAAAGAATGAAACACGCTTTAATTCTTTACCTGTTGGAGATAAGTGGGCAATGCAAATTGCAAAAATGTTGAAAGTAAGGTAAGAAACAAGACTACGCTCATGAAGTAGTCCTCCCATTAATTTTTAAAAAGGTTACACCTTTGAATTTTTTATTCGACCTCCTTAGACAAATTTGGTTAATCTGATTTTTTTTATTTTTAATGCAACAAGATTATTGAAATAAACCACATATATGTATCTTTAAAATCAACTGAATTATGATAATGGGAAAAATCTGACTTATATCACTTGTCCGTACCATGTGAAAGGCTGTTTCATCATTGAAAATAGGGATCATAAACAAATTGACGATGGAAACTGTTTAGATCAAAAATGTCTAATCTTTTTATTTTTAATCTATCTATGATTTCTAATATTCTATATTTTGCCATAATATTAAAAAAAAATAAAGTAATATAAATATATAATTAAAATATAACTCGCTCAATTTAAAAGATACAGATATGCGGTATTTTTTTTATCTTGTTGCATTAAAAATGAAAAAATTCTGATTGACCAAATTTGCCTAAGGGGATCGTATAAAAATTTAAAACGTGCAAATTTTTGAAAATGAATGGGAGGGCTATTTCATTAACTTAGTCTTATTTCCTACCTTATTTTCAATATTTTTTCAATTTACATAGCCCACTTATCTCCAACAGGCAAAGAATTAAAGCGCGTTTCAATCTTTTCGGGTCATATACAGGGTGTTGCCTTGAAGTGACGACAAACTCAAAGGGGAGATATTAGACATCAAGAGGAACAACAATTGTCATAGAACAGATATCGAAAACCACGTTTAGTCGGTGAAAATCACAAAAATACTTATCAAGGGTGTGACGTCGAGTAGAACAAAAAGGCCAATAATAAGTAGAAAAAGCATTTAATTGACAGAATGATTAGAACATAGCCTGTGCAGCATAGTTCAATGTCAGAAAGGAGACGAAGAGAAATTATTACAGGAGTTGTTCGAAGTGGCGGCCTCGAAGGACATTGCACAGCCGACAGCGACGGAGTAACGATTGTCACACGCTCAAAGATACCGGATATGCTGGAGATGCCTGCCACACCGAAGACGATCCGTGCTACGAGATACTCCAGTGTCTCCACAGGCGTCTGATACACGAGTGATTTAAGGTGTCCCCAAAAGAAGAAGTCCAAGGGATTGCGGTTCGAGGAGCGTGGAGGCCAAGCAACAGGTCCGGCGGGTCCGATCCATCTCCCGGGATATGTAGCATGGAGGTGGTTTCGTACCACAATGGGAAAAATGTACTGGTGCAACATCATGCATGAACCACATGTTCTGCCGCACTGTAGCCGATACACCCTGTAGCAAATCCGGGAGGACGTGCTGCAGGAAAACAAGGTACGTTGCGCCAATGAGGCTTTCGAGCAGAAGGTACGGTCCCAACAGATTATCTCAGAGGGTCCCTGCCCAGATGTTTCACTGAACTTGTGTTGAACTTTCGAAGGGACAGTGGTATGGAGACGACGTCTATTTTTCAATTTTCACCGACTAAACGTGGTTTGCGATACCATGTTCTATTTTTGTTCAATTTTTGTTTCTCTAATATCACCCCTCTAAGTTTGTCGCCACTTCAAGGCAACACCCTGTATGTATATATGCATATATATACACACATATATATATATATATATATATATATATATATATATATATATATATATATATATATATATATATATATATATATATATATATATTGAAAAAATTAAAAGATAAAAAGTGAATAAAAATTGAAAAAATGAAGGATGGCTTAGCAAAAAGCTTACTCTATGGCGGTAAGGGGTTGTGACCTTACTCCCCAGTTCAACGAGCTCGTCATAAACGCCGCAGCCTTTCACTCCTGGTCGCCAGCTTTGGCTCAAGCCAACCTCCGGAGTGACAATAAAAATTATCACGAGATCTTGCACAAGGATAGAATCGAGGACGAGAGCAAAAACACCACCAAAATAGCCAACAGAACTGTCACGGACCGCACTGCGATCAAAGGACCGCAGCTCACTCATACGATGCTATATGCCTTTCACTTGAGTCAGCAGTTCTGTTGGCTATTTTGGTGGTGTTTTTGCTCTCGTCCTCGATTCTATCCTTGTGCAAGGTCTCGTGATAATTTTTATTGTCACTCCGGAGGTTGGCTTGAGCCAAAGCTGGCGACCAGGAGTGAAAGGCCGGGGCGTTTATTACGAGCTCGTTGAACTGGGGAGTAAGGTCACAACCCCTTACCGCCATAGAGTAAGCTTTTTGCTAAGCCATCCTTCATTTTTTCAATTTTTATTCACTTTTTATCTTTTAATTTTTTCAATATATGTTGTATGGTACCTCTTGCTGCTTTGCGCAATCTTTACTATAACACATTTATTTCTGATAATTCACTTTCTTTATATTTACATTATATATATATATATATATATATATATATATATATATATATATATATATATATATATATATATATATATATATATATATATATATATATATATATACAAATTCCCAAATAGGACATGCAGCAATGTACTCGTAAAATTTCTAGATAAGTGACAGAAGTAACAGCCGGGGGGAGTTGCGACCCCCAACACTCCGGTTAAAGCTTTTTTCCGCCATGGCAAACGCTCCCGGTAGCCGATACTCCCTACACTATTTTCTTCATGACTCTTATAAAACCGTAAAAAATTACATACATACATATACACTTTCAATAACTTGTAAAAATCCAAATGTTTACTATAATACGCTAAAACAAACCAAAAAGGACACACTATAAAAATATAACAATTAATTTAAAAGTTGAGAAGTCAGAGAAGTTAACTTCTCTGACTCGGATTTCATTAGTCTTGAATATATTGTTTTTAAAGTATTAAATTACCATGAGCGAAGTAATTTCATACATCAGTATTTATATGGCGATAATGATGCCAATAGGTCTTGTATCCATATTTAAAAAAACAACCACTCTGACTTGTATTTCAAACATTAGTTTTTGAATATATAGTTTTTAAAGGATTAAATAACCACGAGTGAATTAATTTCATTCATTGGTATTTTTATGGCAATAGTGTTGTTAATAGGTCTTACATCCAATTTTAAAATAACCTCTCGGACTTGGATTTCATTAGTCTTGAATGTATTGATTTTAAAGGATTAAATAACCACGAGTGAAGTAAATTCATACAATTGTATTTATATGGCGATAGTGTTGCCAATTGGTCTTGTATCCGAATTTTTAAATATAACCTCTCTGACTTGCATTTCAAACATTATTTTTTGAATATATTGATATTGGGATATTAAATAACCACGTGTGAAGTGATTTCATACATTAGTATTTTAAATTAATTGTTATATTTTTATAGTGTGTCCTTTTTGGTTTGTTTTAGCGTATTATAGTAAACATTTGGATTTTTACAAGTTATTGAAAGTGTATATGTATGTATGTAATTTTTTACGGTTTTATAAGAGTCATGAAGAAAATAGTGTAGGGAGTATCGGCTACCGGGAGCGTTTGCCATGGCGGAAAAAAGCTTTAACCGGAGTGTTGGGGGTCGCAACTCCCCCCGGCCGTTACTTCCGTCACTTATCTAGAAATTTTACGAGTACATTGCTGCTTGTCCTATTTGGGAATTTGTATAGGTATACACATGTAAAATTGCAGTATAGCGCTTTACAAGTTGTATTAAATTTATTTTTTTGCTTTTAGCTATTTAATCAATTCACTCAAAATTGTAGCATTTTTTCAAGTTTTATATTGTATATATATATAAAATGACGGCGGATACTGCGCAAGCATTAGTTACTTCTCAGCACATCATGCAAACGTTGCAAGAAAAAGCGCTATTGGTGAAATTGTTCTACCAGAACCAGCAGAACTCCGTTGCAGCTGTAAATGAATTCCGTCGTATGAAGCAGTTACTAAGAGGTCCAATGTCTCCGTGTGCACTACGGAAGATGATAAAGAAATTTGAAACAAATGGGCAACTTGGCATTCTTCCAGGTGGAGGACGAAAGCCAATCCAGTCTTTTAGCGTCGAAAATGTGGCTAGCGCGGTCGTTGAAGCCGGCAGTCATTCGCCGCATGGTAGTATAAGTGTGCCAGTTGTTTTCCGGGTATTGGATATGCCGTATTCCACTATACGAAAAATTTAACGGCAGATTTGGAATTTTTATCCCTACGAAATCAAGACTGTGCACCTATTGCAGGACGGAGATTCAGAGGTTCGTAAAACTTTTGCACTTCAATTTTTTGCTCGAATATCGGTTGACGTTAGTTGGCCATGGAACATCCTGTGGACTGACGAAGCCTACTTTTGCCTCAATGGGCAAGTTAACATCCACAATTGTCGAATTTGGGCAGCGGAAAACCCTCACGCTATCCAGGAACAACCCTTGCATCCATAAAAAGTGACAGTATGGTGTTGTTTTACGGATACATTTATCATTGGAACGTATTTTTTTGAAGATGTAACTGCAACTAGAATCAAAACCTGTTCCGTCACAGGACTACGGTACCGTAATATGCTGAGGGATTTTGTAATCCCACAACTTCAACAGCGTGGATGCCTTCAGGACATCATTTTCATGCAGGATGGCGCACCTCCTCACATTGAGCGTAGTGTAAAGCAATTGCAAGCACAGCATTTCACAGTTGAACGGGTGATCAGCCGGCATTTTCCAACAGCATGGCCTCCTTGTTCGCCGGATATCACCTCCTGTGACTTTTGGTTGTGGGGTTTCCTCAAGGACAATATCAACCGTAAAAGGCCAGCATCTGTGCCAGATCTGAAAGACAGGATTCGGCGCCATGTCCTCAATATTCCGGCAGACTCACTCCGGTCAGCTGTGGAAAATATGGTTCTGCGATTAGAGCACATTGATGAACATGAAGGGGAACATATTGAGCAGGTTTAATGCTACTTTTTTAATATTATTTAACATTTATAAAGCCTATCAAATGTTGTTATGTGTATCACAGCGCCACCTATCGGCGTATTTTTGTACCAAAATTTTTGATTTAATAAATGTCAAGCGCATCATTTGAATTATGTGTATTTCAAATTTTATCCCATTTGGACCAATAGAACGCATTCTAGAGTCCTCTGAAGTGGGAAACTTGTTAACCCTGCTTGCTAAATAAGTTTCTTGCTAACCCTGTATATATATATATATATATATATATATATATATATATATATATATATATATATATATATATATATATATATATATATATATATATCTATATATATAAGCTTTGAAATATGACAGGAATCTTACTCAAAACAACTGAAATCTCATACAATACCTCCAAGAAGATTAAGATATATAACACATAATGGAAATATATAAAAATAAATAAAGGTACCACAAGATTGGACGTTGGGAAACACTCCCGGAGATCGATACCATTCCATATAGTAAAAGGAGTTTACTGAGTAGATAGGCAAAGCATAATAAGTATGAAAAATATGAGAAATACTCAACACATAAGGCGAACAGAACGTGATAGTATTCCGCGTGAACACGGTGGTAGTTTTGGTAGTGGCGGGAGTCGAACCCGGGCCTACTGAGTGCAACTACCGCGTCCACGGCTATTGTCTGAAATTGCTTTCCTTCTATTTCATTTTTGGTCATTTCCTCCAGTATTTTTCTACTCCTAATACTATACTAACGTATTCTATATAACGTATATACAAAATTTTCTATATAACGTTTATAGAATGGTACCGGTCTCCGGGAGTATTGTCGCGACACTAAACTGACTTAACCGGGGAGTGGGGGTCACAAACCCCCGTGACCAATCTTGTGGTACCTTCCTTTATTTGTATATATTTCCATTTTGTGTTACATATATATATATATATATATATATATATATATATATATATATATATATATATATATATATATATATATATATATAATATATAATATTAAGAAAGTGGATTATCAGAAATATATGTGTTATAGTTAACACGCAAAGCATATTAAGTATGAAAAATACGAAAAATACTCAACACATAAGGCGCAATGCTGCACTTACACGAAAAGTAAATATATGAAATTCAAATGAAAAATGGGAATTAAGCCAAAAGGAAAATATTAAATGGCCAAAGGGGATTGTGACCCCTTGATACCGGTAACAGGATGCTATTACCCCGTGGTAATACTCCCGGAACCAATACCTTGCTGTAGATTATTTTCCGAAAGAATGTCAATTATAAGACACATACCGTGCAAGAGAACCGAAGAAATGGACATACGGCCTTTAAAAGAATGAAGAATATACTGAAGATAGTCAAGAATGTGTGCCGGATTTTATACATCAGAAATCCCAAAACACGAGTGTGCGTGACTCATTAGCTCCAATGACAGGTTAAAATCATAGTTACACATTGATTTGCCATCATCAACTTCAAATTCGAATATTTCCAAAATGCGCAAAAAATGCGTTATTTACCTTATTGTCGATAGCATTGTAGTTGTGCCTTAGGAATCGTACAGAAAAATGTTATTGATTGCTTCAGTTATAATTTTTCTGTCATTGATTGTACGATCAGATTTCAATGTATGGATCCGATTCTTTCTATATAAATGTTTTTAATAATATTGCGTAATATGTTTCTGCTCAAATTAGAATTCCAATCTATGATGCGATTAACGTTGATGTTGAAAGAGTTTCATTTATCGTATAAAATAGTATATATTCTGTCCTTGTCATCATATTTGATGCTGATATTCAGGAAGTTGACCTCGTTTTTGTTTTCCATATGTGTTACGATAAGTTCTAAATTCGGAGCGTAGAAGCTGAAGTCAAAATCCTCCATATTTTCGTTTTGTCCTATAAGGATATCATCCACGTATCTAAAGTAAGGAATTTCATTTAGAATATGAGTGCCATCCTCATACGTGTTTAAATAGAGGTCCGCAAGCATTGAGGAACATCCTCCACCCATAGGAATTCCTTTAATTTGTTGATAATAATCAGTTCCGTTAAATAGTATGTTTTCAAACAATATGATCTTGATCAAGGTTTTATATTTATTTAATGCAATGCAATTATGTATATTATAGATTTCATAAATTTCTATTAATACATAAAAAATGTCTTCCAGATTAATATTGTCAAAGAGATCTTTAAAGTAATAGCTGCGATATTTCAAACGTTCAGGAATATATTTAATCTTATTCACTGCCTCGTACCTACAGAATAGAACCCTTATTTTTGATTTTAGGCACACTGGTTTTCAACAGTGCTAAAAGCTTAGAGTTAGCAATAATCAAGTAAGTCTTGAATCCCACAGTGACCGGACGGAACTTGACTGGGGTTTTATGTAACTTAGGAATCATGACAAGGTATGGAAATCTTACATTTTTTATTTCATAACCGATACGTTTGTATAAGGATTTGATTTTATTTTCGATTGTTCTGCCAGGTAGTTTGAAATGGGTATACATAAGTTCATTATTATAATTATTATTTAAAATATCCACATAATATTTAATACACGTAAGTGTATAATTAGACATGACTTTATTCTTATATGTTATTATGTAATCGTTCCTATATTTATTCATGATGGTTTCATTAATTTTTCATTGATTCTTGTCATGTCCCAAGATACGATAATAATATCCGAATAACTCTGAAATATTGAATTTCCATTCATCAAATACTATTAATGGCACACTGTACTTTACTGCCTGTTTATAAATAAAGTCATTGAGGTATTTTTTAAAATTATTTTCTATGTATACGGACTCTTGTTTTCTTAATTTAGTGCCTAGTTGTAGAAATGCTTTAAGGTTGGTATCTTTGACTATATTCAGGTCCCCTGTCATGATGTGGCCGTGGTCTTGTACGAGGTACTTGCTATTAGCAAACATGCAATTATTTGATTCATACAGTTTCACATTTTTACCAATATGATTATAGTTAAATATGCTGCGTCCATTGGTTTTTACGAATTTATAAGTTATATTTAATTAAATATTAGGTATGGGTAAGAGGTAAGTCATGTCTTTTAAAATTGCTTTAAAAGGTATTTGGTCATATCCCTTATTCATGAATGTTGTAATAAAATATTCCTTTTTGCCTTTATTTTGTTCTTCCTTTACCAAATCAAAATGAAGTCGTTCTGCTCTCAATTTGATCATGTCCAATAAAATCGCAAAGTTATTAGTTACTACAGTATTGTTGTCATAATGATCCACATGCAAAGGATAATCATAGAATTTATGCCAGGTTCTTTTGATGTAACGTTTTCAGATTCCGAAAATGAGATTTCTGATCCAACCAGTTTTATTTTCTTGAAAGGTTTTTAAACCCGCAACGAAATTTTCAACTCGTTTTATCGCATCGATAAAAAATCTGATGTGGGCAACACATGACTTTCCTTATATAATGTAATGAATTTACTACTTTTACAGTAAAAAAATAGGTTTTTCTTATAGTAGATACTAATATTCTTTCCAAGATATTGAATTTTCGACAATTAGTCGTCATTTTCATTGATTTAGCATCATTTTTATCCATTTGGCGAGATTTTCATTAATTTGGCAACATTTCAAAAAAGTCGCCAAGTTGGCGACATTCCGCCAAATTCGTCACCAAAATCTCGCCAAGCGTTATGCACAAAGAAATAAGTTGGACGAAGAAATAAGTTATTCTTGCAGCAGATAAATGACTATTGGCGTTCAAATGCAAAAGTATTATTCAAAGTATATTTTTTCAAGAATGGAACGAGCTAGATCCACGAGAATAATGTCACTCAATTTATCGCATGGTATTACATATGAAAAGCGAACATGTTTCTCAATAGGAATTTTTTTTATGTGACTTTTTCATAATTTTTTTGAAAAATGTGCAATATCTCGAGAACGGTTCATGTTAGCGTTCTAAAATTTATACCAATCGTTTTCTAATGAAAAATTACATAAGAAATGTCTATTTGTGTAACGTCATTAGCGGTTTTGATTTTTTGACGATTTTTTCAAAATTTCATTCGAAAATTTAGGGGGGTTCTGAACATTCGATTACGTATAAAAACAATAGGCTTCCAGTGTTTATGGATTGTGATTTTTGTACCAAATTTGGTTCGAATCGGTCCATTTGTTCGTCAGTTATCGTCTCCAAAGACTCACTGACACACACACACACACACACATACTTTCACACACACACACAGACATCACTTCAAAAATGTTTGATTCGTGATCAGGGATGCTTGAAACGTGCTCTCCCGTCAAAAACTCGAATTCGAATTTTCGACCCCGTCACAATACTTTCCTTATACATTATGTATATAAAGAAAGTAATGACATTTTTTTAGTCCTCTTGCCCTCCTCTTTGTCCTCTTGGCCATTTTGTATTTTTCTTGATTGACAAGTCCTGCAGATATGGTGGGAGAATTTGCACATACAATAAAATGGAACGGCATATCCTTATGGTCTAAATTCTATCAATTTCTGCAATACCCATAACTTCGATTATAGTAAAAACGTGCATCATCAATCTGTACATACATCAGTCAAAGCACAGTGTACCATTAATAGCATTTAATGAATGGAAATTCAGTATTTCAGAGTTATTCGGATATAACTATCGTATCTTCGGACATGACAAAAATCCATGCAAGATTAATGAAACCATCATGAATAAATATAGGAACGATTACGTAATAACATATACGGATAAAGTCATATCTAAATATACACTTGTATTAAATATTATGTGGATATTCTAAATAATAATTATAATAACGAACTTATGTATACCCTTTTAAAACTACCTGGCAGAACAATCGAAAATAAAATCAAAGCTCTATACAAATGTATCGGTTATGAAATAAAAGACGTAAGATTTCCATACCTTGTCATGATTCCTAAGTTGCATAAAACCCCAGTCAAGTTCCGTCCTGTCACTGTGCGATTCATGACTTACTTGACTACTGCAAACTCTAAGCTTTTAGCACTGTTGAAAACCATTATGTCTAAAATCAAAAATAAACGTTCTATTATGGTTAATAATATTTACGAGGTACTGAATAAGATTAAACATATTCCTGAACGATTGAAATATCGCAGCTATGACTTTAAAGATATCTTTAATAATATTAATCTAAAAGACCTCTTTAATATATTAATAGAAATTTATGAAATCTATAATATACATAATTGCATTGCATTAAATAAATATAAAACTTTGATTAAGGTTATATTGTTTGAAAACATACTATTTAACGGAACAGATCATTATCAACAAATTAAAGGCGTTCCTATGGGTGGAGAATGTTCTTCAATGCTTGCGGACCTCTATTTAAACAAGTATGAGGAAGGCACTCATATTCTAAATGATATTCCTTACTTTAGATTCGTGGATGATATTCTTATAGGACAAAAAAAGAATATGGAGGATTTTGACTTCAGCTTCTACCCTCCGAATTTAGAACTTATCGAAACTCATATGGAAAACAAAAACGAGTTCGATTTTGGAAATATTCGAATTTGAAGTTGATGATGGGAACTCAATGTGTAACTGTAATTTTAACCTGTCATTGGAACTGATGAGTCACGCACCCTCGTGTTGCTTGGGATTTCTGATGTATAAAATCCGGCGCACATTCTTGACTATCTTCAGTGTATTCTTCATTCTTTTAAAGGTCGTATGCCCACTCCTTCGATTCTCTTCCACGGTTTGTGTCTTTTAATTGACATGCTTTCGGAAATTAAGCTACAAAAAGGGACTGTTCCGGGACTGTTACCATAGTATAATAGCATGCAATAATCGGGATCAAGGGGTTACAATCCCCCTTGGCCATTTAATATTCTCTTGTTGGATTAATTCCCTTTTTTCATTTGAATTTCATATATATATATATATATATATATATATATATATATATATATATATAATATATATATATATATATATATATATATATATATATATATATATACCGGGTGGTCAGAATTGAAACACCCCTACTCTGAGCTCTCTATAAATCGAACTACTCAGTGTAAAGGCTCCAAAATTGTTGAACCTACTATTCAAGACATGGGGACAGGGATTACGCGAAAAAAATTATTTCCAGAAACACCGATAGGTGGCGCTGTACAACAGAAAATATGCTGAAAAGACACAAAATAATCACAAAAAAACAAACACATGCGATATGGAATTTTTCCTTTTTAATTTCCTTTGCTGATATGAAAAAAAAGAAGATAAAAAAGTGAAGAAACTTAAACTGTCATTGTAACTGCAATTTAGCACTGTAAGCACAAAAATTTGGATAAACCCTTGGTTTGCAGCTACTATGTTCTGGGCATAAAAGGGGATAAAGCTTGGAATTTCTCATTCTTATCAGCGATGGCTGTCACACTGCCAGAACGCGCTTAGCTTGTGAAGCTGTTTTATGAAAACAAAGGACATGCTGCAGCTGCACTTCGAGAGTTTCGTCGACTTAAGAATTTGCGCAAAGAACCATTACTTCCACAAGCTCTCAGGAGAATGATCGCACGATTCGAGAAAACTGGACATCTTAGACTTCATCAGCTCGAGGACGCAAATCGACTCGTTCAGGTGTCGTTGACGATGTTGCCACCGCTATTGTTGAACAATCGATGGATAACATTATGCGCAGCATTCCCTGCATCGATAAGGCCCTTGTGATATAAATGTTTGGTACGTTCGAATAAAATATGTTACAAATGTGTAATTTGTGTCTTTTCAGCATATTTTCTGTTGTACAGCGCCACCTATCGGTGCTTCTGGAACTAATTTTTTTCGGGTAATCCCTTTCACCATGTCTTGAATAGTATGTTCAACAATTTTGGAGCCTTTACAGAGTAGTTCGATCTATAGAGAGCTCATAGTAGGAGTGTTTTAATTCTGACCACCCGGTATATATAATGTTAAGAAAACGTATTCACGTATTCTACACAAATATTATTGCTGAGCCAATTTAATATATACCCACTTATTTCATGGAGTAAAAGTTTAGATCGATAACTGAAGATTTTGTTAAGAAGCAAGTTATCGTAGTTCTCCAAATTTTACAAGTTTCACGAAGAATTAATTCTTCCGTTTCCTGAATGTAATAAATAATAAATCGAAAAGTTTACACGTTATTTATGGACATTTGTTTGTTGATGTTACAGAATTTCAACACATTATTGTGGAAAGTATCGGATATCATATCTTAAAACTGTATAATATACCGAAATATTGAAATAGTAGTATTTATAAAAGCGTTATATGGGTCCTTTTCTCTAAACGGGCTATTTTTTCTTGTTACAATGTATTTTTTCTATTTTTCAACCTGTTTTCTGCTTTATATTTTAACATGGGCTGTTTAAACTAAAAAAAAAAAAAAAAAACAGCGTAGCCGTGATCATCATGGAGAAATTTAGAAAATGCAAATTTTTATTTTCAAGACAAGTTAATACAGCATGACAGGGGAATGACACTTAAACTGCTTTGTAAGTATATATATATATATAACTTACTATTTAACTTAACTTAATATTTAAAAGTATAACTTATTTGTGTCCCACATATATTTGTACTTTTAAATATTAAGTTCATTAAGATTGACATGGCCGTTAATTCATACATAGTGGATTTATTATTGAAATCGTGCATTGCTAGTTGTGCCGCTATATAAAACCCTCCAATTATTTACCTTTCGTGTGAGTCCTGTAAAGGAATAATTAATTATTATAATAATCATTGACTGAATCATTTAAACTTTAACAATAAAACATTTATCAACAACATCAAATCTAAATTATTTAATTACACCAATTATTCATATTATTAACTAGCCGCCTTTGGCGACCAGCCTGTTCGCTACCCTTGAAAATTCTGACCGTGGCAAACTCGTTGGCGCGACCTACCAGAAAGGTGTAAGGTAACTCCTTGGAAGGCCAGGAAGTGCCACACAATTTAGACCGGAACCCAATGGGGGAGGCATCCAAAGAGACCGTACCCTCCTTCCCCTACCACAAACCTCTCGGAAGGACTTGCAGTCCCACACGTTTAACGTGATCGTACTCCGCGTGAACACGGCTGCAGTTTTGGCAATGGCGGGAATCGAACCAGGGCCTACCGAGTGAAATTCCCGCGCGCTAACCACTGGGCTACCGTGCCATCCGCGACAATCTCCATAACTTTATTTTTATTCGGCAATTTTGGGAATCGAACCCGGGCCTACCAAGTGCAAATCCCGCGCACTAACCACTGGGGTACTTCACCCTCCGCGATATTCTTCATAACTTTCTTTTTATTCACCCAATTTAGACCGGAACCAAGTGGGGGAAGCATCCACAGGGACCGTACCCTTCTTCCCCTACCACAAACCTGTCGGAAGGACTTGCAGTCCCACACGTTTAACGTGATCGTACTCCGCGTAAACACGGCGGCAATTTTGGGAATCGAACCCGGGCCTACCGAGTGCAATTTCCGCGCGCTAACCATTGGGCTACTTTGCCCTACGCGACAATCTCCATAACTTTCTTTTTATTCATCCAATTTAGACCGTACCCTCCTTCCCCTACCACCAACTTCTCGGAAGGACTCACGGACCCACATGTTTAACGTGCTCGTACTCCGCGTAAACACGGCGGCAATTTTAGGAATCGAACCCGGGCCTGGTAACTGGTTGGACGGCCAGGATGTGCCACCCAATTTAGACCGGAACCCAGTGGGGGAGGCATCCACAGGGAACGTACCCTCCTTCCCCTACCACCAACCTCTCGGAAAAACATACGGACCCATATGTTTAACGTGATCGTACTCCATGTCAGTGGCGGAAATCGAACCCGGGCCTACCGCGTGCAATTCCCGCGCGCTAACCACTGGGCTACTTCGCCCTCCGCGACAATCTCCATAACTTTCTTTTTATTCACCCAATTTAGACCGTACCCTCCTTCCCCTACCACCAACCTCTCGGAAGGACTCACGAACCCACATGTTTAACGTGATCGTACTCTGCGTGAACGTGGCGTAAGTTTTGGCAGTGGCGGGAATCGAACCCGGGCCTACTGAGTGCAATTCCCGCGCGCTAACCACTGGGCTGCCGCGCCCTCCGCGACAATCTCCATAACTTTCTACATATTCACCCAATTTAGACGGGAACCCAGTGGGGGAGGCATCCACAGGGGCCGTATCCTCTTTCCCCTACCACCAACCTCTCGGAAGGACTTACGGACCCACATATTTAACGTGATCGTATTCCACGTAAACACGGCGGCAGTTTTGGCAGTGGCGGGAATCGAACCCGGGCCTACCGCTAACTTCCCGCGCGCTAATTTGCAATTTAAAATGACCATATGCTTAATTCCATCATCCTCATTCCATTGTTTCATTGTTCCATCATTTAAAATATCCATAAAATTAAAATATCCAAAAGTTAAAATATACATTTAAAAAATCCAGATCGTCCCATCATTTAAAATATAAATATAATAATTTATATAGAGCAAAGGCGCTCTATTCAGAACCGTGACGTCACCTCCACCTTGACGTCCCCACCCACCACCTTCCCTGCTTCAGCGGGGGAGAAACGAACGGAACGCCGAGAAATTTAAAATCATGGCGTCTTTAAAATTGCCATCCTGAAGGCAATTTTCATTATTTCTGGACCACATTAGACTTGTAAGAATGCCAGATATTTCAGCTTTCTAAAAATGTAAATTATTAGTCGAAATTATGAGTACTTTTTACTATGCGAGAATTTAAAAACAAAAAATTGATTTTTTGAGCCAAAAGTGAGTTTTGTTTTAAAATCTTTAAAAAATATTAGAAATCGAAATTGAGATTTGAAATTGATATATTTTTACTCGAAATTCTCTGCTCTTTCCGATGGTGTCATTTATTTTTTTCTACGATGTCTGGATCGTGGAGAAAAAAGGGCAAAAATCGGTCGAAATCGCATAAAACATTAAATAAATAAAAAAATAATTAAAATTTTAAAAATCGGTTTTCACGTGTCCCCTTCCCTCCCCCCCAGGTCTCCGATTGCCAAATTTCGTAGCTCTTCGACGCGCGGTCGCGAAACGTATAGTGTATAAGACAGACAGACACACACACACACACACACACACACACACAGACATTGCCTTTTATTATTTAAGATTATGCGCTTAACAACAATTATTCTCATTAATTACTGCGGCGGAGGGGACATATGTGACCAGTACTATTAAAATTACTATCATGTGTCTATGATGTGTGATTGTTAATGAACACATACCTTCAAATCTGTCTTGGGCTTTGATCATATATCAAATGCTTGCATCAATTATTTGCACTGCCATAACTTTTTGGTGTGTGGCTCCTTCTCGTACATCTGATTGCACTCCACCTAATATAGATCTAGCCAGTATTTTTGGAACATTTGCACACGTTTTTAAGTCATGTTGCACAAGCTATATGTGCACAAGTTGCACAAATTTGCTCACGTCCTTCTTAAGTCAAATCTTCATGATTGTCTTGATTCTCGGGTCACAGGCTGTGGTTCCCTCGTTGGTGTGTGGGGGGGAACTCCCCCTTTTCTTCTATTTGCCTCATTGAGTTTGACGTAACAATCTTCTTTTTTTAATGGTTACTCCTTTAAACATTGGAACCATTCTCCATCTCGTAAGGCCCAGCTCAGCCCCTCTGTCATGGCCCCCTAAATTTATGATCTTCTGACCTTTAGTTTCACGGGGTGATAAAAACTGTGACAGCCAGACTACAAGTACTGTTCGCCGTTTTGGCCACCATAAATTTATACATAAAACAGTCTCATCAAATGCGAGATCTATGTCTGGTCTCACAACTTCAATTATATTTTATTGTGTTCTATATACAGAACGTGGTGTTAAAATTTAACCACAGGTGGTTGACAATAAAGCTAAGGGACAGTTGAAAAAAATTTATTTGAAATATTGCTCTAATGCATAGTTGATATTTTATTACTGTTTGTATTTTAAATTGTCTAATTTAATATAAAACATCAAATTAAAAGAAAACTAGAAAATGGAAGCTTGTAAATGAAGTTGTAATTTCATAATTTGGCTGTTGGTTGTGTCACAGGCGTAACCCGAATCCCGAAAATACGGAGTGAAGGATGCTCGGAAATGGAAGACGACCGGATGTATAAGAAATTATATAATTGCTCAGTCAGTTCGACTTACGAACTTTAAATTACACCTCAGCTTCTAAATCTGGGTCGCAAAGTATTTAAATTTTGTTGGGGGTGTTACTTAAAGATATTACATTTCGCGTGGGGAGTATTTAGTAGATGCATTTTGTAGACATAATAGATGCTTTACAGTGCACGGAATGTATGACTGACATCGCGATATATGGTAACATCATGATGTTTGACGGTACATTACGATGTCGAAATTTTAACATCACCTCACTCAATGCAATTTGTTGGAGACCCACGCTTGACGTGGAAAAAATAAAATTCCAATTCCTCGAATAAAGATTCATAATAACTACGTTGCCTAAAATAATTAATCAAGTATGTCGTAATAAAAATAATAAACCCACATTCGCAATTGCAATAATCATATTATATTAAAACATACAGTGGATTCAATCCAGTTATTACTTTAGAATTAATTCGTGTTGTCTACATTTCGTTATGTCCGCATACAACCCTCCAATTACTGCTTCAATGAGATGCTTATTTTACTGAAAGGTAAATATTAGTATAGTCACTAATTACACCTTTTTAATCTAATTCAACTGTTTTATGAATTACGGTACTAAGCAATATATATCAGTTACTAAATATTATATATATCAGTTACTCCATTCTTAACATATTATAACTCATTTTATCAGGGAGATAAAACATTTAATGCATTTATTTTTCCTTTATTCAAAATGAGACACTAGCATTTTATATTTCTTACCAATTATTAAATGATTACTAAAGTGGGTCGACCAAACGTCCATGAATATCCTCATCAACACTTTGTCCAATTACCGAACCTTCATGGCAAACCACTTTTCTCCAAACATCCTTGTTTCTCGCTGTCTCTATCTTCTCTTTTCAATGCATCTAACTATAAATTTTAGTTGAATAATTCGTAACATGACTTTGGGAAATCACTTCGCCTTGATTTGATTGATTAGCCATCATCATATTATTAAGTGGTACGTCAACGTATAACTTGTGTATAACCGCTGTGACGTGTGACTTGTCAAGGGCCGGTTCCCGTGCCAGAGGTTATGTTCACTTAATCATTAGATTTATGTCGTATAAATATTTTTCGTGTTTAATGTCACCGTTGTCACCATTCAGTCTCACTTTTTGTCTCATATAGTCAGTTAATTACAATGACACATCTTATTGTCTTAGGAATTTGATAATCCTGGTCTCATACTAACTCCTAAAGATTTGTGTCTATTCATTAGAAAATATAGTCCAGACTCTAAATCGATTTTCGATCTAGGATGTGCCATTTGCTTGATTTCTACTTTATCAGTCTGCATTATATGCAGCAAGCCATGTTACGGATTTATAGATTGCATTGAATTTCATTTCCCACGAAATTGCACTCCTAAATTTAAATGAGTGCTATTCATAGTAAAATTAAAATGGAGATTAATTTAAATTCCTTTGGATCTAATCACACCACTGTCCGCATTCAAAGCGTATTCTACATAGGATGATTTATACAGAAGAAGATTGACGAGACATTGGGGATAGATAAGATAAAGAGTACAGTTCATAGAAAGTTCTAAAACCTATTGAGATTCTAATTCACCAAATTAAAATAAAGCTATTTTAAATATTATTTATTTCTAGTCTGGCAATTGTAATTTCCAATATATTTCGGCCGATATTTTATCTAAAAATTGAAATGTGTATTGATATTAAATGATATTTGATTAAAACAGTTTTATAAGATGAACAGTTTATTATTACAAATTTAAGAAAATTTCACTTCAAACATATAATCAGAAATATGTGATGGGAATAAAATTGTATCTCGTATTTATTGCTTGTTCCTCTGAAAACTTTATTTTAGGCAGAACAAATGTAGCAAATAATGCACGATGTAGAAAGTTGAACTTTGTGACGAAGAAATATGCCATTAAGTGATAGTCAACAATAATCTTCATTCATAATCTATTTATCTTACATAATAAAATAATATGTTCGCATGTGTGTCTATGTGGTCTGTAGAGGGAAATCTAAGCATTGGACGGTCATGAAATTTAGTACGCACGTAATTCTGGACCAAAAAAGGTACACCTCGGCGATATGTTTTTTATTCCTATTAGTTTTGAGGTTACTTTATGTTTCAACACGAATTTAAGCGATATTCAGTAGTTTCACACAAATGGGTTCCTTAGTGACCAGAGATATTATCGCAGAGCTTGCATCTTGGCAGCATCGGAAAATAGAAGAACATTCTATCTAACGATGTTTAAATCGCAGGACAATTATTTCATATTTAATTTTTAATACATCCACATTTGCATTTTCTGAATTTTATTTTACCGTTTCCAAAAAAGCAAGCGTAACACAAGTGTATAGCATTGCAAACGTTCCGTGTATATATTCGTAATGTAACCAAAAATTTTTTATTTCATTCGTAATTTGATTTTCTGTAATTTTTTAAGAGAGAGAGCGAACCTTTCAATTTTTCGATGCCGTGAATATCGTTTCTTTTCCTCGCGGTCGACTGTAGGCTGCGCATGCGCTTACAGCTCTCACCTAGTCACTATGTTATAATATGTCTGGAGTGCAGACTTTGCGTGCCATTTCCTTTGCAATCGCATTACATGTATACGTGCGTGCCAAGCAAAAACTCAATTTTAATGCATCTTGTAATGTTAGGGAATATTCTTAACAATACAAGTGAGGGGAGCAATTTCAGTAAAAATTAGTGCTAAACAAAAAGATGAAGTACGATATTTAGTAAAATTGGCTATTGTGTTAAAAAATGAACAAAGTTTGAATTTTTGTTTTGGAACTTAATACTTCGTCAATAAACCGATCCTCGACGCCTATTTTAAGCCTACTCCGTCCAACAGCCGCACATTTTACGGAATTAGAAAAGGAGAAGGCAAAGTATTGAAAAATGAAGCAATAATTCCTCGTATTACTATATATCAGTTTTTTAATATTACAATTGCTCTTAGAGTGGTAAGCCTAAATCCATGTCTCTGCTTTTCTGATTTACGAAATGTATCCTTCCGCGAATCAAAAAGTTGCTTAAAATACCGCTGTGTAACGGAATAGGAAATCTGCACTCCAGAAAAGTTACAGCTCAGTGTTCCTAGCCAAAATATTGTGCGGAGTCACTTTAAGCCACGCTTTCTGTCCTGTACATTTCTTTTATTTATTTTTTATGTATATTACTCTTAACATTTATAGACAGCTGGCATGGAATGCGTTTAAACTGGTTCGACATTTTGCAGGGATTCAGATTGAGAGGGAATGAAATTGACTGATGTTATCTGTAAATGTAATTAAGAAAATGTGCTCATTTAAGAATTGAGCAAAGGCGTATACATATTTCTAGTTGTACTATATGTAGTTACAAAACAATCGAATACGGTTAAAATATGAAACTGCCTATTTTACATGCAATATTACACCAATTATATTAAATATATGATTTTTAAAAGTTTTATAACATTAGATTTTTTCATTTTAAACTGACAGTCGGCTAGAATAGGAACCCACACCCAAGAACATTAACGAAATCTCTGGTATGCTACCCTTGCACTGTACCGACCATATCAGGTATTGCATTACATATCTCTGCTTCTCAATCAAGGTTGGGATGACAAAGCATCCGCAAATTTCAAGTCTATACGAAACTATATTATTTTCGAATTAATTGTAGAAAATTGCACTTATTCTCACTTAAAACTCTCACATAAATCGAACTATAAATCAATTTTTGGAATCCTGATTAGTAAGCTACCTATAAATCGTACCGATAGTAACATATTTTCACGATTTACAAATGAAATCTTAAAAATCCCCAAAACTGTAATTTCATAAAGCATATAAACTTTAGTAGAAATATATCCTGCGATTCAAATTATTTGCATTTGGAGAAGATTCTTGCTGCCCCAACCGGGAATTCAACCATCGATCTTTGTACCGGCCAGCTGTCGTTGTACCGTTGAGCTACTAAGGCGGAATGGCAAGTTCTTACTGTCGAAGCAAAGTCCGTAGTCTCCATCCTCTGATGCCAGATTGGCATGTAACTGACAATCTGACTGACCACTTCCGGCTATTTTACCTCAGGTTAACCTCCTGATGCTACTTTTATCCTTTAGGTTAGTTCCTGCATGGTGGTCGTACTCTGGATTTGAAATCGGCGCTCAATGTACCACCTTGAATTGTGAATTGAATCCATGCTAATTCTCCTAAGCTCACATTCAGACCTCCGACATCTTTGCACTAACGTACAGGGTTGATTTGTTCAGGCGAATTTTTAAAGAACCCGACAGTCCGTACAGGGAATCGAGCCACAGTTTTTCTCACTGGCCAGCTGACACTCTACCGTTGAGCTACTGGGTCGGATTTGCAAACTCTTATTGTCGAAAACGATTTCGCAATTCTAATGTTAGGAGGCAAGCTTAAGAAAATAAGGATAATATAATTATTTTAAGGACGGTATGAGGTCTCATCACCATGTCGGAGACAGTATTTATCAGTCAAAGGATCACATAAATACAACTGCAGTGTTGTATTCCATTATTCGAATGATAAAAATAGTTGTATTTGATTTTTGAACGGTTACAAAGAGATTTATCTTATTTTTCGACTGCTACAAATTGCGTTCGACGTAATGTTGTTGGTTCATAGCGTCCTTTAAATAATTTTTGTCACTGTAAGTTATAGTTACAATTTCATGATCAGCTATGTTGTTTTTACTTAACCCACTCATTTATATGGATTCTGAAATGGTGTACTGTTCAATAAAATTGAGAATTGTTGAAATAAGAAAGGCTAGCATATCCCCTACAATAAAAATAATGTAGCTCAATAACAGTAAAAACTTAGCAAATGTATTAACTGGTCAACGAATTAAAAAAAAAAACTTTAAAATAAACACGAATGCATTGATATTTGTATTTAAGACTAGTAGACCATTTTATTTATGTATTTATGCTGCATTTATGTTGTATTTACGAAGATTTTATTTATTGTGTTTGTTTGTAGCAGTTTCTGAATGATTATTTGAGAGATAATTTAGCTCTTTTAAATTTCTTTATTATAATATTACTAATATATTGATTTCAAAATATAATCTCAAAATGACGTATGCACTTTGTTAACTGTTCTCTTCATATTCAAAACTACAATTCGCAATTAAATCACATATGGAAGTCTGGTAAAATAGTCTGGTCTTCCATAAGCATGGTAACGTGTTATGATCAATCGATTGCAATATGTAGTTTTGAAAACAAGGATTTTTATTATTGTTTAAAATTGCTTTCTCTTAAAAAATAGTATTTAAATAGTGCCACTATGGCTTCATCATTGCAAATATCACTCTCTTAGCTGGATGGGCTGTTAATTGTTGTTACAACTGGACACCAGTGCCTTAAACATGATAGTGTATGTCTGAATATATTAGACTTTTATCAACACCATCTCTAGTCATATCTCAAGAGTTTCGGTTGCAATAAATTTTAGATTAACTATTGCTCTCTCTCATCTTGGGACTTTTGTCAGACTTACTATGAGGACATTTTTTGGCATACATATGATCTTAAACTTTCTAATCGTCCAGCGAGTCCCGCATTATTTTTGATAATTTTCTCTACCATATATAGCTAAATGCATGGGGCAGGTATTAGAATTTTGTTCGAAATCGAAATGAAGATAGCGAGAGTTAGATGGATCAAGCTTTCTATTTTAAAAAAATAACTATTTTTTGTCTGACGCTTGTGGGTGTGATTCTGGCTGTACAACGCATATATCCACTCAAGCTTAAAATACGGGTTTTAATTTCATAAGATTTAGCAATCATGTCAACCACATGTTATTCTATTACTGATTTGATCATGACACCATTCCTAAACATAGACTGTGCTCTTTTTTCAAAATGACTTGTAATTAAGAAAAATAGGGGAAATGCGAAAGAAATAAAATCTGATGTGGGCAGCACATGACTTTCCTCATATAATGCAATGAATTTACTACTTTTACAGTAAAAAATAGGTTACTTTTATAGTAGATACTTATATTATTTCCAAGATACTGAATTTTTGTCAATAAGTTGTCATTTTCATTGATTTAGTGCCATTTTTGTCGATTTGGTAAGATTTTCGTTAATTTGGTAACATTTTAAAAAGTCGCCAAGTTGGCGATTATCCGCCAAAATCGTCGCCAAAATCTCATCAAACGGTATGGACGGAGAAATAAGTTATTCTTATAACAGATAAATAACTATTGGTGTTCAAATACAAAAGCATTACTCAAAGTATATTTTTTCATGAATGGAACGAGCTGGATCCACGAGAATGATGTCACCAAATTTATCACATGATATTACATATGAAAAGTGAACATGTTTCTCAAAGGTTCATATATATTTTTTTATTTAAGGGATTTTTTGATAAATGTTTTTGAAAAATGTGCAATGTCTCGAGAACGGTTGATACTAGCTTTCTAAAGTTTATGTCAATCGTGTTCTAAGGGAAATATACATAAAGAATGTCTATTTGCGTAACTTTTTAAAGGATTTGATTTTCCAAATTTTCACTCGAAAATTTAGGGGAGTTCTGAACATTCGATTGCGTTTAAAAACAGCAGGCTTTCAGTATTCAATGATTGTGATTTTCATACCAAATTTCATTCGAATTGCTCCATTTATTCGTGAGATATCGTCTCCAGAGACTCACTGACACACACACACACCTACTTTCACACACACATCCACACACACAGACATCATCTCAAAAATGTTTGATTCGTGATCAGGGATGCATGAAACGTGCTCTCCCGTTGAAAATTCAATACGAATATTCGACCCCATCACAATACTTTCCTTATACATTATGTATATAAGGAAAGTAATAGTTAATTGAGTATTTTATATATATGCGTAATTGTTTTAACACAAAATTCATCAAACTATTCTTAAGATTTTTTTTTGTTTAATTTCATTTCTTGCTGACATATTTTAAAATACGTTAAGCTGTTAACTAATAAAATTATTTTAAAACTGTAAATGTTCGGTATTATTTTATTATTTTAAGCAAATAAATTGCTTTATATGATATTTCATGCAATACAACTATAATAAATATATAGTATGGAAGAGATAAAAAAAAATAAATTTGGGTTATGCATTTGGGTTTTTCAGCGAAATTCATCTGTTGTCAAGATGATATGATTACTGTTCATTACTTTGTATAAGACATTGAACTTAGAAAAATAGATTAAAAAGATATTGCATCATTTTTGTTTTGAGTTTCTTTGTGAATACTTACAGATCATAAAACTTATATAAAGCGTTTTCATCTTAACAATAGGAAGATTCTAAAAGGGATATTATAGATCTAATGCTTCATGTTATCTGAACAATATAATCAACTTATAATGTCGCATTTTCCGTTGAACTACTTTCCAAAAACCTTCAGAAAAGCATAATCTACTGAAAATAATGCTATTTTAAGAATTTTTTCATCATATATCGTTATTTCGAATTTCTGAAAGAAGCTTTATAATGATAACATTTGAAAAGTATTCATTTTATTTTTGAAATCCATCTGCATAAATCGAATTTCGTATAAGTATAGCCTTAAGGCTCTTGAGCACGCCAATTTAAATTCCCCCTTTTTTCATCTTATTGCTGGGAACTACGGTTTGATCAGAGATTTTTTTTATGATACAAATCATCATATACTTTCAATTTAAGCCCATTAGCTATTCAGAGTATCATTGTAACAGATCTGATAATTTGAATAAATCACTCTAAGTGCATATCTTTGTATCCTCCGGCTATCAATAACTGTATGACATTTTAAATAAAAGTTTAAAAGAATAGAAAGAAAAAAGACATCGGGTGTGCGTATTTGCAGATGAATTAAGTATATGGGTAATAAGTAGGTTTTAAATTATTTATTACCTAAAATATATGAGTATTCTATATTATATTTTGGTTATTGGTTTTCTAATCTTTACTAAGGAAGTCCCCGTGAGAATGTAAGTATATTTACTTGTAGTAAAATATGAATCAGATATATAAAAAAACTGAGCATATCTTAACCTAAATGGCGGTTTCTCTGGAGATCCTCACTGTGATCACATACACATTGCAGAAATTAGAGTGATATGGCAGAAGAGGTGGTCAAAGAGAGATGATAAGAGATAAAGAGAGGTAGATAGTGTGATAGAGACTAAAAAAGAAGTGATATTTGAGTGAGGATTGGAGGGGAGGGAGAATGAGAGGGTAGTGAGTGTAAGAAGGGTGTGAGAGTGAGTAAAGTAATAAGCTTCAGTTAGGGGGTCAGATTTAAAATTGGAGAGAATAAGAGGGAAGTATAATGGCATGGAAAGAGAGGAAGTGGGTGAGAGAGAGGAAGAAGTGGAGAGAGGAAGAAATGGAGAGAGGAAGAAATGGAGAGAGGAAGAAGGGGAGAGAGGAAGAAGGGGTGAGAGGAAGAAGGGGAGAGTGGAAGAATGGAAGGGAATAAGAAGGGGAGGATGTAAGAAGGGGAGTGAGTAAGAATGGGAGAGAGTAAGAAGGGGAGAAAGTAAGAATGGGGGAGAGTAAGAAAGTGAGAGAGTAAGAAGGGGAGAGGTAAGAAGGGGAGGTAAGATTGGAAGAGGTGAGAAGGGGAGGCAGTAATAATATGAGAGAGTTAGAATAGGAGAGAGTAAGAAGAGGAAAGAGTAAGAAAGGGATGGAGTTAAAAGGGGATAGAGTAAGAAGGGGAGAGTGTATGAAGGGAGAGAGAAAGAAGGGAGATAGTAAGAAGTGTTGAGAGTAAGAAGGGGAGAGAAAGACAGGGCAAGAGAGTGAGAGAATAAGAGATAGTGTTAAAATAAAGGGAGATAAAATGAAGCGTAAAGTAATAGGCGAGAGATAGTTAGAGGGAGAGATAGTGGGAGGATGAGAAAGGGAAATACTGAGAGGACTTGAGCTGAACAGCCCAACTTTCAGCAAGTTAAATGCTTTTTGTGATACAAAACCCTTGAATATTCCAATAAAGATAAATATTGAAAATGTTAAATTAATTAAATTATATTAAAATGACTAATTGAGATGATTAATGTTAGTAAAATAGAGAAATCTGAAACTTCATTTTATTAAAATCAGATTTTTTGCAAAATATTGTATTTTATGCTTCATAGAATTCAAATTCAATATTTTCTCCATGAGCTAGCAAAAATTAAACAACGTTGGTATTGAGAACATATTGTTTTCACTAATATTTTCGTAGAGAATTTGACGCAATAATATTTTTAAAATGTGTGCCGACGTTGCAAAATAAAGCTGTCCCAAACTTTCTATGTTTGTATAAACAATAGATGTGGAGCGAAGCTAGTTTAAAATAAAACTTACCACAATGTACGTCAGTTTTATTAAATAACACAGAATTTCAAAATGGGAAATTTCATTTGTTCAAACTGAAGCTCCCTCTGGAATTTCCCTCGCATATTATACGCCATTCACTTGTCACCGTTTATTTAGTTTCATCAGAAAAGCTGTGTTTACGCATGTGTTAAATGCTTTCTGGATAATCTTTTTGTTGTATAGGGAGCAATTTCTAAGATTCTACTGTGATAGAAAATAATTAAGAACATATTTTTTTAAATAAACTATTTAAGAAGTCTCCAAAATGAATTTTTTAATGCGTGCTAAACATGTAACGAATTGTATTTCAACAATAATTTGAAACTTGTATTTAAGTGTAACCAGTAGTAAGTAGTAGTAAACCAATAGTAAACCAGTTGTTAAGTGCAACTAGTCTTATTCATTGAGTTACTGAGACGGGGAGATTGCACTAATCAGCAATTGTTCCACTTTCCTCAGCATTTAATAAATAAACTGGATGCGGTGAAAGCAGTTAGCGGTTATTTTTCTTACCAATCACATTTCTTAGCAATAGTTTTATTTAGTAACCACTTTATTTTGCAATCACTCTAATCAGCAATAATTTATAACACAAAATCGAAAATGAGCAAAGTTGCCCGGCTTACGATTGACACAATTTAAATCCCAATTTGATTTCAACAATATCAGCAAATTATACTTATTTATATAAGGCATTGCCTTCCGATATTGTAACTTTTATATTCCATTACTCCATTTAACCTCCATTTTGACCGCTCATGAAATCGAGAAATAGCTATCACCCAGCGACCACACATCAGCCAACATTTTCCACAACCATGATAATTGGGCGCGGTAGCCCATTGGTTAGCGCGCTGGAGTTGCACTCGGTAGGCCCGGGTTCGATTCCAGCCACTGCCAAAACTGCCGCCGTGTTCATGCGGAGTACGATCACGTTAAACGTGTGGGTCCGAAAGTCCTTCCGAGAGGTTGGTGGTAGGGGAAGGAGGGTACGGTCCCTGTGGATGCCTCCCCCACTGGGTTCCGATCTAAATTGGGTGGCACTTCCCGACCGTCCAAACAGTTACCGTACACTTTTCTGGTAGGTCGGACGGTCTGGGTTTCAACAACAACAACCATGATAATTGGAAAAAAATCTCTTCTCTCTTAGGCGGGGCTAGAACCGCATGGTTGCAAAATATAAGCCAACATTTCCGCACTATTCACGGGATTTCGTAAATTTTAGAAATTCTGTTAAAAAAAAATAAGGTATTTCTTTTAATTTTACCCATTCTTCTATATATTTTTAGCTGTAGTTAAAAAAACAAAAACAAAGATCGTACAGCAAAAATTACATAAGAAGATAGATTTTCAAGTCGAGTATTATTAGAAAAAAGTTATAGTATTTTGTTGGGGAGGTGATATTTACGATTCGAACAAAAGAGGAACCTCGATGATGTTTGATCGAAGAAAACAGTTATCAGTAGTAGTAAAAGGATATTATACATCTTCACTACCATTATGATAATTGGATTTCTTGCGCCGGTCTCCTTCCATTACTCCGGCGATGCTTCCTGATGTCACTTTCAATAAGTGTTTTCCTATCCTTCTCGGGAATTTAATCAGATGAAATTGGTGTGTAAATAGTTAGGAACGGCCGGTAAAATATATTTTTAAATATGTTTAATTACTAGTCTGGGCTGACAGTCTAAAATATTTCAATGTAAGAACGAGATTGACATGTACACTTATTCTGCATATAATTAATTCCTATATGCTGTGCATGCATGGATTATATAAATGTATGACAAAACGAGTATCGAAAACAAAATATATAAAATAAGTTTCATGCGATCACAAAAAAACATATTTAGCCAGTAAGTGTATCATTTCTTTTATATACACGGTGCCAAGGAAGGTCACTGACCAGGCATCACTGGAGAAATATTTGTATCACTGTGTATATTTAGTGCAGTTGTATAAAAAATCCCAATGGCGTTACATAATAAGACAGCATCATTGGTTTATCTACAGTTTTTAAGGGTGTATGGGGGCTATTTATTTTCCTGTTACAAATAGGATAAAATGTAAATTCCAAAGTTGTAGCGCCCTTCAAAATTAATTAGTAACTCAACAAAATATGGAAATTAACCCCGAAAACCAGTGTAAACAATCTAACCCCCTCCTCCACAAAAATCGAACGTTTAGAAAATGTGGCAGAATGAAATTGATTTTATCATACACAAATACAAAATGTTCACCTTTAGGAACGGTGCATGCTTGCAGGCGGCTAATAAAACGCGTACGAGTATTTTCTCTCTTATGTTTTCCAATGTCTCTGCGTTTACATTGTTATATGTAAATTAATAAAATAGTATCTTCTAAAATCGTTATTTAGAGACCTATTTTGAAGCCTTCATACACCTTCATAAAAATATATGAACCTGTTACTTATCCAATTATTAGCCGGGTTCATGACGTTTCTTGACACTATTATTAGTCTTACCTTCTGGAGAGTATATTACATGTCCATATGATAATAAGATTTTCAAACTTTTATTTTACAAACTGCATGTGATAATGGTGTGAAAATATTTCAAAGTGATTGAGTTTAAGACAACAAATGCACGTGGAGAAACTAATGGATTCCATTAATGCATATATTCTGTAAATGCAGATATTATAATACCAGGTGTCCACTCTATAGGTGTCCCCTATAATACCAGGTGTCTCTTGTTTCTTAATTACTGCAGTTGTCACGATCTGGAATTTAATGCCCTTGAGGGAACATGGAAATGACTCACGAGAGCAATAAAAAAAATTGAGAGCAGTAAAATAATAACGAATCACATCCACTAACTTTTCCTCTCTAATCTTTTCACTCATGAAGATTGATGAACTTGGCAATAGTTCTTTATGTCATTCTTTTTTATGGCTGACAAATTTTGTAAAGCCGAAGAACTTGTTCCTTTTGGCAAGTTTGTATTTTATCGTATGTCAGTCCTTTTTAAAGATTTGAAATACGCCATTTGCCAATTTTCAAAAAGAGTCAGTATAGTTTTTTAAAATTTAATAATTTTGAATTGTATTTGTTTTTATATATTTCTATAGTTCATTCAGCATACCGACTTTGAACTAAGCATATTTTTTATATTTTAAGTCACTTTATTAAAAAAATAATAATTAAATAAATCCTGATAAATTTAGAGAATTTTTAAATAGGCATTACGGTTGAGAGAAATAAAACAGGTTGAGAGACTATAAATAAGATATTGATGTGGCTTTCCTTAATCGTAACAGTGGCCAACAACAACGCGAATATCAAACGTCTTATTTTATTAGTAGCTAATAGAATTTAAGTGCAAATATGGAAATTTATAGTAAAACAAAATGTACTGTCTTTGACGCAATAATACAAAAGAAAATCTGATGTGAGCAACATATGATTTCCCTTATATAATGCAATGAATTTACTACTTTTACAGTAAAAAAATCTGATGTGGACAACACATGACTTTCCTTATATAATGTAATGAATTTACTACTTTTACATAAAAAAATTGGTATTTCTTATAGTAGATACTTATATAGATATTGCATTTTCGACAATTAGTCGTCATTTTTATCCGATTGGCGAGATTTTCGTTAATTTTGCAACGTATCAAAAAGTCGCCAAGTTGGCGACATTCCGCCAAATTCGACGCCAAAATATCGCCAAGCGTTATAGACGAAGAAATAAGTTATTCTTACAGCAGATAAATGATTATTAGCGTTCAAATACAAAAGTATTACTCAAAGTATCTTTTTTAATGAATGGAACGCTCTAGATTCGCGAGAATGATGTCACCCAATTTATCGCATGGTATTAAATTTGAAAAGGGTTTCTCAATAGAACATGTTTCTCAATAGGGAATATTTTTTTTATTTTATATGACTTTTTGATATTTTCTTTTGAAAAATGTGCAATATCTCGAGTACGGTTCATGTTAGCGTTCTAAAATTTATGTCAATAGTTTTCTAATGAAAAATTACATAAGAAATGTCTATTTGCGTAACTTTATTAGCGATTTTGATTTTTGACGATTTTTTCAAAATTTCACTCGAAAATTTAGGGGGTTTCTGAACATTCGATTGCGTATAAAAACAATAGGCTTTGTGATTTTTGTACCAAATTTCTTTCAAATCGGTCCATTCGTTCGTCAGTTATCGTCTCCACAGACTCACTGACACACACACACACACACACACACACACACACTCACACGCACACAGATAACACTTCAAAAATATTTGATTCGTGATCAGGGATGCTTGAAACGTGCTCTCCCGTCGAAAACTCGAATTCGAATTTTCGACAACGTCACAATATTTTCCTTATACATTATGTATATAAGGAAAGTAAAAAGTGATTTGTAGACTAATAAACCAAATTCAGTGTACATTACACCTACATATTAGAAAATTTAAAAATGAAGATTTTACTCCTTTCAGTTTCTGAGATACAGAGACGTGAAAAATAATTACTTGTTAGCGCATGTAAATGGCATCCGTTAGAATCTTCAACATTATATACATTAAATAGGAAGACTGAACTTGGTTGGTGCCCTGCAGTAACCCCTCCAATATCAAATAGAAATTAAAATTAAGAACTGAAATGAACATTAAATGTTTGTTAATTTTTTTTTAACTTATATATTCGTGACGAAACAGTGAAAGTATATTTAAGAGCAAGCGTTCACTATTTCTTCTTTTTAGGGAGGACGCTAAGAATATACAAGCTAGATGTGACACATTCCCTAAGAAATATAGTATAACAGTTTACTTTTTGGGGGATGAAAAGGAGAACGTATGAAAATATTCTGTTCACACGGGAAATTGTGATATACAATATGTCAATATCACTACTGGTTTAAAAGAAATGCCAGTATCATCATAAGAAAGTATAACTTTAAATTAATAATTTTATCCTTCTATACCATACGCAATACATGTGTGGGAAATATGTTGTGAAGCAGTCAAACGTTGTAATTTAAGATTTTGACAATAAACCATGCTTTGGTCACGTCTGAACACGAATAACATGTTTTCTAGGTGCTTTTTGTAGTGTATAGGTGAGTGTGTGAACAATATTATCTTTGGAACAAATTAAGCTATTTGATCGAAATATATGTTAGATTATTACATTTATTGTAAATGTAACATTTAAAAACAACCACTGGTTAAAAGGTATATTGAAACAAAAAATTATTTATTAGAAAATCTTTGCAGGGATACTAATGTTACAGGAACCTAACCTAACATTATTTGCGAATATATATATATATATATATATATATATATATATATATATATATATATATATATATATATATATATATGTATGTATATATAACTTAGTATTTAGAGGTTTTTATTTTGAGTAAAACAAGGGATTGATCTCCTTGAAGCAGTAAGGATGCGATGATTAGAAGAAGATATGTTGAGAGTAGATATTTTTTGTTCGTTCACAATATTTTGCGAAAATACTTTTCATTACAATTGTACTATTCTTAAACCGTAACAGCACAGCTATTCTGCTACTGCAGTTTAAGCAGTACCATGAATTTTTATGACAAGACATAAAATAAACTATTGTAAACACTATAATAAATGTGGTACAATTTATACTCTTAACATAATCCTAGGAATGCTATTAACATTGTTAGATGAATAGAAGATGTTTTAGATGCTTTACAAAGAGAAAGCAGCGTATTTTACTATCCAAATATAGAACGCTTTCATTATGAGAATGGGGAATAGCGTAATAATTTCCAATTTAGTCATACATGTAAGAAAACACTAATCTTATTTCATATACTCAATAATTCAGGTCTGTTTGTTATTCAGGTCATAATCTATTCATAGGTATTAGGATTTATGATATTTGCTCCCTCCTGGCACTAGCGCGGTATGTAAAATTTAATACAGAACGAAATACAGAATGTGTATTATATTAGACAAAAGATTAGTTTATAAACAAATTAATTTGTTATAAATACATTTATCTAAAGAGCGCGACATTGAACTCAGTGAGTGAGTGTGTGAGTAAGCGAGTGAGTGTGTGAGTGAGTGAGTGAGTGTGTGAGTGAGTGAGTGAGTGTGTGAGTGTGTGAGTGAGTGAGTGTGTGAGTGAGTGTGTGAGTGCGCGAGTGTGTGAGTGAGTGAGAGTGTGCATGAGTGAGTGAGCGAGTCAGGGAGTGGTGTATCATAATTATCGAGGACTTCTACTATAGCAAGAACATTGTTTAGAGTGACAATCAATCCGTCTCAGTTTCAAAGCCGAAGGAAAATTATAAAATTTCAAAAATTCAAAATATAAGGGATAACACAAAGCTATTTTCAAAAACCTGCACCACTTTTCCTTTAAGAAAATGTTCACCATTCCAATTTTAATATGAAGTTAAGAACGGTTTTTGACATTTCGAATTTTCATCGAGGGTGTAGGTTAGCATTTTGTGACCATCAGCCAATGAGAACTTGGCGAATCGCGTGTGAAATAGCTAATAATATACATTAAACGAATTAATTAATTTTTTCCATCCATAAACACATTTAATTGGATCGGAAACAGGATTCGAACCCAATATACTTAGATTGTTACTTAAATATACCATCCGAGACACTAGTTATGTCATTAATATCATTATCCAACTTTGAAACAAGAACGGATGAATGACGTCTAATCTTTCCCTGTCGTCACCACTCTTTTTAACACTTTACAACATAGTTGAAAGTGTTTATGACTTTGTTCATTCTTTTGGTCTGTCTGTCTGTCCGTTAACACGATAACTGCCGTAAAAATAGCTTTATCAAAATGAAATTTTAGTATGTTTTTCAGACGGTCTGTGGGACCTATGGGAATATAAATTAATAATTTCGCCTAATTAGTTTTTTATTGAACCCGAATTGAAAAAATGAAAAACATTGAATCTTATGGGACCTAATGTTTCAAACACTTTTTAAGCAAATTTAAAATTCACAAATTGTTTAGAAAATTTTAGGAAATATTCAAATTATCCCACAAAATATATATAAAAAATTTCAATAAAATATGTTAGGTAGTTTTTTAAATAAAAATTATTTAATATAGGGAGAAAACCAAATTCAATTAAATTCTGACTCTCGTTATATCCCCCAGAAAGAAACAAGAAAGATCAATCATGCTTAAAGCATTAATTATGAAACATTTTCCAACTTCAATGCAATTTTATTTATACATGTCTAAAATGCAATACATTCCTCGGTAATATTTTAAAACTTATCACAATACTACATTAATTTATTATATTTGAAACCTTAAACCTTCATCGAAAAAAATTAACTTCATTCAAATGACGGCATTAAAGTATAAATTGCCTGGTTTAAACATCTCTAAAATGTGATACATTCCTCGGTAATACTTTTAGAATTATCATAATACTACGATAATTTATTATATTTGAAAACTTCATCGAAAACAACTGAAATTCATTCAAATGACGTCATAAAAAAATAACACGCCTGGCTCACTCTATAAAATCAACATTTCATTCATAAATAATTCCCCCATTCATGTCATTCATCACAATACTATAATAATTTATTTTATTTAAAAATTAAGACCATTGAGCCACAAGTAAGTAAACTCTATGCGTTAAACATCATCGAAAAATATCGTCCTTCTCTTTCTAAAATCAATGAATATTTCATTCATCTCAGCTAAGCAGACTCTATGGACTAAATGATTTTGTATTAAAGAATTACAGCGATTCTAATACAACTCATTCTACATATTTTGCTGTTTACATTTTACATAGGTGAAAAATAGGCTTAATAGTAGAAATAATCAAATTTCGATGAGTATTTAAACTGGAATATATTGTCATTGTGTTGTTTCAGTATGTAGATGCACAGAATTTAGGCAAAAATAAAGTAGGTTTATGACGGATACAACACTCAATATGAATTAAAAAGAACTTTAAAAATCACGATTTTGACACAAGATGGATGCCATATATCATTTTGAAGTGGGTCATGTGATCGTTTCGTATCATGGACACGTGATAGCTTCATATAAGAGGTGTTATTATTATTTTAATTTTTATTTAAAAAACTACTGAATATATTTCGCTGAATTTTTTTTTATATATTTTATGGAACAATTTGAATATTGCCTAAAATTTTCGAAGCAATTTGTGAATTTTAAATCCGCTTAAAAAATACTTGAAAAATTAGGTCCCATAGGGCTCAATGTATTCCATTTTTTCAACCCGGGTTCAATCCAAAACTAATTGGGTGATATTATTCATTTATATTCCCATAGGTCCTATAGACCGTCTGAACAACATACTAAAATTTCATTTTGATAAAGCTATTTTTACGGCAGTTATCGTGCTAACGGACAGACAGACAGACAGACAGACAGACAGACAGAATGAACAAAGTCATAAACACTTTTCAACTTTGTTGTAAAGTGTTAAAAAAATATATATTATATAATAAATATCTTTCCAAGGATTTAATTATTTAATACATGAAAAAGGTGTCACATTTTAAAATAAATATGGTAGATAACAATATTTCAAATTTTTAAGTAAAATAAATTATTATGGTATTGTGATGAATTAAACGATTAGAAAAATGATTATGAATGAAATGTTGCTTTTATATAGAGGCGATTTATATTTGGATGATGTCATTTGAATAAAGCTCATTTGTTTTCGATGAAGTTTTCAAATATAATAAATTATTGTAATGTTATGATAATTTTAAAAATATTACCGAGGAATGTATCGAATTTTAGGGATGTTTAAACCAATCAATTTATATTTCAATGTCGTCATTTGAATGAAGTTCATTTTCTTCGATGAAGTTTTCAAATATAATAAATTAATGTAGTATTGTGATAATTTAAAAAATATTACCGAGGAATGTATCACATTTGAGATATGTTTGTATAAAATGGCATTAAAGTTGGAAAGTGTTTCATAATCAATGCTTTATGCATGACTGATCTTTATTGTATACAATTGCACGAATATATGTGTTTATGGCACAACAAGGCATTTCATTCACACACACCTCTTTCAGCGTGTCCAAGATAGTCGCTGCAGCAAAAAACATTTTTTCAATCTCCATACACCAACATTTTTAGCACTTTACAAAAAAGTTGAAAAGTGTTCATGACTTTATTCATTCTGTCTGTCTGTCTGTCTATCTGTCTGTCCGTTAGCTCGATAACTGCTGTAAAAATGACTTTATCAAAATGAAATTTTGGTATGTTGTTCAGACGGTCTGTGGGACCTATGGGAATATAAATGTATAATATCATCCTATTAGTTTTGGATTGAACCCGGGTTGAAAACATGAAATACATTGAACCCTATAGGACCTAATTTTTCAAACATTTTTTAAGCGGATTTAAAATTCACAAATTGCTTCGAAAATTTTAGGAAATATTCATATTATCCCATAAAATATATAAAAAAAAATCAGTAAAATATATTCAGTAGTTGAATAAATAAAAATTAAAATAATAATTACACCTTTTATATGAAGCGATCACGTGACCATTATTTGAAGCGATCACATGACCCACTTCAAAATAAAATATGGCATACATCTTGTGTCAAAATCGTGACTTTTAAAGTTCTTCTTAATTCATATTTAGTTCTATATCCGTCCCGAAACCGTTTTATTTTTGTTTAAATTCTGTGCATCTACATACTGAAACAACGCAATTACAATATATTTGAGTTTAAATGGTCATCCAAAATTGATTATTTCTACAACGAAGCCTATTTTTCATTAATGAAAAATGTAAACAGCAAAATATGTAGATTGAGTTGTATAAGAATTGCTGCATTTCTTTAAAGCAAAATTATTTATCTCATGGAGTCTGCAATATAGCAGATATGAATGAAATATTCATCGATTTTACAGTGAGAAGGACGATTTTTTTCGATGAAGTTTTAAGCATAGGGTTTAATTGCTTGTACCTCTATGATTTTAACGCAAATTCATAGAGGTACAAGCATTTAAATAAAATAAATTATTATAGCATTGTGATGAATGAAATGAATGAAAAGATGTTTATGAATGAAATGCTGCTTTTATAGAAAGAGCCAGGGATGTTATATTTCGATGACGTCATTTGAATAAATAATTTCAGTGATTTTCAATGAAGTTTTCAAATATAATAAATTATTGTAGTATCATGATAATTTTAAAATATTACCGAGGAATGTATCGCATTTTAGAGTTTTTTAAAATAGGCAATTTGTATTTCAATGACTTCATTTGAATGAAGTTCGTTTTTTTTTTTCGATGATGTTTTAAGTTTTCAAATATAATAAATTAATGTAGTGTTGTGATAATTTTAAAAATATTACCGAGGAATGTATCGTATTTTAGAGATTTTTATATAAAAGTGCATTGTGAAGTTGGAAAGTGCTTCATATTCTTTGCTTTAAGCATGATTGATCTTTCTTGTTTTATTCTCAGTCGAAAATTGTGAAAAATCAGATTTGGTTTATATTTCCTAAAACACATTTCTTGAGAACCGACATAGTAGCATGCCACTATTGGTTCAATATTGACAACCAATATAGACCAAATATTGCACCAATATGACAACGTAGGCATTTTAGTTACAACGAAATTTTAAAATATATATTTTATTTTCAAAGTCCTCAGCATTTATCCTAATAATTACAGTAAAATCTATTATAGAAAATGTATAATATATCACGATATAAATATTTTACGAGAGCATGTCATTAATAATTTTGAAGATTAAAATAATAAGAAGCCCAAAACTTTGTACCGTACATAAAGTAATAATGATAGAATATCATATGCAAAATAATATATAATACACTTAATACATGTTCTGAATGGCCATTTCAAATGTAAGCATAAAAACGGCACACATTTCAATTTTTTTAACATGAACATTGCGATATGTGAAACAGTATGTAATCTCTTATCAATGTATATTGAAATATTTTTCAACGTTTTCAGGCCAATCAATTAATTCTAGTATTATTTTATAGTATTTGAATTGAAAATAATCTAAGGAATTTCGGTATTTGAAACATAATTTGGTTAATTAGTTATCACAACTGAATCAAAAACTATAAATAAGTTCATTGATAAAATAGACTAAAAATATATGGCTGTAAATATAAATTAAAATTTTAACTGTATACCCACAGAATTTATTAAGATAATTTAGTACATTTTTCTGCGCAAGATGGTATAAAAACAAATTTTGTATGTTTAGCCGTTCTCGAATTACAGCTTAAAGAATGCAAGAACAAAGTATGCTGTATTATAAAAATTTATTGAACAATATTACACTCCTTAAGGTTTTCCCCATTATATAGAGGTTCAATCCCACGTCCATGCACAGTTTCAAGTTTACATTTTCAGTAACTCAGGATGTGGGGTGTGTCTTAGTAAAGTCTAACTCAGCTGGTTTACATTAAAGATAAAACAAAACATTCCGCGATTTTTAAATTTTTCGAATAAAATGCATTCTAATATCTTATATATTTTCTATTATCTAAGTATCAAGGACCATCTCGATGTAAAGTTTCACGTTTCTACTTTCAGTAATTTAGGTAGATGTATATGATTTCTCAAGCTAAGTAAAAACAGCAAGTTGATTAATCAAATTTTTATGAATAGCAATGTAATGAATTGTGAATAGCCAATGAAATTTTTATGAATAGCCTTGTAATACATTGTGAATAGCCAATAATATATTTGCGAATAGCCAATGCAGAAAATATGAAAAGAATGTTTGCGTGAACTATTTACAGAAAATATTTCTTTATATTGTTCATTTTACATTTATTACTTGGCGTGTGATGCCTTTGGAACTTAAAAAAAAAGTCAACGATTCTAATGAACCTTTCTCCCTTTAAATCCTGACATCGATGTGTTAATTAGAAAACAATAGCTCTTTTGTCATTACCCGTGTCCTAACTACCCAGTGTTAATAAATTTTCTGCTTAATGGTTATACCGTATTTGCTATTCATCACCCCCTTACAATAAATCTTGTCATTCTTGAAGTTAAAAAAAGGCTATCTTTAACAAATTTGCTTATCGCGCTAAAATGTGTGCTCTAGCAGAGTCATTGTTTTGGTCAAGTTAGCTTCCATTAAAATTTTCGTCACTAGTCGAATTATTTTTGAAATTTGTTTTTGCTAAAGTTTCTATAATATTTCACTATCACTACAAAATACTGATTTAAAAATGTATTTTCTGTTCTATTTTTATTTTTACCTAAATTTTACTTTTACTGTGTATTCACTATAATTCCAATTATATTTGACGAAATATCTTAAAATTCGCAATTCAGTTATAGATTAAACTAGTTTCAGTTAGATTTCGTTACAAATTTGAATAAATAAATCGGTCTTCCTTTTTGGAAATAGTCCTCAAAAGCAATCAAGACTAAATAATAAATGACAAAATATCCTTAAATGTTTTGACTAATGGTTTGTTTTGTACATAATTTTTATAGCAAAATTATCAAACCTAACCGTAGTGTTTATTTCAGGACGTTTTAGCCGGGGGGGATGCGAATGAAACTTTAGGGGGGTAAGTTTTCTATTTGCCCAATATAAATATATCTAAATATTGTCACATATATAGAAACTACGTTAACATAAAATGTTTCCGGAGAGGGGGGAGTAATGCCCCCTAGATATTTTCCTGAAATAAACACTACCTAGCCCTATTACTTTAAAATAAACCGATCTGGAGATATTTTAGCTGGATAGATTTTGTTGCTACCGCCATTTAATGTTCACTAAGTTGCCAAACAAAAATATAATAATTTTATAACTACACATTCGATATAATTTCAAATAGAAATCCAATAGTATAGCAGTTCAATAGTATTATATACAGGGCTTCTAGGAAAGTCTGTATCAGGGGAAATTCTTTGTGAACGAATAGAGTTATCCTTATCTTTGCAATGCAGGTGGATGAGTCGAAAGCCTCCCCTTCCTTGAAACTAATTTCTGTCTAAGGTCTTGACGCCAGACATCTCGGCTTATTCTTATTTTTTTTTAACAATTACCTGGGTGGAAGTAGCTTGTGTGGTACCCTGAAAATGATGTGCATCATGACGCCCATTAATTTTTACCAACATCACCAGCAAATCGAAACTAATTTTTTTTTACTAACAGCTGCGATCACTTTGGGGGATAGCCATCCTAAGTGAGGAACACAAATATCCATTAAGCAAATATTTTAGAATTTCTCTGATAGATGTAAAACAATACTTGGATTTTTATTAGCACAAGTAAAATATTAATTAGTACATAATATATTAACTAATTAGGTGCTCTATAGTCATTATATGCAAGTAACAGCTAATTCAAAAGGTCCCTATCTGTTTTTAAATTATTACGAACATCACCAGAAAACCGAAACTAATCTTTTTTACTAACAGCTGAGATTACTTTGGTGGATCGTCATCCTGGAGAAACACAAATATCCTTTAATCAAATATTTTAGAATTTTTTTGATGGATGGAAAACAACACTCGGACTTTTATTAGTACAAGTAAAACATTATATTAATACAGGTACATAATACATTAAGTACACGATATATACAAGTACAAGTACACAATATATTAATTAATTAGGTGTCACTATATGCATGTTATGACTAATTTAAGATGTTCTGAGTTGTCTTAATTAATACGAAAATCTATGCAAACTCCGGTTTTCTATTTAATATCTGTAATTTTAATCCGTCACCTAACAGGCGTAGTTACACAGTAGAAGATGCACATAAACAAGGGGATATAAAACAAAGCTCAGATTACCAATAAACTACTTACAGGTAATAAATCATTTTTCATGACCCAGAATTCTATAATGTTATTTAAATAAATTCAAATAATCTGAAATGTGCAAAAATTCTATTAACAATTAAGAAATTGCATGCCTTTCGGAAATAAATAAATATTGACATAAAATCTGCAATCAAATGCATCGGTATTTTCTTAATGACCCGTATGATTAATTAAGAATTGCCTTCTTAATGCTTTGGGATTTGAAATTTGATCCAATCTGAATCACGTTTCACCCAGATAAATTTCGTGATTACGTGTTTCCATTTGGGATTCCCTAATTCCATCGTGAATGAAAATATCATAAAAAAGAATATGCAATTTTATACTTCGGCAAGGCTAAATTGAATACACGGAAGCTATGACTATCGATTCAATTCGGTTTAGTCTTCATACATTGATAATGCATACGTTGACTATATGTTTTCTATATTAAATTTATAGTTTTTACTTTCCCTGCAATACATGGTAATGTATTGCAGGGAAGTATTGGAATCATGCCGAAAATCACAACTCGAGTTTTCGACGGATTTACACGTTTCGAGACCGCTAGAATACGAAAAAACTATTTTTAGCGTGACGTCTGTGTGTGTGTCTGTCTGTGTGTGTGTGTCTGTCTGTGCAGATTCTGTATCCACTCTAACTAAAAAACTAATGGACTGAATTCCATAAAATTTGGTAGGTTAGTCACTTGTGGGCGAATCTGGTGCTGATTACTTTGGGGTACGATTCGGGATAAAAGAACCTGCCTTTTTTTGCGAAATGGCCTGCAAACGCTTGTATCCACTCTAGCTGAAAAACTAATGGACCGAATTGCACAAAATTCGGTAGATAAGTCACTTGTGCAACAATCTAGTCCTGATTAGATTTTTAGTGCGATCCGTGCTATAACCTGCCTTTATTCTTCAAAATGGCCAGCAAAAATTTCCAAAATCTAAAATAGAAAACTACGTATGCTCAAATATATCCATTAAATGCCTGTTTAATACGTATTTTTTAACGAAGAAAAGAGTAAGATCAACCCTATTACACATGGGTTAGCCGTTCTCGAGATATTTTAGTTTTTTCGTATTTTCTCTACACCACCTTTAAAAATAAGTCCAGTTATCAAATGAAAACGAAAATTGAATTAAAAGTGAATTAAATGTAATAAAAATAAAAGAGAACATGAATATAAGTCTGCAGGGAAAGTCATGTGCTGCCCACATCAGATTTTTATATATTGTTTTTATATAAATTTTGAATAATAATTTGAATTTGAATTACAGAAATCAGTTGATTTGAAATTACATCTTGGTTTACTACAGCAATGATTTGATTTTTAATTATAAATTGTGTTTAATATATGGTATATAGAACTTAGAAGATATTTAAAGTCTTTTTAAACTTCTTTTCTGTCAACTTAGTTTTGCATCATGCATGGGTAAAAGATTGTTATAAATTTCCAATTTTTGTGGAGATTTTTTTATGAATACGCTATTTGAATATTAGAGTGCTATAAGAATATGCAATCGTGAGCAAGGCAAATCATGATAAAATAATCATGAATAAAGTAGTTAATCATGAACAAAGAGAGGTATGTCTAATATATAAATAAAGTGAAATTTTTATAATGTAAATTTATCCATGATATTCAGCAGTAATGCGCGCCTCTGGCCAATGATATGTAAGATTTAAAAAGGATTTCGATTTCGATGATTTACTTGTTTTTCAAGGTGATTTCGAAACTATTATTAGACAAACAAGATGTTTCAAACATTTAGACTTGATACGGTGAGTAAATAATCATGATATTAGACTAAATGTAGTAATAGGGATTGATTGTCCTACCAAAGGTGAAAATGTTAGACCAGTTAATAAATATAATAACTTTTATAGGTCTTTTGAAAAAATTGGAAATTATTTCAAGACTCAAACATCAATTTTTCATTTCTGTTGAAAATCACATTCCAGAAATAAATGTGCAAAAGGCATATGCATGCTAATGCTTATTTTCTTAACAAACAATCTATCAGGTGAGTTTCATCCCGGGGCATGATTGCATTATTTTTACCTTGCTCTACGAAAATGATTGTCTTGGAAATCAAGAACTCGCTCATTTTGTTCTCGGGCTCTCAAGAGGGACCGAATTTGTTAACTGCACCTATCATCTTTCTCCAAGACGTCATTAAATTTCTTTGGACGTCCCTGGATCCTGTGGGATATTTTCCAAGTTGTTTTCTAACGAATATTGCCGCTTCAATATTAACAAAATATTTTTAACTGTAATAATGCTCGTCGTTTGGGAACAGCTTTCAAAGTTTACTCTGAACCGTGACAGCACGAATGATGAATCTCAATCTCCATTTTATCAAGATGACAACCTTTTTATCAGTTAGTTCATTTCATTCATCCCAAATGTGCCTTTCATCCTCTGAGTGGATATCGTACGCTTTTAATATGCTATTTTGATACACTCTACAAAAACTCCTAAGATTCAGTACATAAGCTACATATATTCGATTAAATTCAATAATACGTTGATTAAATGAAAATTTTTGCAAACTCTGATAATATTTTCGATTTTAGTACCAGATCGCAGTTCAAATAAATCTCCAAGCAGGTGTCATCAGTTGTGGCTGATGAAGTAGCATCGAAGCATCTGTCCTTTCTGCAGCGATTTAGATCCATGGTTCAAGAAAATCAACTTCCAACCGAGTCCCAAGGACGTGATCAAACATAAATTCACGCATACATTAAAAAATACATGCAAAATACACAAAATATATAAAAAATAGATTCATAATGAATTTTTGAATTTTTGACAAAATATTTGTCAATTGTTAAATAAATAAAATGACATTTAAAAAAAATGATATGCCAACTTTTGACTTATATTTGTCAAATTTGACATATCTCTGAATTTTTTTTATATTTAATTTTATATCATAAGTAACTTGTCCCCAAAATGAATGATACTGAAAATAAACGGGAATGATGTGACAATGTTTTATTTGCCCTTTCAAAAGGTCTTAACATTTGACGTAAGATTTTTTCAAAGCTCAAATAAACGAATTGACACTTTAAATTTCTTTTATATCCAGACCGCTCCGCGTTAGTGGGCGCGAATATCCGAGGTATTATTGGAATGCAATCGATTCTATTGACCTTATGTGAGAAATCATATCTTCTGTTTTCAATCGTCTTCATTCCGCGTAATAGGCGGGACGTCAAATCCGAGCCGCCCCACTTTATATACCATGTTTAGAATGATGTAATCTATGTTTAGAATGGCGTAAATGTTTGTAATTTTGGCTTTAACACTCCGATTTCGTTCATCCAGGTGCCTAGTATTAGCTTGTTGAGAATAATCATAAATAATAAATTATTCATTATATAAGTATGTTATATATATTTATTATATAAACATATTTATCATATATATATATATATATATGTATATATATATATATACATAAATTATTACTCATTTATTATTATTGTATTCATAAAAATATATTTTTCTCTGTACGTTTATATGAAAATCTTAATTTACATAATATACGATCAATCAAAGTAATTTTACCCACTCGACTAATAAGTACATAAATATATTTATTTTAAGCAAAAATAATCATTTTATTATCTCAATTTCAAATAATTCCTGATATAAAATCGCGTTAACAATTAAAAAATTCAAGTAATTACGAAAAGAAATATAAAGAGTCGTAAAACCAGAATTTAAGTGTATACGTATAGAACATGCTTAACGACCCGTATGATTTACTTAGGCATTGATTACTTGATGTTCTGGGAATTGAATGGCACACGTCTCAGACAGATAAATTCCATGATTACGTGTTTCCAATCAGGATACATAAATTCAATCGGGAATTGAAAGATCACAATGACGTAGTTCGGGAGAGTATGAAAAATAATTTCGAACTGTGTTGAATTTTCCTGAGTTCATTAGCGTTCCTAGTATTAAACAGCATTTTTTATGTATATCAGAGCATGAAACCTGCAAAAAGTGTAAATCTAAGGAATCTATATCTGGACAGATCAATGAGTATGCAAGTGTATATTGTTGCGACGTGTCTTTGGAACCATGGATGTACTCTCAGGATACAAAGATGAGTTCAATATTCTGGATAACTAATACTTTTATTCAGAAGCACAGCGTAAATAAGAACAGTATCCAGCAAATAGCTTGAAAACTATCTCATAAAAGTCTGTCAAAAATGTCGAACGACGAAGCAAAAAAGAGTTAATAAAGGAGTGCAGAGAAAAATTGGTAAATTATACGATGTTACATATATCATGCTTCAAAGCTCAGATGCTGCAACACTCTGATGCAAGGCTTAGTACATCTATAAAAATATATGTATTCTTAGCGGGATAATTTGGAACAATATTCTCACTATCTAAAGTTTCTAAGTTAGATACAGGGCAAAGGAGTTTTTGCGGAATTTTGCTTCCTGTGTTCGAATCTTTTCAATTGTCTGTAAAAAATTAATTTTTCTTTATTCAGTCTTGTGGTAGAGAGGGGAATTCCTTAAGAATTAGAATTTTAGAGATATTCCACATAATAGGGGACATTTGCTTATAAGTCACAAAAATGTCAAATTTACTATACCATTCTGTTGCGTAAATTTACGGTTTGGAAGGAAAGCGTTGACGGTTCGACTCTCCACTCTTAAATACGCCGCTGCTAGTATGTTGTAATACTCGTTATTTAACAAGCATAACACATTTAATAATATTTTAAAACATATGCTGTATTGTGTTTCTTTAATGCCGTGTCACATTTTGTTTTATCGACCAAGCAATTTAATTTATATCAACGAAGCAGGTTTGCAAGTGATAACGTATTTTTAAAAACAAAACAGCAAAGAAAGGCATTTACAAACACATTTACATAAAATATTTTAGATGCTAATGAATTCATGAATATTTCATGTAAACTTCCAAGATCTCATTAAATTCTTACGAGGAGCCTTAAGTACTTAAACACAAAAAAGTGTTATAAAGAAATTACGTGAAAGTTTCAATTTTGTTTCCGTTATTTAGTTACTTAAAACTCTTGGTTCAATCTGGAAACTAAGGTTAATTTTATCAGAGAAGAAAGAACCTCCATGAAGCTCGACATAGGATTATCGATATACGTTGCTGATATGCAAATCAGATTAATTAAGAGTCACTTAAAGTATATTGAAATTTCGAGGCCCGGACTTCAGTGGTTGAAAATGTTAAAACGTATCCAAATATTATTAAAATTTATCTAGTTTTACCTATTATGCAGTTTGAATATGTGGAATAAATTTTTTTGAAAAGTGTTTAAGAAGCTTAAACACAAGGGTTTATGGAAGAAGTTGGTTCCTTACAGCCGACAGTCGCCTTCGTGCAAAACTATTTTATTTTCTTTGAAATTTTATGTAGGACATAGTAAACTCTCGACCGGTATCACTATAATGGCATAATTATGTGAGGATTTATTGCTCCACATCCAGAAATCCGTAATAAAAAATAATTTCATTAATGTAAATGCTATTTCTATATACCAAAAGAGATAAAAATTGTAAAGTTATTCAACAGACTTTATTACATCGCTGGAAGGATCCAGTCATATAACATGTTTGGGTACAACATAGGATACCTTGGTTCCATGTCCAATTATGGCCGACATCTGTTTTAACGTCAAACTAAATCTGAAACTTTACATTTGATGCTAGAAAAAAATATTGTGTATCTGTGGCCAAAAAGATTGGTTCCTCCTCCTAGATTTGTTTCCGCGGAAATAATCTTAGGTAATTCAAGATAATTATTTACTAGATTGGAGTTGTGTAGCTACTACAATATCTATGCACATACCAAGAGAGCAGAGTACAATCACGGATATTTCGGTAGTTTTAGAGTAGTTTTAGAGTTTGTTTTTTAAAGTAATACTTAATTTTTTTAGAATGTGTTATACTAAATCTAATAGCTTTTAGTTTAGACGATATTTTAAAATTTGAATTTTCACATGGCCATTGACTGTTAAAGTACTTTGGGATGGTGGTGGAGAATGATGGAGAATATTCAACGGAGTGTCTGGCATGAGAATATTGGTGTAGCGGATAATGGACTCGGGTTTGATCCCTGGTACCAGTTAACTATTATCTTCAGCTCAAACTAAATCTTACACTCTATTTAATTAAATCCCAAAATGGTACATATTAGTGTTATTATTTGAATGGGACTGGGACAAAGTCCAAATGGACGTATCTCGAAAATTCAATATAGGTCGCATCACATTAACTACTATCCAGCTTATCGATGGACTCGAAACTTCCAGAAAAGGCCCGTATCTCCAAGAATATTCGCTATGTCTAGAGAGTTCAAGTACATTAGAAAAGTCGTCTAAAGTCGCCAAGTTGGCAATAAATCGTCATATCTGGTACTTCCTCCCCGAAATTCAAAATATGCCAACCCTATATTCATGCATTAATTGATATTTGTAAAGGTGTTTTCTCCTTGAATAAAGCAAAGGCATTGGATGAAAGCAAATGTCCGCTTTGTATTATTTGAATAGGAGCAAATCGCAGTGAAACGTTTTACATATTCGTAACACTATGGTAAGATACAGGAAATATGAACTTTGATATTAGAATACTTTATTTTATCCTCACATTGTAATTACGACTTCATTACATAAGCCTCCAGAAACTTTCCCCGTGTACACCAGTGAGTATTACATTCCCTGTATGTAAATTAGCCTTTACAGTTCCAATTTTGAAATGCCAGCAAGCAATGGCTAGACTTAATTTAGATAAAAAGTAGATTTCACCATAAATATTTTTGCCCTCTTCCTTCCGGAAGGAAGTCTTTCGATTTCGATCACTCATCCAATTCTCAAGAGACCTAGTAAGCAGCGAGTAGCGGTTAATGGACTTGCACTGTCCCAAAATGTCGACTTTAAGTATACTGCATATTTAGAAAGTTATTTATTCTACAAGTCTATTTTATGTAGACATCAAATTTCTTATAAGTTATTTCCATACATTTTCCCTACAATCAAAGATCATTCATTGATTTTAATTAAATTTAAATTATTTGATTTAAAATGATTTAATTATATTATTTGGTATAAAACTAATTTATTTCATTTCGAATGCCATTATATTAACTGATTTATGGACAAGAGGAAGCCAGCAAAAATAATATAATTTTTAAATATTATTGAAATGGAGACTTTCAGACAAAGGACAAATTTGATAATTTGTAATTAAGGTTTTATTTAGTGTAGGATTTTTTAACAATGTGTAATATTTAAACTTAAATGACATTTATTTTATCATCATGTTTTATTGAAATAGTCAGATATAATTGTACTTATTAGTAGGCGCGAAGGTATATATGTGCCGATCCGGTGGTCGAGCAGTCAGGGGCATGCGTTTCCGTTTGATCGCTGGATTTCCGGGTGAAGGGTTTGAATCCCGCCAGCGGGCATGGGTGTTGTCATGTCGAAGCCAAGTCAGACTTCCGCCCTTTCGGGGAACTTCTATAAAAGTGAAGCTGCATTTCTTCTCCCCTTCGCTATGGGATACCCTGGGGGGGGGTCTTGTGGACGTGCTGCGTAGGTGCCCCTTCACCACGGGAGAATTAATAAAAAAAAAGAAATATATATGTAGAAATCAACACGCATAAATAATGCACCTTTATGTGTGAATGATGCTTAAAAAATTTAATGCATCTTAAAAATAATAAAAGCAGAATACAATTGTTAACATGAATTACCTAGAAACAAATTTTGATAAGATATTTCAGGAAAAGTTTGAGAACATTATTTCTGAAATTTTTCATTTATTGCGCAAATATGTTAAGGTCAAAATAAAATTCAAAATAAACGTCTTTAAAAACGTCTTTATAATGTCTTCAAAATAAACTTTTATCTTTCGAATCTAAACACTTACATTATCTTAAAATTTAAATATCCGAACCCTTTAACATTTTCACGCATTTACACTCTATGTAGCGTTATTAGAAACTCTCTGTACAAACTTTCCGAGATAGGGAAGGATAAAATAAACATTTATCATTTAATGAATGTTATGTCCGCATACGCCATCCATTGGCGCTAGAAGACACTGCTGGATGATACGTGAATTAGCTATATTTCGTCATCAACATTCGTAACATAGACTTCGTATAATGTATGACATTGCACGGAATCTAAGAGGTTAATCATGTAGCATGTGTTGCTACTAATGGAACTCCTGCTGTAAGATGTTAGGCATATCTTACAGTAGATCTTCCCCTTCTATTGCTATCCCCATATGATACATGCATGTCAGCCATACTAGCCATCTGACTTACCCGCAGATGTAAGGGTATATCATTAGCTGGTTGGCAAAGCGCTGACCAATTAATAAAGCATGGAACCCAATGGAGGTTGGATGAGATTTCACTTGAAGGATCTTATCCACCCACCATTCCTCTAATCATATCTTGAATGACAATCTGGCAATGCGGATTTATCGTGCACATACTCCGTAGATATTGGAAAAGTTTTGTGTCGAAGACTGAACAGTGTACAACTGCGCGTGACCTTCACGTTATAGCTATCACGCTATCTCAGACCAGAGACATTTCAATATAGTACATAAAATAATCCTTATATCACGTATTACGAATGAATCGGCAAAAAAGTGCCAATTTCCGGGTTGCTCAGCAGCGCCCTCTAGGGGTGAACACCAAATCTAAGCTACAAAAGGTATGAAGTTTGCGGACTCACATTCATCAACGAAAAATGTTTAAGTGTTTGTTCTCTATCTCCTATTAAAGTTTGTACGAAGAGTTTCGAATTGCCCTATATTGTTTGGATCCACTTATTCTTTAATGATTCAAACTGTATTTGATTGAAAAAAACATTTACTTGACTACAAACTGTAAAATGTCTACATAAATTAGTGTCGTAGAAGTAATATTAAGTAGAAGTGGCTTTAACTGTCGTAGAATTAACTTAAACTATCGGACAAATTCACTTTATCAACGCCTACAACACCACTACGGCAAAAATGTCAGTTAAGATACATAAGAAATTCAGATATTAAGATCTGGAAAACTCCTTGTTAAGAAATGACTTATCTTGAGATGCTCTGTGTTTCCTAAATGAAAAGGCCTTCTCTGCCTTTAGTTTTTCAATTTCTTCAGCTAAACGGGAGTACTCCATGTTCACTAGTGCATCAATTAGCTGGTTAGTTAGGTTTCCTACCGGCCAAGGATTAACTGTTCTTCTTTGACTTACTAGGCACTGCATTAAGGTTGGTAGTTGTTTCAGGGATCAAACGGGAACGTATGCGTAGACTTGTATTTATGTTTTAGAAAATAATACACTTGAAAATAATATGTGTTGTCAGACATTTACCGTATCAACCGTAATTTTGTAGCCTGGAACTCAAAATATGTGTATTGTCCATTACGCTGTTAATCTTTATTCAGAGTCCGAGTATGTTTTTCTGCTATATTTCAACTAGCTGCGCCCTCTATTCAGTGCAGCATTCTTGAGCTTAAGAGTAATTCCTACTTCCCTATCAAGCGAAAATATTTTTTATATAAAATGCACCATTAAAATATTATTGTCACATATTAATAATCTGTATATAATGGCCATTTTATAGTTTTAGCAATATAATGTTCTGTGAGACGTTTGAATACTGTTATTCATTTAAGGTTTAATTAATGTTCAAATGGATAACGTTAAAAAGTTGCCCTATGACACTTTGACCCATAAATACAATAAAATTAAATTTTAGACCTGATAGGCAGAATTATTATAGATGCGAAATCCACACCAAAAAGTTATTTTAATTTTTGAAACTTAATCTGGTCACTTTTTTGTTTGTTGAAATAGTGATTTATACGTATGCTAATATTTAAGTTTTTAGAAAATTATATACAAAATATTTTTGTATGGAAATAGAGAGCTTTATTATTTTTCAAAATATTCGCCAATACATTTTTTTCATTTGAATAAACCAATTTTTAAAACAGTAATGCCATTTAGAAGTGTATAACAGAAACATGTGATGTATAAGCTCGCAACTGCTTCTTCTGGGCTATTAAATCGTTGACTACGCATTTTATTTTTTATTGTTAGGAACAAGAAAATTCATTGGGTGCTAAATCAGGCTAATAACTACAATGACTCATCAAATCGATTTTTTTATGTTTCAAATAATTGGTAGTTTGAAATGATATGTGCTAGGTTGCATTGATGAAGTATAATGTTTCCATTGTTTTATTTGACCAAATATTTCTTTCAAACAAATTATCGTAAACCATTCCGCTTTTACTACTTTACAATCCTTCAGAGCAACGGCTGCAACATGGCCTGATTTACCTAAATCGAAGCAACCATTTTCTTTGTAGCACTTCGTGCACGAACTACTTGGTTCAATTCGAAATTGGTTCAATTCAAAACACCCAAGTAGATTGCTGTTTTATTTCGAGTTCATAGGAATAAATCCGTATTTTTGCCACCTGTTGCAATGTCAAAGACAGGTTATAAGGCAACGGAGGTGATTATTTTGAAATTTTCCTTTCACCATTTGGCATGAGCACACTTTTGAGCTTGAGTTAATGTGCGTGGAATCCAACGCGCACATACATTTTAGACTTTTAAATGATCATGAAAACTTTACTGTAGGTGGGTCCTTGAAATGTCCAAATATGCCCCAATTTCATATTATGCGACATGATAATCTAACGACATGATCATTTGTTGCACAGTATCAATGTGTCCTGGTATCACAACAGTTCTTAGTCGACCTTCATGAAATTCATCATTAAGACTCTTACGTCTAAGATGGAATTGTTTAAACCAGTTGTAAATTGTTGCTCTTGATGATGCTTCATCACCAAAAGTCGTTCTTTAGCAGATAATGTTCAAATACAAATACAGACAAATACAAATTTTTAAAAATCGTCTGTACTGAAAGCTGTTACTTTTCGCATTGTCAAATTCTAAAAACTTAAGTACTGGTCCTCACACACTTGACTAGAAATGGAGGAGTAGTATCTGCATTCCCTTGTTGGCTCGATGCTCAGTAATGATATTGTGTTTGATTTTTTCTCTTTGCAACTATAGACTGTTACTAGCCGAATACCCGTTGATAATCAACGATCCCGCAATAAACAACCCCTGAATAATGTATTTTTTTAATAATTCGCATTTAACATTTATTCGACAAAGCGAATATTTTGGTGTGTAGAACCCCCTAAAGAAGAAAATATTGGGAAAATTAATTTGCTCATTTCTTCCTTATGAATTATCTACCCGGACACCACATTAAAGTCTATCTCATCCCGAGGCACCACTATTTTATTATTTCCCCTTTCGAACTTTTTCTGTGAAACACATCCATAAATAAACATTTTTGAAAAACTCTGTTTGTCTTGGGTTTTTTTATCAGATGATTGACCCATATGCCAAATATCAAGCCTCTATCACATTTAAAAGAAGCGTACCTCATTCGTTCGGAAAATCGAACATATTAGTGAGCGGCAACCCTTAAAACAGCAAATATTGGAAATCTGAAATTTCACACTTTCTTCCTCTCAAATTATCTACCCGTACTCCAAAAGTCCTGAAGTCTCTATCCTATCGAGAAGCTTGTTTTTTCTATCACTTCACCTTTCGAACGTTTTTCTGTGTAGCACCCCGTTAATGAACATTTTTGTCAAACCGTATTCATCTTAGTTTTATTAGTCAAATGGTAGCCCATGTACTACATTTCAAGCCCCTATCACATTGTAAAGGAGACGTTTTTAATTTGTTCGGCAAATCGAACATTTTAGTGAGTGGCAAGACCTACAATAGCAAAGGTTGGAAAACTGAAATTGCACAATTTTCTTTTCCAACTTTTTACCCTTACACCAAATTAGAAGTCCTTATCTCACCGAGAAACATGCTTTTCTGGCATTTCACCTTTCGGATGCTTTTGTATGGAGTACACACCTCCTTAAATATACATTTTTGAAAAACTCTATTGTTTTTGTGATTTCTATCAGATGATTCGCCCATATACCAAATATCAAGCCTCGACCACGTTTTAAAAGGGGCGTTTCTCCTTTATTCCGAAAATCGAACATTTTTGTGTGCGGCACCCCCTAAAATAGAAAATATTGGTAAACTGAACTTGTACACTTTCTTCCTTCTAAACTATCTATCAGCATACCAAATTTGATATCTCTGTCTCATTCCGAAGCATGTTTTTTTATCAATTCACTTTTCGAACGTTTTCTCAGGAGAACCCCCTTAAACGAACATTTTTGAAAAACTATATTCATCTTGAGTGTTTTCGTCAAATGATTAGCCCATATACCAAATTTCAAGCCTCTATCAAATTTAAAGAAGGCTTTTGTCATTTATTCGGTAAATTGAACATTTTGGTGTGCAGCACCCCTTAAATAGAAAATATTGGAAATCTGAAATTGCGCACTTTCTTCTTTTCGAACGATTTACCCATACACCAAATTTGAAATCTTTATCCCATCGCAAAGGATGCTTTCCTATCATTTCACTTTTCGAACGTTTTGGTGTAGAGAACCCCCTCTAGAGAACGTTTTCGAAAAATTCGATTTTTCCAAGGGGTTCTATCGAACGACCGAGTTGTGTACCAAATTGCAATTCTCTATCTATTCGGGAAGTGCCCAAAAAAGCGTGACAGTCAGACAAACAGACGGACACTTGGCAATTAGTATATAATGGTAGATAGTGGTCAATTTACCGCTTTACCTTCTCTCTTGTAGAAGGAGCAACGTATTGAACCGAAACATTTAAAAGTAAACGATGCTCAGTATTTCATATTGCGTCTCAATTTTTCAGTTTCATTTTCTGAAACTTCACCATTCTTGATTCGCATATATACAGTAAATGATGCAGGAGAATTGGAAGTCATTAATAAACTAAAATCTGGTGATCGCTTCGTCGAAACTTGTTCTACTACGCAAAGTAAGGCTCATTTGTAGATGACAAAATTTGACGAGCATGAAGTAACATTTTCGCCTCATACCACTTTGAACCACTTTCGTGGTGGCACTTCTTCTGTATAGTTTACTTGCAATATAATAACACCCGTTTCTTACTTCCTTGGAATTATTTTCATTTTTCCTCGCGGCGTTGTCAACTTTTCTCCTATCTATAGCCGCGTGTGCAATTTTACAGTAGACGCAGAATTTGTTTGATTGAGTGACGTCGCATTTTTTGCTTGTCCTGAAGAAAGAGGTTGTTTTTTGCTTCAAAACCAGGTGATATCCTTATTTTTACTATATTTGTATATACAATAGTGACACAAACATTTTTTGTAAAATATACTGATTATACTTCCTGTAATATTTATACTTTCTATAACTTATCTCCTATCTTCAGTCACGTATGCTAGTTTATAGCAGATAGTGAAGTTATTTGTGTCAGTGACGTCGCACTGTTTGATTGTCTTGAAGAATTTTGTTTCAAAACCAATTGATATCATTAATTTTTACTCTATATTTTATATACTATACTGACATAATTACTTTTAGTAAACTATACTGTTTATACTTCCTATACTGTTTATTCTTCCTATAACTTTTCTCCTATCTTTAAATACGTGTGCTATGTAACAGATGCTGAATTTGCTTGGGTGACTTACGTCATACTGCTTACTTGTCTTGACGGAAAAGGCTGCTTTTTGTTTCAAAACCGATTGATGTCCTCAATTTCTACAATATATATATTATATACTATAGTGGCGCAATTAGTTTTTGTAAATTACACTGTTCATACTTCCAATATTGTTTATACTTCCTGTACTGTTTAATATTCTTATAACTTTTTATCTATCTTTAGTCATGTATGCTACTTTACAGTAGATACTGAACTTGCTTGGGTGAGTGACATTGCAATTTTTGCTTGTCCTGAAGAAAAATGCTGTTTTTTGCTTCAAATTGGGTGATACGCTTAATTTTTACGATATTTTTATTTACTAAAGTGACACAAATACATTTTGCAAACTGTACCAGTAATTTGTACTTTGTACTGTAAGAACAAGGTTGTTTTTTGTTTCAAGTCTGAGTGATACCCTTAATTTTTACGATATTTTTATTTACTAAAGTGACACAGATACTTTTTGCAAACTGTACCAGTTACACTTTGTACTTTTTGTATCTGAGGTCATGGGCGCTCAGGTTGTGTAAATTTATCAAAACCATACTGGACTCGTCAGTGTGCACGCAAGATATAAGAATGAGTCCCAATTTCTGGATAATTAAACACGTTTATTCACAAGCAAAAAGTAAACCGGAACAATATACAATCAAACAGCACATAAAGGCTCCAGTATTTTTACAAAATAAGCGATATTATTCTCCAGATTACTGACGAAAATAATTTCACAAAACAGTCGCTAGTATTCTGAAAACATTGAAAACGCCAAGTCCACTGTATTTTATCAACTCACTCTTCGACTCTATTTATAGCCTCTCCATAAAAATATATATCTCAAAGAATAATCGTTCTTTGGAAATGCTTCTCGAAAATTCGGGAAGTCGCCTAATGTTGCCAAATTCGCAATGAATCTTCACATCTGGTAAACTTCATCCGAACTTCTGAAAGTGACAACCCTAGAATAACACCTTGGGAAATAATGCTCTTACGGCTGTTTTCTGAAGAAAACACCCCGATGGAGCTGTTTGATCTGCGAAAGAGACGAAAGAAAAGACGGGAGACGCCAGTGAGGGAATATTACACGTTCGCAACAATAGTTAGGTGACACCTACTACAACAGTTTTAAATTAATTATGATATTTTACTGTATTGTAAAAAAAGTCGAAATTACAAAATATATTTTACTTCAGATTCTCATGCCATATATTTTAATATACAAGAGCGTCGAACTAATTTAACTAGGTAACTAACCGTCCTTCAACAGTATAAATTACAATCAACTATTAGAAAATACTGAAACACTTTTATCTTAAACTTTGAAATGCCATTAGTCAATGTCGATTACTTGATAAAGATATTTATTCTGTTCCTTCTGGAAGCTTTTAGATTTCGATCACTCTCCGAAGTCTCGGGAGATCGAGTGAAGTGTGTGTAATGGTTAATGGACTTACAGTGTCCCAAAATGTCGGCGATAAGTACTGCATTTTTGTAGGCGTACGAAAAGCCATTTATTCTGGAATTATATATTCTGTGGAACGTGAAATTTTCGACGTCCCTCGAAGTTCGTACTGTCAAAAGAATTGAATGCAAATTATGTTGAAACTAGATATTAATCCCGTTATATGACGTTATAATATGTTAAAGTTACCCTATCATCCGCCTGTTAGCTGAACTTGCGCTCCTAGTAATATCGATGGAAACATGTCAAACACGCATCCCTATTAATAAATATAATTAATTAATTATTCAGAAGCAATCTAAGCGGCGTATGATGGTCTAGGAACAGAATATTATAAGGCTAATGTATTAACAATTGCATTTCTTATAATTGACTCCAAGTCCTTAAAAATTGCGTTGCGAATTTCAATAAGTAAACAATATGTATTTATTAAAGTGTATGCAACTTAAATGTATGAAATACAATGATTTACAAAATTTAGACTTTCTAGCTTCCCCGAGTATCTAGGAATTATTCAAAAAATTATGTTGAAACTAGATATTAAGCCCGTTATATGACGTTATAGTATGTTAAGTTTACCTTATCATCCGCCTGTTATCTGAACTTGCGCTCCTGATATCGCCAGATACATGTGAAACACTCAACGTTATTAATAAATATTATTAAGTAAATATTCAGAAGCAATCTAAGTGGCGTATGTTGGTGTGAAAAAATATATTATAAAGCTAATATACACTGACTTCCAAAAGTTAAGCACGAAATGCAAATTTTCATTTTTCGAAAGCGTATTTGAATTTGAATGGCTGAAAATCGCTGCGGATGTAGAGAGTAGTATACAAACATAGTATGTTACAGCTAATCACGATTGACTGTCCCGATATATGCTAACTAGGCAGGCGTTGAAGACGTCAGCATTTTGAACGGTTTGAGGAGGTGCATTTAAATGCTGATACGAAGTGTTTATAACTTTTGTAGGATAATTATTGATGATATTCGTGTTTCTATGGCTGAAAGAAGACGAATAGCAGATAACGTGCTGTCGGACTCATTGAAGCAAGACAATTAGTCAAATATGTCGTTATTTACTTTGAGTTGACCATTCGGTAATTTTTCGATTATGGAAACAATTCCAAACAAGTCAAAGAGTTGTCTGGAAACCAGTGCCCGATCGACAGTGGGTTACCACCCCCTCAAATGATTGCAGCGGCACTTAGTAAGACAAAATCTGCCAGTACTGTGCGCCGAAGACTCCACGTGAATGGACTGTAAGCCCGAGTACCACGTTTTTGTGTTCCACTAACCTCAAGCCAGAGGGACAAAATTAAAGTGGTGTCATCAACATGTCAATTGGACTGTCTCAGATAGATACAACGCCCTGTTCACGGACTAGTCCAGATTTGCCCTGGAATCAAATGATAAGCGTGTAAGGGTCTGAAGAGAACGAGACACAGGCAATCAGGCCAAGAACATCATCGAACATCGCGTTCAGAGGTGGCAGCGGCATGGTGTGGGTTGGATTTCAATGGGATATCGCACAATGCTGCACATCTTCAAAGGCGGTTCTGTGACGTCTGAACGGTATCGGGATGAAGTCGTAGCCCTCATTACGAGACTCTACGCTGCGGCAATTATTCCCGATTTTCTCATTATAGACGACAATGCCCGTCCCCATCGAGCTAACATCGTTGACGAATACCTGGAAAGTGAGGGCATTTCTGGTATGGAGTGGCCGGCGTATTCCCCAGACCTTAATCCAGTTTAAAACCTTTGGGATGTCCTCGGGCGTGCTGTCTCTACACGTTTACTTCCTCCAGCTAGTCTCAGAGAGTTGGAAACTGCCCTATTTGAGGAATGACCATTGCTCGCATCTGCGATGGTTGATCACCTCATTGAAAGCATAGAAAATCGTTGTAAAATTTGTGTGAAAGTCAGGGATGGTCACATACCATACTAATGTAAGTTTTATTTATCTTATTATTTATTTATTTATTTGAAAAAAACTGCAAGCTGCAGGACGTAGTCGTAGTTACAGCTTGCTGGAAAAAGTTACAGCGTGCAGGAAAAGTTTTGTTTAGTTTGTTTGCCTTTAAACATCATTTTGTTAATGACCGAAATGTGACGTCATCATGTAACTTACGAAAAGCAAATATTTTTTTCATCTTTGTATATAATTCTTGTTTCCTTTAATGAATAAATATATTTGCTACCTTCATGTACAATTTTGGGTTAATCAAAGCTTTACTTTTACATTTTTGTTCATTTTACCGTCCGTACTTAACTTTTATAAGACAGTGTATTAACAATTTCATTTCTTATAATTGACCCTACGTCTTTACAATTTGCGTTGCCAATTTCAACAAGTAATAAAAACAGTTTATAAAGTAGTTTTTATTGGTATGTAACTTAAATCTATGAAAAATGTATTTATTAAAATGTATACAATTTAAATATATGAAATACGATGATTTACGAAATTTAGACTTTCTAGAAAATATTCGAAAACGAGTACGGTTCTATGAGGGACTAGCCCCATAAGATTCAAGGTCACAAGAATAAAAATGTGTCACAAAAGCAATATAATACTAAATTTGTATTTTTTGGCTGCTCGAGTTCTCGAGTTACTCCGCGAAAAATAGTACATTTCAGAAACGGGCCCTGGACGGGCTAGCCCGATAATGTTAAAAGTAATTAAAATAAACCACAAAAGATAACGTCTTATCAAATGTATTGTTACTGCCATAGATGGTAGGTTGATTAGTGGCAGCATTAAATATTTGAATTAAATATTTGAATGACACTAACAAACACCAGATCAAGTTAAACAACGGTTGTACCAATACGTAATCCAAAAGAAGGGATTCACCCCACCCGAAGGCATTCGACCAAGACAATAACACATTTTTAAAAATTCTGGTTGTTAAAACTTCGAAATATAAAATTTTCTATAAGGCAATATGTTAAATTTGGAATCCTTTATGTTAGGAAAATTTCATTTTCATAAAAATATTATTTTATTTCAGAAACATTCTCTAAAGAAGGTTATTACTATTTACTAAAAGAACAATTTAAAGCAATAGTAATTGGATGAGTTCATTAAAATTTAACATTAGTGGGGTTCACGTGATATGTGCGAAGACGTTTAATAGGTGTCACTAATCTATTTGCTAAAATATTCGGATTTAAATATTTTAGTTTGAATATTTATTATTTGATATTTTTTATGCAACATAAATAGACGTTTTGTGCCATCACTCTAATGAAACATAATTACTGTACCACACCTAATTATTGTACCCGCACACAATCAGTTGTAGAGCCCCCAGATTTCTAATGAAACGCACCTGTTTGAATAATAGTTAAATTCACTATATTTTGAATCAGGAATATTAAATTAATAATTCCCATAAAGGTACAAAGACAAATAAAAAGTTAAACTGAATTTTGATAAATATTAAACTTTTTCAAAATTATATATAAATATAATAAATATTATGGATAAATGCATTCTGCTGCAAAAAAACATAAGCACCTATAAGAAATGGAATTCCAGCGGTGAAACTCGGCATGTATGTATCGCTTGAGGAGATATGCAAATGATCAGAATTGGAAGCAAAATTTATTAATAAATTGAGGCAACGAGAATATGACATAGAGTTAAATCTTCCCCTGACAGCTGTACAAGCCAATATTCGGTGTGGCATAGAGTCAAATAAATCATTCTAAAGCGTGGGATTACCAAACTAAGGAAATGACCTGGTTTTGTGAATTACAGCCTTGTGGATGTCAACAAGAAAACTCGTTATGTGCCAAAGCTTAGTGAAAATGATAATTTCATTCCTATACAGAAAACTCTAATTATTAGATTGAATTTCTTGTATATGACAGCGCAATTTTAGCAATTAACAGAAATTAAATTAGCACATAAAACATATTATTTATTTATTTCGAGCAATGCTTTCCGACCCAAGTTTTCCTACCCGAAGGTGTGCGATATTTGTTTGGAAGACCGGGGTAGTGCCACCCAATTCAGACCGGAACCCACAAACATATCGGAAGGACTTTCGGACACGCAAATTTAACGTGCTAGTATTCCCTGTTAACCCGAAGATAGTGTGAGTAGAGTCGAGAATCTAACTCGGGTCATACTGGACATAAAACGTGTTCTAAATCTACGAGCTGAGCAATTCCGAAATTGTATATAGTAGTGCCTGAGGTCAGACGGGGGTGAGTAAATGTGTTCTAGCATATAATTTAACCATAACTACAAATAAAGCAGGTTTAAATAACTGCGTTGTTTATTTAAAATTCCTACGTAGAAAATAATTGCCAGTATACAGTCTAAGTTGCCTGAGCAATTTTGAAGTTAGCTTGAAGAGTAAATATTGACTCCCACAGCAAGTCTGTTTTACATGAAAATACTTTTACTGTCACGTAAGGATGCAAGAGTCAGTAGCTTATTTAAATAATATATTTCCGGTAAAAGCAGGGCGAGCTTTGGAATGTTTGATTAGTATCTTTTCAATTACTTGAATGTTCGGAATATTCTGAAGAATGTTACTTGTTTGTCGAATTCCCTGTTACATGCCTTGGTGCAGTCTGGCAAGTGGTATAGACAATGCATTATTTTGGAAATATAATAATTCACTGTTGGAATATATATGCAGAATGTTCAACCAATTACAATTAAGGGAAACATTGGATATTTCCTGCTACATGTTCTTCAAAATATCATATCGATAATGTAAAGCTAGCGCTAATTTCAGCTAAAATTTCAACCACTGAGATTGGGACATCCGTTTTTAGCATAGAATTGTATCATTATTACTTTCCTTATATACATAATGTATAAGGAAAGTATTGTGACGGGGTCGAAAATTCGAATTCGAGTTTTCGACGGGAGAGTACGTTTCAAGCATCCCTGATCACGAATCAAACATTTTTGAAGTGATGTCTGTGTGTGTGTGTGTGTGAAAGTGAAAGTATGTGTGTGTGTGTGTGTGCGAAAGTATGTGTGTGTGTGTGTCAGTGAGCCTGTGGAGACGATAACTGACGAACGAATGGACCGATTCGAACGAAATTTGGTACAAAAATCACAATCCCTAAACAGTAGAAGCTTACTGTTTTTATACGCAATCGAATGTTTAGAACCCCCCTAAATTTTCGAGTGAAGTTTTGACATAATCGTCAAAAATCAAAACCACTAATAAAGTTACGCAAATAGACATTTCTTATGTAATTTGTCATTGTAAAAGGATTGACATAAATTTTATAACGCTAACATGAACCGTTCTCGAGATATTGCAATTTTTTCAAAAGAATTATCAAAAAGGCATATAAAATGAAAAAAAAAATATTTCCTGTTGAGAAACATGTTCACTTTTCATATGTAATACCATGCGATAAATTGGGTGACATCGTTCTCGTGGATCTAGCTCGTTCCATTCATGAAAAAATATACTTTGAGTATTACTTTTGTATTTGATCTCCAATAGTCATTTATCTGCTGTAAGAATAACTTATTTTTCCGTCCATAACGCTTGGCGAGATTTTGACGATGAATTTGGTGGAATGTCGCCAACCTGGCGACTTTTTTAAATGTTGCTAGATTAACGAAAAACTCGGCAAATGGATAAAAATGACTCTAAATCAATGAAAATGACGACTCGTGGACGAAAATTCAATATCTTGGAAAGAATATAACTATCTACTATAAGATCAACATTTTTTTAACTGTAAAAGTAGTAAATTCATTGCATTATATAAGGAAAGTCATGTGCTGCCCACATCAGATTTTGTTTAGTTTGATTTAAAACGGCATATGATGTATTTAAACATTTATAAGTATCGATTAGTTTCAATAAAACAATGGAAGCAAAAACTCGTGTTTTTGATGCAAGAAGTTTTTAATAGATGGCAACGAAAATTTCGTTTTTTGTCGCTTAGGGAAAGTTCTTCTCTTTAATTAAACATATGTCTCATCTTTTAATAGAATTTTTATCTAACGATTAATTGTTTTATAGTTAATAAATCCGATATGCTCCATAGTAGCAAATTTCGATGCTGTGAAAAAACGATGACAGACAAGCGTTTTCATTTTACTAGATCTTACTGAAAATCTACTGCTTTTTCAATACCGATAAAAATAAACATTTCTAAATTTTATACGGTATGCTTGCTTATTTCCAAAGACCTTGTGATTCACTTTATTATTTTACTTCATACTAAAAACTAAAATATTTAATATTTCAAGAACTGCTGAAGTTATTTGCTAACTACTGGTGCTCATTTATATTTGAATAAAATTACTGGCAAAACATTTATTTATTTGATAATAGTGGTTGCATTTCATTTATCTAGATTTTTTCGAGTTTAGATCATAAACAAAACATATCTCAAGAACAGTGCATGTTATCATTCCATACGTTTTAAGTAGAAAATCTTACATAACAGAATGTGTATGTACACTCTGTAGGGGGAAATCTGAGCGTCGTACCACCATAAAATTCGATACATAGATTCTTCAGAACCCGAATAGTTGTACTTCGTCGATATATATATTTTTTCAATTTTGAATTAGTGATTTCATTTTTTATCCCGCTTTAGACTAATATTTATACAGATAGATTCTTTAGCAACCTACAATGTCATCGCAGAGTTTAAATTTTGATACCATCGTAAAGTTCGAAAAATGTTTTTTCAAACAAATTTTGAGCGGAGACCATACGATGCATAGACAAATTTTATTCCATTTTTAAAATTGTCACATACTTTTAGTGATTTTTAAACCTCTCCGATATTTATATTACGATGCATTAAAATTGATGCACCATACAGCTTCCATTTTGTTCAGCAGCTTCTAAAAATGTCACAGAGCACTTCAAAAGCATTTCATAAACCCATCAGTTGATTAATTATAACTATTTAATCCGAGGTATGTCTTTTATATTTGATAATATTTGAACGAATCTAGCAGGTTTTGGATTGCAACGGAGGTCGAAACGTACGGGGTAATAGACCAGACTAATTTTGTTAAGAAGAGTGAGAGGGGAGTTTTCTCTCAAAGAAATAATTCCTCTGACATATTTATTTTGATTTTCTTTCAAATAATATCCAAGTAGGGTCTAAGGTGTGATTATATGCTTATTTAAGGCGAGAGTGTATTTTGTAATTTATGTTTTTGATCGCGCAGCAGGTGCTAAGCTTTCCGCAAATTTTAATTAATTTTAATTTATCCCTGCTGTAAATTCCAGGCAATATCGTGCACAGTTTCCAGTTATATATAAAATGAATATTTAAGTCTGTCAAAGACGGGTGAAACTAGCACTCTTAGAAATTAAGTTGATTTTTAGCTTAAGTTAAGCTTTATTTTGATTAGCAACATATGTTAGAAAATAGTAGTTTTAATCAAAATTAGCTCAGTCATGTTGTTTCCCATGGTCGACACCATAAGTGCGCAAATTCTGATTTATAGGCCAGCAGAAATCTTTTGGAGTGTATGTAAAGTTTTAAAAACAATTTCTACGACTCCAGATGTAAATCGAAATTCCAGATACGATAGACTCTGCCCCGTTATCAATACTATGTGTGCAACATTTCAGCTTCTTGAATCTAGATGGGCACAAAAAACACGTTGCATAATTATTATGTGAACTAGTATTTAAACTTGCCAAAGAAAGAAACTTAAACTTCAATTCTTAACAAGTCATGGTGCAATATTTTTTCCAATAAATTTATTTTGTTTAACAATGTATGATGTTTAGCTTCGAAAATAGATGTTTTAATTGAAAATTGGCCTTGTTAGATTCTTCGTGGTTGATTGTCCGCCTTTTAGGTCTCCGGTGGCGATTTAGAAATGTTTTAAAGGATATTAACTTCTCGGAGAAGAAGTCGAAAATTTGACTACGCTAGTTTCTGCGCGAAGATCGATATTACAATTATGCAAATAATCATTTTTCTAGGTCATCAGGATATTTTCTGGAGGACAAGAAAAGAATAAAAAAACAGTCTCTCTATATTTTCTTCTAAGGCACCAGCAATGATTCTGGGGAGGCCAGAAAACACTTTTGGAAAAACCTCATTTTCTCCGCCTCCTGGACGAGTTAATGAAAATCCCAGCTATTCTATTCGGTGGTTAATACTGTAACGTAGCAAAGTTGTAGGCTGAGTGTAAAACAGCAGATCAAACTAAAAACAAAATATTAATTTGCAAAAGCTCTGTTTACAAAAGTACTATGTACAAAGTCAAAGTTTAAAAATCCTAATAATTTTAAATCTCGACTCTGAGACCAAAAGAGGTACGAGACCTGTTGAAGGATGCAACACGCAGATTCGATTTCTACAGTGGATCTACTTCTATTTCTAAATTGATCTTCCCTACTCCGTTGGTAGGTCAAAGTTCTTCAAAGGCGTACATCTAGCTCTTCAGAGGCGTACATCTAGCTCTTCAGAGCCGTACATCTCACATTTCTTCAGAGACGGCTTCATAAATACAAAATCCGTTGATTAACATCTAAACACTTTACTCTAAAAGTGACAGATTTAAAAAAAAATCTCGAGATTCCTCTTTTTCATGTTATACACAGAAGTCTCAGGCAGTTCATGAAACGCACTTAAAGTTAAGGAGATTTGAACATTTCTATCTTATATTATGAGCTGGCACTTGTGCTCACGGGAATTGGAGACCTCTCGTTTTGAGAGGAATCAGAGTTTATAGCCTCTTTTTCCTCAACCTAAACTGTGTGGCTTGCCAAATAGGAGTAACGCATCCTATTGTACAGTCAGAAAAATGTCAACTCCTAACATAAGACCGGCACGGTAAACAACCGCAACCCATCGGACTGCAAAACCAAAATTTTGGTCAAAAGCAAAATTAAACAAAATTGAACAAACAGACCCCAGATGAGAAATCAAAGTTCAGTCGAAACCAAGATAATAACAAAAATTTCAAAAATTCTACCCATAACAAAAACCAAAAGAATCCATACAACCACAATTTTACGGCGCGCTGTGAATGGGAATGGCATCTTCAATTAGCCTGTCAGACTTATATACAAGTGGGCTACTTGACGCACTGTTGAAACCAATAAATCAGTCAACATCGGCTCAGTTTATTAACTTGAGTTCTTCATTTCTTTTAACCCCTTGAAAAGATGTAATTGTTGCACTACTTTCTTACCATCCAGATCATTCCCAACTATCCTAAGGTGTAAAGTGTATGTTTAGATATGTTTGGATATCCCATTTATAAAGGATCCCAGTGGGGGTGACATTCACATTAGCCGTACCACCCTTCTCGTGCTACTAACCTCTCAAAAGAATTTTAGGATCCACACTTTTAACGTGTCTGTACTCCGCGTAAACACGGAGAGAGTCGGGAATCAAACTCCGAGTGCCTTAACCACTAGGCTATTCAGCCGTAATAGTTAATATTATAATTATGCAAGGGTCAACACTTCTAAGTTACTACAATGACTTCCGGACATCTTGAAACTCCGTATTCCCCACCCCATAGAGTTGGGTTTAAATCAAGTTATGTGTAACAGTTGAAATAACAAATGTGCAAAGATTCCAACCTTTAGTCAACGGAGTGGCTTTGGAGGGTATGGAAATACTTTTTCACCTCCCATTTAGATAAATGGAAAATTAGGCTCCGTTAAATTCTGCACCGTAGTTCATAATATAAGTGTGCAAAGGGTGAGTCCTCTTGGTGAACATAGGAGTCTCTGGGAAGACTTTTCGAAACCCAATTTTTTCATCCCAGCGGGGAGGGATGATCTGTTTCCCATAGGTACTGCGCCGCCGTCTTTACAATGTGTGTAAATGTGCAGCTTTTTAAGTATCTGTGGAGTGACGGGAGGGGCTTTTGAAGTGTCTGGAAGAACAGCAACTCTTTAAAATGTAAAACAGCTATAAAACTCCCGTCATAGGAAATGCAACAACATGAAACGTTGGCCGTATAATTATGCAACTTGCGAGCAAACGCAGCTGGCCGATGTATGCAAATGATCTGAAATGCAAGTATGTGACGTGATTAGAGCGCTGAATAAAAGGGAAGGAAACGGCAGATGGGCCAACAATTGTTACTGTCTGTCGTCTTCGGAAACCCGTTTTCCAAGATGTTTTCCATCTCAGAACACTCGTTCCGTTTCATCACTTTGACGATCGTGCGAGGAGATTCATTTTAGGCCTACGTACGGCTCGGTGGTCATACATGCGTATTGCGCTGAAACACGCGCAGAATTATTGTGCAAGGGATTTGGAAAAGATGTATTGAAGAAGGGCATGTGAATCGTTGCAGTGGTGCTGGTCCACCCAAACGTACGCCAGCACGCTTTGATCGATGCATTCGAACGTATGCGGTGGCGGCCTCAGAACCGACGATTGCCGATATTCTGCAAGATTTCAAGGGTGCATTGGATATTCCAATATCTGTAAGAACAGTTTCTCAAACATTGGCCGAAAGCGGCTTGCACTCAAACGGTCCTTTACAAAGACTGCCATTGACGACAAGACATCGTTGCGACAGATTACAATGGTGTTGGGCCAGAGCCTCTTGGACGACCGAATGGAACAAGTTAGTGTTCAGCGACGAGTCTCGGTACTGTTTGTCGAATGACAGTCGCCGTGTGAGAGCCTGGAGCGCGACCTGACACGGCAACTATCAGCAGACAAACCTTGCAAGGTATCCATCTTCCTTGGCCTTCGCTATCTCCGGATATCTCACAGATAGAGCAGATATGTGACATGATTGACCGTTGATACACTGCCCTGTCCCTTCCTTAACCAGATGATTAGCTGGGGAGGATGGTTGAAGGCACATGGTCACCCATCCCGCAGGAAACTATCGGCCTGCTCATTACAACTGTTCCACGAAGGGTTGATGCTTTATCGCGGCAAGAGGTGGTCCTACTGCCTGCTAATCCCCTTGTCTATGCCATTGCTACATTGCATTATCCTCCTGGAATTAATATCAGTTATTTATATATGCTATCATTGTCTGTGTGTCCTTTATCACCACATTCTATTCGTTTCTTATGGTGTTGCATTTTCTGTGTAGAGTAATGTATATAGCGATATCTAATTTTGAAACATATATATATAAATAATTAGTTTTATAACTTATTTCAATTTTAGGAAAATCGTATTTGAAAAATTGTATAAAAATAATATTTTAACATTGTTCACTAATAAAGATGATAAGAAATGACTTATTATATGTGTGCATGAAATAAAAAATAACAAATCTGAGGAAACCGAGTGGAGACTCATACTTCAAGAATTTTTATCTAAAATTTTCAAAGATATCAGAATAATGATCAGAAATCAAAGATATCAGAATAAATCAGATTGGAAATACAAAATAAAAAACTCGTTTAAGTGCGTCAAATGATGAAATATTCACTGAACGTTCTTACTGCATTATATGATAATAAAAGTCAGGATTATGAAATAGTTTATTTTAATTGGAAGATAATAATGTCAATGATTATCTATATCAAACTCTTGCGTACGTGAAATTTATCATTATTTATGAATATTTGCAGATAAGAAACTTGTCTTCGAAGGAAGAAGGGAAACTTCACAAAAGGCACGCCATTCAGAATAAACATGTATCGAGTAACATGGCAATAAATAACACAAATAGCACTATTCAAGAATCATTCCGATGGTAATGTTTTTCTCTTTAATAACGTTTCTCAGAAATATTTGAATAAATATCAACACACTGATTATTTGGATCATTATATTTGCATTACTTATTGTAGCATGATCACTCATTCGAGAAATACATATTGTTACAATTCCTATTTGAAATATGTTTAGCCCAAACATTGAGTGATGATTATATTTTTGCCGAAAATGAGATTTTATTTTCTTGCAGATAATAAATAAATACCAAATATGTATCTTAATTACTGCTAAGTGTTGAAAATATTACAGATATATTTGTATTGTGATAGAAATAGATAATATGTGTAAGCAATTATTGATAAATGTCAGTAAATAAGGAGAAAATAAATTGTCGTAAAGGTGGGTAAGTCAAAGAAAAGCTTTTATTCAAATTTATAATGAATACCCCAGTTTTCATAGATTAGCATAATGTATAAAATTTAATTTTCAATTCGTGAAATATTAAATTTAAGTAAACAATGGCGGACTGAAAATTCCGTTATTTGTATAATGTTTAAAATGGTACATATTTTACAAAATGAGACATGAATATCGTGGATTTGATATGAGACAGTTGTAGAGGTTATTTATATTTATATCTGGCATTTATTGGTGGAAAATTTTTGTCATACTGTTATTTTTACTAAAATTTTTCTTTAAAACAACTATTTCTTATGATCTGCTATAGATTGGAATTATATAACTGATGCAAATATAACATCAAAATAAGGAGAAGGTAGAAGGTTTCACTAAGGATTATCACTAACATTACTGCTCCAGCCGTGAATCAAATCACTGATCTTCGTACTGACCAGTCAATACCGTTGAGCTACTATTACAGAATTGTACGAGTTTATCTTATTGTCGAAGTGGATTGTGCATTCACCAGTCTCGAACTGGTGCACAACTGAGAATCTAATTGTCCACTCCCTGCTACTTTTGTCTCAGGTTAGCTTTCGGCTGCTATTTTTATCCTCCAGGTTAGCTCCTTGCGTTGTGTTGACCTCCCGATTTGAAATCGATGCACAATATCCCAAAGTCTGAATCAGTCAGAGTCGTACTAGGCTCACTTTTAGATTACCGGAATCTTTGCACTAACCTACAAAGTCGATTTGTTCTGTCGCGATTCTAAAGAATATTGCTGGCTTAACCAGTAACGTAGCTACGGATATTCGTACGGGCCAGCCGAAACTCTACGTTTGGCTACTGAGACGGAATTGAAAGCTCTTATTATCGAAGTGGACTATGCAGGTTTACCGGTTCAAAAATGTCGAACTACCATATATTTATCAAACTTGGCTGTTCAACTTAAATGGTGACTAATATATATTCAGCATCGAATTTCAAAGGGCGAAAATGGGTTCATTAGAGATTTCCACTCCTGATCCTGGAAATGTCACTTCCAGCTTTTCTGAAATTGCGTATTGTTTAACAAAACAAGTATTCAAACCGAATAAAAGCGCCCAATAGTTCCGTAAAAAATGTAGTGTGCAAACCTCGCCATTTTCAACCATATGAAGATGTTTTCATAAATGTTTTGTATTTATTTTATTTTAGATATTGAACTACACCATCAAACATTGCACAGGTACACTAATCTATTAATTAGCTGATTAACGTCATTTTTTCCTGTAAAGATGAATTATTTTGACGGCTTATTACAATTTCATCTTAATGGTTGATATGACAGAAACCTACACGTTTAAAGATTTCCGCATTAATATGGATATACATTCATACTCAGGACAGCTTTTAAAAGTGAAGTTATATGATAATTTTTAAGACAATTGTTTTATTTCGTGTCCCTCAAATTTTTCCTTGTAATGTCAATTATATTCTGATTAAATACAGAAGTAATATTTCAATCGTTAAGTATCGAAAGGAAATAAATACACATAAATAAACAGAATTGTGATTTAGTTGAATAAATATTTTAATTTGAAGCAAATAGAATTTAAATAATGAGGGCACTGAAGTAGAAATAATTGATTGACATTAAAAAATATAGCTTTTAGCAAAATGTCAATAATTTAAACATCTTAATCCACACAGTAAAATTTTTCTTTGCGATTCCTGTACTGGAAAGAATGCGTTCGGAAAAGTTGATTGTTTTATTTTTCAAAACAGAAAGATGTCCGGTCGAGGAATCTCTTAACATAGGATTTCTAAGTGTGAAAACATAAACATTCTTCCTGCAGGGGCTTTTCATGATTTCATCAGTATTCGAATAAGTTTTCTTTTTAAATTATGTATTTAACTAAAAAAAATATGGTTCATACATGGGATTCTGATTCTACAAAACCCCAACAATATGCTTAGTTAAACACTATATTATTTATAGCATCCACTTGTATTTTTTAATAGACTACAGCTGGGTATTTAGTAAATGCCAATGCCATTTTATCGTTTAATTATGGTTTAATTGGGGTTTACAGCTCGTAATGTCTTTAAACATATCATTAGTGTTTTGCCTATACAAACACTATTTAAAATTCATTACGGCAGCTAAATATGTTTATATCACAAAATAAATGAAACGAATTAGCACTCAAAATGTAATTTGTACGTGAAATTACATTTCTAAAGATATTAGCGTCATAATGTGTTTTGTCTTGCTAATATTGCAATTATTAATATTTTCTCGCTTTTACCAATTATGCATTACTAATGACAACAGAACCGTTTATGAAGCAGATAACTTAAAAACAGGTTTTCTCATTTTGTATTAAAGTGCAGAATGGGTCATTATTTCTATTTTGTTCATGCATATTATACATTTTAATTCGATACAATTTAGTGCAATATTGCCATAAATAATATTATCCATGGCAAATATTGTTAAGATTTATATCAATACTTATAATTATGCATTTTATTTATACACACAATAATTGGCCATAAAATGTACCACATGTGTCACGAGATAGTATTTAATTATTAAAACTCATTAAAATTAACTTAAGATGTTGCTCACGTATCAAAACATTAGATGATAGTATTGATTTATTATATTTCGTTTGAATTAATCATGGAGATAAAATGAACTAAGCTATGGAAAACATTTTTAACTCTATGGAATCAGTTGATGATGTATTTTTCACCCAAGAGAAACTATGGATTAAATTATAAAATTGAATCTAACTTATTTTAATAAATATTATTTTGGCTCGAAAAGTTTGTCTCTGGCTGCAATATATTAAATAATTTAACGATGAACATAGTGTATTTTTATGTGTTAGATTTTGATAGACGGATGGTCAGACTAAACTATGGAAAAAATTTCTAATTCTATGGAATCAGTTGCAGATGTATTTTTTACCCATAAGAAACAATGGGTTAAATTATAAAATTGAATAAAACTTATCTTAATAAATATTATTTTGGCACGAAAAATTTGTCTCTGGATGCAATATATTAAATAATTTAACAATGAACGTTGTGTATTTTCTGTGTTAGATTTTGATAGGTTGATGGTCAGACAGACAAACAGCCTGACACGCCAAAAACAATAGGTGAGTTTTTTGTAGTTATATAGAACAGACACACATAAAAATTCCACGCACTTTTCTAAATAATTTTCTACAACTAAAAGCTTAGATAAAAATGGTAAATATTTATTATATTCAAAGAAGTACAGTTTAAGAAGTATAAAGAAACAGTTGCAAAGAAGCAGTAGTATAATATACTAACTAAGTAAATTGGAAAACAATTAGCTACTGTTGTCGTTATTGAAATCCGATTTAAAAAATCTGACATGTATTGGCATTGCATGTCATCTTAGACATTCCATTATGAATCGTATGCAAAATTGAAAAAGTTCAGGTTCAATTCTTAACAGAGATTTAAACATGATTAAATTGTTTATGTTTGAACTACAGCATTCTGTTCGAGCCAGTGATAGACTATTTTCATTCAAGATATAAAATCATATGAAACACAAGACAGAGTTTTGGTATCAGTCTTTTTTACACTATACGTTAATGAAATGTTTTCCTGCATTCTTAATGATGTTATATTTTCTGGTGATTATTCCACCGCTTACTCAATCGGATCTGGCTTGCAAATATTGACGTCCAGAATGAAAGCCTCTTCATGTGGCTGAACTGTAGTTCCATATTAGTAGACTAACATTGAGTGGAGATAAAATACAAAAACTCTGCTTTCTTTCATTGAAAGACCGACTGGTTTTAACGACGTGAAATAAATGGGAGTTTATCAGGGTTCTAAGCTATATACAATAAAACTATATACAATATATATATATATATATATATATATATATATATATATATATATATATATATATATATATATATATATATATATATATATGTATATAAATATATGTATATACATATATATATATATATATAAATATATGTATATACATATATATATATATATATGTATATATATATACATATATATATATATGTATACATATATATATATATATATATATATATATGTATTTATATATATATGTATATATATAATATATTAGATGGAAAATGGAAGTTAAAGATATTGAAGTGTTATAGCATATATGCGCAAAGCAGCTACAAATACTATACACGATATAAATATAAAAAGTATAAAAATAATTTTAAAATTTAAAAAAGAAGGAAGGCTTAGCGAGAAGCTTACTTAATGGCGGTAAGGGGTTGTGACTTTACATCCCTGTTGTCAACAAGCTTGTCATAAATGCCGCGGCATTGCACTCCTGGACGCCAGCCCTGGCTGAAGCCAACCCCCGGAGTAACAATAACAATTATCACAAGACCGTTAAAACAGAAAAGTCCAATGGTAATATGAAGACCATCACTGGATGAGCAACTAGTCCTTTAGACCACAATGATCTGTATATAACTTTGTGTTACCGTTCTGCGATCCTGTTATTCATAGTATGCGAACCTTCATCTGCTAAATGATATAAAATAGATTTTAACTTTGAACAATAAGTATTATTGTTACTGTGTAAATTATCAATATAATGTAGCATAAAAGGAAAGGGGTGTTGCTGTAGATATGCTTGCTGTAGAAATGTCCGATCAAAATCAATACGGATGTCTTCATTGTAGATAATTCTCTGAATTCTAGCTAATCCCCTCAAGAATACATTCCTAAATATATTCAAGTGAAGATTGGAATTCCAATTGATCAGACCGTTTATAGGTATATTAAAACTTTTTCTTTTATCATAGATAGTAAAACTTACAGGTATTTTACTGAAATCTATACTTAAATCTAAAAATTCCACTACATTTTCAAGTGCAGCAGGATTTTCTTTGAAAATTAAGTTTGGTAAGTAGAAATCAAAATTCATACTATAATCTTCATTTTCATATCCGATTATCAAATCATCCACATAACGTAGGTATATGATTTCATTATTAAGATGTGATTGGCTTTCATAAAAATTGAGGTACAGATCAGCAAGTAAAGAAGAACACCCCCCTCCCATGGGTATGCCTTTAATTAGCTGATATATAGAAATTCCATTAAAAAGGTAGTTTTCTTTTATGACAATATTAATTAAAGTCTTATATTTAATGAATTCTATTGTTTTCTTCAAGTCGTATTCTTCATATAAAAGGTTTAGGATATTAGATAACTCTTCAAGATCAATATTGTTGAAGAGTTCCTGAAAGTCATAGGTTTTAAAGTATAATGGATTTTTGTGATATTTTAAAGACTTTATAACTTCTTGACTGTTCTTGATGATGTAACTACCTTTATTATTGATTTGATGCAACAGAGGTTTTAAAAGTTTAAGTAGAATAGAATTAGCTTTTGTAAGAAAAGTATTACAGCCGACTGTAACTGGTCTGAAACTAGTAGGGCACTTATGCAATTTAGGAATATTAATTAAGTATGGGTACTTAATTATGCCATTGTATTTAATACCTGTTTTTTGATATAAGGCTTTAATCCTATTAGTAATTTCTTGGTGGGGAAGGTAAACTTTCGATATAGCATAACCTTTTCATATTTCTCTTTTAAGGTTTGAAAATAATAGAATTTGTAGGTAAATGCGTAATTGCTTGAAACTTTATCAGTGTATGTAATTATGAACTTATCTTGAATGGTCTTGAGATACTTAAAGTTCAGTTTGCAAATGTCATGTGGTTGATATAAATTTTTATATAAAAACTTGAAGTCGTTGCATATCCTGTAACGCCATTGATTGAAGGTGAAGTCAGGTACACTGAATCAAATTGACAGATCATAGATAAATTTATCAATATCTTGATGAAAAGTTTCATATGAATTGCCTATATGAGGATTACGATATTTTGTACCAAGTTGAAAGGCCCGCACCAAATTTCTATCCTCCAGGACAGCACCATCACCAGTGACCACATGTCCTATCAAAGGATCAGAATATGGATTATTTTCACAATTACATGCTGTTATATTTTCAGTTTGTAGATTTTTACTTAAGAAGTTATAGTTAAAAATTCTTCTTCCTAATGGATTTTCATATCTGTAGGTTGTCTTGATTTTTAAGTTAAGTATAGGAAGATGATGTTGATGTTTTTTCAAAATTCTTCTAAAAGGAATATGATTGAAGGTTTTGCTTTGAAACAGGATGTTAAGATAGGAAGAATATTTAAATTGATCCACCTCATCATTTTTCAATTTAAGATTAAGAAATTTTGATCGTTTTTTTAACCAATCACTGAGGGTGGCAAAATTAAATTTTTGGAATAAAGTTGATTCTTTAGTTTCCCAAATTTTAATTTGTTTGGACCAAATTGTCCAAAGGGTTTGCATATATTTTTTACGTATACTCAGAATATAAATACGTATGATATCAGCTTTGTGTGTATCAAATCTATAAACATCCTGTAAAAAACTTTGAAAAGATTCAAAGCAATTATTTATATTTTTCTTTTTCCTTCTGGTACTGCGGAACCATCTTTTACGTCCTGTAACACTGCTGTAGTTAATACTAAAGATTTACTAAAGTAAAAATTCTATTATATTCAAACCTTAAAAGAAAAATATGAAAATGTTATGCTATATCGAAAAGTTAACCTTCCCCACCAAGAGATTACTAATAGGATTAAAGCCTTATATAAAAAAACAGGCGTTAAATACAATGGCAGAATTAAGTACACATACTTAATTAATATTCCTAAATTGCATAAGTGCCCTACAAGTTTCAGACCAGTTACAGTCGGCTGTAATACTTGTAAGGTCACAACCCCTTACCGCCATTAAGTAAGCTTCTCGCTAAGCCTTCCTTCTTTTTTCAATTCTAAAACTCTTTTTATACTTTTTATATTTATATATATTTATATATATATATATATATATATATATATATATATATATATATTTTTTGATATAAGGCTTTAATCCTATTAGTAATTTCTTGGTGGGGAAGGTTAACTTTTCGATATAGCATAACATTTTCATATTTTTCTTTTAAGGTTTGAATATAATAGAATTTGTACTTTAATAAATCTTTAGTATTAACTACATCAATGTTACAGGACGTAAAAGATATTTCCGCAGTACTAAAAGGAAAAAGAAAAATATAAATAATTGCATTGAATCTTTTAAAAGTTTTTTACTGGGTGTTTATAGATTTGATATACACAAAGCTGATATCATACGTATTTATGTTCTGAGTGTACGTAAAAAATATATGCAAACCCTTTGGACAATTTGGTCCAAACAAATTAAAATTTGGCAAAATAAAGAATCAACTTTATTCCAAAAACTTAATTTTGTCACACTCAGTGATTGGTTAAAAAAACGATCAAGATATCTTAATCTTAAATTAAAAAATGATGAAGTGGATCAATTTAAGTATTCTGCATATCTTAATATCCTGTTTCAAAACAAAACCTTCAATCATAATCCTTTTAGAAGAATTTCGAAAGAACATCAACATCATCTTCCAATACTTAACTTAAAAATCAAGACAACCTACAGATATGAAATTCCATTGGGAAGAAGAGTTTTTAACTATAACTTCTTAAGTAAAAATCTACAAACTGAAAATATAACAGCATGTAATTGTGAAAATAATCCTTATTCTGATCCTTTCATAGGACATATAGTCACTGGTGATAGTGCCGTCCTGGAGGATAGAAATTTAATACGAGCCTTTCAACTTGGTACAAAATATCGTAATCCTCATATAGGCAATTCATCTGAAACTTTTCAGCAAGATATAGATAAATTTATCTATGATCTGTCAATTCGTTTCAGTATACCTGATTTCACCTTCAATCAATGGCGTTACAGGATATGCAACGACTTCAAGTTTTTTTTTTTTTTTTTTTTTTTTTTTATAAAAATTTATATCAACCACATGACATTTGCAAACTGAACTTTAAGTATCTCAAGACCATTCAAGATAAGTTCATAATTACATACACTGATAAAGTTTCAAGCAATTACGCATTTACCTGCAAATTCTACTATATTCAAACCTTAAAAGAAAATTATGAAAATGTTATGCTATATCGAAAAGTTAACCTTCCCCACCAAGAGATTACTAATAGGATTAAAGCCTTATATCAAAAAACAGGCGTTAAATACAATGGCATAATTAAGTACACATACTTAATTAATATTCCTAAATTGCATAAGTGCCCTACTAGTTTCTGACCAGTTACAGTCGGTTGTAATACTTATCTTACAAAAGCTAATTCTATTCTACTTAAACTTTTAAAACCTCTGTTGCATCAAATCAATAATAAAGGTAGTTACATCATCAAGAACAGTCAAGAAGTTATAAAGTCTTTAAAATATCACAAAAATCCATTATACTTTAAAACCTATGACTTTCAGGAACTCTTCAACAATATTGATCTCGAAGACTTATCTAATATCCTAAACCTTTTATATGAAGAATACGACTTGAAGAAAACAATAGAATTCATTAAATATATGACTTTAATTAATATTGTCATTAAAGAAAACTACCTTTTTAATGGAATTTCTATATATCAGCAAATTAAATGCATCCCCATGGGAGGGGGGTGTTCTTCTATACTTGCTGATCTGTACTTCAATTTGTATGAAATCCAATCACATCTTAATAATGAAATCATATACCTACGTTATGTGGATGATCTGATAGTCGGATATGAAAATGAAGATTATAGTATGAATTTCGATTTCTACCCTCCAAACTTAATTTTCAAAGAAAATCCTGCTGCACTTAAAAATGTAGTGGAATTTTTAGATTTAAGTATAGATTTCTGTAAAATACCTGCGAGTTTTACTATATATGACAAAAGAAAAAGTTTTAATATACCTATAAACTGTCTGATCAATTGGAATTAAAATCTTCACTTGAATATATTTAGGAATGTATTCTTGGGGGGATTGGCTAGAATTCAGCGAATTATCTACAATGAAGACATCCGTATTGATTTTGATCGCACATTTCTACAGCAAGAATATCTACAGCAATACCCCATTACTTTTATGCTACATTAAATTGATAATTCATACAGTAAAAATCAGGATTATTGTTCAAAGTTAAAATCTATTTTATATCATTTAGCAGATGAAGGTTCGCATACTATGAATAGCAGGATAACAGAAAGATATCACGGAGTTATATACAGGTCATTGTGGTCTAAAGGACTAGTTGCTCATCCAGTGATAGTCTTCATATTACCATTGGACATTTCTTTTTTAACGGTCTTGTGATAATTGTTATTGTCACTCCGGGGGTTGGCTTCAGCCAGGGCTGGCGTCCAGGAGTGCAATGCCGCGGCATTTATGACAAGCTTGTTGACAACTGGGGTGTAAGGTCACTGGGGTGTAAGGTTTCCATTCTAAAATTCTTTTTATACTTTTTTATATTTATATCGTGTATAGCATTTGTAGCTGCTTTGCGCATATATGCCATAACACTTCAAAATCTTTAATTACTTCCATTTTCCATTTTATATATTACATATATATATATATATATATATATATATATATATATATATATATATATATATATATATATATATATATATATATATATATATATATATATACAGGGTGTCTAGAAACTTCGGGAACGGAGCAATGTCTCGAGAAATACACTTCGGATCGAAAAATAAAAAAACAGTTTTAGAAAAATAAATAATAGTTTTAGTTATTAATAGTTTTAGAAAAGCTATCCAATGATACCGAAATTGACCCCCTTCCCCCCTCTTGGGGGAAGGGGGAGGGCAATTTTGAAATCTTCAATCAGAACACCCATTTTTTATTGCAGATTTAGATTCTTCAAAAAAAAATTACATACAACTGACCTACGATTTTTGATTTTTGCTCCCACAAACGGCGCTATAATCGAGAAAAACGGAAGTGGGGCTCACACGTTTAGAAATGGGAATGTCTCGGGAAATACACTCTGAATAGAAAAATAAAAAATTACGTGCTCAATATTTTCAAAAAAACTATCCAATGATGCTAAAATTGACCCCCTGTCCCCGCTAACCGTTCACTTCAGCGACAACTGTCGACTTCAGTTTAGAAAACGGTTCAAAACTACTTTTAGCACTACCGAGGAACAACGGTGTGGACGTAGTAGTTTTCTGTTCCTTTCGGGGTGCTTGATTATCATAAGTCCCCTTGTCTCTCATGATCAGGGTGGTTTTTCTGTAACTCCCCTTCCCTCTCATGACCGGGGTGCTTGAATGAAAATCGTAGTTTAAATATATGTAATTTTTTCTGGAGAATCCAAATCTGCAATAAAAAACAATCCAAATCTGCAATTCCAAATCTGCAATAAAAACGGGAGGTTCCCTTTGAAGATTTCAAAGTTGCCCCACCCCTTTTTATTTTTTGATCCGTAAATTATTTCTCGAGACATTGCGCCGTTCTGGAACTTTCTGGACACCCTGTATATATATACATATATATATATATATACATATATATATATATATATATATATATATATATATATATATATATATATATATATATATATATATATATATATATATACATATATATATATATATATATATATATATATATATATATATATATATATATATATTCCGAAAAAATGAATTACCAAGACAAAGTTATCTCAGTGCTTAATATACAGAGTGGCCATAATTAAAGTAGAAGTGTTTAGAGCCCAATAGTGAGAAAACTGTTGGGCCAAACTCAAACAAATTTGCAGTAAATACTATTTAGACCATGGGGTTTTTATTTAAAAATATAGTTCGGATTTTTGCCACCGCGTGCCAAAGTGGCTCTGCAAGGTTCATTTTTGGAGTAAAATAGGCATAGGAAGTACATAAAGTTAACATTTTTCATGCATTTTGAAAAGGACATCACATTTCTATTTTATACGTATTTAGTACATTTTATATTTGCATTTGCATCTTACATTTATATATGAATGTCATTAATTTTTATATCTGCATCATTTACATGTGTGATTCAATATGTTTCCCTTGCATATGTTCCAAAAAGTGCAGTCTCTGAACAACAAGCAAATCAATGGAGAACTACTGCAGAATGCAGCAGATCTCCATTGATTTGCTTGACGAGCAATGTCATTCGGTCCTTAAAAGTGGCTAAATTATCCGCATTCCTTTGGTATACCAAGCACTTTACACGACCCCACAATCAAAAGTCACATGGGGTCAGATCAGGCGCACAGGCTAGCCATTTCATAGGAAACGCTCGACTAATTATTCAGTTGGTGGTAAAATGCTGTCATAGGATTTCCTTTATGCGGAATCCAATATGAGAGGGCGCTCCATCCTGCATACATCTCGTAGATTCAAGACATCCACGCTGTTGAAATTGCGAAATAACAAATTTCGGCGGCATTATTCGATACCGCTCAGCATTGACAGATCTTTCTGTACTTCCTATGCCTATTTTACTCAAAAAATGGGCCTTACAGCGTCACTTTGGCCCGCGGCGGCAAAAATCCAAGCTATTATTTTCTTTTAAAAATCAAAGACCATGACCCAAATAGTATTTACTGCAAATTTGGTTGAGTTTGGCCCACCAGTTTTATCACTATCGGGCTCTAAACACCTCTACTTTAATTATGGCCACTCTGTATTTGTTTAAATTGCGAATTATGATTTTATCACTTTTATTTAATTTTTATTACATATTTAATTTTAAGGATTAAAGACGGGAAAATATTGTGTATCACCACTATGGATATGTATAATAAACGCTTAAATTACTTAAACATTGGATACATGAAACCAGCCAGTTTCTCTGTTATATCGGCACACTGTGCTGCACAGTATTAAAATTTTTCTACGACTGTGCATACAATACAGATTGTTTAAAAGTAGTCTAAAGAGCAAAAATGATAACTTTCTCTACATAATGATCAAAAGATAAATAATTAAACATAGAAATGTCGTAATCCAGATTCAGATCATCTTTACGAAAATTATAACCACATACAATGCAGTGTTCGATAAGAAAAATAGGATGATATGGCGCTGAAAAATTTTCAAGCATTTAATGAAATACTTAGAAAATCATTTAAACTATGATATAAATATTATAAGCGCAATAAATTAAAAATAAAAGTAATTTACATTGAAAGTGATTACGGACAGGAGCTAAATTAAGCTATTTAATACAAATCATACATTATTTCTTGCTAGTTATTTCGCATAACCTTACCTATAATGCGTTAAAAGTAAATGCTATCAGTTCAGATAAGTAACTTTAAATAAATTCTTTCAGCAATTACGATCATTTTATAAGCATAAATTTAGCCGTTCAAAATTGTAATTATCGTGCATATAATTGCTTTTACAGCGCAAGTTTTACCCCTCCAAAAATTACTCATTAGTCTATTTGCAGGTAATGCATTTTTAAGCGAAGGATAGGAACATTATTTTAGAAACTTGGGGAGTTTTATTTGCGTCGTAATTATTTTTTTCTTATTTCCTTACAAAAAAAATGTAGTTAATGGGCTCTTGGCTAAGTATAATTTGATTTTATGTACTATAACAGCTATTTCTGAGATATTTTAAATAATTAAATGTACCAAAATGCTTTTTGCAGAATATTACAAGCCATATAAATGTAAAATAAAGTAATTTTATAATAAAATATACACTTTTAATAAAGGGATAAAACGGTCTATGAAACTGCCATTAAAATCATCATGAAATTATTGATGTATATATGGAGTTCTTAGAAAAATCAATAATTCAACTTTGCAGATATTTTGTTGTTTCCTTCGTCAGTATCCGATCTACTAAATGCTAGTAAAAAAGATCAAAACGACATAAAATTGTTAATAACAAGTATATATATGAATCGAAGATATAAACATATAATATATACTAGGCATTCATATGAATCAATATAAAGAGGGGTAAATTTTTGTTTTGTACAATAAAACAATACATTTCATTGGACTCAAATAAATAATAAAGCAATTTAAAAATTTCTTACGCAATACGTTGGAATTTGCGGAGTTATTGTAGGAATAGCGAGACAGTTTTGCATTTTCTGTCAAATTTATCTAAGGTTCGGATTTTAGTTCAAATTTTATGCTGATTGTACTTGGTTAGTATCAGCATAAACATAAAGTGTATAATAAAATTTTGAAAGTAAATTATCTTTCATCGTCAGGGCACATGATACTCAACTGAGCAGCCACTATGGTAAATCAAATGAAATAAATGAAAAATAAATGATTAAAATAAATGAAAAGCGTAATGTTTAAACAGGTGACGTTAAAGTTTAAATGAATGACACAGATAGTGGTTAAATTGTCTTATTTATTCTGACTTTTGAGGATAATTTAATCAACTGTTATGATGCTTATATCTAGGGGTTTTTTTATTTTAAGATTATTAAGACAATATGTAGAGCGCGTCTAAATCAAAAGGATAACTGAGACTGAGTGACTAAAAAATAAATTAATTACACAGTCAAAATATTGAACATAGCATCTTGAAACATTGCATACATGTAGAACTTGATATATAAATAATGAAAAAAATATAATTTCCCGGAATTTTGTTTTAAAACTTAACAAACCGCAGAACTGTTTTATAACAATTTTTCAGTTATGACTCTAGAAACGTATAAAATTCCATATAGAATTCGAATTAGATTCGTATAGAATCCAATTCGTATAGAATTCCAATTAGATTCCGTATAGAATCCAACACATAATTCTCAGACCAATAGACGGACAATAATGTGTAGAAAGAAAATATTACAAATTTCCGTAATTATTTCTATTAGAGTAGAATCTATCGGTCTTGATTTATTTTAATTTATAATTACAGCAGACGATGTTTTATTATATTTTATTAAAGACATTATAGTTTTTGCTTCCATTCCGGTAACTATATTAACCCAGTTATATTTCAAATGAGGAAATATCTTAATGGCTAATCACTCAACTCAAATTATGGAAATCGAATTGACTTATTATTTACGGTAAAAGCCATTATTCATTGACTTTAAGATTAACATTTCTTACAACGTTTTAAATATGGAAGCATACACGGTTCGAGATTATATAGTGTTTTACATATCGCAATTTTATTGTAACTAAAATATGCTCACTATTGTATGCTTAAATTTCAAAAGGGATTTCAATATTCATGAGTTCTATTGATGTGAGTAGGAAATTTAGTGACCATTGCCTATTTTGCATGTGCAAAAGGTAGGTAGAAAAGGCAAAGTAGTTCTATTGAATTGCAATATTTGTCCTTTCTAAATAAGAGCTTCAACAAGCATTAATTTAAGTCAATAGTGAGTTTATCTTTATTGAAATCTATGTATGTCCAGTTGGTAAATTAATTAAATGTTTACTTTAGAAACGTTTATTGAAGTTAGAGATGTTATTCAAATGTAAAATGTCTGTTATGCTCAGATTAGTGGAAGGTTAATTCAAAGAGCTATTAATTGAGTTATTGACGGGAATTAAGTTTTGAAGACGATTTAAATGGCATTGTATTAAGCCTGAAATGAGAAAGTTAGAAGATTTGAGTTTAAATATAAGACGCAAATTTACATTTAAATCTTAGAACTCGACCTTTATTAAAAATGTCGATAAATCTTTTTAATAATAAAATAAAGGAAAATTCGATGCAAACAAATATATTTCCACATATATATTTATGTCCTATAGTATAATCGCAAATTTTAAAACAATACGGATAAGTGTTATACTTAATATCTGCGAAAACATTTCTTAAATATTGATATAAATATTTGCATTAAATATCTTTATAAAAATAAAAGGAACGTCAAGTGATTTTTAGTCATACATATTAATAGGCAACATTTTAAAATTGTCTTTGTAATTATTAAGAAAACACATGCATGCAAATAAGATATCTTTATAATTTTTAAATATATTTTTAAACCGTTCGGTATTTACTACTTTTTGTAAATTTATGAATGTATACCTGAAATATTTGGTAAACATTTATACATTTAAATCTTATTTCTGTTATTTACAATTTTAACTATCAAAAATATTTAGAATAAGATGCTTTCTAAATATTATCATTAACTAATTTCCAACTTAAAATTAATTATAATTGTGTTTTCAAGTTAAATGATTTATAATTGTGTTTTTAAGTACATATAATATTGCAATGACATGAACTTATGCATTAGCACAGAAATAATAACAGTAAATTAGAGAAACAAATTATGTTGCCGATTATTATCAGCATATAGAAATTCATTTAATTCGAATAACTATTTCAAGAGATGAGAATTTATAACATTTCAAGAATGGCTCATGATAACCACAAAATATTAAATACTTTTATGGTTTTCCAGATTTTAGATAAACAAGATATAATATTATAATAACGGTACATATTATAATTCTCAAAGAAGTTATGTATTTCATTTATAAAGATTTAATTGGCGAACTTGAAATTTTCGATATGTCTTCCCGATATTACTTAGATGATTTTAAAGTGTGACTATATTATTGGAAATATCGAAGAAGTGCAAAATATAACAGATGTTGCCAGAGAGCTCGACATCGCCTACATTGTTGTTTTACGGCTGTGGCAAGCATTTAAAGAAACTGACATGTCGAAAGGCGAAAGATTAGCTCGATATATGAAGGGAAACCAGAGCGTAGAAACTGACATGTGTAGAAACTGACATGTGTAGCAATTGTCACGAGGGAGGTCTTGTTAGAAGTACGACGCCAGCAGGAGAAGATACATTGTCCTATCGGCAAAAAGGGACCGACCACCACAGCTCAGCATGAGGCAAATCAGTTTCTTGCTACCTCGGGATAGCGATTTTCCCAAAAATCTGTAGCCAGACGTTTGGGAGAAGGATGATTAGTCGAAGGGACGTCCACAGACCTGACTAATGAAGGACGTCCACAGACCTGTTGTGTGTGTCCCATTGTCTAGACTGCGCCGCACCGCCCGTTTGCAATGGTGTCGTGGGCATCGCAATTGGACCGAACTGGACTGGACGTGCGTACTATTCTCAGATGAGTGTAGGTTCATTCTGTCATCGGATTGAGATTGGTATTGCTTATCGTCCAGAATATATCCAGGAAATGGACCGATATCCGACATGCAGTATCATGGTATGGGCCGATATCATGATCAATGGTCGCACGCCCCTACAAGTGGTTGCAACTGGGACTATGACCGGCCAACGATACATTGACGAAGTTCTACTGCCTCATGCTTGCCTTTTCCGTGGTGATGTCAGTGATAAATTTGTTTTCATGGACGACAACTCACCATGTCATCGATCACTCTCTGTTCCGGCTTGACTACTCAGCGAGGGTATTTAATGCCTCGTATGACCAGCACGTTCTCCAGATCTAAACCCCATTGAAAATGTTTGTGATGATTTGGGGAGTCGACTTGCTGGTCGAAAATATCCCTCAACACACAAGAACACCCTCATCCGTGCACTGACAGAGGAGTGGGATAACTTGACTCAACAGCTGCTGGACAATGTTGTGCAAAGCATGACCCGACGTGTGGAATGTTGCATCGCATTTCACGGTATTCATATCTCGTACGGACACCTTTCTTAATGGTGGCTGCTGTCGTTCATATGCATTTTCCCATTTCTCCATACACAGCATCAAATGAGCACTTTTTTCCTTTCAGATATCTCAACCTTCTGTATTTTCCAGAATAATAAACGATCTTTATTCTAATGCCCGAACAGTGTGGCAACAATATTTTATCTTGCTGGGCCTCCACCTTCGCTTAATATGTTGTGCTACACACACACACACACACACGCATATATATATATATATATATATATATATATATATATACACATGACCTATGTAGTTCTGTCTTTCTCTCTCCATATATATTTTCTTCCCAAACTTTTCGACTTACTAGAGGATGTAGCGTATCTATTAGCTATATACATTTGTTGCATTTGTTGTATTACATATTATGTCGCAAATACTTGCTTTGAAAAGTTTGGAGATTTACTGTCACCAATACAATCGAGTATTGGAATCCTTTGCAAATGGTACATCTATGATCCTCTAAAAATAAATAATTCGTTTCATAGCAAAATACAAAGGTGGAATAGGAAATTATTGTTTCAAAATAAAAAAATTATACATTGAAAAAGTAACCTTTGTTTTTATTTTTGTATAATCATTGTGTGGGTAATGTTTATTGGGATAGAACATTTTCTTCGAGATCCGTTATTTAAAATATGTTGATCCAATCATTATCTGAAGGAAATAGTATGTTTATTACATACAATTATATATCTCTAATTATTTTTAAATCCAAGAAATAAATGCAGGGAAAACAATTCGATACGAAAGAGAAGATAAACATTTGTGTTGACTAGAAAGAAATAACATTTATATTGGTTTACATAAATAACAAGAACAATGCGGGTTCTCTGTGTAGGTCTCAAAATTGATTTTAAAATGGGACTTTAGTATACAGTATACTGAATAAATATTGCATCTGATAAACGGTTTGCGAATTTCATTTACAATTTTTAAACAGTTCACTCTGTTTGCAATTAAGACTATATTTTATGCTGAGGTTAAATGATTGCTTTTATTAGTTTAAGTACATGTTTATTTATCACAAATATTATATTTATATATATATATATATATATATATATATATATATATATATATATATATATATATAATATATATATATATATATATATATATATATATATATATATATATATATATATATATATATATACAGGGTGTCCCGAAAGTTCCGGACCGGCGCAATATCTCGAGAAATACACTTCGGATCGTCGCTGAAGTGAACGGTTAGCGGGGGTGGGGATCAATTTTAGCATCATTGGCTAGTTTTTTTTTAAATAATGAACACGTAATTTTTTATTTTTCTATCCGACGTGTATTTCGAGACATTCCCATTTTTAAACGTTGGTGCCCCACTTCCGTTTCTTCTCGATTATAGCGCCGTTTGTGGGAGCAAAAATCAAAAATCGTAGGTCAAATGTTTGTAATTTTTTCTGGAGAATACAAATCTGTAATAAAAAATGGGGGTTCCCATTGAAAATTTCAAAGTTGACCCACGCCCATCTTCCCAGAAGGGGGCAGGGGGTCAATTTTGGTATCATTGGACAGCTTTTCTAAAAATATTGAATACATGTTTTTTTATTTTTTAATCCGAATTGTATTTCTCGAGATATTGCGCCGTTCTGGAACTTTCTGGACACCCTGTATATATATATATATGTATATATATATAGGGGTGGTCATAAAAAACGTTTCCAATATATGAACCCCTAGCGGCCTAACCGCTAAACCAATCGGAAGGAAATTTCAGATATTGGTATTTGAAGGTATGCACTCGAGATTATGATGATTTCAAACAATAGAGCTTTCCCGGTTACGGTTACAGTGAAAAAATTTCGGGATTTTCGATTTGCAACCCCCACTTTTTTCCTTCGCAAACTGATCAGCGTATTGAAAAACCATAAATAGCGTTGGAACGATACACATATGACGAAAATTGGCGGCGTAAAACATTTGCAAAGAAGAGCATTGTAAAGGACCAATGACAACATAAGAGAGGAGAGGGAAAAACTATTATTGGAATTACAAGTTTTCAACGTGACCCCTTTCGCAGACGATAACACATTGCATGCGGAAGATTGTTGACAACAATGACGAGCAGGGGGAATCTGTATAATTTCACTTTTATGGCATATTTCAATTCTGACAAATCTCGTGGATTTAATTTGTACTCCTTAGATTTCAGATAACCCCAGAACCACAAATCCATCGGAGTGAGGTCGGGGGGTCGCGGTGGCCACGAAACTGCAAAGTTACGGGAGATGACTCTATCACCAAAGTTCTGTTGCAGAACTTATCGAACACATGTAGTGACGTGTTGAAGTGTTGAAAACCCAGACCGCACGGCAGACCCGAAGGCTTACTGTTGCTAAGTGTGTGGCCGGGAACTTTATTTTAGATCCAAAACATTACAATACAGGTTAAAATTGAATCACAACACCAGAAGTTACAACAAGACAAGCAAAAGATTGGCAACGACAAAACAAAACATAAAAACAATACAATACAAGCGAGACATAAGACTTAAAAATGAAAAGAGGGGAAAACCCAGAAGGGTAAAAAACTCTAGCACAAAATACAAAGAAGTACGCAAACAGAGAAACATAACAAAAAACATAACACATTACACGAAACACAAAATTTAGGGTAAATACCACGTGAACTCCCAGGGAGAGGAAATATAGTACAGTAGGAATATACAAATGTATGTACACCGTAGACTCCAAGGGAGAAGGTGGGCGGGTTAAAACCGAAGGAATGTAATTATGTACAAAAAGTGAGCAGGAATATACAGTAATATACAATTATATACAGAGAGGGGAACAGTGTGAGAAACATAGATCAAGGAGAACCGGAGAACTCACAGGTCGATCAAGAGCCTTTGTTAGAGATTTCTCGAGCGACGAGAATACAATTTTTAATTCTAAGAATCGAGGATTTATTTTTGCAAAAGTTGGCGAACCAGGCCGCAGAGTTAGCATCAGAGGGACGGGAAAGATGGAAGGGTTTGAAAACCGGGCAGGAAAAAAGAAAATGGTCGGCATCACCATAGCTATTGCAGACACAGTTTGAGGAAGATTCATGCTTGAAAAAGTAGAGGTAGTCCAAGAAGGGGCCGTGGCCCGTAATAAAGTATGTTAAAAATATGTTGGAAATTAGAAGGTTTGTATCAACAATGGGGAGGAATTTTGAGATTCTTGCTGTTTCATGGGAACGGAGAGAAATGCATTCATTCAGATAAGTCTGCCAAATTTTAAGAAGAAGGTTTTTACATTATTTTTTGAGGGCCAACGGCCGTACCGTGCTGAAAACACCGGTTCTCGTTAGATCACCGAAGTGAAGCAGCATCGGGCGCGGTTAGTACTTGGTGGGTGACCACCTCGGAACGCCGCGTGCTGTTGGCCATCTCGGGTGCGGTATCCCCGTGGTTTGCGCGCTAGATTTGCACGATGTCACAAATGCCGCCGTGTTCATGCGGAGTACGATCACGTTAAACATGTGGGTCCGTAAGTCCTTCCGAGAGGTTGGTGGTAGGGGAAGGAGGGTACGGTCCCTGTGGATGCCTCCCCCACTGGGTTCCGGTCTAAATTGGGTGGCACTTCCCGGCCGTCCATGCAGTTACCTTACACCTTTCTGGTAGGTCGGACGGTCTGGGTCTCAACAACAACAACATTATTTTTTGAGATGAAAATAGGGAAATGGGATTTGAAGAGGGGTACTAGAGATGGTGGCTAATTTAGCATGATGGTCTGGGACCTCGTTGCATAGGTTGTTGTCATGAGATTTAACCCATGAAAGATTGATGAGATTTTTTGAAAAATTGGCTTTGGTTTTAATGTTAATAAAAAAGTTTGATTTGTTTTTGATTGAGTTTAGTGCCGAAATAGAGGCGAGGCTGTTTGAAAAATGTTGACTTTTAAATTGTTTTCTTTAGCCCAAGAAATGGCAAAGTCGATAGCTGCAATTTCAGCCTGAAATACAGTATTCTCGCCGCTAAGTTTAAAGGAGTAAACCCTGTCCAGGACATCTTGTTTAAATATGCAAACGGCGAATCCAGTGTTTCCGTCAATTGAGGAGCCGTCTGTGTAGGTATTAATATTGGAAAAATAAAGAGGATCATGGGGCTGAAAAAGGGCGATGCGGTTTGAAGGATGATAATTTGAAAGGGGTGAATTAAAATCAAAAAGAGAAGGGTCTGGTATGTTTGTATCAGTTAAAGAAAGTAAGTGATGTTTCCAGAATATGTATTTCGAATGTTGAATTTTTATTACTAGATGAATGGGGGAAATGCCGGTCAGGGAGAAAAGAGAGATGTTAGAAGAGGTTCTAAAGCCGGTGGAGATTTTAAGTAAGAAGACCCTTTGAAGAGAAAGTAAGTTTTTAATTTGAGCCCCAGTAAGGTTACTATCCCATATACCTGCCCCATAGGAAATAATCTTTTCAATAACCGACAGGTACCAGACCTTTAAAAATGATTTATTTACTCCCCAGTTACAGCCCGCAAGTTTACCAAAGGTAGAAGCGATCTTACAACATCTCTCTTTAAGGAAGAAAACATGAGCGCTCCACTTAAAGTTATTGTCTAAGATTAATCCTAAAAATTTCAGATTTCTGGAGATTTTAATTTTGTTACCATCAATTTTGAAAGTGGGGTTTCACTTGATTTTGAATTTAGACTTGTTAAAGATAATTGCGTTACATTTTTCATGAGATATTTCAAGTTTCAGACTAGCGAGAGAATCTAAAACTGTTTTTAAAAGATGGTTGGTATTTGTTGCAAGGGAGCAGAGGGTAGGACCAACAGTTACCACCGCGAAATCATCCGCGAAGGCCTGTAACTAGTGGTGGTCGTTATTTAGAAGAAGTATTTTGTTGAAGTAGATACGCCGCAGGATAGCAGAGATTACTGAACCCTGTGGGGCGCCACAAGAAATATGTTTTGAGAAAACAGAAGAGCAGTCGATGAAAGATACACTTTTGTTTTGAAGATAAGAGAAGATGAAGTTTTGGTAGGATGGAGGAAGGTTTATTTGGTTGAGGGTGCTGGGAAGAATATCCCAGTTCAAGTTATCGAAAGCCCCGCGGATGTATACGGTGGTAAGGGAGACTACGGTGGTAAGGATGTAGCGACCTGTGGAGGAGCATCCATACAATGTCATTAACTACATATCGCTGCCGCAATTCTGGAATTGCATAATTCTGCAACATCATTTTATACCGAGGACATGTGATGGAGAACGTTTGCATACCATTGGAAGTGACCTCTTCGAAGAAGTACTGACCAAGAACGAATGTGCTTGTGATGCCGCACCGCACAGTCACTTTAGCTTCGTGTAAAGGGACTGATGCCACATCGTGAGGATTTTGGTCAGCCCAGTGAACGCAGTTATTGGAGTTTACGTTCCCAGCTAAGGAGAAATATGCCTCATCCGTCCATAATATCCGCAGCGGCCACCTGCTGTCTTCATCATATCTGATGAGGAACAGACCAGAGATACTTGAGGACTGTGGTTTTCGTTATATCCAAATTGCGGGCAACATTTCTTGCAGCACGCAATGGACCTGCAGTAATCGTAATATGCGCTTCCGAAATAACTTCAACATGCCAGATCGCGATCTATCACATGTGCATCCAGTTTCCTCAAAATGTTTTACCAAATCACGTACAGTTTGTACGGAACATGGACCTCGTCTTAGCTTATGATTTCGCCGATAAACTCGTACTGCTTCAGCAGAGATTTTCCCGTTCAGATAAAACAGCTTTATCAATTCACCTCGTTGTTTCCCTGTAAGTGTCATGTTATTGGCACGTTCGAACACCTGATTATAGAAGCAATCTTCCTACACAGCTTATTAAAAATTTTCCACAACCAATGCTTTGCACGTGGTATTTTGTGATTGGTGCTTCTTCTGTCTATGCCTGTGAATTATGTAAAGTGAGTCAATGCACCTCCTCTCTGTGTTTTTATAGGTCCTTTACAATGCTCTTCTTTGTAAACGTTTTACGCCGCCAATTTTCGTCATACGTGTATCGTTCCAACGCCATTTATGGTTTTTCAATGCGCTGATCAATTTGCGCAGGAGAAAAGTGGGTGTTACCATTTGAAAATTTCGAATTTTTTTAACTGTAACCGCAACCGTGAGAACTCTATTTATTGAAATCATCATAATCTCGAGCGCATACCTTTAAATAACAATATCTGAAATTCCATTTTGATTGGTTGAGCGGATTGGCTGCTACCGTTTCATATATCGGGGAAGTTTTATTATGACCACTCTCTCTACATATATAATGTATATATATATATATATATATATATATATATATATATATATATATACTATATATATAAATATATACAGCACCTGTATATATATATATATATATATATATAGAGAGAGAGAGATACGTGGTGATTCAAATGAGATGGTCCAAACTTTACGAGGTGGTAGTACACACCGATCCAAGTATTTTTCGTCATAGTTTACCGTGTCGGAAATTAAACGTAAATGCTTTAAGTGCGCTTACTTTTTGGGAAACGGGCCATAAAAGCGTCATTTTGGATATTATTATCTAGTTAAAGAAGAAAACCGCGTATGTACGTTTCATCTGGGGAAGAAAAGTTTCATTATGACAATTGTCGTAACACCGAATATACGGCCTTATCAGTTTGCAACAGTTATTCGCAGCTCCAACATTTGAGATGATTGGAAGAATTTATAAATAGGGAATAAGCCGATATTCATTTCGTCTATGGAACTGCAAATGGGAATGGCGGAGAGTTACAGCGACTGTATGGTGAACGTCTCCCCCATAGTCAGTTACCCAATAGCAAAGCATTCGAACGTCTGCGTCGGTAGCTCTGTGAATCGGGATCCTTTCTACCTACTAGGTCTGATGAAAGTCGTGCAGTAGAACGTCAAATGTGGAACAAGCGATTCTAGATATGATAGCAGTTCCGCCAGCCACAAGCACGAGAGCAATGGGGCATGCTCTTGGTGTGCCACAATCCACGGAATGCCGTGTTCTGCATGGGGAACAGTTACACTCACACCATCTCTCGGCGGTCTAATCAGCTATCTAAATCCTCGGATGAGTCGGGTGGCCTGGGTATTCAAGCCATACCATCTCCAGTGAATTCACTACCGGACTATCCTCGTCGGGTGCAGTTCGCCCGCTGGTTCCCTGGACAGAGAGCGACACAACCAAATTTTCCGGTGACTGTGCTTTTTACGGGTAAAGGCACCTTTGCACGTGATGACACACTTAATATCCATAGCGAACATGCGGGGGTGAGTGTAAACCTACATGCAACATATCCACATGCGCATCAGCGACGATTCTCTGTCAATGTGGGGGCAGGAATCGTCTGCGACCTCCTAATATGGTCTTATCTTATGCCGAAACGACTTGATGGGAGAATGTACTGTGTTTTCCTGGAGGTCTTATCGGAATTGCTGGAGGATGTTCAAACAGACATCCGCTGGCGTGTGTGGCTCCAGCACAATGAAGCACCAACCCATTTTGGGCATGAGGTAAAGAACTATCTGGACGTCACTTTTTTGGGCGGAGGAATTGGGTGAGGTGGTTCCATAGCTTGACCCCCACGATCGCCCGATCTGTAGTGTATTGACTTGTTTCTGCGGGGATATCTCAAGAGTCTTATAACGCTACCTTAAATCTGAAGAGGAAATCGTAACCAAAATGTATACCGCTGCTGCCGAAGTGCGAAGCCATTAAGCGCCCACTGGCTCCTTTACGTTTCAATTCCGACCCGAAAAGCTATGACGAAAAATGCTTGATTTGTTGTATACTATCACCTCGTAAAGTTTGTCCCATTATGTTTTGATCATGTGGACCAATGATACATATTTTTCAAATATTTTCTTGTAAAATTTGCAAAAAGAAAAAAAAAACCTACTAAAAATTGATATTCTGGTATAAAAAATTTGAGGTGCGCTACTCTAATAAATTTCACCTCAAAAGAAGTGAATTAATGACATTATATAGGGAACGTCATGCCTACGTCAGATTCTTATTTCTTGTTGCTTGTTATAAACACTTTATACCTTTTAATGCATTTCTTTTAATATATTTTAAATGTGGATATCATTGAAGAAATTTGGTGATAATTCAGATAAATAGTTATATTTGGATGATATTTTCTATTATTGCTTCGGTATTACGAACTAAAAGTTGTGAATAATATGTTAAAATGATTTTAACATAAATGCATATTTTAAAAAGAAACATACGTCACTGGCTCTAATGCGAAGCTTTCATGTGTAAAATTATATTTATTAAAATTATTGCATAGAAAAATTTAATTATATTCTGTCGTGATTTGTACTGACCAAGTGAATGCTCTCATTCACGCTTAACTGATTTACATATTGCGCAATGGAGGATGAATTGGAGGATTTAGTGAAATTTGACGATTTCTAAAGTTGTGTAAGACGTAATATATTTCTCATTTCTTTGAACAAAAGATAATATGTACCTTTGTTCTGTAATTTATTAATTTCACAATTATAGGAAACATTTAAAACTAATGCATTGACAATTATTTTATGAAATACTCTTATGGCAATTTATTTAAATATATGATTTATAATACGTTTCGTTAGCATTTCCATTTTATTATATTAGCTAACAGTTAATTTTATTTATCCACAATGTATTCAAAATTACAGCTATACTTTTAAATAATAAAACATTTGTTTCTAAGGTATTAAGACTCTTGGAATTTTATATGAGGGTTTTTTAAAATGTGTTTGCATTCCGCTCTTAAAGAAAGTATTTGTTTCTCGTCAAAAGCACGTTTACTCTAAATTGAATTCTAGACATTTTCAGGGATACTGATTGCAAAAATCATTTCAGCAGTCCATTTGAATTTTGGTCTATCCACGAGCTATCAATTGAACAAACTTCTCTGTTTCAACCAAAGAAAATACATTTGAATGAACAACTAATTAGCGGTAAATTTTTTCGGCTTATAGCGCATTGTTTCAGTTATTGCTCTTATCATTTATTGAAATTGGATATTTATACGTGAAGCTAATATTATTTTATCCATATTAACAGTTGACATATGCATCGGTTATTTACAATCTGGATATTCACAATCTGTGGGTATTTACAATCTGGAGTATATTAAATGCAAAACAGCAAACATAAATGCCAGTTTGAATATCTATAATACAAAAACAACATTGCAACATATTACACTTGAATTATTAACACACGTTTTTATAAATAAATATTGTAATGACCTAAAACGAAAATTAAAATAGTATACGGGAATGTATTTATTAATCTATGTGGCACACCCAGCATATTCTAAAAATTTTAATATTTAAGAGACAAATTGAAAAGAAACAAAATCTACATAATACCACAAATGTGTATAAAGTGTCAGATTGTTTTCTGAATAGCATAATTTAAGTGATTTGGATCATTGTTCAAGCTCGGTATATCCAAGAACAGACATTTTTATCACGTGTGAATTACGACATTGCAGCATATTTCAGTATCAACCAAGCTAGAGGAAAGTAACTAGGAGGATACGAAAAACCAATTATTAAGTTGCCGTAAATTTTAAAGAAGCCAGTCTCAAAATATCTCTAAGCCAATCAGGAAGTTGGAGGTGATAAGCTGAATATATGCCTTCAAGGGAGAATGTGGAGTGAAAACTGGAGTGAGTTTACGCAGTACATTTTCCCATGAATTTGAAATTATCATTCAGAGCCGTAGAGTTTGTTCTTGCCTTTTACTCAGATGGAGTTGGTCACGTGACTACCCTGATTACATACCATTGCAGAATTTTGATCTACTCGGGATCCATTGTAATGGACTTTAATAAAAATTCCAAAGATAAAAATCTGATGTGGGCAGCACATGTCTTCCCCTGCAGACTAATATTCACGTTCTCTTTATTTTAATTAAATTTAGTTCATTTTTAATTCAATTTTTGTTCTCATTTGATAACTGAACTTATTTTCAATGGTGGAGTAGAGAAAATACGAAAAAATTAAAATATCTCAAGAACGGCTAGTTCTAGTGTAATGAGGTTGGTCTTATTCTTTTCTTCGTTAGAAATTACGTATTAAACAAGCATTTAATGAATATATTTGATAATACGTAGTTTTTTAGTTTAGATTTAGCCGATTGGCCATTTTGCAAAAAAGGCAGGTTATTTTTTTCGAATCATACCAAAATCTAATCAGCACCAAAGTTTCCCACAAGTGACTTATCTATCGAATTTTGTGAAATTCGGTTAATTAGTGTTTCAGCTAGAGTGGATTCATGCTTTTGCGGGCCATTTCGCCAAAAAGGCGGGTTCTTTTATCAGAAACCGTACCCAAAACTAAACATCGCAAGATTCGTCCTCAGGTGACTTACCTACCAAATTTTATGAAATTCGGTCCATTAGCTTTTGAGTTAGAGTGGATACAAAATCTGCACAGACATACAGACACACAGTCAGAAAGACACACAGGCACACAGACACACAGGCACACAGACACAAACACACTGACGTCACTCTAAAAATAGTTTTTTCCTATTCTAGAGGTTTCGAAATGTGTAGATCCGTCGAAAACTCGAGTTGAGATTTTCGACATGATTCCAATACTTTCCCTATACATTACCATGTATTGCAGGGAAAGTAAAAATTGACCTGATATACATGAAGACTGGCACATACCTCTGTATCTCGTGTATGTAGCTCAGCATGACTGTCAGCTGTTCAGATACGTTTTATGATATTTGGAATCAGTCTTCGTCTTTTTCTATAACATTCTCAATACTCAAGTGAATAACGACTTTCTCTGAATAACACTGTTTGAAAATCACGCTATTTCATCTCGTGAATAATCATTCCATTGAAATCACGAACCTCTCACTTAACACGTTTTTTTTATCATTTTTCAATTATATTCTTTGACTTTCCTCCTTGCAGCAATAAAACACAGATGCAGGAAGTAAAAATAAACACATTTCTGTGTACTCATTCAAAATACAGCAGCTGGTTGCGTAACTAAATATAGAAAGATACAAAACAGCTAGTATTGCACATGCCCATTATTTTAATACAACATATCATTAATGAATTTTGACGCGTCTGGTGATATACTATTAACTAATCAGTGAAAGATAGATAAATCGTCGATGCTTACTCAACTTGTGTGATGATCCTGTACATCACTATTTCGCATTGAAAGAAGTGAAATCACTTCATTAAGTGAATAAAGTCATGTGCTTCAGATTTTTTAAGTATTAACCGAAACCCAAGGATAGCTCGGTATCCCACAATATATCTATTTTGCAACTTATTTTATTCAAATTCAATAAATGGTTTTCGAAATAGTCACGACAATGATAGATACAGATATGTAGAGACATACAAACATATATACACCTAGATTCACACTCAGATTGTGTACTGAAAGTATATCTTCTTGTTTTCTATTTATAATTCCGTACTACTTTGCAGTACTTTTATAATACATATGATGTGTATAATAATGAAAGTAAAAATGAATTTTCTGAAGGCGGAAACTGGTGCCATCAATAGATAATGCGAAATGATCTTTGAACTTTGCTTCATAAATCAAACGCGAATGCTTAAGGATATTTTGTTTTGAATACGGTTTGCATTCTTAAAAAATATCCATTTTATATTTTCTAAAATGGGCGATATATCTTGGGAGAAAATTCGGTTTAAAAATTCATTTCCTATTTGTTGCAATACAACATACATTGATATGCGAATCAAAATATATTGAAGTTAACAAAAATTGAGATATACAATTCATTTGGAACAAAATAATTCCAAAATATCAACATGCATGCATACATAATATATGACGAATATTTGCAAATTGCAAATTGAAAATTTCATTGAAAAACAAATATTTAAATTTGGCTGAATATTTCGATCAGAATTGTGTACTACAGGGTGTTTCACGCCCACTCGGCCCCTGATTGGGAAGGCCAGAAGTAACGTGGTTACAGTAAGTCATGAAATTTGACCTTCTGTAACCACGCTTCTTATATACCAAGATATATCCATGTCAAATTTCATTTAATTGCGTACATTAGTTTGAATTTATAGGAGAAAATAGGGGACTGAAAGCGAGTAAAACACCTTGTATATCAAAGTGATTTTCATCGTCCTTTATTAAACTCTTTTACACAACACCAAATTTCCCGGCCACACACTTAGCAACAGTAAGCCTTCGGGTCTGTCGTGTGGTCTAGGTTTTCAACACTTCAACACAACACCAAATGGCAATAAAAAAATCTAATGTGAGCAACACCTGACTTTCCTTATGTAATGCAATGAATATACTACTTTTACAGTAAAAAAATAATGTATCAGATCCACGGCTGTATCGTTGAAGTGTAAATTTAGCGATTTTCCGGAAAACAGCATGTAAAACTATTTCAAAGTACCCAATTAACTTACATTTCGTGCAACTCTAAATAAACAATCATCAATATTGATAGTATCCTCAAAAACCAATATAGTCCATATATTAAAATATTTTATATTTATTAATTCATCAATTAGGTGTCATTTTAATTAATTCATCATCATTTTTATCGAAAATTTGCACAATTAGGTGTCGCCCCGTGGTTGAGTTTCAGCCATATAGGTTGCTAGGAGACTTCAGGAGGTTTCGCAAAAACTGAGCACCACTTCATTTTGCCCGTTAAAGGATTCAATCACGTGGTTGATATTGTAAGTGTGCAAATACTCATCCTAATCCATAGGAAAGCTATTGGAAGTCTGATTATTTTAGAAAAAAATTCCATATGGATCAAAAATCCTGCTACGTTTAGTTCAGTCTGATGGTCGATATTATAAATGTTCAAATATTCAACAATTTACGTCACCTGGGAGACTTCTGGAGGGATAACCTTCCCGGGAAAGTGTGAATCGAAAATCGTGCTCTGTCCCATGCATATGCAAATAAGTGTATAAAGATTCTGGATTACAGAATATCAAGTGGATCCGAAAAGACACAAATAAGTTGAACAATTTTTACATAGCTAATTTCGCCAAAATAGTTTTCAATTTTCTAATACAATTATTATTTACGTGTATTTTAACAATTAATTAGTATTGAAAATATATCATTTTGAAACTATATCGATATACTATCCATGGAAGGATTAATTTTGTATATTTATATCTTAAAAATCCCAGACCTAGAAATTTTGCCACAAATAAAGAGTCGTTTAGTAAAAAATAGTTAAACGTGTGGGCTGTATACGGAACAAACACACATACTTCCATATCTTATATGGATAAATTCGCATTATTGAAGATATCTTTAAATTCAATTCCATTTGAAATAACAACTCTAATATTCATCAATATAATTCTTAAGATTTGCCTTAATTTAAGCTGATAATTTCCATTTTTCATTCAAATCTTCAAATTTAGTTATGAGATACAATGTGCGTGGTCTTCGTTTGCTACTGAATTCAAAACTACTTCAATACTGATATCTGTCTCCGAACAAAGTCGCATTTTGAAAATTTGTAATTATAATCTCTGGGACATATCTTTCAATTTCGATGCCACATTTACATTGCAAATTAAACATGGGAACATGTAATTACGTATTTTCTACATCTGAAGCTTAATATATGTTTTATCGTTCTGCATGAAATGATGAATGTATTGAAGTTTTGTTCGTACGGCATACAAGTTTATGCTGCAAAATTGAGAAGCAAGTTTAAGAACTTAGTTAAAGTACAAAGTTCAAAATTAGATATAGAACCGACTTGTTTTATGTTTGTCAGTAAACATAAAATGTACAGGTGGAAAGTACAGAAGTGAAAAATTGATTTATTAACTTATTAGAAACTTTTTTTATCTTATTATAAAAATAAAATTTAAAATTGAAATGTTTTATTAAATTAATATATAAATATTAAACGTCTGCATAAATTTATATTCATGAGATGGTTTCATTATAACAAAAAAACTTCACACACCTCTCTGCAAGGAATTAAAAGTAATTTGGACGGAGTGGTATAGAAGTTAGTGTAACTGTGTGCAGATCCAGAAACCCGCGATATAGGAGTAGGATTTTAGCTACTGTAGCAACATGCTATTTTAGTACAATGTTCTTAAATTTTAAGTCGGATGTGTCGTATGACAGAAATTATCAGCAGCAAAACGTATTGTGTAGCAGTAAAAAAATAGTGTTACCCAGTGTTATGTTAAATAGTGTTAGTGAGTTGACGGTAAAATGTAGTGTTACGCATTGCATATTTATGCTGAACGTCACTCCTTTTCCATATTTAGACGTCGAAAATGTTGATGTATGTGTTGTATATGACGATCGTACAAGATACCTAAGGAGAGGTGCGACAATCCAGTGGTTAGTGAACTAGATGCAATATTGCCTTTGTCGAAACGAATTCGATTTCGGGCCCTGCTCAAACTGTTCCATGTTCAAACAAAATACGGGCATGTCACATATGTGAGTCCGTAATTAATACCTGAAATTGGTGTTAGGGAAAGGAGGGTATATTCACTGTGGCTTGCTACCCCCCACCCCCACCCACACCCACACACTGGGTTCCTGTCTAAATTGGATGGCACTCTCCCGGTCGTCCAAACATATAACTAACATTTTCAAGTAGATCGGAGGGTCTGGGTCGAAAAATAAATGATTTACTGAAATGCTTTATTTTGTTATTTCTTGGGGGGTAAATCAGAGTTTCGATACATTAATAGAATGCAGTTTATTTCATATGGATCATATCACAAACGACCGAGTTATTGACGATGAAACATTTGGATGTAACGGTTTCACTCCACTGGGTGAATGTTTGGTGGACGTAAGCGATAAGCTCATATTGGTGTATAGCACATATACCGATACAGATAGGTCTTAGATCAAAAATTAAACTATTTTAATTTTCTTCCAGAATTAGTTTATAACACAGTTTTCAGAGTATATGTGTAGGGATAGTCTAGTAATTAACGCTTAGGGATTGCACTCGGAGGACCACACTGCGAATCCTGGCGTCATTCAAAACTTCCCTGCGTCTAATAGGAGTAGATACGATATATCCGTAGGTTAATTCTATCCGAGAGATTATGGGTAGTGGATTAATAGTACGGTCCTTGTGGTTTCCATCATATTATATCCCTGTTTAAATTGGATAATACTTTTTCGGCCGTCGAAACATATACCCTACACTTCTATGAGGATCAAGTGGTCTAAACAGAAAAAATAGAGCTTAAAGGGACTGTATAATCGAAAGAAAAACTAAATATTTTGGGTTTTGTAATGGGTTACTGAAAGCATAGTGTTGTTTTTCTTACATAATTTCGTTTCATTTCTGTCACATTTATTCCATGGTTTACACTGATACTGACATATTCCTAATTCTGTTTATTTTATCATGTCAATAAACATTCAACGATGACAAATTTATATAACTTCTATTGAAATTTATGAAATATTTCTTTAAGTCGCCAAGTTCTTAGCAGATCTACAAAATTCGAGAATTTTTTTGAACTCGCTTAAAATCCCCAAATTGGCGATATTTCACCAAATTCATCACAGTCTTCGAATTCGTTGCCGAGGTTACAAGAAGAGAACCTTAAAATTATAACAATGATCTCTTGTTAAGTATTCGGAACACTATGTTGGCACTCCCGTTACATAATTTATTTTTATCCCCTCTAAATGTACTACGTGCATCACGTATTAAGATGTTTATATTTTTATAAAAAAATGTTTTCAAAATTGATGCACATGGCAGGTTTTTTCGGTCATATTGCAACTATCGACTTTTCATGTATGAAGAGCTTACTCGCAGACCGATCTACTGCCATGGATGATTGGAATTGCAAAGTCAACCTGATTACTAATTTGCGAATCACCCTCTATATTAAGATTCTAAGAATATTTACTGTGATATTACAGCTTCTTGCAGCATAAGATCAGACATCTTGAAACATTGAACAGCATGATTTGCATGAATGATTTTTCATCACGGCAGAAGTTCTCAACACCTGAAATATGAAAAGATTGCGAAACGTACTTTGCGATGAGATAGGTACTTGGTATTTGGAATAAAGGCATCTCGTTTAATAGTAAGAATGGGCAAATTCACTCTTTTAGAATATATTTTTTATGGACGCCGTATAGCAATTTTTTTTTCATTTGCTGAATGGATGGGAAACGCATTTTTTATATGAAACATAGTAGGAGGCGGTGTATAGCAAATATGGAAACATATATGACTTAAATGAAACTGATGTATGTAAGGAAAGCAACATCACATTGTTATGAATGAGTAACATTGTTATAATTTGATGATTCCGTTATGATTTCTGATAGATTTGACTTCGCGACAAATTCGGTCACATGGACAATAAATTTGGCGATATATTATCAACGACGACTTTGGGTAGGTTTAGAAACTTCTCGATTTATGTAGGTTGGTTTCATACAAATATCAGCCGAAATCAATGCATTACACAATGTATCATTTTTCATCTGATCATATATAATATTTAAGCTCTTTTAAAAACCAGACAGAGACAGCACACATACAGACAACCTTTCTTATGATGTATATGTAGTGTTGCTATATGCTGAAGTTTGGAGATGGTTGCCAGATGTTACAGTTTATCATTTCGCGACTTTTCGAAGATTCGTGAACTACTTTGTAATAACGAATATTCTATGAAATTCGTCTCCTGGAAATTTTTACAGCGAGTGAATCATCACCCAGTTGGAACCAGTTGACGCGATACGAGCTGCATTAAACTGTTACATGCATCAATGTTTCGAGAATAGTAGCTGTTGTTTTGTGACATGAGGTGACAAGAGATGTTTGTGATATGAGATGTTTTGAGAAAATTATCCGCTGTTTTGTGAAATTAGTGGAGTATTGAATTGCACTTTCACTGTACATGACATTTGTTTAGTGATTATGGCAGATAGTTATCGAGCTATTTGCTGTATATTGTTTCTGTGCACGTATGCTTGTAAATAAACGAGTTAGTTATCCAGAAATTTGGACTCATTATTGTTAAGACATATCTTCTGGAATTGTGGGTGTACGCTCAGGATACCAAATTAAATAAAGATATCTTTTACCGAAGTTTTCAATTTGCCAAAACTTTGCGAATTATCACTTTTTAATTATGGTAGACATTTGGAGTGTGATACACGGATCAACAGTATAATATCTGCTTCCCGTTAAACGTAAATCGAATTATTCAAGTTATCATTTGAGGCGTTTGCTTATTGCAATTTTGTAGATTTTCTACGGTTTTTGACTTGTTGCTAGATATATTAATTAAATTACAATAAAAATTCTCAGAGCATTTATGCAGCTTACAGTACATAAAATTATATGGCTTTTTGGTAATGAAGCTAGGTATAAGTAATGCACTTTCTCCAACATTTAATATTAATGCAACATGTGATATTATGCAAAATATTACTTCCGCTACTGGCTGGAACTAGTTTTTTTATTAATATTTATTAGTCAAGTTTTATTCAATATAGTAGTACATTAAAACAATTAACTTTATTTTTGATTTCATAAAATGTACAGATTGAAAATGACTTCATTTTTTATCTGTTTATCGGCCACTTAACGCGTTGTAAAATGCAGTCGTTGCCCCGCTCCTGAAAATATTGTTAAACGTTTTTTTTTAGCATGATGATATCTACTTATGAATTTTGTTATCATGATTTATATTTAGAACAAGCAATGCTGGTACTTTATACAGCAAGTACATTTCCAGCATTTTATTTTTTTCTCAATTATTAAAATTTTAACATTTCTATTTTTAAACCGACTTCAAATATAGACATACATACTCCCGCAATGCGTCATGCAAAACAAACAGTTAATTTATATTCTACGATGCTTGCAAATTAATCTTAAACTTTCGCTAGAATTTTCAACTCAATTTCTATGCATTACATTTCATAAACTATGTCAGGGAAAATAAAAATTCTACGCATTCCAATTGATCGTAAAGAACAACTGCAACGTTTATAATAACGAATTATTCAGCCCTGTCTTTATATCAATTGTAACTTTCAAATCACCCTTTAAACCTTGTAATTCGGTAATCACATTCAATGCAGCGAATATACTTTTAGTTCGCTGCCAAATGCAAGACATCCCTTTTAAAACTGGTATCTGCAAAGGAACAAAATTGCATTTTGGAAGTTTGTAATTATAATCTTCGATACATATCTTTCAATTTCGATGCAATGTATGCATATCAAACACGGAAGCACGTAATTAGGTAGTAGTTTCGATGTTCGTAGATTAATCCCAGTTTTAGAGTTCTATTTGAAATGCAAAATATATTGACATTTTGCAGATCAAGTACACGTTTCGTATCGCTAAATTTCGAAACATGTCGTGAAATAAGCAAGTAGTTACAAGTATAAATGAAATATGTGCTTTATGTTTATTACTAAAGCCAAAATTAAGAAATAACAGAGGTGAATTAGACTTTTATGAATTTTAAATTTTGATAGATTTTTCATAATGCCATAGAGTTTAGGCACAGACAAATTATAAACACAAATAAGACATGTTTTATGCGCATTAATATAACCGTATTAGTTTGACATTTTTTATCTCACTTGTTCTCTTATAAAAAAATCCCGCATAGAAGATATATTTAGTGAATTAATTTAAATGTATGTAGTCAATTATTTGAAATTTGAACAACTTTTCTGAGTAAATTAAAAAAAACTGGTTTATAAAATTTTTCCCAATTGTACTAAAATCTAACCAGCACGAATATAACCCTTAACTAACATACCTACCAAATTTTATAAAATATCGTTTAAAAAATTTCGAGTTAGAGTGGATAGAAACACAGATACATTGAACATACATTCAGACACGCACACCAACACACACACACAGACACACACTCATACACAAGCATACGCACACATACACACACACGCACGCACACACACAAACACACCAGTTTCGTGTTCTTGAGAGCCCAAAACGAAAATATGCGAAAACATCAAGTTACGATTTTTGATTTATGATTTCAAAATGTTCACATACATTACTATGTAAATTACATAAAAAACTTCTTTGAAGAAAGTAGGTATATGCCAGTTAGATGACAACGATTGTTTCGAGGCCTTTCTAAACACCCTCTTCAGTCCAAAAAAACAGTATGATCGCGTAACAACCGCTAAGATAAACTGCTTGAAAAAAGTACACATATGTTAATTAGTTGAAGTCAATTGGTTCGAAAGCATTATAGGACCCCTTCTTCAGGTCAGAAGGCAGTATACGCCCTTAACAAGCGTACTGACACAATTGTGGTCATATTTCTTAGAGATTGTTAAAACCGCATTCTGTTCTTTTGGCCCGAAGAAGAGGACATATGATACCCCACAAACAATTGTCGTCATGTAACTGACATATGCCTGTTTTCTAAGTTTTGTATGTTATTTTCCAACAAGCGACAGTTTTATTTCTAGACATTATCATGTGTTTTAAGGAAAGTAAAAGTGTTCCAATGATCAGATTCAACTCGAAAGCAATATGTATAATTGTTTCTTTTAGGAAATAATTGTATGAAAACCGAAAACTTTGATTTTTTATCGAATCACATAAATAATAAAACATTATATCTAATTTTAGTTTTTAACATAATGTATCCATATATAAAATTCCACTGCGCTACGTGCATGTGTTTAGTTACCGTATATAGGCCTATACAGAAGAGGGCATATTTCAAAAAGTGTTCAAAATTGCTTCAGGAGTGTATAAAACGTTTTTAATGTGGAATTATATAAGAGCATCTGATAAAAATGTGACGGGGATGAAACGGAAGTACGTAATGGAAGTACCACCGTATTCTTAGGAATGCCTAACTGGGACGCAATGTTATAATTTGAAGGTCTCGGGATCTTGAATTTGGCAACAAGTTTAAGAGATGTCGCCAACTTCGATTGTTTTGGCGAGTTGTGAAAATTTGTCGAATTTCGTAGATTGTCTATGGGTCTCAAGTTAGGTAATTTTCCCAGAATTTTCCACAAACGGGGTCATCATCGTTATTTCGGTATTGCAGGACATTATACGAGTAAAAGTAGATTGTGAATCATTAGTTTGAGTAAATCCTGAAATAAAATGTGATGAGGATGAAACGAAATTTTGCAACGGTAGTGCGTGCCACTAAGCCTGTAACGCCACACTCACTACAGAATCAAAAAATCTGATTTAGGCAGCTCATGACTCTCCTTGTATAATGCAATAAATTTACTACTTTTACAGTAAAAATAGGTTATTCTTATAGTAGATACTTATATTCTTTCCAATATATTGAATTTTCATGAATTAGTCGTCATTTTCATTGATTTAGAGTCAATTTTACCCATTGGGCGAGATTTTGGATAAGTTGGCAACATTTAAAAAAGTCGCCAAGTTCGGGACATTCCGCCAAATTCGCCCCGCCAAAATCTCGCCAAGCGTTATGGATGGCGAAATAAATTATTCTTATAACAGATAAATGACTAGTGGCGTTCAAATACAAAAGTATTACTCAAAGTATCTTTTCTCATGAATGGAACGAACTAGATCATCAAGAATGATGTCACCAAATTTATCGCATGAGGTTACATATGAAAAGCGAACACGTTTCTCAACAGTTAATATTTTTTTCTTTAATTTATGGGATTTATTTTATAAATTTATTTGAAAAATGTGCAATATGTCGCGAACAGTTCATGCTAGAGTTCTAAAGTTTATGTCAATCATTTTTCAAGGAAAAATTGCATAAGAAATGTCTATTTGAGTAACTTTACTAAAGATTTTGATTATTTGATGAATTTTTCAAAATTTCACTTGAAAATTTAGGTGGTTCTGAACATTCAGTTGTGTTTAAAAGCAATAGGCCTCCAGTATACACGTATTGTAATTTTTGTACCAAATATCATTCGAATCGCTCCATTCGTTCGTAAGATATCGTCTCCACAGACTCACTTACACACACACACACACACACACACGCACATCCCCTCAAAAATGCTCGATTCGCGATCAGGGATGCTTGAAACGTGCTCTCCTGTCGAAAACTCGAATTCGAATTTTCGACGGGAGAGCACGTTTCAAGCACCTCTGATCACGAATAAAACATTTTTGAAGTGATATCTGTATGTGTGTGTGTGAAAGTATGTGTGTGTGTGTGTGTGTGTGTGTGTGTGAGTGTGTGTGTGTGTGTGTGTGTGTTTGTGAGTGCGTCTGTGAAGACGATAACTGACGAACGAATGGACCGATTGGAACGAAATTTGGTACAAAAATCACAATTCGTAAACACTGGAAGTCTATTGTTTTTATGCGCAATTGAAAATTCAGAACATCCCTAAATTTTCGAGTGAAATTTTGAAAAAATCTTTAAAAAATCAAAACCTCTAATAATGTTACGCAAATAGACATTTCTTATGTAATTTTTCATTAGAAAACGATTGATATAAATTTTAGAACACTAACATGAACCGTTCTCGAAATATTGTACATTTTTAAAAAAAATTATGAAAAAGTCATATAAAATAAAAAAAATATTTCCTTTTGAGAAACATGTTCACTTTTCATATGCAATACCATGCGATAAACCGGGTGACATCATTCTCGTGGATCTAGCTCGTTCCATTCATGAAAAAATATACTTTGAGTAATAATTTTGTATTTGAACGCCAATAGTCATTTATCTGCTGTAAGAATAACTTATTTCTTCATCCATAACGCTTGGCGAAATTTTGGCGATGAATTTGGTGGAATGTCGCCAACTTGGCAACTTTTTTAAATGTTGCTAAATTAACGAAAAACTCGCCAAATGGATAAAAATGACCCTAAATCAATGACGACTCATTGATGATGACGACATGGAAAATGATGACTCATTGACGAAAATTCAATATCTTGGAAAGAATATAAATAACTACCATAAAATAATCTATATTTTTTACTGTAAAAGTAGTACATTCATTGCATTATATAAGAAAAGTCATGTGCTGCCCAAATCAGAATTTTTTTCTAATTGCAGTTATATTAAAAAAAAAAATCTGGTACAGTGTAATAAAAGTATAGTGTAATAAAATTATATTTTGCATTTGTGGCATGTGCTGCGACTTCTCTACCAATATGTTATTACGGAAGTTCTATTGGTAGAGTGAATGCAAAGGTTGCATCCAAAAGTTTCATGGTTGATAATGTCATCATGTGTCGTCCGATTTGGGCGACATAAATGGAATTTCATTAATTATAAAAATAACAATTACAAAAATTAAAAAAAAATACTAAAATAAGACAACATTTTCCTATGTCACTTGTGACATCGCAACACACGATACACATTGACCTCTTCTCATTCGAAATATGTGAAGAGAGTGATGTTGCACATCACGAGTTATAGAGTCACGAGATAATAACTATTTCTTTTCCTCTTTTCCTTATTACATTTTTCTACTTTAACAATATTCTCAAGCCAATATTTCCGTTATTCAGCATTATGGATATGCAATGAATAGGAAGGGTAATAATGAGGTGAAAAAACTGATTTTCGGATTTTAATAGAGTTACAAGTTTTGAACATAGGATAATTTCGGGATAGATGCCACATCCGGTTTATATTACGCATCCCCCTAATTCTGAAACTCAGCGTAAAGTGGTAATTCAGTAAACACTAACAGGGAGCCATTTAGTGTTTCAAATGTGTTTGATGGGGCGTGGTAGCCCAGTGGTCAGCACGCGTGAATTGAACTCGGTAGGCCCGGGTTTGATTCAATCCTTTGCCAAAACTGCCGCCGTGTTCACATGGAGTACGATCACGTTAAACGTGTGGGTCCGTAAGTCCTTCCGAGAGGTTGGTGGTAGGGGAAGGAGATAGGTCCCCGTGGATGCCAACCCCACTAGATTCCGGTCTAAATAGAGTGGCTCTTCCAGACCGTCCAAACAGTTAACTTACACCTTTCTGCTATTTCCCGGCCGTCCAATTAGATACTCAAGTCCTCAGGATGGGTCGGACGGTTTGGGTCTTCTACACCTTTCTTCTATTTCGGACGGACTGTGCCTCAACAGGAATAACACGTGTTTGTTAAAAGTACTGTGTTCCTGTGCTAATTGCACCTGAAAATGGCAAATATCTAAAATGAGTTGTAGAATCTATTATGGGATATTTTATTGTGCTACTACAGATTGTAAATTATAACTGAAACTCTAGAAATGTCAGTAGATTCCTTGTTTGGGCGAAGCATAATCTTCGAGTTGCTTGTTTTTATTGTGATTTCGCCATGCTTGAATCCAAGGTCAGGAAACCGCGAGTTGCGGTATCTCTACCACTAGAAATGGATACGCTCAAGAGTTATTAAAAAAACAAGCAACATTTTCATAATTATGCTATTAAATCGATTTCCCATTTTACTCCGTTGTTCATCAATGTCATTATTTTGTCTCTGGTAGTTATATTCTTAAACCCAGTTTAAAATAAAAAAGCAAACATTTCGCGAATTTAGTGAATTTTCTATATAATACAAATATGCAATTTCAGTGTTTCAATCTTTTATATATTTGAATATACATATTTTTTAAGATATATATATATATATATATATATATATATATATATATATATATGGTACGCCCATTAAAATTCATTTATGTTAAATGCCGAGAATCTCCCTTATAGTGCGGAGTAAGACGCAACTCATCCGGGAGAGATGCCCCGTTAAATGTGTTTGCAAAATAAAGAATAATTTCTTATTAAGAATTTCAAAATTTATTTTATCATAATATATATGGTTTTTAAGTGTAAATAAATTATTATGACTATATAAGTTTATTGTTTGTGCACAACGGGTGTCAGAATATTGATTTAAAAAAACTGATGTGAGAATGCGAATATGATTACGATTATGAGAAGGATCCAATTTTAGATTTCGAATATGATTACAATTGCGATGAATATATAATTTTAGATGTTAAATATGATTACAATGCCATTACTTATTCACAATTTGTGATTATGGATACCGTTACACACAAAAAAAAATCTGATGTGGGCAGCACATGACTTTCAATATAATGCAATGAATTTACTACTTTTACAGTAAAAAAATAGGTTATTCTTACAGCAGATACTTATATTCTTCTCAAGATACTTAATTTTTGTCAATGAGTCGTCATTTTAATAGATTTAACGTCATTTTTATCCATTTGGCGAGATTTTCGTTAATTTGGAAACATTTTAAAAATTCGTCTAGTTGGCGACATCGTCGCCAAAATCTCGACAAGCATTATGGACAGAGAAAAAAGTTTTTCTTATAAAATAAATGAATATTGGCGTTCAAATACAAAGGTATTACTCAAAGTATCTTTTTTCATGAATGGAACGAGCTAGATCCACGAGAATGATGTCACCAAATTTATCTCATGATATTACATATGAAAAGTGAACATGTTCCTCAACGGTTAATATATTTTTTTATATATGGGATTTTTTTTATAAATTTATATAGAAAATGTGCAATATCTCGAGAACGGTTCATGCTACAGTTCTAAAGTCTTTGTCATTCTTTTTTTAAGGAAAAATTACATAAAAATGTCTATTTGCGTAACTTTATTAAAGGTTTCGAGTTTTTGATGATTTTCTCATACATATGAAAATACTCTGGTATTACATATGATTACATATGAAAAGCGAACATGCTTGTCAATAGGAAATATTTTTTTTATTTTATATGACTTTTTGATATATTTTTTTTAAAATGTGCAATATCTTGAGAACGATTCATGTTAGCTTTCTAAAATTTATGTCAATCGCTTTCTAATGAAAAATTACATAATAAATATATATTTGAGTAACTTTATTAGCGGTTTCGATTTTTTGACGATTTTTTCAAAATTTCACTCGAAAATTTAGGGGTTCTGAACATTTGATTGCGTTTAAGAACAATAAGCTTCCAGCATTCACGGATTGTGAGTTTTGTGCCAAATTTCATTCGAACCGCTCCATTCATTCGTGAGATATCGTCTCCACAGACTCACTGACACACGCACACACACATGCTTTCACCCCCACACACATACTTTCACTCACACACACACACACACATACACAAACTTTCCCAGACATCACCTCAAAAATGTTTAATTCATGATCAGGGATGCTTGAAATGTGTTCTTCCGTCGAAAACTCGAACTTGAATTTCCGACCCCGTCACAATACTTTCCTTATACATTATGTATATAAGGAAAGTAAAAAAAGGCGCCATCTATCACCTATTTGCACTACCTGAAGATGAATCAACCATTTTTCAATTGAAAAGGGCGTCGCTCTAAAAACAGATAAAAAACAAAAATAACACATTGCATTTTATATTCTCTTAATGAAAAATATAATATTTTTAAAATACTATGCTGCGTTATTTTTTAAATACTGCACGTTTTTGATCTAAAATAAAAAAATGATTAAATAAAAACTAAATATAGCCATTATTATGAAAGAAGTGCATGCTTTGCAGATTTAACTGTAAAATATTAGAGATCATTTTTAAAGGCTATCATGAGACGTTCTCGAGATGTCAGGAATGTTATAGTGATTACGATAACTCATGAAAGACAGAATCAAGGAGTGATTGTAATCAAATTTATTCGGCTAAAATTTTAGTGTACAGCAACCTCAGTATCAGCGAAATCCAGTTAAAATGATACAATTTTTCAAATTGTTTTTCAACTGTATGCAAACATGCAATTAATAAAGGAAAACACATTTTCACGATATTTTCCCATTGCAACAGATTTTTACTTAAAAGCTGATTTTGTGTTAATAAACACGTAACACCAAACGTTAACAATCATATGAAATATATTTCCCTTCCTAAGAAAAGCATTATTACTTTCATGCTAAAATCAATGATGTATACGAATTATGGTCTTTAAATATCAACAGCTCAGAAAAATATTTAAACGTCGGAAAATGAAACATTTCTCAAAGTAAATAAATATATTTTTATACTTTTACTGAGAACTGGCTTAAAATATATATTTAATGTGATACGTTAGTATTTTTGCTCCTTGCTATCTAAATTCAATCAGGCAAAGATGATAAACAGTTAGGCAGAAATAAAATATCAAAGTTAAACCGTTTAGTCTGTTAACGCAAGAGGTATAATTTTAACTTTTAACTTAGTAATCTTATATAGTTTCTGCATTTAAAAATTACGAGGCAATGCCTAATGATGTGAAAATGGCATACGGAAATGCATTAAATGTATTATAGTGTTTCATGTCAAAGTTAGTTTTAAGAAATTATTTTATTAAGGATATATTTTCGAGAAAAAATATTTATATGTTAAGCATAAGGATGTAAGAATACTAATATGTTTTCAGCCTAAAATTTATAAAGCTAACTGAAAAAAGATTGAATTTCTTTAAGATAATTTTAAACTTTCTATATTGGTATATATTTAAGTTATCACCTCTCTAAAAGCACGGTGTCAATATGTCAGAGCATCAAATGCAACCCAGAGGGCTAAAAAAATTGTGTATACTAATTTGACCATGCTGAACCCAAATTTAAAATCCGTTTTTCAAATTAAACCTTGGATCTAAATTGATGAAAGTTGTGATGTAAAAGAGCCAGCCAGCGTTTAATTGAAAATTAAAGTTCAGATGTAGAGCATATGTAGATTTGAAACATGAAAATGAGAGAAGTCCAAAAAGGACACAAATGCTCATACGTGCAAAATAACCACCGCAGAGACCCAGGGGATCCAGAAAAAATTATGATCAATGCCAAACAACGACGGCTGAAGCCGAATATAACAAGGACTCAAGGTACCCATTTTATTACAAATGAGAATATTTACTTTTAATGATTCATTTGATGATAAAGTCCATCGAAATTCCATCATGTATAACACACTCAGAAACGCCAGCTTCAAAACTAATGAACAACGTAAGAATTCATGTGTATTTAAAAATGTCAAACATTAATAACAATTTAAATAATAAGTATTTTAAGGATACATAATGATATTGTAATAACATTTTAATTTTTTAAAAAATGTCTCATCATTTCAGAGAGCTGGATTTTGATTTATGTATCATAAGTAATTTATTTACAGGTTGAATCCGCACTATGTACACACACTAGTGCATTTTGCTGAAGCAAGTATTGTACAAATACTACTATACGAAACGCATATTATCATCTTTATATAACATAAATAATTAACACCACATAAAGGTCAGTTTCTTCCAAAAAAATAACGCAAATCTTTGAAAATACGTTTTTATGAATTGAAAATGTTACTTGGTTTTAAGTGTTTTCCGGTATTCTTATTTGTTTCACTTAATATTCAAAATCTAAAAAACGTATATGTTCTCGTGTATTAGGTTTCTTAAATATTGAAAGAATAAATTTTTATGCTTCTAATTTCCTACTTAATTATGAAATTAATTTTTAATTTAAAATATATCACAGCCCGCATATTTTATATGAGTGAATCCTTTAAACACCCGCCGTTTTGCTAATTATACATCTTTGAACTGAAATTTCTGTCATAGATTGAAATTCCTGTGAAAATGTCAACTTCAATATTATTCAATCTTTATTGTTCTATCCAGTTGAGTCAAGTTGGGCTGATGTCATTTTAACGGTATCTTTGTCTCAGCGCGATATTATGAATATTCTGAACGTCAAACATTTAATGCACATCTTCTATTCTGACATCAAATATTCAAGCAAATATATCAAAATTACACTATCAATTATTCAAATCTAAAGTCTTGAAAAAAAATGTTGCAAACAGCGTCGACGAGAACGTTTTGATCCACTTAAAAACTCATTTGTATCAAATTAGCCATTAACTGCACCGCAAAAAAACCCATGTTCTTGTAGCCTTTGCACTTTGCAACTGAAATCATGGAATGTGTGTATTTGGAACGCTTCCAGTCGTCATGCTTTGGAAAATTCTGGCTTTTGTGTCATGCAGCATGATATCAATCTCTACAAATCGAATACAATCTACGTGGTACGTAGAAAAATCTCATAAATACGTAAATATTCATCAAACTTGGTATACTTATTTTAATGATTAAGAACATATTTATGGATTTACACTCCAAATTACACCCCTCTTGATCAATATTATTAATAACCTTGTAGTCCCCGAACAAAATGTAATTACTATATGATCCTCGAACAAAACGAAAGTACTATATATGATCCGCTTATCGAAATATAATCACTACACGATCCTCCTTTACAAAATGTAATTACTATACGATCCCTATTAATCAAACATAAAACCCTTACGAAAACATAATTACTATATGATTCCTCTTGACAAAACGTAATACAAGCCCCCTTCAATATGTAATTACTATATGATCCTTGGATAAAACGTAAGTACTGTATATGATCCGCTTCATAAGGCGTAATAACTATACGATCCTCCTTTATAAAACGGACTATACAATCCCTATTAGCCAACTATACTATACAATCAACTATTTACTATACAATCCCTATTAGCCAAACATCAAACCCTTACGAAAGCGTAGTTACTATATGATCCCTCCTAACAAAACGTAATACAAGCCCCCTTTAAACAGTAATTACTATACGATCCCTCATAACAAAACTAAATTACTATATGATTCCCTTCACCAAATGTGATTATTATACGACCCTCAAACAAAGCGTTATTACTGTACTAATCCCCTTAGCTAAACGTAATTACTATATAGCCGCGATAAAAATGTAATTTCTATAATTTTCGAATTCATGATTTTCACGGTAAAGTGCGTTTTAAGATCTCCAGAATACGTGTCGAACATTTTCGGAAGTATATCTGTTTTTCTGAGTGTTTGCAGGTGTGCGTATATGTGGAGTAGGCTAGATTTGGAAAAGGTACTTCTGAAACGAATATAAGTATAACTATGATTTTTTATGTGTAGATACATTATTTAAAAACTATAATAAAAATATTTTTTGTATTTCGCGTGATTAGAACATAAATTATTTGAAATTTAGGATTTTATAGATATCTATACAATAGAAATGACATTTCTCAAAACTAATATTTTTGCAAACGTGTAAAATGTCCTTACTGGAATCAAATTTGAAAACACCCGTACATGCATCCTTTCCCATAACTTGAGTCTAGGGTTTCCATATGCCGATGTTCGAAAATGGGTTTTCCAGATTTGGCGATTTATCGCTAATTTCTCGACATTTGGCCACTTTCCGATTGTTCAAGAAGCACCTCGAAATAACGAATACTCTACGAGATATGAGATATTTCTAGAAGTTTCTACAGAGGGAGTATATAAAATGAGTCACAACTCAGTTGGAGAACTGTTGATGTGATATGAGCAACATTGAACTGTGATATTCGCCAATGTTTTGAGAATAGTAGCCGCTGTTTTGTGAAATGGGGCACGTTCATGTTTAGAGAAGAGTATCGATTGGTTTGGGAAACTAGTGGAGCATTAAAGTGATGTTTTACAGTATATTTTTCCTGTTAATGATGTGCTTGCAAATAAACGTGTTAGTTATCAAGAAATGCGGACTTATTCTGGTATCTTGAGCGTACATCCACGATTCCAGATTATTCTACTTGTTTACCTCCCTAAATAGGTTTCTCTTAAAGGGCCTTTGGAAGCAGATAACCAAGTATAGAGCAGGTAAACGGATGCCTATATACCTGTTTAAAACGGTCTTTTCAACGCAAAATAAAATATACCTAGTATACCGAACAATTCTTACATGAACGAGTAAAATAATACATTCATATAGCTATTATTACCCTAAGTTTTTAACTGGAAATTTACCTATTTAAAAGTGTCTTTCTAGTGGCAGTAAACCTATATATTTACCCATATTTTTACCCATACTTTTACTGTGTGCATAGAAAAATGTATAAGGAAAATATTGTGACTGGCGAAAATTTCAATTCAAGTTTTTGTCGGTAGAGCACGTGACGAGCGTGTATGCATGTATGTATGTTATGTTCATATGTATGGTAGTTTGTGTAGTATACATTACTGTCTGCGCATGATAGTATGTGTTTGCGCATTTGTGTGTGTTTGTAAATATGTGGAAGCGGTATTTTACGAACGGAGCGTTTAGTATATTACATTCGAATATTACGAATGGTTAGTACAATTAGGGAGAAAGAACCCCGTTTGGATAAATATATGCTCATAAATATACACTTCTTTGAGGAGCTTGTTAGTCTCAATAGGAGAATCAGCAAATACTTGAACCGTATTTGATTTTAATGCATAAAACTTGAACCATATTTATTGATTTTAATGTTTCAAATCTAAACATTATTGAAAATAACCTTCCAAAATTCAAGATTTCCGACTTGAACCAAAGTGTTGTTTAGAAATGATTTTAAAGTGTTATTTATTGCTCTTAATAAAGTAAAAAACCCTTTTTCTCAGAATATGAATTTCACATTTATTATTTTATTGCAATTTCTAAAAATTTTCTCAATATATAATAATCATAAATGTTTTGGCTTATTTATACTGTTCAAAACATGTACTATAACTATGCATGCCTTTTTAAATTGTAAAATTATAATTTTGAAACATATTAATAACTGGAAAATACATATTTTTGGACAACATTTTTTTACGATAAATGTAAATATTTTATAAAATTGTTTATATCAATAAATCTAAAACTCGGAATGCATACTTTTATATTCCACAATATAATGATACATAAAACACAAAATATAAATTTGTATCATAAAATGCTTGAAATTTTATCAGTTTATTTTTTTTAATTTTTCCCAATTTCACAAATTTAGAAAATATACATGCCTTTTTATTCTTATAATGTGTCTCACCATAAAATAACTTGTATAGAACAAGACTACTTTTCCATCCGTACAGTGATATAAAAAATATATAATTTTTTGTAATGTAATTCCCTTAACCGCAATAGAATGATCGAATGATCGATTTTCAAATGAATGAAGGTGTTTATCAAATAATGTTAAAACTAGGAATGCATACTTTTATAGTCCACGATGTAATTAATGATGCACAAAATACAAAAAATAAATTTGTATCATAAAAATGAGTGAAATTTTAGCATTTTGAAAACATATTTTTTTAATTTTCAAAATTTCACAAATTTAGAAAATATATATATATTTTATTTCCTATAATGTGTCTCACAATATATCAACTTGTACAGAACAATACTACTTGTCCATCCCTACAGTGATGTAAAAATATATATAATTTTCTGTAACGAGCTCCCTTAACCGTAATCGAATGATAGAATGACCGATTTTCAAATGAATGCTTGATAAAGTCATTCAGAAATCAATCCTTTCAATAATGTTAAAAATAATTATTTCATACTTAATTTGCATTACAAAAAGAATGACACAACATGTACCGTTCATAATATATTGCACAATCTTGGAATACATTTTTGAAAAGATCAATAAGCAGTAATTTCAATACTGTCAAGTAATTAATTATTTCCTGCTTAATTTGAAATAAGAAAACGAATGACGCAAGATTCATAACTCTCGCATAAACCGTTCTCGAGATATTGCACGTTTCCAAATACCTGTATAAAATATTATATAAAATTAATAAAAGTAATAAGCATTTTCAAGTATGTTCAATTTATGTTTGCTATATTATGTAACATCATTTATGTGGAACTAGATTGTTCCACTTACGAGAGAAAATAATTTTGATAATAGTTTTGTCTAAGCCCAAGAATTCGATAATAGTCATGTATTTCTCACAGTATATGTGCAATTAATTATTAAAGGATTTTGCACAGTAAGCACAGTAAGTTCTAGTAAGTTGCCAAAAGCCACCTATTTCAATTCCACGTGGCATTATTTTAATGCCAAAATCATTGTTCTGTTTCATTTGTACACCATTATTTCACGGTGAAAGAAGTAACGTTATTGCAATATGTAGTGAAAATCATGTGCTGCACATATCAGATATTTTTTTATAAGGAAATAAGTTAGTTTTAATGAAACTATCATTTTGATTGGTTTTAGAATGTGTATGTATACACATGTATATATACATGTGTATATGCATGTGTATATAAAATAGTGTACATATACATATATGTATGCATATACATGTATATACACAATTGTATGCAAGCTCAATTTCGAACCATGTCAAATATAGCTGCTAGTAAGTGTAATAAAATAAAATAATGAAAAAGTTATTATCGTTCTTATTCTTTGACAAAAGACTGTGCATTACACCATACATTTTCTTGTTATTAGATATATTATCATTCTATGTATAATGATACAATTATAACAGTTAAAACACTGAAGCAACGTAATTGTTTAAAATGTAAGTGCTTAAATCTTCTTGTTGGGCCATCAAAATGTTTTGAGGTAATATGTTTTTAAGCGACGCAAAAAGCCAAAAGTATTTTAATGACTCTTAGCCTTACGTTTATATAATTTTGTTTCATAATTTTCTGTGAATTCACTGCTAATGTATGTTTGTCGGCATATAATTTTGTTTTTCGGTTGAAGGATTTTATTCAAAATATTAACGGGGAATTTACTCTAAAAATAAAACAAATTATACTATTAAATCTAATGATACGAATATAAACTGCTTAATATAAATAATACTTTAGTCGGTGAGTATTCTTTACATAATTACCATATTCAAAATGGATAAAATATAAAATATATATGAATAAAAATGTGTATTGTGCATTGAAAGATTCGTCATAGTAAGAACACATATCTTTTATAGAACTATACCCAACAGAAATGGCATTACCTTAGACGAGCATGATATAATTCACTCAAAACCAAAATATGAATACTGCGGAAGCCTATTGTTTTTAAACACAATCGAATGTACAGAACGCCTATAAATTTTCGAGTAAAATTTTGAAAAAATCATCAAAACATCAAAACCTTTAATAAAGTTACGCATATAGATATTTATTATGTAATTTGATTATGCAAATTTTTCAATAGAAAACGATTGACATAAACTTCAGAACTCTAGCATGAACCGTTCTCGATATATTGCACATTTTTCAAATACATGTATCGAAAAATCCCATAAATTAAAAAAATAATATTGAGTGTTGAGAAACATGTTCGCCTTTCATATGTAATATCACACGATAAATTTGGTGACATCATTCTCGTGGATTTAGCTCATTCCATTTATGAGAAAAGATATTTTGAGTAAAAATTTTGATATTGAACGCCAATAGTCATTTATCTGCTGTAAGAATAACTTATTTCTCCGTCCATAATGCTTGGCGAGATTTTGGCGATGAATTTGGTGGAATGTCGCCACCTTGGCGACTATTTTAAATATTACCAGATTAACGAAAATCTCACTAAATGGATAACAATGACGACTAATTGACGAAAATTCAATATCTTGGAAATAATATAAGTATCTACTATATAAGAATAATCAATTTTTTTACTGTAAAAATAATAAATTTATTGCACTATATAAGGAAAGTCATGTGCCTATGTCAGATTTTTTTATTAGAAAATTACAGGTTAAGACTGAAAAATTCTAACGTAACAATTTCTTTCACTTTGTACCATCTTGTGTACAATGTATCGAAGTAAACTCACTGGAGTGTTGTTGTTGTTGAGACCTAGACCGTCCGACCTACCAGAAAGGTGTAAGATAACTGTTTGAACGGCCGGGAAGTACCACCTCATTTAGACCGGAACCCAGTGGGGTAGGCATTCGCAGGGACCGTACCCTCCTTCCCCTACCACCAACCTTTCGGAAGGACTTACGGACTCACATGTTTAACGTGATCGTACTCCGCATGAACACAGTGGCAGTTTTGGCAGTGGCTGGAATCGAACAAGGGCCTACCAAGTGCAACTCCAGCGTGCTAACCACTGGGCTACCGCTCCCACTCACTGGAGTGTTGAAGGCCCAGACCGTCCGACTTATCCTAAGGACTCGAGCAACCATTTGGACGGTCGAAAAAGGCTCAGTGGTGTGTGGCTAAACTCGATTTTTTCACACCAGAATCTACTGTTTAGTAGATCTTTATTTATATTGATCAAATTTTACAAGAACAATTTCGAAAAATCTTTATTATGTATCCAGATATTTACAATTTTACATTTTACTTTAAACGACTTTTAAAAAAATGTTGGAAGTGGGGGGGGGGAGTAATTTTCCTTGGAGGAGTCTATTGAAATCAAGAACAAATAAAAATCTATCTAGACAATTTTTGCAGCAATGATTGAAACTATGAAATCACGTGATCATTGAGCCATAAATAAATCCATGTCAGAACATTATGTCATATTTTGTCCTTTGCTGCCATGTTAAAAAAATACATAATTTCGAATAAATGAAAAAATTCGAAAATAAAAGTTTTTAGCTCCAATTACAAATATTTATTTTCTAGTTTTAGATTTTTAATAACAAATCCGGATATAAAGTTTGGCGAAATCTATTTATATTAGTGGCCGCTTTCATGTACGCACGAAATCGACCATATACATACATACCTACATACATATAGACAGACTGACATGCGTACAGACTGACATACAAATATACAAACAGGCAGACAGACATCACTACAAAAATAGTCAAACGTGTTCAGGAGATCTTAAATCATATATTGTCACTAAAATTTCGAATTCCAAAATTTTCGTGAAAACAATACTTTTTCTAAACTATATTATATAGTATGAGAAAGTAAAAATGAATCAATTTTATCGGTCAGGGGTGATCTACCCCCTAAATACAGCGAATAATCCCAGAATTTTGCAAAGGTACCTTCCAATTTGTATCTTGCCTTCTGAAACTTTCCTCAAAGATTTTTTTACATATATACACCTTTTTTCCATTAAACACTGATGACATACCAATTTCCTGTGAATAATTCTTTCGAAATGCTCTTTTCTACTATTATTCTTACCATTAGAAACTTAAAAAATTAATTACATGTTTAAGTCTCTAAGTCACATGAAGTTTCTGAAGTTTCAAGTAATTAGAAAAGAAACATTTTAATATGAGTTTTTTTGTTTTACTTTTATTAATATCATACATGTTATGCATTTTTTTTAAATTATTCATGTTTGTTACCAAAAATGACAGATTAAATCTAATATTTCATACAATAGGTTTATGGTATTTAGAAATTAATTATATTCGTGGGTGTGCCAAATATCATTTAATTAATTCGTATTACAAAATTATATAGGAAATATCATTGTTTTATGCAATTATGTCATGAACTAATGAAGTATTTGTAAAAATATAAAGTGTTCAACGGATGAATTTACATTCAAATTTTTTATTACCCAGACTCCCCAATTAGTGTAAAGCAGTAACACCGGACGGCTGGGAAAAACAGAGAAATAACCAAAATAAAATATCTAATACAGGCATCACAATAAAAAAATAATAACAGAGAAAAAAAAGAGAATAAAAACAGATCTAGTTAGTGGATCTAGTTGGTGGCTGGGCATATCCCTCTCTTATAGGAGAAACAACGAAATAAAAGACTCACTATGACAGTAACTAACATCTGAAAGCACTACCGGAGCAAAAATTAGCAAATAAAAGCAAAACTGTATGATCAATGTGAGCCATTATATGTTTGACCAGCTTCTGTTTAATAGTAACGAAATTTACTGATAAAATTGACGCAAATCAATGCAATTCACGCAAACCATTTAGCCTTATTTACAATACTTGGTTCTTTGAAGTGAAAAGCTTTCGTATATTCACTAGTAGAAACACAATCATCTATATTACCTTCTTTTAAACATGAACAATGGACAATTCCGGTCTATTTTTTTATTTCTTTATTCGATTCGAAATGTTTCAAAATGAAGAAAAACAAAAAAATTTATTCTCCGAGCCGTATTTATCTTTTTATTTGCAATCAAAGTTCATCTTTCTGATTTTTGCGGGAAAACGATCCAATTTGGCGCGAAAGGGATGTGACGTCACAAGGTTCTAGTCGTTCTCATCGCGCGAATCTGTGAATGTGTGTTTACATTCGAAAAGTTCTGTTTATTATGTCTAATACTTATAAGTATTACATAGTTCCAATGTGCACTTCTACTAGTATCACATCACCAAATAAAATCTTTGTACCTAAAAATGATGTTGCTCGTAAAAAATGGTGTCAAACAATGAAACGAAATACTAAACAAAATTCACCACTGTCATTAAATACAACTCGTTTTGTATGTGAAGATCATTTTGAAGTAAGTTACATTTATATTATTTTTTATATTAGTATTTCATATTTGAAAATTAAGCTTTTCTAAACGAAAATTTTAATTATATTTACGGTGTCAAATCAATAATGGACAACATTCCCTATATGTACTTTACATCTTAATATAAATCACATAGTTTCTTAATGTTACAATTTAACATTCTATCATAGTATTTTTTGAAAGAAAGGATGCCATTAGGTGATGATCAATGTCAATAAGATGTTATGATTAGAAATTCAATGTCCCCTTGATTCAAAATTATGCAAATTAATTCATGTGTCACTAAGAAACATCATATTTTGTTTTATCTACTGATATTCATATATTATATATTTATTGGTGAAATTTCATAGGTAATAAAATTATTTTTATAGCTTAATAGAAAATATGCAACACAGATTAAATTTTAGAGGGTTGACTAGTAATGGTACATAATAATCTCTGACTTCCATTTGATGTTGATTTTTGTTTTTGATGTTAGAGTAATGAAATAGAAAAGAAAATTAAGGAGTGTATAGATAATAAATCAGTGTCTGTATAATCAAATTTTTAAAGCTTTTGTATGAGAAGTTTTTACTATGATTTATTAAACTTAGAAAATTCTTAAGAGTGTGCACTACTGGCTCGACACTCAATGTTTTGTTTTGGTACTACAAATGAACTTAAACCCAGATTAAAAGTGGATTATTGACATCATCCCATGTTGAGTTTGTGATGTTCACACTTAATATTTGGATTTTCTTAAATTCAGGCAAATATAAAACGTTGGAGATAAAAGTAAAAAGTTAAAACTTCATATTAAGAAAATGCCAATATCGTTTCAGTCAATAATTCTTGTGGCGCTGGGTAAGTTAAGTAGTCCTGCATTGTATGCATTTCAATGGCGAAATATCTAAAATATTTATTTAAACTGCCAATTTTGTAAAACTAAATTTATGGCTCAATACAAAGTAAAGCTGAAATAATAAAGAATATTTTTACGTATTCAAAATTATTTAACCTTTCAATTTATTTTTATCTCTAAATAGTCTGTACTATATTCTACAATTATGAGAAAATACTGGTTAATTATACTCATAATTGGAGAATCCTTAATTTAAAAATAATCAGAAATAAATATACTAAATACTACGCCTTTATTTTGTGCCATATAGCAATAGAGGCTACTTTCTTAACACTAATGGCACCTAGATATAATTCTCAAAGCATTGTGGCATTTTCAAGCATTTCATCCATAGGAGTTTTATCGCCTCCTTTTAAAAACTCCATGCACAAAATATTTTGCTCTGAAAAGATGTTTCATGCTTTGGAACAACTTGTTAATGAACCCATTTTTACACTTACTGAATAGTAAAGAATGTCTTGCACTGCCTTCATCAAAACTGAATATATAAATAAGTAAAGCTTAGTTGGTTACCATATTTCTAATGACCAATATGTCTTAGTCATTTAAAAAGTAAATTAGGCCATTATTTTTCAACTGTTAATTTAAGAAATTTAACAACATTTTTTAAAGGTGAATTTTTGTTTACTTGATATAAATGTGTATTTTGAGCATATAACATCTTCATATAATAAGAGAGATTCGATGTGAGCACCTTTTATACTGAACAGTTTTACTGATCAGTTTACTGTACTAGTAAAAAAATGTACCCAGTGTTGCCAAGGATTATTTTTTAAGTAGGGTTTGAAAAATTGATTTCATTCTATTCAATTTTTCAAAAGGTATAGTCGTTCTCTGCCCAATTTTTAACAATAATTTTTTGAAACAAATAAACACAATTTACATGTACACACTAAACACCTGTTAAATTACGCCCTCACTGATAAGCTTGAAATATAAGCTAGCTTACAGGAAGGCGTGGCTATTTCTTCCCCTATTTTCAATCCTTTATAAACAACGTAATGACAGACAATGATTGGATATGGGATGTGACTTTTCATGAATGAAAATTTCTTGTGCAAGGCGAATGGATCTGACCTTTTGTGTCAAACATTGCTCTATTAATTAATCTTTACAGAAAAAAGTCATATATAATACTAAAAAATATGAATCATTTTCCACAAATAACATGACATTCGCCCAAATTTAAACAATATCAAGACAAGGAAAGACACTAACTAATAATGACTACTTTTACTGACTTTTTCTGGGGGGAGGGACTGTTTTAATCACAAAGAAAAAAATGTAAAACTGCTTTTAATGTAATTAAATGTAAAACTGCTTTTAATATAATTAAATGTAAAACTGCTTTTAATGTAATTAAATGTAAAACTGCTTTTAATATAATTAAATGTAAAACTGCTTTTAGTGTAATTAAATGCAAAACTGCTTTCAATATAATTAAATGTAAAACTGCTTTTAATGTAATTAAATGTAAAAAACTGCTTAATTTGTAAATAAAATATTTTATTTAGAATCTTCATGAAACATATATAGCTAAAGTGCTCTTGCACATAAAATATTTATTCAATAAAAATTAAGCATATAAATCCAAATGTTTTTCTTTAAATTCCAGAAAAAACTCAAAAAAAGGGGTAAATCTTACCTATCAACTTTTACACCATGAGATTCAGCCGTCACAAAATCCATATCGTTTTTAAAATACAGAGCCATCATGATAGAATCAATCTTGGGCAAATTGTCTGATTGCCCATTAACAAAATCTGAATCCATATTTGCATTAAAATAAAATAAGGAACAAATAATTCAAACTCAAGCAGATCAAGAACAAATGGTAAAATAATTATAAACAAATTGTAAACAAAATTAGACGCCAACTACTTGCAAATACCTTAATAGAAACAGCATAAGGTAGAATGTTACATCACAGGTCGTTCGGGCCGCTTGACGTCACAGTCAATCGCGGGCCGTTTTGTCTTTGTGAAGATTTTGCGGTTTTTAATTTCTTGATATTTAAATAAATAATTATTTTAAGAGATTTTCGCTTGGATATTTGAAATCAGAAAAAAATTCTCTATAAATATCAATTGGTTTTAAGAGCTTTTAAAAAAATCGGAATTGTCCATTTGACGATGTTTTAATATTGAAGGTGGGTAAATATCGACGCAATCGATGCAACTCAAGCAAACCATTTAGGCTTATTTACGATACTTGACTCTTTGAAATGAAAAGCTTTCGTATATTCACAAGTAGAAACGCAGTCATCTATATTACCTTTGTTTAAACATGAGAATTTTACGATGTTTTAATATTGAAGCTGAGTAAAATCGACGCAATCGATGCAACTTAAGCAAACCATTTAGGCTTATTTACGATACTTGGCTCTTTGAAATGAAAAGCTTTCGTATCTTCATAAGTAGAAACACAATCATCTATATTACCTTCTTTTAAACATGAGCAATTTTACGATGTTTTAATATTGAAGCTGAGTAAATATCGACGCAATCGATGCAACTCAAGCAAACCATTTAGGCTTATTTACGATACTTGGTTCTTTGAAATGAAAAGCTTTCGTATCTTCATAAGTAGAAACACAATCATCTATATTACCTTCTTTTAAACATGAGCAATTTTACGATGTTTTAATATTGAAGCTGAGTAAATATCGACGCAATCGATGCAACTCAAGCAAACCATTTAGGCTTATTTACGATACTTGGTTCTTTGAAATGAAAAGCTTTCGTATCTTCATAAGTAGAAACACAATCATCTATATTACCTTCTTTTAAACATGAGCAATTTTACGATGTTTTAATATTGAAGCTGAGTAAATATCGACGCAATCGATGCAACTCAAGCAAACCATTTAGGCTTATTTACGATACTTGGTTCTTTGAAATGAAAAGCTTTCGTATCTTCATAAGTAGAAACACAATCATCTATATTACCTTCTTTTAAACATGAGCAATTTTACGATGTTTTAATATTGAAGCTGAGTAAATATCGACGCAATCGATGCAACTCAAGCAAACCATTTAGGCTTATTTACGATACTTGGCTCTTTGAAATGAAAGGCTTTGAAAGGAAATATGTATAATATCGTAATATACAAATTTATATTAATAATTTTATTCATGCTGAATATACGTTTACTGACCGTTAGCATTTTATTCATTACGCAAAATGCATTTTTTTTTTCAAAATTAAACTCTACAAAATAATATATTGATGGTTAATGCATTTTTAAGTACAGACTGAATTCTTTTTTAACGTCTAAGTAATTATTCTTTCACTTTTGCACGTTAATGAATAATTTTGGTTTTTAAAATCATAGCTAACGACAGTTTTGTAGAAATAAATTACTTTCGGAACAGTTTATTTATTTTACTTGGGTTTAATGATATAGTTACTTTTCAACGTGGAAAATAATGTTTTCTTTATTATAAGAAAAGTATGAAGAAATAAAGAAGTCATGCAAAGTAAATGTTTCACAAGAAAGTTCAGGGTGACTTAGTAACCTTCAAAAATTTATGAAAAAAAAAAGTGGCATACGTATTCATATGCGGTTTACTGTAAAAATATTTTCGAAACAGAAACGTGTTCACTTCTAACACATCATGTCAGTCATATTTAAAAATATAAATAATACGGCCATTTGTTTGGATATATTTAGCACTAGCATTTGAGAAAAACAGAGAGACAGGCATTAAATACATAAATTGCAACTTTAAAAAATAACTAGAGTTAAAAATCAATTCGTCTTTCTCATACTGAAAAAACATTTTTAGTAGCATTTTTTTACAAATTTTACAAGACAAATTTTGAGTAATCGGTATAATGGGTTCAAATGATAAAAATTATAGTGTATTACCCTCCATCTTAAAGGGCTTGAAAAAATATTTCGATTGATACTGTGAGACCAGCTTTCAGATAAGATTTAGCGGTGACAGTTTTATCTTCTATATTTATTACGGCTGTAATGTTGGACAATGTCACAGACGAAACAGCGCCATTTTTACAACACTTTGACCCGAGAGGTCAATTAGATCGTAAACCTAAGAGGCTATATATAGACACGAGAATGGTTAAAAACGTTGACCAATTAAGGAAGAAGTCTAATCGCATTACCCTAAGGTCGACCAATCAGAGCGCCAAGGAGCGATACAGACCGTCGGCAATAGAGCTCCTCTACTACAGGCTGACTTATCAAGCATATTGAAGCCCACCCTAGCTGGAAGCGCAACCCATTAGCATTAGCTCTATTCGCATTTTTACTTTCGGAAGTATTATTGAAATAATTATGTGTGGTTGTTCCGTGCCGAACTGCTCTAGTCATTCTAGAAAGGCTTTAAGGCTATTTCGCTTTCTTAGAAAAGAAGAAAGAAGGAAACAATGGCTAATAAATAGTCGGCGTGATAATTAGATGCATACTTGTGCGAGATAAGTTTTACAATATTCTAATTTAAACTTTTTTTTTTGTATAAAGTATTTATTTTAAACACTTATTTTATAATTTCTGCAACTGTAATATGGATTATTAACAATTTTTAGTTGTTATAGTCTTATCTCTTAGGACACTTGGTTTGTAATGTACATCACCTTGAATGCATTACACTGTCTTCAAAACCTAGAAGTAAATAGCTTCAAATTATACATATATATATAAAAGATTTATTCCTGTTACACCAATATCTTTCAAGTTTTATACACTTTGTTGTATTTTTAGATCATAATGAATCACAGAATTGGTGAATTCTACTATCAACAAACTGTCGCAAAGTGGAAAACTTGCCATGTTATAGTAATTATGCAAACATAAGCTAAAATGGTAAATAAATCGAAATACGTTTATCATAAAAGATACTTAATGGTCAACTATTATCTTTTCGAAAAACTGCTAAAAATTATGTTCGAATGACACGAAATTACTTTTAAAAGGCACCGATTTATCGCCAAGTCGATGTTTGTGGCCAATCATTCGATGTAAACATTGGCGTTCTGTCTTTCTTTTATAGGATTTTTTCAAAAAGTACTTAAATTATTTTGTATTAGGCATAAATATATCGTTTGCAATATATATTTATAAAATGTATTATTATTACTAAGATTTTAAATGTTATGACTGTATAAGCACAAATTTATAGCAAAATTGCCCCTCTTTAAATTTTCAAGTCAAAGGTGTCGGATACAATAACCCTACTTCCTTTCTTTTTGCTACTTTTACAATGACAGTGAACCTCCAATGCTCCTCCCCCCACTTCCCAAAATTATCAATTTTGTTTTAATTTCCAAGAGAACTACTGTATTTTAGCAGAAACAGGGGAAATTGGAAATCCTTCTCCTGGATGTGGTTACAATTTCGAAATTTTAAATGTATTGTACTGTTTTCAATAAAAATGTGTGTTGTACATTAGCATATCATTTGTTGGGTGGGACTACAGAAACATATTTTTACATTCTGTAGTAACCTATATCTCATAAATTGCAAGTAGAAATTAATTGAACTTTTCATAACTTATCGGATTACGTTTATACTATTGTTTCCGTGACTCTTTGGTGCGAGTTAAAACTTAAATGAAAATTTTAATAAATACTACTAAGGTTGATAAAATTAATTTAAATAAGGAAATGAATAATTTTATCAACTCCTTATTTAAATTAATATAAAATCTAACATAAGAGAGAGTTTTATTTTCTAAAATATGCACCTGATCCCATACTTGAAAATGTATCTTCCGGGGGACGGGAGATTTGGCTCCCGAAGAGGGCTAATGACGTCACGAACCAAAAATTTGCATTGCGGCTATTTTTCACAACAGTGATTGTAACTATACAGTCTCGTGATCATTGAGCCATAAATAAACCCTTCTATGCACGATTGTTAAATTCTGTCCTATGCTGCCATGTTAAAAATTATAAAATACCAAATAAATTTCGAAGTTTTCTCCCGAATTAAAAAAAAAATCCTGTCTAGTTTTAGACTTTTGGGAACAAATCCGAATGCAAAGTTTCGGGAAAATCCATTAATATTTATGGTCGCTATCGTGTACACAAGGAATTGACCACAGCTACACAAATAGACAGACGGATATAACTCCAAAAATAGTTAAAACGTTTACATGAGGTCTTAAAACAAGTATTGGCATCAAAATCTCTAAAGCGAAACTTTTCGCGAAAACAACACTTTCGCAGTACCATGTATGAGAAAATAAAAATATGCTGATTAAAAATGTACGGGATAAGCGTAAAAACGGTCATCGTTATACAAATTAGCTTTATTAGGTTGCGTTACTGGATCATTACTCTAAGTGCGCAAAGTGTCATTCTTCTAGGTTATCCGTGAGTTTCTGGAAGAAATGGAAAAACTTTTTGACCTATCGGACAAGAAATCTAAAATCCGTCTTCGTGCCGTTGTGTCCGTAGATGGTAATATAAGTGTGCCAAGATTCAGCTTTCTTGGTCATCGTAGTATTTCTCACCAGACTAAAAATACTTTTAGAAGCCTTATTTTCTGCCTATCGGGGGAAGAAATGAAATATGTCTCTGTTAGCTCCTCCCCGTGTTCTAGACAATAAGATTGAAAATATTTAATATGTTAAAACACCAAAGGTTTCTCGAGGATCTGTAAATATATAAAATGCTAAATAAATATTATATGGATATTTTTTATATTAAATCCGTCATAAGACTTGATGTATATGTTACCGGCAATGTATGAAAGCCGGCATTCTACAGAATACCTAGGCATTATGTAGAATACCGAAAATTGGTCGGCAATCTATGAAATGGTTAACATTTCACAGATTCCCTAGGCATTCTATACAATGCCAAATGACAAACCGGCAAAATATAAAACATATTCATTCCTTTTTTCATACTTTGCCTAAATAGCATTAGTCATTCTATTGAGTGCCTAGGTACTATATACAATACCTTGGTATTATACACAATACCTAGGGAAAGTTTATAATTATTCTCATATTTCATACTTTGCCAAAAAACGAAAGGTATTCTATAAAATGCCTAAATATTGTATAGAACGCCGGCATTTCATACATTGCCGGTAACAAATAAACTAAAAAGAAATAACTTTAAAGAATTTTTTTTTTTTTATATTTTATCCGTAAATTTGGCTTTCATTTATTTAGTCCCCGGTTATACGTGGACCACTCACTTTTGTCGATTGATATTATAAATTAATATTATTAGTGTGCAAATATATTTAATTTTCTCTTTGTAATGAATCCAGTATCTTAAGATGGATATATTCTAGTTCAAAATATTCCTCTAATACTAATTATATGCAAAATTTGCCTTCAGGTATTATAGTATACAAAATTAAAATGCAGAAACATTTTGGAAGAAAAATAATTTTAACAAGGAAAATCAGGTTTTTACTTAGATTTTAATATATATTATATTTAGAGATAAAATATTGATACATTCTAGTCCAAGAGTTTGGATTATATAAAAATAAACCTTTGAAATTATTTTAAAGGGCTTAGTAGTCATAAAGTAATAATATGAATTCAGTATCTTATATTAATTATCTTATATAATTCTTAATAACTACATTAATTTTCTCCTTGTATTGAATGAAATAACTGAAGGTGGATATATTCTGGTTCAATATATTCTTCTAATACTGATTATATGCAAAATTTGCCTCCAGTTATTGCAGTATACAAAAATAAAATGCAGAAACATTTTGAAAGAAAAATAATTTTATAAAGGAAAATCAGGTTTTTACTTAGATCTCAGTATATATTATATTTCGAGATAAAATATTGATACATTCTAGTCCCAGAGACTGTTCTACATAAAAATAAACCTTTTAAATCATTTTAAAGTGCTTAGTAGTCATTAGGTTATAATATGAATTAAGTATTTTATATTCATTATCTTATATAAGTTTGCAAATATATTTAATACAATCTTTGTAATGAATCCAATAACTGAAGATGGATATATTCTGATCCAATATATTCCTCTAATACTGTTTATATGCAAAATTTGTCTGCAGTCATTATAGTATACAAAATTAAAATGCAGAGACATTCTAAAGAAATAGTATATTTAGAACGAAAATCAGATTTTTACTTGGGTCTTATATATTATATTTAGATATAACATATTGATCCATTCTATTCCAAAAGATTGTTCTATATAAATATAAACCTTTGAAATCATTTTAAAGAGCTTAGTAGTCGTAAGGTATTCATATGAATTCAGTATATTATATTAATTAACTGATATAACTTTGTAGCCACTTTAATTTTTTCTTTATAATAAATCCAGTATCTTAAGATGGATATATTCTAGATCAAAATATTCCTCTAATATTAATTATATGCAATATTTGCATTCAGGTATTATAGTATACAAAATTAAAATTCAGAAACATTTTTTAAGAAATATAATTTTAAAAAGGAAAATCAGGTTTTTACTTAGATCTCAGTATATATTATACATAGAGATAAAATATTGATACTTTTTAGTCCAAGAGTTTGGTTTATGTAAAAATAACCCTTTGAAATTATTTCAAAGGGCTTAGTACTCCTAAGGTAATAACATGAATTCATTATCTTATATTAATTATCATATATGACTTTATAACTATTTTAATTTTCTCTTTGTAATGAATCCAATAACTGAAGTTGGATATATTCTGGTTCAGAATATTCTTCTAATACTAATTGTGGGACGTGGTTAATTAAAAGAAACTTAAAGTTACAATTAAACATTATAATCAACATAATTATATGGCCGTTAAAACACATTAGTGGAATTAACATTTAAACGTACATCGCTCGTTGTTGTGCCGCAATAACCCTCCAATTATTTTTACCTTTTGTGTAAGTCCTGAAAAGAATTCATTAATCATTATAAAAAGACTAGCCTATTTAAAACTTAAACAATTTCCTTTATTAACAACATCACTTTATCAAAAGCACTATTTTCAACACTATCAACTTTCAATTATTATCGATTTTCATTTAATATTTTAGTTCGGGGAGATATGACCAGTTAGTTAGCTTTCTAAATTGTCTAGGACCGGGGAAATGAGCACATACCTTACAGTTTAGACTTGGGCTCATCATCTCGCTTGCATCGGTCTTAGTGCTGACCGTACTGCCATAACTCTATGGTGTGTGGCTCCTACTCGTACTTTTCACTTCGACTGATACTTATATCTGCAACTGCTAGGTCATGGTAGCTTCGCTCCTTTTGTCAAACTCTTTTCACCAACACTTCGTAGGAAACTTACTTCTACCACCACATTCTGAATCCGAGTCTGTTCTCGCACACTTTGTATCGAAGTCTTGGTTCCTTCGGCGGGGGGGGGGGGGGGGGGGAGGTAGCTCCACCCTTCTTCTCCTTGATGTTCATTGGTTCTTCTGAACCCAATGGCATCACTTGACATTAACCAAGGGCTCTTTCAGCCCCCTTTGACATGGGACACTCAAATTTATTGTATTTGACCTAAAAGTTCACGTTGTTGTAAACTTCGGTGCCAGCCAGTCTGCACGCTTTGTTCGGTGTTCTGGCCACCATAAATACTGCAATAAACATGCCTCATGTGAGGACATATTCTGGCCTCACATATCTCCCCACAAACAGAAAAAAAAGAACAAAAAAAAATGTTTAAACCATCAGAGTTCGAAACAAAAGTTCGATGCACTTGCAACTCTGTAATTGGCATTTTTCACTTTCTTTTGGACAACGTCCGTCCAGAAAAGTTCAACAGTCTTGCTGTAACAGAAAAGTTTTTTTTCACACATAATATACACAAAATAAACATAAGTTACGTACTCATGAACTTTACCAGGTCCAGCTTTCAATTGAAGCTAAATTAAATTTTGAGTATTTAAAAAGACTTTTAAACATATGCACATTCACTTTGAAATGTCACACACTACTATCTTCTCTTATATTATTAACATCATTAAACACTTTTTTTTTTTTTTACAAATCACACATTATTATTTTTTTGAACACAATTCTTTACATACTTCATCAAATATTTTTCTAAAATTGATAACTTTATCACATATATAACATTTTTGCTGAACCTTGATACTGGTACATACTTATTAATACAATCGCATATATTTTTTTTTTTTTTTACATTAGCCATTAAAATATAGTTTTCACATAAGTCAGTAACTTTAACTTTTCCACTGGGAATGACACATTTAGACATTTCCCTTTAATAGGCCATCTTGTCCCAGAATGTCAACAAACAACAACAACCCCTGATTTGTGACAGGTACTGATTGATTACTTTGAAAAGGCCATTAGCAGAACCCCTTCTTTTCTTAAAAGCTACGATACCGGAAGTGCGAACCGGACACTGCGTTCAAATTCCCTTTCCGAACTTCGGAACAGTGATCAGTCTGCAAAAGAGACCCTCGACAGAGATTCCTATCTATTTTAATCGTTTTTTTGAATGGTGATTAGCAGTAACGCCCCAACTCAACTCCTCTGGCTATGACAAAGCAATGCAGTTTGAAGACGTTGAAATGGACAACGTGGTGCGCGAATTCAAGCGGGCTAACAGAAACAGCTTTTTAAAGGCGCTTGTAACAAAGTATTGTAAAAATTTTATTACCCATTCGGCGTGTTCTATAAACGTCGACTTATTCTTTTTAAATATAAACCTGTTCATCAATTTAATTATATTATTTATTCCTATCTGCTAATGAACCATGTATACTTGCATGTTGCAGATGGGCTCGTACATTATTTCAGCACTGTAAAGCTCTCTCTTTTTTTTTTTTTAAACTGAACTTAAAAAAGCTCCCTTCTTTAAATATTATATTTTAGGTTCCTTTGAGGTGGCTTGTATTAATATCAAAACCATCTTAATGGTACCTTCTATATACTGACTTCATGTAAAATTTAACATTATATTATTGTATTATTTATTATTTAAATTTTACCTTTCCATTTGATGTTGATATTCTCTCTTATTTAATTTTGTTTTCTCCATGCCTTTCATAAGACTTTGAAGTTAAAAAAAAAAATTGAAAAGTTTTTTTTTTTTTTTTTGAAATTTAAATTTTTTTTTTAATTTTTAAATTTAATTTTAAACTTTTAAAGTTTTCGATATAGTTTGTTTAAATTTTATTTATTTTAACTCCTTGCTTAATACTTTCATAACTTTTATATTTTATATAAAATTATTTCATCTTTTTAAACACACTTAAGACTTTATTTTCTTGTCTAAAAAAACCCTTTATTTACCTAATTGCAAATTTTGATATTATATCTTTAACAATTGAAATCCTTTTCATTTATTATTTATATATCCTTTTTGAACGCGGATTTATTTACTCACCGTATCTATAAAAGTTATCATATTTATGTATTTCAATTTATTTTAATCCTTATGACTTTGACTACCTGACATTTATAACCATTTATATGCGCGATTGTTTATCATTCGATCTCACACATTATTATCTAATTATTTATTTTGACATTTTATTAACTGCGGCTAACCCCTTTATCGCCGTAATACATATTATCATTTATGTATTTACCTATGTGACATTTATTTCATCCTAATTTATTTTATTTCTTTCATAAAATTTCTCAACACCTTATTCAGATTATATTTTTCACACAATTTAATATTTACAAATACCTAAACACCATTTATGTGACATTAATAACAGAGTATATATATATTTACGTAGATTGTGTGTGTGCCGTTTGTTTACACACACTTCAAATGCTGCAGTATCTCATCGATAACTTTAATATTTCATTTACATTCCCCACTGACATCTGAGTGCCCTATTATTTAACATTCATTTATTCATTCCGTATTTATCTATATTCATTATATATGTATCTCACATTTATTTATTATCGTACAATTTTCCTCAACAATACCTACATTTTATTTTCATTACCATATTTATTTACATTTTATTTTCATATCCATAATTTATTTATACACACATGATTATCGCAACCTTTCCTTACGATGGAAATAAACAACAAAAATGCTTTATTTCGCACTCAAAATTCTTCACTTATTTTTTTTTTTTTATTTCAACCCTTTTTTAACTACCCTCTGTGCAATTATTCATTTCTTCACTAAACAAAATTTTAACTAAATTTATTTACATTTATCCTTTCATTTTAAGATTAATTTAGTTACTTAAATTGCCTATACAATTTATATTCTTCCTCAAACATTCTTATTACCTAATCATTTTCAATGCATTTTTCACTTTTGACCATTCCTACACGAGATATCGTGTCCTCGATTGCTTTATTGCAACGGGCTATTTACAGCTATTTTAACTGTTCATAATTTAACATTTTAAATTCAAATTGATTTAAAATTGTCAATTATTTATGCCTTTGTTTACTTTTTTGACATAAAATTTATATCATCTATGACTAATCTCTAATCTTCACACTTTCAGCTCATTACTTATTTTTTCACTTTACTTAAATCTGTCATTCAATTTTTAAGCCTCAAGACTCTTCCCTCAAAAGACCTCTCTTCCCTCAGAAGATTTTTGCCTTTGAACAATGAAGTATTTGACTTATCCTGAACAATGAAGTATTTGACTGGACTGCCTGCACAACATTGCCCTTGCCTGGATTTGTCTCCAGACCTTATATCTACCCAATTAGGTAACATATTTTGATTTTACCTTTCATTTTGTAGATTTATTTGCATAAATTAATCTCTGCATAAATTTTTGATCACATGTACATTTGAGTTAACATTATAAATTATATTTAATATTTTTTTTTTTGGAAAAGAACCATTTGTACACTCCTTATCAAATTTTGTAACATTCATACTTGTTCATTTTTAAATCATTCAATGATTATCCATATCTTTTTCTTTGAAATTTATATCATTTTCATTCATAACAATTCTTTCATTATTGCCTTTTTTTTTTTTTTAAATTCATATCATTATCCATTTTTTCATTTTTGAAAATTTTTTCCATTCCAGATCATTTTTCCTTTAATTCATTTTTGATTTGTTATTCTTATCTCTTTCTCATTTTACAATTCTTCAGGTACCAATCATCAGCAAAATTTGAATTTTTAAAATTTCTTGATTTCTTTAAACAATTTTGACCAAGCTTTCTCTCCCTATGTTCATGAATATTACATTCAATTTCATTTGTGTCATAAATATGTATTTCATTTAGTAACTTTAATTTCTGCCTAACATACTCTTTATATATGCTTTGACTTTCAATTATTTCTGAATCTACTTTTAGAATATCATTACCTTCATTATCATTGTGATTACTATCCCTTATTATTTTATTACTTTCATTTTGAACATTTTTACAAACATTTGAATTTTGTATTTGTTGAAAATTATTATTTTCATCAATCAAATCATCGATTATTTTATTTTCAAGAGAATTTTGCTTATTATTATCATGATTTCTATTTTCATTTTCATTTTGAATTTGTTGAAAATTAAAATTTTGATTTTTCCTTTCCAAAACTTCCATTATTCTATTTTCAAAAGATTTTTGAGTATTTGCACTATCATGACTTTGACTTTCATTTTGTATTTCTTGACAATTAATAATTTCATTCTGTTTTTCTTGAAAATTAACAATTTGAGTATTTTTTTCATTATGATTTTGATTTTGACTTTGCATTTCTTCAAACCTTTTACTTTCATTTGCATTTTGTACCCTTTGAATTTTAACATTTTCATTTTGCATAATTTCATGATCAATATTTTCAAAATTTTTATCACCTTTTTGATTTTGCATAATTTTGATATCCGTATTTTCGCTTCCATGCTGAATATTTTCATTCATATCTTGAACATTTTCAATATGTACACTTTGTACAGAATAGCAATTTTTTGATTGAATCTCAATTATTTCACCGTTACCGTTATATTTATTTTCACTTTGTAACTTTTGTGCTATATGACATTTTTTTGCGTGAATATCATCGATTTCACTGTCCATATCATATTTTTCCATCAATTCTTCCGCACTTTGTACATTTTGTTCGATATAACATTGGGTAGCGTGAATTTTAATTGGTTCATCTTTCATGTTATATTTATTTCTAATGGTCAATATTTTTGCTTTTCCAATTTCAATTATTCGAAACGGTCCTTGAAATCTATCTTGAAACATATTTGGTTTATTTTCCTCTTTCAAAAATACGGTATCTCCGATTTGCATTTCTTCATTAGTAATTGTTTTGAAATTTTTAATCACTCCTACTCGCATATTTTGATTTAACGTAATTTTAACCTTCTTTTGATTGCTAATTACAATATGAATTTTGTTATTTTTTATTTCAGTTCGAATTGCACCAAATGGAAAGAGTAATTTTGCGTGTTTTGTGGGGATAAAGATAACCTCCTTATCCGGAATTTCCTGACTTATGTCGAATTGTTCTGCAATCAACTAACCTTGTTGCAAAGCTATCCTGCGTGTGAGCGTGACATAGACTTCGTCGTCAAGATTTGACTCTTCATTACCACATTTTTTTTTAGCAAATTCACTAACCTTTCCATTTTTAGGAAAATTGGCCTCATCGACCTGTGCAATTTTTTTACTGTCATGATACTCATTTTTATTATTTCCATTAAATTCCAAAATGCTTTTAACTTCATCATGTGTGACAATTTGATTTTTCGACTTCGTAACAATTTTAAAATTATTTTCTGTATCAATATTTTTATTATTTTCATTATTTGAAGAAGTATAGTCATTAACATGGCTACCTTTATTATTTTGTGAATCAATTTGTGAAACTTTACAACTAGTTTCCTTAATTTTATCAAACTTTTTATTCTCGATCTGAGTCGATTTTGAGTTAACTTCATTTTTGTGCTCATCATTTAAATTTATTTTTGCATTGCACGCCTCATTTTCATTTTTATTAATTTCTTTAACTCCTGTATTTTCCTTAATATTCTTTTTATTGATATTTGCCTCACTTTTTAGACTTTTAACGAATTCTTCATCGAAGCGGACCCATCCGGGCCGTGCCAACGACTCTACAATAGAATCAAGAATTCGTTCTCTTATGCAAGAAACATGGGTGAATTTTTGCATGCTTTCAATATTATTTATATTTTTATTGTTATTTTGACTTTCATTTTCATTATGTTGATTTGCTTCAATTATATTTAACTGTAAATTGGGACCTGGGCTTCGCGTGCGACCCTCCCTTTTATCATTTTGCATTTTATTTGCGTTTTCATTTAAATTCAATACCTCATTTCGCGTTTGCATTTTTTTTTCTTTCGATTGGGACTTTGGTCTATTTATTAAATTTTGACTTGGCCAAAGCCCCTCCCTCAGTTTAAAGACCCGTGATTTTGACTGCTTTCTTTCGGAATAGTTTGGGTATTTAACCGACTATCCTTTCGTTCCCTGAATCCGCTATTTTGAGTGTTACGAAAACCATTTCTTTGCCCATTTCTTATATTTTGACTCCCATATTTATTTTCCCCATAATAATTTTGTCCGTTTTGATTATGCCAACACGTAGAAAAATAATGACCTCTTTTCCCGCATCCTATGCAATATACATTTTCATTTTGTGATTTTTCCTGTATTCCCCGTTGATTACCATTAACTTTTCTAGCATTATTCTCCTTGCGATACACTGCATTGATTTCCGAGCGGTCACACTCCTCCTCCATAATTTTCTCCAGATTTTCTGCGAATTCAACTGCTTTATCAAAATTAGTAATATTTATTTTCTTTATTTCAAATGCAATATCTCCTCTTAAAGTTTCTAAAAATTTAACTAACATGATATTATTTTTAATTTCAAACATTTCATTAGTTGAGTTATTTCCTACAAAATCATTTGTTGCATTTGAAATATTTAACGCTAGCTCAGCAACTTTCATGCCTGGCGTCATTCTAATTTTATTTAAATTTATTTGCTTTTGAAGCATAGTTACAGATGGCTTAAATTGTTTAATCAAAATTTGTTTAACTTCTCCCATGTTGTTTGAATTCTGCAATTCCCTTTTTTTTGTCAGAAATTCTAACGCTTTTTCCTTCAATCTAGTTTTTAAAATTATAACTTTATTCTCTTCTGACCACTCTGCCATACCTGCGATATTTTCAAACTGCGTAAAAAAAAATTCAATGTCCTCATTATCTTTTCCATTAAACAGAGGTAACAGATTTATTAAATTAAAGTTTTCCATTCTTGTTCTCTGATTTTCACTTATTCTTATTTGTGACCTGTCGGGAGACATTTGACGTCTTGAATTTCGTGTACTCCTTTTAGGCATTTAACAAAAAATTATCCCTTCCAAAATTTTCTAACTTAATCTAAACACATTAATACACTTAAAAATATACTGCACATAAAATACTTCATGCAACAAAATATTCTTAACATATCATAAATTTTTCACACATTATTTTCAATTATAATCTATTCAAAAGATTTTTCATTTTCAAAGTGATTGTGCAATTTTTTTTTTTTTTTACCAATGCAAAATATCTGGTCAACATATGCTCCCCAAAAATTTTCATTCATTTCTTTATTTAAATTATTTTTATTCACCTCAGTATTTTTCATTAAAATTTTCCTTTAAATTTATGACTTACACAAAAGCGTCACGGTAACCAAATGTGGGACGTGGTTAATTAAAAGAAACTTAAAGTTACAATTAAACATTATAATCAACATAATTATATGGCCGTTAAAACACATTAGTGGAATTAACATTTAAACGTACATCGCTCGTTGTTGTGCCGCAATAACCCTCCAATTATTTTTACCTTTTGTGTAAGTCCTGAAAAGAATTCATTAATCATTATAAAAAGACTAGCCTATTTAAAACTTAAACAATTTCCTTTATTAACAACATCACTTTATCAAAAGCACTATTTTCAACACTATCAACTTTCAATTATTATCGATTTTCATTTAATATTTTAGTTCGGGGAGATATGACCAGTTAGTTAGCTTTCTAAATTGTCTAGGACCGGGGAAATGAGCACATACCTTACAGTTTAGACTTGGGCTCATCATCTCGCTTGCATCGGTCTTAGTGCTGACCGTACTGCCATAACTCTATGGTGTGTGGCTCCTACTCGTACTTTTCACTTCGACTGATACTTATATCTGCAACTGCTAGGTCATGGTAGCTTCGCTCCTTTTGTCAAACTCTTTTCACCAACACTTCGTAGGAAACTTACTTCTACCACCACATTCTGAATCCGAGTCTGTTCTCACACACTTTGTATCGAAGTCTTGGTTCCTTCGGCGGGGGGGGGGGGGGGGAGGTAGCTCCACCCTTCTTCTCCTTGCTGTTCATTGGTTCTTCTGAACCCAATGGCATCACTTGACATTAACCAAGGGCTCTTTCAGCCCCCTTTGACATGGGACACTCAAATTTATTGTATTTGACCTAAAAGTTCACGTTGTTGTAAACTTCGGTGCCAGCCAGTCTGCACGCTTTGTTCGGTGTTCTGGCCACCATAAATACTGCAATAAACATGCCTCATGTGAGGACATATTCTGGCCTCACACTAATTATATGCAAAATTTGTCTCCAGTTATTACAGTATACAAAAATAAATTGCAGAAAACTTTTTGGAAGAAATATAATTTTTAAAAGGAAAATCGGGTTTTTACTTAGATCTCAGTATATATTATATTTAGATACAAAATATTGATCCATTCCAGTTCAAGATATTGTTCCATATAAAAAAAGACCTTTAAACTCATTTTAAAGGTCTTAGTAGTCATAACGTAATCATATGAATTAATTATCTTTTACTAATTAATATAAGTGTGAAAATATATTGAATTTTCTCTTTGTAATGAATCCAATAACTGAGGTTGAATATATTCTGGTTCAATACATTCCTCTAATAATGATTATATGCAAAATTTGTCTTCAGTTATTATAGTATACGTAAATAAAATGATTCAGAAGATAATTCAGAAGAAATCGAATTAAAAAAAATATTTTTTTATTTAAGTCTCAGTATATATTATATTTAGACATAAAATATAGATCCATGCTAGTCCAAGAGTATGGTCAATATAAAAATAAAATTTTGAAGTCATTTTAAAGGGCTCAGTAGTTATAAAGTAATCATATGAATTAAGTATATTATATTAATTACCGTATATAAATTAATAAATATATTTAATTTTCTCCTTGTAATGAATCCAATAACTGAAGATGGATATATTCTAGTTCAATATATTCTTCTAATACGGATTATATGCAAAATTTCCATCCAGGTATTATAATATACAAAAATAAAATGCAGAGACATGCTGAAAAAAAATAGATTTTTTTAGGGAAAATCAGTTTTTTTCTTAGTTATCAGTATATATTATATTTTTGGTCTATATAAAAATAAACCTTTGAAATCATTTTAAATGGATTAGTAATCATAAAGTAATCATATGAATTCAGTACCTTAAATTAATTATCTTATAGAACTTAATAACTACTTTACTATTCTCTTTGTATAGAATCCATTACTACTCATACTCATTACTAATACTCATTAAATGCAAAATTGGCCTCCAGTTATTACGGTATAAAAAAATAAAATGCAGAAAAACTTTTTGAAAAAATATAATTTTTAAAAGGAAAATCAGGTTTTTTCTTAGATCTCAGTATATATTATATTTAGAGATAAAATATTGATACATTCTAGACCAAGAGTTTGGTTTATATAAAAATAAACCTTTGAGATCATTTTTAGGGGCTTAGTAGTCATAAGGTAAGTATCTTATATTAATTATCTGATATGAGTTTGTAAATATATTTCATTTTATCTTTTTAATGAATCCAGTATCTTAGGATGGATATACTCTTCTTCAAAATATTCCTCTAATACTAATTATATGCAAAATTTGCCTTCTGGTATTATAGTATATAAATATTAAAATGCAGAAGAATTTTGGAAGAAATATAATTTTTAAAAGGAAAATCAGGTTTTTACTTAGATCTCAGTATATATTATATTTAGACATAACATATTGATCCATTCTAGTCCAAGAGATTGTTCTATGTAAAAATAAACCTTTGAAATCATTTTAAAGGGCTTAGTAGTCATAAATTAATCATATGAATTCAGTATCTTATATAAATTATCTTATATAACTTAATAACTACTTTAATTTTCTCTTTGTATTGAATCCAATAACTGATGGTCGATATATTATGGTTCAATATATTCCTCTAATAATGATTATATGCAAAATTTGTCTTCATGTATTATAGTATACAAAAATAAAAAGCAGAGACATTCAGAAGAAATCGAATTTAAAAAAAATAGTTTTTTATTTAGGTCTCAGTATATATTATATTTAGACATAAAATATAGATCCAGGCTAGTCCAAGAGTTTGGTCGATATAAAAATAAACCTTTGAAGTCATTTTAAAGGGCTCAGTAGTCATAAAGTTATCATATGAATTAAGTATATTATATTAATTATCGTATATAAATTTATAAATATATTTAATTTTCTCTTTGTAATGAATCCAATAAGTAAGATGGATATATTCTAAAGTAGTTATAAAGTTATATATGATAATTAATTTAAGATACTGATTTCATGTGATTGCTTTATGACTTCTAAGCCCTTAAAATGATTTTAATGTTTATTTTTATATAGGCTAATCTCGTGGACTAGAATGGATTAATATTTTATGTCTAAATATAATATATACTGAGAACTAAGAAAAAAACCTGATTTTCTTTAAAAAAATTTTTTTTTTTCAGAATGTCTCTGCATTTAATTTTTGTATGTTTTAATACCTGGAAGGAAATTTTGCATATAATCAGTATTAGAAGAATATATTCAACCAGTATATATCTATCTTCAGTTATTGAATTCATTACAAAGAGTAGTAGTTATAAAGAGTAGTATTTAAAATATTTATAAAGTTATATAAGATAATTAATATAAGATACTGAATTCACATGATTATTTTATGACTACTAAGCACTTTAAAATGATTTCAAAGGTTATTTTTATATAGACCAATCTTTTGGACTAGAAGAGATCAATATTTTCTGTCTAAATGTTTTATATACTGAGAACGAAGTAAGAAACTGATTTTCCTTTTAAAAATTACATTTCTTCAGAATGCATCTGCATTTTATTCTTGCATTCTGTATTATCTGTAGGCAAATCTTGCATATAATTAGTATTAAAGGAATATATTTAACCGGAATATATCCATCTTTATTTATTGGATTCATTACAAAGAGAAAATTAAAGCAGTTACTAAGTTATATCAGATAATTAATATAAGATACTGAATTCATATGATTACTTTATGACTACTAATCGATTTAAAATTATTTCAAAGGTTTATATACATATAGACCAAACTCTTGGACTAGAATGTATCAATATTTTATCTCTAAATATAATATATACTGAGATCTAAGTAAAAACCTTATTTTCCTTTTAAAAATTATATTTCTTCCAAAATGTTTCTGCATTTAAATTTTGTATACCATAATACCTCAATGCAAATTTTGCATATAATCAGTATAATAAGAATATATTGAACCAGAATATATCCACTTGCAGTTATGGATTCAATACAAAGAGAAAATAGTTAAGATATAACATACTGATCCATTCTATCCCAAGAGATTGTTCTATGTAAAAATAAACCTTTTAAATCATTTAAAAGGGCTTAGTAGTCAAAAAGTAATCATATGAATTCAGTATCTTATATTAATTATCTTATATAATTAAATAATTACTTTAATTTTCTCTTTGTATTGAATCAACTGCGATATATTCTGGTTCAATATATTCTTCTAATACTGATTATATGCAAAATTTGCCTCCAGTTATTTCAGTATACAGAAATAAAATGCAGAAACATTTTGGAAGAAAAATAATTTTTTAAAGGAAAATCAGATTTTTACTTGGTTCTCAGTATATATTGTATTTAGAGATAAAATATTGATACATTCTAGTCCAAGAGTTTCGTTTGTGTTATAACAAACCTTTGAAATCATTTTAAAGGGCTTAGTAGTCTTAAAGTAATCATATGAATTCAGTATCTTATATTAATTATCTTATATAACTTTAAAACTACATTAATTTTCTCTTTGAAATGAATCCAATAACTGAAGGTGGATATATTCTGGTTCAATATATTCTTCTAATACTCATTAAATGCAAAATTGGCCTCCAGTTATTACGGTATAAAAAAATAAAATGCAGAAAAACTTTTTGAAAGAAATATAATTTTTAAAAGGAAAATCAGGTTTTTACTTAGATCTCAGTATATGTTATATTTAGAGATAAAATATTGATACATTCTAGTCCAAGAGTTTGTTCTATATAAAAATAAACCTTTGAAATCATTTTAAAGTGCTTAGTAGGCATAAAGTAATCATATGAATTAATATTTTATATTCATTATCTAATATAAGTTTGCAAATATATTTAATACACTCTGTAATGAATGTAATTAATCCAATAACTGAAGATGGATATATTCTGGTCCAATATATTCCTCTAATACTGTTTACATGAAAAATTTGTCTGCAAGCTTTATAGTATACAAAATTATAATGCGGAGACATTTTGAAGAAATATAATATTTAGAACAAAAATCAGTTTTTTACTTGGTTCTCAGTATATATTATATTTAGATATAACATATTGATCCATTCTAGTCCAAAAGATTGTTCTGTATAAATTTAAACCTATGAAATCATTTTAAAGAGCTTAGAAGTCGTAATGTAATCATATGAATTGAATATCTTATATTAATTATCTGATATGAGTTTGCAAATATATTTAATTTTCTCTTTTTAAAGAATCCAGTATCTTAGAATGGATATATTCTAGTTCAAAATATTTCATTAATACTAATTATAAGCAACATTTGCCTTCAGGTATTATAGTATACAAAATTCCAATGCAGGAACATTTTGGAAGAAATATAATTTTTAAAGGAAAATCAGGTTTTTACTTAGATCTCAGTATATATTATATTTAAACATAACATACTGATCCATTCTAGTCCAAAAGATTGTTCTATATAAATGTAAACCTTTGAAATCATTTTAAAGAGCTTAGTAGTCGTAAAGTATTCATATGAATTCAGTATCTTATATTAATTAACAGATATATCTTTGTAGCTACATTAATTTTTTCTTTGTAATGAATGCAATAACTAAAGATGGATATATTCTGGTTCGATATATTCCTTTAATACAAATTATATGAAAAATTTGCCTCTATGTATTATAGAATACAATAATAAAATGTAGATGCATTCTGAAGAAATATAATTTTTAAAAGGAAAATCAGTTTTTTACTTGGTTCTCAGTATATATTATATTTAGACATAAAGTAATCATATGAATTAAGTATCTTATATTAATTATCTTATAAAAGTTTTCAAATATATTTAATTTTCTCTTTGTAATGAATCAAATAACTGAGGTTGAATATATTCTGGTTCTCTCTCTCTCTCTCAATATATTCCTCTAATAATGATTATATGCAAAATTTGTTTTCAGGTATTATAGAATACAAAAATAAAATGCAGAGACTTTCAGAAGAAATCGAATTTAAAAAAAAATAGTTTTTTATTTAGGTCTCAGTATATATTATATTTAGACATAAAATATAGATCCATGCTAGTCCACGAGTTTGGTCGATATAAAAATAATCCTTTGATGTCAGTTTAAAGGGCTCAGTAGTCATAAAGTAATCATATGAATTAAGTATATTATATTAATTATCGTATATAAATTTATAAATATATTTAATTTTCTCTTTGTAATGAATCCAATAACTGAAGATGGATATATTCTGGTTCAATATGTTCTTCTAATACAGATTACATGCAAAATTTCAACCCAGGTATTATAATATACAAAAATAAAACGCAGAGACATGCTGAAAGAAAATACATTTTTTTAAAGAAAATTAGTTTCTTTTCTTAGTTCTCATTATATATTATATTTAGACATTAAATGTTGGTACATTCTAGTCCATGAGTTTGGTCTATATAAAAATAAAACTTTGAAATCATTTTATAGGGCGTAGTAGTCATAAAGTAATCTTATATGAATTCAGTATCTTGTATTAATTATCTGATATAACTTTGTAACTGCTGTAATATTCTCTTTGTAATTAATCCAATAACCAAAGATGGATATATTCTGGTTCAATATATTCCTTTAACACTAATTATATGCAAAATTTGCCTACAAATAATATAGAATTCAAGAATAAAATGCAGATGCATTCTGAAGAAATATAATTTTTAAAAGGAAAATCAGTTTTTTACTTTGTTCTCAGTATATATACTATTTAGACAGAAAATATTGATCTATTCTAGTCCAAAAGATTGGTCTATATAAAAATAAACCTTTGAAATAATTTTAAAGTGCCTAGTAGTCATAAAGTAGTCATATGAATTCAGTATCTTATATTAATTATCTTATATAATTTTATAAATATTTTAACTACTACTCTTTATAACTACTACTCTTTGTAATGAATTCAATAACAGAAGATGGATATATTCTTTTTGAATATATCCATCCGTAATATTCTTTTTGAATATATTCTTCTAATACTGATTATATTCAAAATTTCCATCCAAGTATTAAAATATACAAAAATAAAATGCAGAGACATTCTGAAAAAAAAAATTTTTTTTAAAGAAAATCAGTTTTTTTTTCTTATTTCTCAGTATATATTATATTTAGACATAAAATATTGATCTATTCTGGTCCAAGAGATTAGCCTATATAAAAATAAACATTAAAATTCATTTTAAAGGGCTTAGTAGTCATAAAGTAATCATATGTATTCAGTATCTTATATTAATTATCATATATAACAATATAACTACTTTAATTTTTTCTTTATAATAAATCCAATAACTGAAGATGGATATATTCTGGTTCAATATATTCTTCTAATACTTATTATACGCAAAATTTACCTCCAGTTATTGCAGTATACAAAAATAAAATGCAGAAACATTTTGGAAGAAAAACAATTTTTTAAAGGAAAATCAGGTTTTTACTTAGATCTCAGTATATATTATATTTAGAGATAAAATATTGATACATTCTTGTCCCAGAGATTGTTCTATATAAAAATAAACCTTTGAAATCTTTTTAAAGTGCTTAGTAGTCATAAAGTTATAATATGAATTAAGTAATTTATATTCTTTATCTTATATAAGTTTGCAAATATATTTAATACAATCTTTGTAATGAATACAATAACTGGAGATTTATATATTCTGGTCCAATATATTCCTCTAATACTGTTTATATGTAAAATTTGTCTCCAGGAATTATTGTATATAAAATTAAAATGCGGATACATTCTGAAGAAATATAATATTTAGAACGAAAATCAGTTTTTCACTTTGGTCTCAGTATATATTTTATTTAGATACAACATATTGATCCATTCTAGTCCAAAAGATTGTTTTATATAAATATAAACCTTTGAAATTATTTTAAAGAGCTTAGTAGTTGAGCTTATTTCCTACCTTACTTTCAACATTTTTGCAATTTACATTATCCACTGGTCTCTAACAAGTAAAGAATTGAAGCGCGTTTCAACCTTTTTGGGACACCCTGTATACTGTGAGATATGTGTGATGACAAGAATAAATGCAGGTTTGAGCGTGATTGTGAATCCACATATGTTGACTTGAGTAATAAATATGATGTAAAGAACTAGTTCAATGACAGCACAGTACTAAGACATAAAAACTCGATAGGCTGGTCATAAGCTGATCCAAGACTGTGCATGGTGTGCGCTAGATTGGATTTAAATTTAGTAAGGACGTGTGTATCGTAAAATTGCTGCCTTATATTACAGTTCCGAAAATATGTAGCAAGGTGTAGACAACTAAATTGTCAAATCGGTAGTTGTCAGAATGTGATGTACATAAGAAGGTTAATGAAAGCCGATAAGGGCCAGTACTCCTTCAAAGGCAGGATTGTTTAAGATCATCTGTTTTCTAAGAAAGTTTAAGATCGTCATATGCCAAAAAGCTCCAACAAAGTAAGTCTGGTATAATCTCTTCAAAGATGAGTGCAATCAAATCCGTCTAAAATGCAGTGAAATGAAAATATAGTGTGAATGATTAGCACGTTCAAGACGGAGCCGATTTTGATATACTTTCCGTTCACCCTGCGGAGAGCACTCAGTGGATGTTTGATTGTACAGAATATAGACAGAAGATAACGCGGTAGAGCTTATGTTGCGTACTGAGATACATACACTGAAGAAGTGTATGGGAATTTTGTATGTTATACGAGATAAATTATGTACGAGATAAATTACGAGATAAATTATACGAGATAAATTACGAGATATTATACGAGATAAATTATGTTCCACTATTATGTTCCATGTAGTGTGTTCAAGTGACAACAATAGTTTATCATCAACCCAACTGAGAGTGATCTGCACTTTATTAATTATTTTTGACAAGGTGTGTATGTTGGACAAAAATATAACAAGTATACATGTATACGATCCTAATACTATAGTTCTTTTTGATACTCATAATAAATAAGATAAAATGGTCATAGCACGAACACGCAAATCTTAAAATAGATCTATTAAATGCACTGCCATAAAAACTTAATTATCTCGTTTAATGATGCATCTCATGGAATAAAAAGTTCCATTTCTATTTGACGTTACACAAAAAGTTTAATTGCATCCTCGTATATATTTTTAAAATTTTTCCAGCATATCGTGAAATTGTTTTCGATCTGTTTCCTTTTATGTTCTTTTGCCGATGAAATTACGTTTTTATACTATAATGTAGGGAAGACTAATGAGGCCAGCCCGGAAAGTCATAGATTTGGAGAAACATAAAAAATACTGTATAATAATTTGTAATTACAGTTATCAAATAAAATTAACGTTTGATTTAACCTTTAATATAATTAACATAAAAGGTATATGAACACATAAAAAGTTATTAAATAAACGATTATTAGTGTTTATAAATACTTTTTGTAACTTTTATATGCAGTATATTTATAATTTGATTTTTCACACATATTTATATGCCAGTTTACGGTACTCGAATGTTATCTAGAACTGTTGGACAAAATCTGTGGGAAAATAAATCTCAAAAGATTTAGCATCAATGACCAATTAGTACACTTGTCAATAGAAGGTTTTTAAAGGCATCCGTGCCCAGTAAATTGGAATTATGATACCAATGCAGCATAATCACAGGTAGGTTAATTTTCTCTCCTTGGTGTTCATCACACCAAAGTAGACGTTACTGCAATAGCAGTAATTTATTTTGAGTCAATTTTTCAAACTTATATCGTAACTAATTAGATGTCAATAATTCCATAACAGCTGTATTTATTCACTGAACATATAAAATTAAATGCGTAAGACTACATGGTTCGGTTTATAGCCATCATTATTTCGTGCTAAACAGAAATCTCGATAAACGTGCAATTTCTAGCTTCAATTCACAGTTAAATATGGAGTGATGCCTGAGTCTGTGAATTGGTGCCAGCTGCGTACAATGATTAACTGCAAGCTATAACATATTTTATCGGTGTTACTGTAGTAACTGAAGTTAAGAGCTAGTGAGTGTTGATAACAGAAAAATTAGTCCTACGATGCTTATTACTTCAATGAATATATGATTCTCGATATGTGTAGTTTATATTAGATCTTATTTACCGTACAGTTCAAAGTTCGAAATGCCGATCTAAGGCTGGTTACATGATCGTACCAGTGATTTGTAACGCGCTTTTGTCTATAGCTTGGAGAACACTAGAATCACAATTATTCTATGTACCGAGGTATTTATCTACATACATTCCTTACTTCAAAGATGACTTGTGTCCCAAATCTGAGAAATCAGTCATAAAAGGAGCTGTTGGTAAAACTTTGTGATCATGGTTTTGCGTACTTTCATCCCCTTGTAAATTGGTAAAAATCACAGTGCTTTAATTATTAATTTAACACTTGCTCAGTGAGTACCCGTTATGAAGGCAGTGTTCTACGAATACAGTTTTTACGAAGCACTGCTTTGTGCTTGTTGACAAGTGTTCGTTGAAAATTTTGAAATTTGTGAATTTTAATACTATACAGTGTATTTTTGAAGAGTAGTTTTTTATTGTTCACAAACGTTCGTTGAAAAGTGTGAAAATTTATAGGTTTTATTGTGGTAAGAAAGCACCGAGTGTTGTATGTGTCCATTCCACAGGAACTGGTGATCTTTAAGCAGTCCAATGTCGTCTGAATAATGGACAATGGCGATTCTCATGGTCACCATCTACATATCGCCAACAAAAACATTGAATAGATCATTGAATTTATTCTCGAAGACTTGTTGCCATACACTAACGATAGTGCAAAATTGTTGAAAATATATATGTGGTGATTTCAATATTTATTTACGTTCAGAAGAAGAACATCCACTAATCACATTCTTCAAGGAAAATTTCAATTTCAAAATGAATACTTATAGGAATAAACATATTAACATGTCGGGCACTAAAATTGATAAGTATTTGCTTGTTATTTAAACAGTTTACAGTCGTGGATTTGAAACATATATTGGCTTCGAGAATACGAAAATTTTCGTTAAAACAATACTTTCTCTATACTATATTATATATTAGTATGAGAATAAAAATTGACAAGCCCCATTGCTCGAATTAAAATACCATGCAAAATTATTTAATAATGTATTCTTTTAGAACAAAGTATTTTTAATGGTGTAGTCAATAACATATAAGGTTATAATCAATTTATAATATTTGTGTTTTAAATACTGAACACCAGAAAGCAGTTATAATAAGAATTAGAAGTCAGAGTCTCTTACGTCAACTTTCATTATAAGACTCTCTCTATCATAAATTGGTATCACTGATTTAGAGGGTCCAAGGTAGTGGCTTTCAACCTCATATGAAACACGGGCCACATTGGAGTCAGTTAGAGGATTGCTGCTGGACGCACATGCAAAAATGTGTGTCCTTGTAAACAGCAAAAATAATTCACATAAAACAAACTAAAACTAAAATCTGACGTTTCCTAGAAACAGCTGTATGCTGTTTTGTTTATTTATTTGTACTTAATGGATAAATGCACTTGACGTTACATTTAAATGTTCTTGGTCCATGTGTCCGGTCTGCGTACTATGAAGAATCTATATATGAACACGCTATGATATCAAACCATTTATTTTATAAAAATAATGTCTAAACCTTACTACTTAGCGTTTAGAAGTTATAATGCAACGAATTGAATTATGTAACAATAATGCCAATTAATGACTACATGAAGCTGTAAAGCGAAAAAATTTGAACTGTTGGCGGACGTATTGACGATCGACTCAAGCTTGATTTTTACAAACAGTTATATTTTCATTTTTTGCTGAAACATTGTCATTTCACGGTATTATCAACTTCAATATTTCTTTAAAGAATTAATTTTGTTTTGATATATTTATTTTCTATTATCATAAAATAAGAGAAGAATGTTCTGTTTAAAATGTTATTATTACAATTAGATATTTAAAAAAAAAACATACAGTTGCGAAAACGCAATGTTCCGCTTGGCGTCTACTTTGTCGTCTGTCTCGAAGGCCATGCAAAGAAAATAGAGTGCATGACGTCAGCATGACGTGGGGTGACGTATGTCCAGGGTTGCCAGGATTTTACAGTTAGAAGACGGGTTTCGAGATTTGTCGAAAGTTTGGTGGCATTTGACAACTTCCGGAATGTTTTAGAAACTTTTCGATAGAACAGAGAGAGAGAGAGAAAAAGAGGAACGATTATTCTTTGAGACATAGTGATTTTCAGAAGTTTCTATGGAGACACTATAAAAAGGACTCAACCCTCCGATTCAAGGAGTTGACAAATGGACGTGAAACGAGCTACATTGGACAGTGAGTTTTGTCAATGTTTTGAGAATAGTAGTGGCTGCTTTGTGAAATTACTTTCATTAACATTTTGAGAATAATACCGCGTTTTCTGTGAAATTAGTGGAGCATTTAAGTGCTGTTTGATTGTATACTGTCCCTGTTTACTTTATGCTTGTGAATAGACCAGAGCTACCCAGAAACTTGAACTCCTTCTTGTATCCTGTGTATACACCCTCGATTCTGGAGGACACGTTTATAACAAATTGATGCCAGGAGTGGGTTTTCTGGAAACTTGATAAGCGTATATGGTAGTAAATAGTAAATAATAATAAATAATTTTTTTATTTATCATTAGGCATTATTAAAATAATTACTTAATTTTTAATTTACAATATTAATACTTCATATTTGTCAATTCTAACGGCTAGTATGATGACATGTGACAGGCAGAAATTTCGATCGGCTTTTGAGCCAAATGTATAATTAAATTCCACTGTCCTCTTAAACCATAAAAGTATACTTGTGGTCTTTAAACATCATTTGACTCCTCTACGATTGGGATCCTAATTACTTTTGCATCTCATTTCTTTGTCTGTATCCTCTCTGACGGAATTCTTACTGAACTCATTCCTCAGACTCACTTCTATCTGCACTCTGATTCCTTCCTGACTGCACTCTGATTCCTTCCTGACTGCACTCTGATTTACTTCTCACTTCTGAATATCTGCACCCATCTCGCTGCATCTGTATCTGACTACTGTCTCACTGCAAAACCACTGATATATGTTCGTACGCTATTGCTTCGCCTTCATTTTCCCATTGTCTAAAGAGATTTCTCTTTGAACAAATTTCTTAAAATTCCGAATTAGGGGAACTTTTCATCGGACAGCTTGCACCACAGCCCGCGGTCCATAATACCAAATGACCCCTCTTCGTGTGTGGGACCTTTATGGCCCATCATAAATTGCTGTAGGACTATTACCATAAACCACATGGAATTTAATATCAAGTCTTGGTTCCCACCAATTAATTGTTCATTGTTAGTATGAGCTAAACTTTTACTGCCCAAGTCTCGAATTGAAGTTTAAAAACATAGCACCAGTCACCGCTTTTCATCACAATTACTCCTGCCTTTAGATAAAAGAAGAGAACATTACACTGAAGTCAGTTTCTTTTGAAAAAATTGTAAACTCACCTATTGAAAAGTTCGTGACAGCACCGACTGCAAATTCATTCAACGTTAAATTGTTCGTTCGCTGAATAAAAGATAATTTAGAAATTTAGAACACCAGCAGTTCATGCATAGCACAATTTGTGCACATTAGCTAAAGCATATTTCAAGTTAATTGTGGATTCCATTTGCCATACATGAGGAAAAAACATTTTCATTGCACTAAATATTAGCTAAAATGTTAAAATATATATACAATGAAGTACTATAAGAATGCATTATTTTTCCATTACATTCAAACCATTTTATCAAATACGCTCAATTCCAAAATTGATGCAATAAACGGAAAAATTAGCATATTCGGAGAAAGAAACAATGTAGAAGACCCAGACCGTCCGACTCGTCCAGAGGACTCGAGAGGAAAGAAACAATGTGTAGCAACAAAATGTGCATACATGACAGGCGCACGCATGCTGAAACTAGCCCGTATAAAGCATTTTGCATATCAACATTATTTTAACAAGGAAACGAAATGGATAGAAAAATGATCAGTTTTGTGCAGAGCCAGTATCTCCGTAAAAATCAAAATAACTAAATTTCGAAAAATGGATAGGCGGTCTCATTTGAGTGACGCCAGGCGATAAGATGTAAAACGGCGTCAAGAAAGGGGGAACACTGACAGTCGGAAATAGCCGGAGCCCTAAATGAAAATCATTTCATCATTTGTCAACTGTGTACCCGGTATCAAAGTGAAGGAACAGTATCGTGAAGACCAATAAGTGGATGTTCAAGGATTTCAAACGCTCAGGATTTGCAAGCACGACATCACAGGTCAATCTGATTCTGCAAGCACGATACCACAGGTTTCTGTATCCGTAAACACGACACCAAGTGTCAATCACTGGACTTCAATCAGCTTGCTACCTTGCAACTTCGGAAGGAAGAGTGGTATCTCGGCAAACTCTTTATAAACAGCTACATGCAGATCAGTTGTATGCAGGACAGCCAATGGTTTGCGTCTCACTGATGACCTCACACAGAGGACCCCTCTAAACTTGTCTTGAGTTGACCTCAACTGGACTCACCAACAATGGGGTATTGTGCTTTACACGGATGAGTCACAGTTTGGTATACAGAATGATTCCAGACCGTAGTTGGTCTGGAGAACGCCTGGAACTCTTTACTGCGCACGTAAAATCCCCGAAATGCACGCGTATAGATGCGTTGGTTTGGTGGTTGGTACAGGGATTGCCTTCGGCGCCCACATTGATCTTCACATCTTCCATGCGGACATCCGGAAATGACATCCTTGTTCAATATGTTCTTCCATTTCATTCATCCATGGGGCTTGCTTGAGAGATGTTCAAGTTCTCTCCGTGACCCACACGGGAACCTTTACGAGCTAAGAGCATGTCTGCTCCATGAATGGGCACAGATACTCCAAACCGCCGTAGATGATCTTATTCTTGGCATGAATCGACGCTGTCATGCATGTATTTCCAGAGGAGGTCATTACACTCCGTATTGACATACCTCCATCAATGAACTATTTTTACCACCTAAAAATTTTATGTTTTTGTTTATCCCCATTATTTAATCATTTATTGATAAATTCCTTTGCATTTCCTACTCTAGTGTCTTTTTGTTATTCTCCGTGATCTGCGAAAGTTTCAATGAATTCGAATGAATTTTCTTTTGTCTGCTTTTTTCACTTTATTGCTAAACTTCTGAACATGCGCGTGTTTTATATACACTTATTCACTATTTTATAATTTTCTATTATTATGCACTTTTCGGAATTTTATGTAACAAAAATCTGATTTCAACTTCTTATATATTTTACGATTTCGTATGCAAAAAATTTTGTTTTTACATGACTTATGAACTTTATCAATTCACAACTATATTTCAACATTTAACATTTCTAAATTACCATAATGGTTCATTATGTTCATTGCTACATTTTATCCAATCATTAAAATACTATTTTATGTTATATTTCTTTATATAAAATCATACATAGCATTCATTAGTAACATCATCACAGTACATTTACATTTTAAATAAACTGATCACTATTATTGTTTTAAACTTTAACACATATTTATAAATTTACCCCAAGTACAAAATAATCCCGTAGTTTCGTTTTTCTCTCATAAGTAGACATAGCTGCAGAGTCTGCAAGAACACCCTCTCGATAGTTGATTGACAGCTGGTTCATTGACGAATCCGATTTAACGACTGAACTGGGCTCCGCCCACATTTTCCACTCTAGTGTTAACCCGTTAGCAGCTTTTCAACCCTAGGATCTCTTTATACTGTTTTTTTATTATTTGGTTATATGACCCAGGATGTAATATGACTATGACTGTGACCCAGGCTGACCGATGAGTAAGTTGTTTTTGAAAGAACGCTGGGGGAAAATGGTTTTCTTATATTTATACATCCTGCCACACCGACGAGCTCAACATATGGTTGTGATTAATATTATACTTCTATTAAAGAAAGTTAATTTCGTGATAGCAGGTTTAGACGAGTCATGTAATAGATGAATTTAAATGCCTCTATAAAAATGTTAATTTTATCCTTTAATGATGTATAACATGAAATTAAAAAAAAATTCTATCTGAAGTTAAATAAGCGCTTTAATTACGTCTCAATATTTTTTTATTGGAAAAATATTCTATAAATAGAAAAAAAAGAACAAGTTCCAATATGCAAGTTTTTAAATATTTTAGGAGACAGAGGAATTGAGTTTTTCTTTCAAATTACGATAGAATAAAAATGACTAATGAAGACATGTGAATAAAATTAAGAAGTCACAAGTTCAGCGAAAGAGAAATATATTTTTCATCAATAATTAATGCCGTTATATTGCATTAAATAATTTTTATGCATCTCGTAAAAATCCTAGTGCATAACGCAATACTTCAACAAGTTAGTATATGTAAATAATTTATACTTTTACTATAATACATGCTTTAATATTAGATACATAATTAAGCAATTGAGTTCAATTATAACGAGTTTGTGTTTAGCTAATAATTTGGTGGAATGATATTTTTGGCCCTTTCTCTAATACTGCAATACATTTTTTTGGTGTTCCAAAAAGAGTTTGCATTAGAAACTATTATGAAATATAGATTTATCGTTAGAAAGACAAATGCATCGATATATTTTTGGTTTATTGATCAATTGTTTGTTTTCTTGATCAATTTTCTCTAACTGATTGCTTTCTGTGTGAGGTCTTGAATGAAATACGCATACATATTTTCAATAAAATTTACTAGTTTGTTCTTAATCTGCACAAAACTATAAAACAATTCGCAATTTACACTGATATAAATTAAAGTGCCTCGACCGTTTATATACACTTTCAATGACTACATCTTTCTACTTTTTCTCAGTTCGGCTGCAACTCACACACGTACCATCATGCTTGTAAGCTCGAAGCCACGCCAAGACGCTTCATTACTGGCTTCCGTGGGACTGAAGTCCCTTACTCCCACATCAGAAAGTAGATTTGTCGCTTTGAGTAGTTTTTTGGTGAAAGCAATATGGTAGTAGCATACACTCATCTTCAAGAGGGTGCTATGAGATGGTCAGAGGCGGCTGATGGTATGCCGCCTTCGTCCTGGAGTGGCGTAGTACTGGACTGTGGCTGCAAAGGAATGGGAGGGCGGGGCCAGCGGAGAGTGGACCAATGGAAAAGGTCGCTGAGCTTAAGAGAAGTAGCATGTACAGAGGTTTACACTTAATTATTTTTTTTTTAAATTAAGAATTTAAAGGTAAGAAAAGCAATTAATTAAGTTAAGTTAATAATTTACAACAGGTTAAACAAGAGTTAAGAATTACTTTAGAGGCATGAAACACTGCGCTGTTTGGCTAGGATATAAGTCAAATTACTCTACGTGTGAAGAAAAAAGGCCCTTTTCAGAGACACAGGTATACAAATTTATAAACAATTTTACGAAAAGTCTAGACAATAACTGCACCATTTGGTGCGATGACCGGGCTGGCATTAGATGCTTGATCAATGCTAAAGACGAGTCAAAGTTCCGAAAGGGAATACGTGGCTAAGCCAGGCGTGCAACTAGGGGGGAGGATCATCTGCGAGCGCATTATAGCTCTCGAAGATGAACCATACCAAGTCAATTTGCGTAGTCGCCGTACGCAGGTCAGGGAGCGCTCTTTTGAACGTTTTAAGGAGTAAATTCTTGTCGTGAGAATTTCTCATGGTCAGAAGAGTTAGAAGGAAGTCGGTATAGTTGATAGCACTAGTGCTACCAACTGAAGTGTATGGATTTAGGGCTGCGACGGCTGGGACCGTCTGCTCGACAATTTGTTCGGTAATTTCAGAAGTTAAGTCGATTTCAATATGAGAGTCTGCTTGTTTCTGGGGTTCAGAAACGACCCTGGCGAAGTTTAAGTTTGGCTTAATGCCAACTGGTCGGAAAGGACGACCTGAGTTTCCAGGGTTTAATCCTTGGGGGGGGAGGAGGCGCTGGAGTTAGGAATGCGGTTTTGGTGGGGTATTTCCCTACGTCTCTTAGTCGCAGGCCAGTTGCCCAGGTATTTCGGACAACCGCGCCAGTTAGCAGCATGTGTGAAGCTGCAATTGCAGCATAGCTTGAAGTCAGCTTTGCAATCAATGGCGGTATGGGGCTCTGCACACTTGACGCAGCACAATGGCAGCTTACATGCCAGACTGCTGTGGTAAAACACATTGCAAGAATGGCACTGGCTAACAAAGCCCTTGCGCCCACTCTAGGGTTCCAGAGTCACTCCTGTGCCTAAGAGCATGGTAATTTTAAAAAGTTCTTCCGGGTTAGTCCCGGGTGCTAACTGGAGGTAGTACAGTGGGAGGGGCTGCTTGCTCCTTCTCTTGGTGAGTCTAACGATATTAAGAACTTTGTAGTCCAAAGCTTCAAAATTAGATTTAATCAGGTTCAAATCAGTTGCAATAGGGAGTCCTCTGACGACACATTTAATTGGGAGGTCTTCTTTTAGAGTAAATGTTTTGAATGGTGCACCCGTTTTTGTCAAATAGGTGGTGCAGTTACGATCTTCTTCGTCGCTCTTGACGATAATTTTGAAAAATTGCCGGTCAAGGACCGAAACAATTTCAGATGCCAAACGTCTAAGGTTATATATAATTGACGGCCAGTCAGGGTGAGTGGCGCTGACATAGATCGGTGGGATGGTCTGGGGTTTCGACAAGTTCGCCGAAGGGTCGTCCTTTCCGGGTCCAGTCAATTTCCTATTGGTGGTCTCATAATCCTTTGTCGGCATTTACTTTATAGGAGATTTGGTGGCCTTAGGGGCCATGTGTATGAATCCATCAGCGTCGGTTAAGGTACGGGGGGGGGGGGGGTAAAATCCCCGCTCAGAGTCCTTTTCTCAGTTAGAGTTGTGCTAGTATTACTAGTATTACTAGTATTAGAGCTGGGGTCAGTACTGATATCAGTAGTAACGATAATATTAGAGTTAACAGTTTGATTTGGGGCCTCTTGGGCCAATTGTTCAGTTTGGTTAATTATCTTAGTAGCCTCAGTAGAATTACTTGCATTAGTTTTGGAAAATTTTCCCAGATCTTGACTATTATTAGAGATGTCGCTGGCTTTAAGAGCCTTGGTTTGGAGAGAGGGGGGGGGCGAAGTAAAGACATGCTTACTACAGCCCAGTACCTTCGCCATCTGGTCGAGTTCTTGATTCATGGCTATCATCTGTTCGTATACATTAGCAGGGAGCTTTCCAGAAGGTTCTAGATTGACAGTCTTCTTGGCCGCTCGCTTGTCAGAAAGTAGCTGTTCCAAGTCCTCAACTTTTCTTTTTAGGTCTGAATATTGCTCTCCGGTATTACTTGTTTTGTAAGAAACTCCATGTCCATAACTCCTTCGTCACTCTTGCGTGGCGTGATCGCGTGCCCATGCTTGGCATGACTATTCCTTCCCATGTCGGGAGTTCGCTAAGACACAACCTATCAGCTCGGAGTCCAAGCTCCGAATCCTTGTAAGCTCGAATGACCTGGCTCGCAAGTCTGATTTCCTACTCCACCTACCGTTTGCAATCACTGATATTGTTACTTAAATTTTGATCTTTCTTTCCCCATGGATAGGTTGAAACTATCCCTGGGGCAAGAAAGATCCCCACTGAGTTGAAAAGTAGATGTCGAGGTTAGAATTAATTAATCATTACATTATGACCGATCTCTTCTAAGGACTACCACTGAGTTGAAAAAGTAGATGTCGAGGGTAGAATTAATTAATTATTACATTGTGACCGATCTCTTCTAAGGACTCCCACTGAGTTGTAAAAGTAGATGTCGAGGGTAGAATTAATTAACCATTACATTGTGACCTATCTCTTCTATGGACCCCCACTGAGTTGAAAAGTAGATGTCGAGATTATAATTAATTAATCATTACATTGTGACTGATCTCTTCTAAGGACCCCCACTGAGTTGAAAAAGTAGATGTCGAGGTTAGAATTAATTAATCATTACATTGTGACCGATCTCTTCTAAGGACTACCACTGAGTTGTAAAAGTAGATGTCGAGGGTAGAATTAATTAATCATTACATTGTGACCGATCTCTTCTAAGGACTACCACTGAGTTGAAAAAGTGGATGTCGAGGGTAGAATTAATTAATCACTACATTGCGACCGATCTTTTCTAAGGACCCCCCCTTGAAAAAGTAGATGTCGAGGGTAGAATTAATTAATCATTACGCTGTGACCGATCTCTTCTAACTTATTGCTTTCTCGTTTCTTGACTGATATTTCCTAACTGATTGCTTTCATGACCGATCTGTTCTGAATTATTTTGCAAAAAAGTAGCTTCAGGATATTAAAATGATGGTTTCAATTACTTTTATCGCTTTTGTTGCTACATATTATAGAATAAAATAGTTTAAATCGGAAAAAGAAATAAATGGAACAAAATGAATTTGGATAAATATGCCATTGTTTAATGTTTCCATTATTATAGTATTTTTTGCTACTCTTTTGCTAAACTCATTGTGTCTATATTTGTCTTTAGCACTCTAGCTATAATAGACATTTATATATGGATACTATAGGATGTAGAAATATATTTGGGGATCTAACAAACTTTAAACTCGATATGTATACTTCGACTATTAGTTTCATGTTTGCTGTTTTGATCAAAGTTTTTTAATTTAGGTTTTAGAATAATTTTTCTTTTATACTTAAATTTTATGGTTGCGTTTCTTAATGGCAAATAAGCGACGATAACGAAAGTTGAAAAAAAATTGCAAATTTCGCAAAATATATTCATTATTTAAAAAGTCTTACTGGGCAAAATATTAATGAGTAAAATAAGTAATCTTCGTAGAATAAAGCAATTGGATATTCTGTAATTGATGTTTTAAGTTATTATATCGAAATTTGCATTTTAATTTATATGTTATGCAAGATAAAATTTTATTTCAAGCAGTAGTAAAAAAATAAATCATGCGTTTCTGATAGGAGAACGCATGATATAAAAATGTTTTTTTTCCAATCATTAGCATACGTTTTTTAATACTAATGACAATGAACAATGTAAACTCTACAACAAAGAAGTAATTAACAAATATAGTGAAATAGTATGTGTGCAAATCATACAATAAATTTTAATGAGGTTTTTGCAATACATTTATATAAATCGACTTCGTTAAAACGAATAAATAACATACATTAGTAATATGAATTATCGGACTCACCAAATTGTTGAATTTTATTAAATTATTATTCACTGTGGGTAAATATTTCCTAGCAAATTGCAGCTGCATTTGGTATTATCTACTGCTTATAGACTCCATGTCAAATTTTAATTTATACATTTATTGTATTAATAAATATATAGGACAATTGTTAAATTTTATTTAAGACATTTATTGTACAGTGTCAATGGTGCTACTGTAGTTATCATTACTGGTATACTGAGTATATGTTTACCCTATGTAAACAAATTGATATATTCGGATTATAATTTTTTTCTGACAGAATCTCAAAAACAAGTGCATTTAATCATAACTAAATATCTAATTTATAAAGAAGGAAACTATTGATCTAATATTTTCAATATTTAGCTATTTGACTAAATAATTCCAAAGAAGTCATACGTATATTAATACTAGGGGCACGGTAGCCCTGTGGTTAGCTCGCTGGAGTTGCACTCGGTAGGCTCGGGTTCGATTTCAGCCACTGCAAAAATTGCCGCTGTGTTCACGCGGAGTACGATCACGTTAAACATGTGGATCAGCAAGTCCTTCCGAGAAGTTGGTGGAAGGGGAAGGAGGGTACGGTCCCTGTGGATGCCTCTCCCATTGGGTTCCGGTCTAAATTGGGTGGCACTTCCCGACCGTCCAAGCAGTTACCTTACACCTTTCTGGTGGGTCGGACGGTCTGGGCTTCAACAACAACAACGTATATTAATACTAATTTATGAAAATATTGGCGGTCACGACAATTTAACGATTTGAGAAAGAAATTTGCTTTGTCAATAATGTATTATGATGGACAGACTCAACAGTGCTTTAATCCTAAAGACACATTTAAAATTAATTATTTTACATAGTAAAGGCAGTATCTGCTTTTATGTGTTTGTGTGAGCACGTGCAGCCAGCAGCGGAAATTCTGAGCCTCGTAAGACTACGAAATTCAGTACTCAAGTACGTCGGGATCCAAATAGGTATGGTATACCTTGACATTATTTTTAATTTCGAATCTGTTTTTTAGTTATCTATGTTTTTTCCCGATTTTCAAGGGTTTTGGGTTTTGTGCCATACGGCGATATTCACACAAATCTATTCTTTTTTCGTATATATATATATAAATATATATATATATATATATATATATATATATATATATATATATATATATATATATATATATATATATATATATATATATATATATATATATATATATATATATACGAATATACATATATAATACATATATATATATATATATGTGTGTATGTATGTATTGCACGCACTTTAGAAAAAAGTTATAGTATTTTGTTGTGGAGGTGTTATTTACGATTCGAACAAAAGAGAAACCTCGATGATGTCTAAACCTCGATGATGGAAATATCTCAAGAGCCGAATATCTATGACGCTTCCCTTGAATATGAAGAGAAATACGTAGCCAGAACTTCAACCGCTGCTGCTTATTAAATGTCATTTTATAACTAAGTCTTTCTTGTGTTTTCCCCTCTGCTCAATATATATATATACATAACATATATATATACATACGTATATATATATATATATATATATATATATATATATATCTCCGAAATTCTGGCTACGTATTTCTCTTCATATTCAAGGGGAGCGTCATAGATATTCGACACTTGAGATATTCCCATCAAGACATGGTAGATCGGGCGATCGTGGGAGACAAGTTGTGGGACCACTCCGCCCAATTTATCCACCCGGAAAAGTGATGGCCGGAAAATTCCTTACCTCTCTCCGAAAATATGCTGGTGCTCCATCGTGCTGGAATCACATATGTAGCCGGATGTCTGTTGGAACATCCTCCAGCATCCTCAGCATAAAACATATCGGATATATTTGAAAAATAATCAATTAAATATATCTGTTTTTGTACCACGATTTTAGCAGCACCAGTTTTACAAGTAAGAAGATTAATTTTCAGATTTCATGAATGTTGGTCAGAATGTTTTTGATCTAGAGTGGATATGTATATACATTGCAAACAATCACATACACAGGCTATACTTTAAGAATGGTTAGTTCTTGTTCTAAGGTGCCCAAAATGATAAATCCTTCTAGTTCTCCAAATCTAATGTTTACTTCTATGCATTATGAAGTAAGAAAAATATTAAGGAAGTATATTCAATTATAAAGAAATTGCCTTTTGTATTGATCAGGAACACTTGTTTGATTAACAGTTAAATGGGAAATTATTCGCCATACAATCTCTCTTTAAACATTAATGTATTTTTACAATCTGATATAACACAAATATTTAGATATTGAATTATGCATGTTAAAATTGTATTTACAAATTTGAAATTTGGACTGGAAAATATTCGAAAAATTATCAGAGAATTTTATATACATTTTTATTAAAATCTCGAGCTGATTATCTTTTTAATGTATATATAAACATTTTTTATATAATTAAAATATGTGAAATTCAATTATGAAAACTAAATATAATACCTTAACTGGGAGGCTAATTACTATGAACTATAAAGGACTAATGTCAAATTGCCCAAAATTATGAATCAGTAGTAAAATTTGAGATTACTACGGAAAAAGTGAACCATATAATTACAGGAATATTACCTGTAAGAAAGAATATTTTCATATAGTTCAACTTTCTTGGTTAGGGCACACAAGGAGCGTAACCTTTACTGGTGATAGATAAATCAGGAACTGATATTAAAACAGTAAACGTGACTCCGAAACTGAAGATCAGAAAATCACTTCCAGAACCGGTTAGAGATTTTGTTTTTTTAATTTAATTGAACACTTATGTTCGTTGTTTTACTCACAGAACACTTGCTTTGAGTCATTTGTTGAACGTTCATTTAACCGTTCAGTATTTTAACCTTCATTTAAACTGCGCTATTTCTTATTCATTCATACTTTGTGTTTTTCCTTTTTTCCAGATTTTGATGTTGTAATCCCGATTTTCCTGGTTCAGTCACATCTGCTGTTCTAGCATCACTTGCTGATTTAGTTCTAATGAATGACGTTTTCCCATTATTATGTATCGTGATCTGTTTCTTGCCTTCGAAACCGGTCAGCTCTATTATTTTGTGTTGCATGTTGCTTTCATCGACGTTATTTTAGTTTTATTAGGATATCTTACTTGGGAAAAAATAATCAACTTATTAAAATTGCACATAATATATTACAAATTAATTTTAACTAGAAATAATTTCCCAAAAGTTCTCAATTACTTTCATTTACAAGTTTTGAAAGAGTTCATCAGATATTTCAGCGTGTGATTTACTTTCAAACAATACATGAATGATTACGCTTCCTGAACAGATTCGAAATGAATTACTGCAATTCAAGTACTTTTCTTTGTTTAAAGTCCAAGACAATTGTAGAACCCAACTATTTAAAGTTATCATTTAAAGACTGGTTTTGCTATTTAAATAATACAAAATATAATTTTAAGAAATTAGCGAATGTTTATGGATCAGATTTTAAATTTTTTAACAAAATGTTTAAATATATTTATGTATTATATATCTATATATACCATAGAAGAATATTTATTCATTTTAGTGGCATTGTCAAAATTCTGATAAAGTTTGACAAAATCAAAGTTTTTTTTTAGAAACCGTGTAGTCACATCAAACAAATGTACAAGGAATAATATAGTGTTTTGAGACAGCTAATATTATATATGAATTTTTAACCATATGAACTGTTGTAGACCGAAATACTACGTATGTTTCTGTATATTCTTCGATTTCCTTTGAAAATACTTTTTCTAGGAATTCTACCTTTGAAGTTAAGCTACATAGGAATCTACTCCTAATTAAAGCCTAACTTCAATGCTTGCAAATAAAGCAGATGAACAGAAAACATTCTACATATTTACGCATTTTTGGATCATTGCCATGTTAAATTTTATTTTAATTTGTACCCGAACTTGTATGTTACAGAAAGTATATTCTGTTTTTTTTTTCACTTAAAATACACTGATGTACAAAAGTATCTGTCCCAAGGCAAATTTGGGACATTGCAAATTATGGAGGAGTGTAACCTACAAAGATGGTCCGTGTACTTCTCCTCTAATTCATATACACTTCCCTAAGAGAACACCTGCAAAAGGATGAGCAAGCCATGTTTCTGGGAAATATGGACAACGACCACCCAGTTACAAAGGGGCGCACAGCGGGGCGCTCTTGGGGAGAGCTGACCCTTGTCCGGTTCGGCTGCACGTGCACACAAGTTCGTGAGAACCCGCGGTCCACCTGCCAGATATTAATTTTGGGGTGATCGCCATCCTCCTGTCAGCACAGCACCCAATGGCTGGACATTTTTTGGAAATATCCAATGAAGATACCAGGGGCGTTGATTGGGGGGACCAGTAAAAAACCTGGGGCTGAATTGTGTAGGAGGAGACATTTTTCCGATGATCGAGAGAGTGGTAGATTTTTCGAAAAGAACGGGGAATTGGATTTGAGACTTCAGAGAGAAAGGACGGAGAATTGGTTTGTGTGCTCGAGAGAGAAGAGTCTCTCAAAAATTACGTCTGCAGCGATGTCCGGCGATTCCTCCACCGAAGTGCCCCGTATCCAGTGGCGCATCCAACGATATTCGAAGGTATGAAATGCATGTATCGCATACTTAGTCTGTTGACACAGTTTTAATTAATGTTTCACTCTCTCGACATCTTGTTAAATCCACACTTGAGTAAATAGTAGGGACGAATTTAATTGCAAACATAAATGGAGATTTTAATTACATACATTCTTTAAATATCCTTTTTTTGAAAATGTCAATGGAGAGTCATTGTAATTTGTTAAGAATGTTAATTGAACCAATCAAATATGTTTTTATTATTATTTTTTAATTTCATTTTTATCAATAAATACATTGTTATTGTTTTATATCATGTCCGTTGTCCTCATTTGCCACTAATTTAATTCTATGTATTTTTATTCGACACGGCCAATGTCGGAGATGAGAAACTATACTAATTTATGCGTTCTAACAGGACGTGTGGTTAAAACCCACATAACAAAAAATGGTTCCGATGACCAGGATGCGAAATAAAAATAATTGTTAAAATAACTGAAAATTTTTTTTTGTGAATAAGTTAAAATTAATGTGCGCGATAGGAAAATTTAAAATAAAATTAACTTAAAATAAAATAAAATGAACTTAAAATAAAATAAAATTAACTTAAAATAAAACTTAAAATAAAATTAGCTTGAAATAAAATAAAATTATCTTGAAATAAATTTAAAATAAAAAACTTAAACTTTAAAAGTAAACTTAACGTAAGGAAATGAGGACATTTAAGAAAATAGATGTTGTCACAAGTGTTATGCCATATGTATATGAAATGTGTATTTAATAAATGTTGTGTATATTTAAGAAAAAGAATTATAGGATTTAAATATATTGAGTTAGGGGAGAAAGATTGGAGAAAATTAATAATGGATGGTAATATACTTTTGGGAGCTAAATTTTTGGGAAATAAGAATTGCGTAGGAGTATGATTTTATGTTTAAGATTTTTGAGTAGCAATAATTGTATTTTATGTTGCATGAAAAGTGTTGTATTTATGTAAACGCGCATTGTTCGTAGGGATAGAAATTTTGGATTAGAAAATTAAGGGAAAACTTAACAATTTTTAAAAATGACAGAAAGGGGTGATATGACGGTAACGCCTACAAGTAGGATTCCGGGGATTATTTCCTTGTTAGGAGAACTGAGCGGAAGCGACGAAAATGAGACCTCCATATTTTTCGAACAGATGGAATCTTTAAGTGAACTAACAAATTGGAACGATTTAGAGAAGCTAGCAATTGTTAAATCCCGTCTGCGCGGAAACGCAAGAAAATTTTACATCAGCTCAAAGGATCTGCGTAGCGAAACATCTTCCGACATTTTCAAGCAAAAATTCCTAGATTTTTTCACATCCGAACCTAATGTCACTACAAATCAAATTCTTTTTTCAACTGCTAAACAAACTAAGGGAGAAAATATTAAAGAATTAGCACATAGAATTACAACATTAACTTTAAACTACGTGGGTGAAACACAACTTAATGAACACACACACGCAATTATGGACAAACTCAGCCTAAGTAAATTTTTGGAGGCAGTTGAGCCCGAATACCGAAAAGAAATTATGAAAAATGACCCAAAAAGCTTTAAGGATGCTGTAAAAATTGCCCAAAATTTAGAAGCGGCCAACCTTACAACAACAGTTGAATTAAATAACATATCTCAATACAGTGATATTCAAATGTTCAAAAAAGAACAACAAGAGTTTAATTCTAACTTACTTGATAAAATAACACAAGAAATAAATCACCTTAAAATTAGAGAAAACAAAAATGATTATCAGATAACGAACACATATTCATGCGATTTTTGTGGTAAATTTGAACATTGTATGCAGGATTGCTGGCATTATATTAGAGAGAGGAATAATCAAGCGCACATATCATTACAGACCAGGCATAATTCTTCGCGCAGACCAACACAACATTATGCACGGAGAATATCCCCCTCTCGTCACCAACAAGATTATGCGGAGAGGTTTCCCAATACGACATACAATATACCCCCAGATAGATTTTACCCCTCACGTACTCAAGACTATAGGGAGGAAAAGCGAACTTATGGAAACGAATATGTTAATGAAGGAAGAATGGGTAGCCAGAAATATACACATAGGAATGGCGAACGGAATTTTGAGGTTCCGCGTTACAAAAATGATTTTCAGAGACAAAATCAAGGTAAATTTAAATATATGGATAACTCGGACAGATACGCCAATGGCAGGAGCGATTTTACACGGGATTCAAATTTTAACAGAAATGATTCTAGACGCAATGCAAATTTTAACAGAAATTTAAACTAGAAGGGGATAAAGAGAATGATCGTCAACAAAGGCGTAGAATTAGGGTTCAGTCACCTTTAAATAAAAATTATAAAATCCCTGTTACAAATACAGATTACACAGAGAATAATTCAGAAAAGGATCGATACATAGATACAAATTTCACAGAAAAAAATTTAGAAGAGGTTCAGTACATAGATAGGAACAATTCCAGAGAAGATAAAAATTTAAGGAATGTTACACAAATAAATATTGAGAACGAGAGACAGAATGTTGAAAAATATGAAATTCAAATTGATAAAGAAAATATTGGTAATAACAGAACCCAAAATAGTAGAGAAAGAGAGGACATTAAGGACAAAATTGAACTTATCGCGTCAGTTGGAGATGAATTAAACACAGGATTACCCACAGTAGAAAATAAATTTCAAAACACGGAAACAAAAATTCGCTTAGACTCTGACACATCTTTTTCGGTTTGGCCTATTGATATTTTCAAAACAATTAAAGAAGAAACTCAGAAATTACGAGAAAACAAAATAACGGACGTTTTGATTAGTGAGAGCGCTGATTTCAAAGACACACAGAATACAAATACAAATTATGACAATGAAAATATCCAAATTCCAAATGAAAATAAAGTAACGGATGTTTTGATTTGCGAGAAGGTTAATTCCAAAAATACACAAAACACAAATTATGACAAGGAAAATATTCAAATGCCAAATGAAAACAAACTAACGGACGTTTTAGTTAAAGAAAGGGTGGATTTTGAAAATATTCAAAATACAAATAAAAGTCACAGTAATGAAACTATCAGGAAATCAGATGAAAGCAAAATAATGAAAGTTAATAGAAATCAAAATGTTATTTTCCAAGAGGACCAAAATGAGAATGGAAAGGTTCATTGTAAAAGAAGTCGAAAAGTAAATGCGAAATGCAAGCTTCAGGACATTCAAATTACGAATGAAAATCACGATGTACAAATAATCCCAATTTCAAATGAGAGTAAAATAATGGATGTTATGGACAATGATAATGAAAATGTTGACTTTCAGAATTTGCAAAATTCAAATGATACCAGTAAAAATACACAGAATGAAAATTGTAATACAGATAGAGAGAAAAATCAAAATGATAGTGAGGTTAATGATATTCAAAAACTTTCAAGAATAGATGAGAATCAAAACAAAAAGTATGTTAGGCAAAAGGTACAGGTAGCAAATGAAATACAAGTTTATAACACTAGTGAAATTGAGGAGATCCAAGAGCGGAATGAAAAGAAACTCGGTTCAGATTTTTTCATGAAGCCAAAAATTTTTAGGAACGTAATATTGTCTGATGATCGCTATTTGAAAAATTTTAAGATGAGAAAGAGGTAAAAATAATAAATAAATCAAAATGAATCCTGTGGAAATTGAATCTGGCAATGAATAAATTATGAAATTGAAAACTGGATATGAGGTCAAAATTGTTAATGGAAAGCAGCAATCTCTTCCCGCTTTTTATTCAACGTGCTTGCGACAGATAAGAAAGAAAACACGCGACATTCGCGAAATGTTAGCACAACACAGCACAAGCGAAACCCCCCCCCCCGCCCCTCCTCAAACGGTCAGTGCAAAATGTCAACACAAAAACTCTAGCAAAAAGACTTCTTTCTCCCTCTTAAACAGTCAGGAACGCGTGCAACGGGACGAAAACGGGTTTGCAGGAAGGCTTGGCAGAGCAAGCAGATTGCCAATCACGCAAAACACTTCGGTGGCGACAATTTCAGGGAGGCAGAATTTCCCGTGGCGACTCGCGGTCAGTGTGGAGATGGGTTCCACTCAAGGTCATTTTTCAGATAGAAACAGGGGGAAATGGGGATCTCAAAAAGGGGATGATTGTCAAGCTCAGTTTGCACAGGGCGCACGATATACACAGGGGAGAACTGGTTTCGAATACAAATGAAAAACAAATGCGGGAGGACGATTTACCCTTGGTTAGAAAAGAATAAAAATTTAAAATAAATGTAGGAATAGGTATACAATTTTTTTTTATATTTTAAACTCGGTATTGAAATTGAAAATAAAGAAAAATAAGGTTAGGTAAGAATTTGAAGAGAAATATGGTTTAATCTGGGAAACACGACTACAACAAAATTAATATACAAATAGATATATAAAAACGAAAGAAAAAAATAGGGCGAGAGAAAATATACATCAAAAATTGCACGAAAAGCGCGTAAAACGGGGCGCAAACTGTAAATAAATATTGAATTAAAAATAGAGAAAATTTTAAATAAATATTGCATTATAAATAGAAGTAATTTTAAATAAATAATACATTAATTAGGAAATTTTAAAAAAACATTGAATTATTAATTAGGGAATTTCAAATAAATATTACATTAATTAGGAAATTTTAAATAAACATTGAATTATTAATTAGCGAATTTTAAATAAATGTTACATTAATTATTGGAAAGTTTAAATGAACATGAAATTTTAAAATAATATTGGAGTGCAATTAAAGGGGATTTTAGTAATTTTAAATAACTAGTGCATTATAAACAGACAGAATCCTAAATAATTATTGCAAAAAAAAAATGAATTTAAGTAAGACTGTAACGGAAAACACTTTGCGACATTTTAAGTATTATAAGCGAGTGATTTAGAAGAAAAACGGAATAAATAAATAAAATATGTAGGAATGGATATGGCAAAAATTACTTTTATGATAATAACAAGAATTCAAATATAAGAATAAAGGAAAATTACATTAAAATCAATAAGCGGATAGTAATGACACAGAATTGGGATAAAGTAAATGAACGTTTTAAAAAATTAAAAAATAAATAAATAAATAAATAGGGAATGAGAATAACATACAATTATTTTAACATAAGGGATAGCAATGAATAGGAATTGATGACAATGAGACATAGGTAAAAATTTAAAAATACTAACACAGTAATATAATAAATTTTGTTAAAGTTAAAAATTAAAACTTTAAGGACTATCTATGCATTTTTCAGTGAAACTAGGGGAATGATCTACCAACCTAAACGTACTTATATTGCACATCAGCAAACCGTGGTGAGGTTCCACGTTAACATGTAGCCATGCGCGATAAAGTAATTTTCTTTTTTAAGTTTTAAAAGATAATGGATAAATAAAAACACTTACCCCTTTCCTCCGGGTAGATAGTAACATTGTGTAATCCACGGTATTAGACACAAATAAAATATTTCTTTTTTCTCGTCATAAACACAACATAAAATATAATATAATACACACGCTTTATCCTTCTCACACGAGGCCGTTCGGTCAAACACATAGGATTTATTCTGCGGAGCCACAACTCTAAGGGCACGGGATCCTTTGAAAATCCGGAATTATCCGAATATCTAGCCTTGCCAACCCTGGGAAAACTGGTTTCATGAAAATGGCTTGTTTACTGACGTTGACGGGAAAAGTTTATTCTGTGCATAGGTACTCACGGGTTTATATGGGTAAAAAAAAAGAAAAGAAAAAGAAAGAAATTAAAGTAAATACTTACTGCTTACGGAATGTCTACTATAAAGGAATTACGAATGTAGACTGTGAAAGAAATATAAGGGAGTTTTAAAATGTAAGATAATTACGGATTTATGGCAGATAATATTACAGAGAACTACGGACACGAATTGGTTTATTAAAGGGAAAAATTTACAAGGAGTTTATAATAATAATAAAAAAAAGGGATAAGAGAATTATGAATTTTATTTGTAAGTGGTTTATTGAAGTGGAAATTTGCAAGAAATTTATAACCAAAATGAATGTAAGAGAAGTATGAAAATTTTTAGGAAATGGTTTATTAAATGAAATTTCTAAACGCTAAGGCGAGATTCGGAATACACAATTTTGGATTATGTATATAAGGGATAGATAAAGGAGAGTTGATTGATAATTTGAAAAAAAAATATGTGTTTATTGTGTTTGTACAAATTATGAATTTATTAGGAAATGTAATATGGCATGACAATTCGTGATAATATTGACAAAAATTTATTTGTTTGTTTTTCTTTGTATTTTCAATGAGATAGCATAATGTATTTGTAAATATTAGGAAATGGTGAGATGTTTAATCAGTGAGAAAACTTTGTAGGCAACTTAAATGTTGAAAGGAATGTGAGAAAAGAGAAATAAGAAAAAAAAAATAAATGATAATAACGATAGGAGAAAGTACTGTATTTTGAAAATTGAATAATGGCGAATTAAGTAGGGAATTTTTTTTTGTAAAAAAAAAAAAGTCAGGGACTTAATGTTTAATGGGTATTGTAAATTCCAGAGAGAGAATTTGTGTCATCAGACTGTATGTATATGTATGCATTGGTGTATCGATAAAGTGTGTGCCTCAACTAAGATTCGTCCATACATGAAAATTCAGTGATATGATGCAGACAGTGATGTGTTGTTCTCACAAGAAAACTTTCATTTTCCCACATGTTTACTCCACAGCGAGAAGTGATGCATTAACGTCATCCACATACAGAGTTCCAGACTTACAATTTTCTTTGCACTTCCATCACAGTGATACGATTATGCAGTGTCGTGCTTTCCACATAAACTTTCAAAGTCCACAATTTTCACACCCCCATGACAGTGTGATAGACGATGCAGTGTCGTGCTTTTCACATAAAATTTTCAAAGTCTACAGTTTTCACACCTCCATGACAGTGAGATAGACGATGCAGTGACGTGCTTTATACATAAACTTTCATTTTACCTATGTTTATTTCACAGCGAAACTACACAGTGATGTGCTCCATCTGCAGATCTCCAGGTTCTCGATTTTCTTTGCACTTTCCAGGACACTGAACTAGGAAACAGTGGCGTGATATAGAGACGCAGACCCTCTGCTACAATTCTTTGTAAAATAACATTTTCACACTCTTTACAAACTTTTGAACTTTACGTTTATCATTGCTATTATGGATATGCCTTCAACTTTCGGACAGCCAATTTATTGGACTTAGAATCTCTATAGAACTCAAACATGTCAGACAGAAAAATATCTTATACTTTATCTTTCCAAGAGTTTGATGACAGTGATCGGAATTATGTTACTGTTTTGTTGTATATATATATGTGTGTGTGTAAATGCAATTACAGGTTTTTTTTAGGTGATTACTAGCCTGTGGCACGGTTCTACTACGGAGAAGGGGGTGAATGTCCCAAGGCAAATTTGGGACATTGCAAATTATGGAGGAGTGTAACCTACAAAGATGGTCCCTGTACTTCTCCTCTAATTCATATACACTTCCCTAAGAGAACACCTGCAAAAGGATGAGCAAGCCATGTTTCTGGGAAATATGGACAACGACCACCCAGTTACAAAGGGGCGCACAGCGGGGCGCTCTTGGGGAGAGCTGACCCTTGTCCGGTTCGGCTGCACGTGCACACAAGGTCGTGAGAACCCGCGGTCCACCTGCCAGATATTAATTCTGGGGTGATCGCCATCCTCCTGTCAGCACAGCACCCAATGGCTGGACATTTTTTGGAAATATCCAATGAAGATACCAGGGGCGTTGATTGGGGGGACCAGTAAAAAACCTGGGGCTGAATTGCGTAGGAGGAGACATTTTTCCGATGATCGAGAGAGTGGTAGATTTTTCGAAAAGAACGGGGAATTGGGTTTGAGACTTCAGAGAGAAAGGACGGAGAATTGGTTTGTGTGCTCGAGAGAGAAGAGTCTCTCAAAAATTACGTCTGCAGCGATGCCCGGCGATTCCTCCACCGAAGTGCCCCGTATCCAGTGGCGCATCCAACGATATTCGAAGGTATGAAATGCATGTATCGCATACTTAGTCTGTTGACACAGTTTTAATTAATGTTTCACTCTCTCGACATCTTGTTAAATCCACACTTGAGTAAATAGTAGGGACGAATTTAATTGCAAACATAAATGGAGATTTTAATTACATACATTCTTTAAATATCCTTTTTTTGAAAATGTCAATGGAGAGTCATTGTAATTTGTTAAGAATGTTAATTGAACCAATCAAATATGATTTATTATTATTTTTTAATTTCATTTTTATCAATAAATACATTGTTATTGTTTTATATCATGTCCGTTGTCCTCATTTGCCACTAATTTAATTCTATGTATTTTTATTCGACACGGCCAATGTCGGAGATGAGAAACTATACTAATTTATGCATTCTAACAGGACGTGTGGTTAAAACCCACATAACAGTATCTTAACATGCATAAAAATAAGCGGCGCAAGCAATATGCTCGAAGTACACTTTCCTGCTAACTTCTGCAATTCATAATTTGAGTTCTATGTTTATAAACTCAACACATTTATTTATGGCTTTGAAATATCTTATGAAAGAATCTTTGAGGTACCAAGCTATAGACATTTAGAGGCTAAGCAGGCATTGATGGAAGTGGTAAAATGTTTCGTAATTACTTTTCTATCTTAGGCATTCATATTCTATTTTCAGTTAGTATTTATGTATTATGACGCTATGCATTACCTCCAAATAATTAATTTATTGAACAGTTGATGAGAAATCATTTAACTTTGGACTCCAATATATGTATATCGCCAATAACGATTTTGAAAAATCGAAATTTCCAGGAAATATTATAAAAACGTAATCTTTACCAGTATATTACATATCTAAAACACAATAAGAAATATACTAGCAGAATACTCGGTCTTGCAATGAGCAAGCACTGAAAATTGTCATTTTTTTAATAATTCGCGTTTCACATTTATTCGGCAAATCAAATATTTTAGTGTGCGGAACCACCCCCTAAAGAAGAAAATATTGTAAATTTTAAATTTCGCACGTCTTCCTTTCGAACTATCAACCAGTACACCAAATTAAAATATCTATCTCATCCAGAAGCACACTATTTTATCATCTCCCATTTCAAACGTTTTTCTGTGGAGCACACCCATAAATGAACATTTTTGAAAAACTCTGTTCGCCTTGGGTTTCTTATCAGATAATTGGCCCATATACCAAATATCAAGCCTCCATCACATTTAAAGAAAACGTGTCTCATTTATTCCTAATATCGAACATATTGGTGTTCGGAACCCTTAAAGTTGCAAATATTGGAAATCTGAAATTGCACACTTTCTCCCTTTCAAAATATCTACCAGTACACCAAATTTGATGTCTCTATCCTATCGTGAAGCATGTTTTTCTATCACTTCATATTTCGAACGTTTTTCTCTGTTGCACCTCCTAAAATGATCATTTTTGAAAAACCGTAATAATCGTAGGTTTTTTTTATCAAATGATTACTCCACATACTAAATTTCTAGCCTCTATCATATTGTAAAGGAGGCGTTTTTCATTTGTTCGCCAAGTCGAACATTTTAGTCTGCGGCACCCCCTACAATAGCAAATGCTTGAAAACTAAAATTGCATACTTTCTTCCTTTCTAACTATCTACACGTATACCGAATTTGAAGTCTTTATCTCATCGCGAAGCATGCTTTTTCTATTATATCACCTTTCGATTGTTTTTCTGTGGAGTACCCACACTCCTTAAATATACATTTTTGAATAACTCCATTCTTCTTGGGTTTTCTATTAAATAATTCGTCCATATACCAAATACCAAGCCTCTATCACGTTATAAAAGTAGTGTTTCTACTTCATTCCGAAAATCGAGCATTTTTGTGTGCGATACCCCCTAAAGAAGAAAATAATGAAAAACTGAAATTGCACACTTTCTTCCTTCCAAACTATCTACCCGTACACTAAATTTCAAATCTCTATCTAATTCCGAGGTATGTTTTCTAATCAATTCATCTTTCGAGCGTTTTCCTCTGGAGCACGCCCTTAAACGAGCGTTGTTGAAAAACTATAATCGTATTGGGTGTTTTTATCAAATGATTATTCCATATACCAAATTTCAAGCCTCTCTGAAATTTTAAAGGAGCCATTTCTCATTTATTCGGTAAATCGTACATTTTGGTATGCGGCACTCCCTTAAGTAGAAAATATTGGAAATCTTAAATTGCACACTTTCTTCTTTTCGAACGATTTACCCTTACACCAAATTTGAAGTCTCTATCTTATGACAAGGCATGCATTCATATCATTTCACTTTTCGAACGTTTTGGTATGGAGCACCCCCTGTAGAGAACGTTTTCGAAAAATTCGATTTTTGCAGGGGGTTTTATCGAACGATCGAGCCGTGTACCAAATTGCAAGTCTCTATCTATTTGGGAAGTGCCTAAAATAAGCGTGACAGAAAGACAGACAGACGGACACTTGGCAATTTTTATATATAGATAGATTCGGTATCATTCTTAACAAATTTCTGGCAATTATTAACTAAATATTTTTGTCTATCTTTAAATTGAGTTCCGTCTAATATCCAGGCGAGTGATTTATTTTCTGAAAGTAAATGAATCAGAAATGCCTTGAACAATCACAGGAAAACGAAGGATGATGAAAATTACCAATTAAACTTGTATGGGTTCTATCGAACGACCTTCGAGATGATTCAAGTACAAATACTTGTGGTTGTTCGTTGGCGTTTGAAGAATTGATTTCTCTAAAACTTTATGATCTTGGCGTGAAATAAATGCACAAAATTGATACTTATATTTTAAAATTATTTTGCTTGCATTTCAACAGTTTATCTTTATAATGTTTTTTTTTCTATAATTTAAATGTTTCAAATGAAAACAAATATATATATTTCCAATGGTTTCATTTTTTCAATTAATTGTTTACTTTCCATTTGCAAGTAATGTTTCTATTTGCATATCTTTGCAATACAGTTTTAAAGCTTTTATTTGCTTAATAAATCCAATATTTAGTGTTTTAAATGTACTTGTGTACTTTTGAGTTAATTAAATAATTCCAACTTATAAATGTAACATTTATATTTAAAATGAGTCGTTTACATTTAAATGCAAAATATGTGCAATCTAAAATTTATATTTGACAATACATTTATCTATATTTAGATATCACAGAAAAGTGGTACAGACTGTATGTATTAAACGACAAAATAATTAATTTTGTCGTCATCAATTGTTTCGGAAATAGCACCTGGCAATGATGTCACTGTTCGAGGCAAGCATGTTGCATCTGAAGATAAATTCCTGATATACTTGTCGTTAGAACATGAATTTCAGTGCTCATAAAATAATTGGTACATCTTTATTGTTATAGTCATAAAAAATACAAAATGTCTGAAAATATCGGATCTTAATTTAGATTGAATTTTTTATAATTTTTATTTGTGAATGTTTCTATTTGTGATTTAATTATAATTTCTGTTTGTGAATTAAAATTTATGGTTTAACACTTTAAACTTAATTCGGCATCGTACAGTGTTGCTCATATGTGTCCGACAAATAACCTAAATTTTTGGAGCACCCGGTACCAACCTACAAATAAATATAATTCCTAAAGATCAATACATTAAAATGCAAAAACTACTGAAAAATGACAATTTTTTTATCTAATTATTTATTTAAAACATATTTTCTTCATTAACATTTTCACTTTATAATTTTACAACTTCTATTCATTAAATTTTAATTTAATTTGAAAGCAAGTGGGATAGCAACGTAATATTTTTATAATAAATTGATTTTTAAAAACACGAATTGCTCATGGGAACTAAAAATATTATCTCTGGTTGTTGTTTAGTTTGCAGCCTCCTTTGCGGGAGCATTGACAGAGTCATCTTTGAGGTGTCAGAACTTCGCATCTTATCTATACTGACTTTTAGTTTAAAACTTTTATATCGTCAATTTATTTCTCTTTTACTATTTCTCTTCAGTGATAATTATCGACTTTTGACTCACCGAAGACCTCTTCCATACTCCATCACAAAATTATGATATTTTTTCTATTGATATTTTTATCTCAGCTCTTGAACTCTTTGCTGGCTACTACTTCATTTTAACCTCTTGTATTCCTTTAGCACATTGGCTGCTGGTACCCTCATGTATCTCCACAGCTCGGTTCTCATTAACAGCCGAGCTGCTGCAAGACAATTGTCAGTGGCTGGATATAAACTCGGTATAACTGTCTGAGGCCCAGAACCCGAAATCACCACCTGGCCTTTCAACGGGTGTGGGGGCTGTTTTTTTGTCCCCACGTAAATTTATTGGAATTATATGTCAAACAATGGTGAGTGTCTGACTGAGTCTATTGTTTGTCGTGTGCAAATGTTTGTCACCTTTTGGTACGCGCCGTGTTGTGTCATAAATCCCTTAAAGGCAGTGGATATTCTTCCAGTGTTGTGTTATTAATGCCTTAAAGGCAGTGGCCATTCTAAATGAAAAAAAAAGAATTAAAAAGCGAATTTCCATCATCATAGTTACAGTTTGAAATATTTTATTGTTTCAACAAAGGTTTATAAAAAAGTTACATTCGAAAACTTGGAACATAATAATTATTTGGAAATAATTTGTTAATTTCAATTTTAGGCATTCAGAATATTTTGGCAAACCGTCATATACAAATATCTAAAAGTAATGATTACTTCCACTTATTCACTATTTCAAACAAGTTCCATCAAATATTGCAACAGATGATTTATTTTCTAAAATAAATGAATGATTACCATCCCTGAAGATTTGAAATATATTGCTGCGTATACTCATCTACTACATTACTTTGTAAGTTGAAGATAAATTATAACGATAATATTTTCTTTATTTAAAGAATCGATTTATCTAAATCACGATTTTTTTTTACTTTTTAGTATTTTCAAATGTTGAAGTTTAACAAAAGCATATTTTCTAAAAAAATATTGCAAGTATAATCACATTTTAACTTTCGTTGAAAACATAATAAATGCATAGAAATATTTTCTTTTAATTTAGTCAATAATCTGCAAAGTATATTCCTTTTCAATTTCCTTTGATTTTAGTCAACGTACAAAAATATAAGAAGGTTTTCAAAATATTATGCTGCGTATTTTTACTTTTTCTTTCCCTATGGTAGTATAATGTATATTTTCTTTATCTATAATAATATAATGTATTTTTTCTTTTCCTATAATTGTATAGTATAATCTCCACTTCCCATATACATAGTATAATGTATAAGGAAAGTATTGTGACGGGATCGAAAATACGAGTTTTTGACGGAATCGCACACTTAAAGCGTCCCTGAACTGGAATCGAACATTTTTTATGTAGTGTCTGTGTGTATGTGTGTGCGTAGGTGTAAGCGATATTTGCGAATTGACGGGGCGTTTAGAATGACATTTGGCATAAATATTACAATTCGTAAGTACTAGCAACATATTGATTATAAACGCAATCGAATGTTCGGAAGATTAACAAGTTTTCGAATAAAATTTTGAAACATTTATAAAATTCATAATTCTTATGTTAAGTAACTGACCATTTCGTATGTAGTTTGTCCTCATAAAACTAATGAAATGCACTTTCGAACGCTAAATTGAATAATTCCCAAGATACTGTACTCTTGTTGTTGTTGTTGTTGTTGTCGTGTCCCTAACATTACATTTAAGGAAGAATGTGTGCACTGCTTCTGTTTAGTCTAATGACCCGGGGCACCCGAAGGTAGAAGTCTGACTTCTGCCCCAAATAAGACATTACAACATCCATGCCCGCAGGCAGGACTCGAATCCGCAATCTGGCTGCCGAGCCATCACGAAAAAACGCCTGCCTCTTTGACCGCTCGGCCACCACATCAGCTATTGTACTCTTTTCCAATTCATTTAAAAAATATTAGATAACATCATAAAACGAGCTATTACACTATCCTGAAATATGTCGATTTTTCAAGCAATATTATGCGTAGTTGTGCGTATATATATGTATTTGGCGACATCAATCTGGTGAAGCTGGTTCATTTCATTCATACGAGAAGCTACTTGTGCAATTGTTTTGTAATTTTTACTGCTAATTTACTGCCAATAGTCATTTGTATATAAGAAAAACCCTTCTCTTTGTCTGTGTGTAATATTTGGCAACAAATTTAGAAAAATATCGCTAACTCTGCGATATTTCAAATTCATATTAATAAAAATAGCGTTAAAATTGCAAAACTGAAGTTAAGTTAAAGAAACTGATATCAAATAGGTGAATTAATTAATAAACAGTACTTGTGTGAAATAATTAGCTGGGTTTGTTAGTTGGGTACTTTGAAATAGTTTTACATGTTGTCATCCAAAAAAGTGCCAAATGTGTAATTCAACATTAACACTTCGTTGATCATATACATCAGTTTTCCACTGTGAAAGAAGTAAATGCATTGCATTATTTAGCGAAAGTCATGGACTGCTCACATCACATTTTTTCAAAAAGAATTTGCATACCAAGAAAAGGTTTTGCCTATACATTCATTTAGATTGTTTATTTAAGAAATTAATTTTTAGATCATAATGATTTAAACGTTAATATTGCCAAATTAGTTTTCGATAATGTAAGGAAAATAAAGAAATAATAATAAGGAATAATTTTACGCTAAACTAGAAATTATATAATTTAGCTTTAAATATTTCCTTGCTGGATAAATATTCAAGGAATAATATTTAGATATTTAAATTAGAAAAAAAAACTGATTGCTTATTTTTTCACCAGTTGTTAAAATTTACTTCTCAAATTATAAGGTAAAATAAATAGAAATAGTTATTGATTATAATTGATGAGACAAGGATATTACAGAACGAATATAAACAGATCTTAAATGAAATCCCTTGAATGTCCTTCCATAAAAACTTAATTATCTCGTTTAATGATGTATGCCGAATAATAAAAAGATCAGTTTCTATTTGACTCTATGCAAGAAGTTTAATTGCATCTCATTATGTTTTTCATAAAGAATTTGCGTACCAAGGAAAACTTTTTCCCTTGCATAAACTTCTTTAGGTGTTTTAGCGATGAAATTGAGTTTTAAGACATAATAAAGAAAACGCTAATGATGTCAGAATAGTTTAAGGTAATCCAGAAAGAATGAGGAAATAATAATATTGATCAATTTTCTGCTAGGCAAGAAGATATATATTTCATCTTTAGAAAATACTTTAAATAAATAAATAAATGAGTCAACAACGTTTTGTTGCTTACCCTCCCTTCCACACCCATATATAAATTTTAATATAATCCGAATTTTAGTGAATTGCAACTATTTACAGTGTATTAAATTCCAACTACGTATCTTATAAAAATGAGGACGTTTATCATTAAGCCCGACATAGAAAATGCAACACCATGAAGCTTTGGCCGTATAATTATGCAAATTGCGAGTCAAACGTAGCTGGCCGATGTATGCAATTGATCTGAAATTCAAGTAGGAATGCAAGTAGGAATGCATGTAGTTACTGTCTGTCGCCTACGGAAACCAGTTTTCCGAACTGTTTTTCGTTTAAAAGACGCGTGTTGATGAAGACTGGTCGGAGTCGAAATCCGTTTCAGCATCTGAACGATCGTGTGAGGGGATTTAGTTTAGGTCTACGTACGGCTAGGTGGTCGTACCTGCGTATCGCAGCTGAAACACGCGTAGTCGCGTCCACTGTGCAAAGGATTTGGGGAAGAGTGATTGAAGAAGGGAATGTGAATAGTCACAGGACTACAAGTCCATCCAGACGTACGCCAGCTCGTGTTGATCGGTGCATTCGAAGGCATACGGTGGCAGCCCCACAAACGCCAACTGTCGACATTCTGCAGAATTTGCAATGTACATTGGATGTTCCAATATCAGCGAGAACAGTTTCTCGGCTTGCATTCAAACCGTCCTTTACGAAGACTGGCATTGACGGCAAGACACCGACATGAGAGATTCTAATGGTGTCGGGCCCAAGCCTCTTGAGGGACTGAATGGGTCATAGTAAGGACGATTATCGGTTCTGTTTGTCGAATGACAGTCGACATGTCAGAGTCTGAAGGTATCGCGGAAACAGATGTGATCCTTTTGTGACTGTTGAACGCCATACTGCTCGACAACGTGGCATCATGATTTGGGATGCTCTCGGTTTCGATTGCCGGTCACCTCTGGTACGTATCCGAGGTACAATGGATGTACGAAGATATATAAATGAGGTGTTACGACCGGTTGCACTGCCTTACTTTAGTCGTTTGCAAAGTGCTATTTTCCAGCAAGATAACTGCAAGCAAGCCAGTACACGGCAACCATCAGCAGACAAGCCTTTCAAGGCATCTAAGTGCTTCCTTGGCTTCCGCTGTCGCCAGATCTTTCACCATGTATGGAACTGTATGGACTGGACGTCGTTTGACTGTCCCTATCTCAAACCCCTGCCTCAAACAGAGGACGACCTGGAGAAACGTTGAAGACATATGGTCATCCATCCCTCAGGAAACTATCCGCATGCTCATTCCTCGAATGTTTGCTGCTTGTCTTGCTGCAAGAGCTGGTCCTACTGCCTACTGATCGTTCTGTCTATGTCACTACTGTATTCTGGAATTAACATCACTTATTTATATGTGCTGCCTTTGTATGTAATATAATAAATGTCAATATTATTGATAAACGCACTCATTTTTGTAAGATACGCAGTTGAAACTTGATGCACAGCAATCAGTTCGATACAATTGAATGAAAATTCGAACTATATACAATTTTATATATGGGTGTGAAAGGGAGGGATCAACAACAGAACGATGGAAATTCGGACTGTTTGGAAACATATATTTTTAATAAGATAGACTTAAACGTTTGTTGCTAGAATACGTTTTGCGGTGATCCAGTCGTTAAAGCACGGGATTTACACTCGAATGTTCCTAATTTGATTCCTGGAACTGCCTGAAACTCTCTACGTGGAGTATGGGAATGTTGAATCTGTATGTATGAAAGCCCTTTGGAGAAGATAGGAGAAGGGGAAAAAAGACTCGGTCCCTGTGGATGTCACGCCTACTTAGTTTCGATCTAATTTGGTGGCAAATGGGAGCAGCAGTCCATTTTCACCTCAATGTATCGTGTGCCCTGTTAATGAGGCAATGCCAAAATATTTTCCAATGAGAGTCATGGACACGACATTAACCAGCTATCTAAAAACATAGGGAAAATTGTGTTTTGCAGTATTTGAGTATTTCAAAGGTGCTGCATATCGAAATATATTCACATTGGAGGAATGAACAAGAATCATATTTAACGTGAGATGTAATTGAAATTTTGGTGAGTGAGAGAACATTGCGATGGAACTATTAGACTTTACCTAATTATTCAAATTCAAATTATTATCCTAATTATTCAAAGTTATGCTGGTCGAGGTTTTCTTCTTGAGAGGCCCTTTAATTTATAACGGGTATTTGCCTAGTTCTATTGTGCATTACCTTAATATATAATCTTATATTTTTTCAGGATTGAAATAATGTGAAATTAAATTGCATAAGAAGATCAACTGAAATTCAATACCCACTAGTCCGCTTGTTCTATAGTCCATTAACTTAATATGTATTCTCATATATTTTTAAAGATTGAAATAATATTTGTAATAAATTGCATATAAGAAGATGAACTGAAATTCAAAACTTACTAGTCTGCAAGTTTTATCATGTGTTATCATAATATATAGCCTCATATTTTTTCAAGATTGATTGAAGACCCTGACCACACGACCAACCCGAAGGTTTATGGTAGCTTAATGTGTGGCCGGTCATATTTTTTCAAGATTGAAATACTGTGGAATTAACTTGCATACAATGTAGAATTGAAATTCAAAATTTACTAGTTGGCTAGATCTACTCCCTATTACCCTAACATTTAATCTCACATTTCTTTTTATTTGAAATAATATGGTAATAAATTGCATATACAGATAAACTGAAATTTAAAACTTGCTAATGTGCTAGTTTTATTATTATCCTGATATCTAATCCCATATTTTTTCACGATTGAAATAATATTGTAATAAATTATAGAAGGTGGAAATAATACATTTAGAATAAGTGAAAATATTACTAGCATCGCTATCATTATATTTAAGTAGGGATATCAATATATTAAGAGCTATGGAAAATAATTTTAGATTCTAAATTTGGAATTGAAAAATACGGTTTGAAACTAAGAGACTGTGAAAGGGCGTTTGTGACATATTTAATTTATTGGTTTTATATTGGCCTTATATATTTATAAAATCTACATACAAATGCGCAACAGAAATATAAAATAGAAACTGCGTTATGAAGTATGGTAGCAACTTGAATTCAAGCTAGAACTAGAATTACTGGACTACTTCTAAATTAATCCCCATAACCTAGAGCATTAATAGACCCTTAACGTATGTTATAGCGAATTGTTCACCTAGCATAAGTTATTATTTCCGTAACGTATGCTAGGAAAATAAATGTAAGTAATGACGAATGTGACCATAACATAGGTTGCAAAAGTTGTCCTCGTTCCGTGGATAGTGATTGAGTTAGCTTTAGTCATGTTGTAATGAAGTAGGTCCCGTTATTTGGGATGAAAGGGATAGTAAACAAACCATAAGGGGAATTGTTTACTTACGTAGTTAGAAGAGCACATTTTTCCAGAAGCATTTATTTTGAAACATTTTACTCTTTCCAGGATTAATCTTTTACAGCTCATTTATACACGAAATGCTTTTCTGTTTTTATAATTGACTAGCAGCATATCCGTTCTTCGTACGGAATATATAATATAAAGAAACTTATAATTCGCAATCATGTGCAAATTCTGTTAAGATATTAAATTTATTGCTCCTAAAGAGAAGTTTAAGAATATCTGTTCTCACTATGCAAAATTATCTTCATGAGCAGATCTGAAGAATAAAACATCCTGACCCCTTTTGTAAGCAAATTTACAAAAAAAAGGAATTGTATCAATATATGCAACCCCGTACTACTTATATTGTCGCAGATTAGAAAATATGCCAGTGTGCTAGTAGAAGATTCCCCGTATTACAATATGAGTCTCAAAAATATTTGCCAAAATAAAAGAGATGACGCAATAAATTGGAAATATCAATAATCCCCGTAATCTTTATACCAGAAGGCGTAATTGATTCCAATATATGCCAATATATAACAAAATATATGCCAATATACCTGTACTACTTATATTCTCAGATTAGAAGATATAATGCATTTGTAGAAGATTACTTGTATAAAGTACTATATATGAGTTTCAACAATTTTCGGCATAATAAAACAATGACATAATAACTTGAAAATATCAATAATCCCTGAATCAACAGTCCCCGAAAATATCAATAATAATAATGTTTAAACCTGAGGACCGTAATTGATATTATCCAGTAAAAAATGCAATGCCAATGAAATTTATTTTATATACATATCTTTATTATTCAAATCGGGAAAGATTTAATATAAAATCGTATGCGGCATAACACATTGGATCCGTCGCTAAGCGACATGATATCATTTGCTTCAAATAAATTGATGGAAATCATATCGTGGGACTGTAGAACAGATAGACCCATTTTGCGATAAATTGACGAAACATCATCACAATACTATCCCCTAACAAAATACAATTATTTTCATTTATTAAGCGCGATTTTATCAATTCCAGGATATTTTTATAGACTCACAAATACTTTTATCAATTTCGTGATATTAAAAATATTCTATAAATGTGTTACTAAGTAGGATGGATGGATTGATCGACAAATGCTACCGAAACATCCTTTCAGTACTCTATTCTAAAAAGCAAATCATTGATTAGCGCCAATTTTATAAATTTGGAAACATTTCCTCTAATTTGGTAAAGTTTAAGAGAAGTTACCAAGTTATATAGAGATATTCCACTAAATTCGTAGCTCTGAATTTGCAGATCTGAAGAATAAAATATCTTGATCCCGTTTGTATATAATAAATGAAAACACTAAAATTGTATTATAAGATACACCCGTTCTAATCTTTTTCTGCTTCAACAATCGGCTAAATGAATTTATTGGGTAAACACAATATATGAGTTTATTAGCTAAACACAATATATGAGCTGGAAACCACTTTTCTAAAATAAATGAAAGTCGTGTACGCGGTCGGCAATTTATATAATTAAAAGAACAATCAAACCGTTCATTTAAAATATATTTTTACATCCATTTATTTATTATTCAAATAGAAAAAATAATAATAAATATTAACAACACATTTAATTTCATTCCGTTGCCGAGCAACATGATATAAGATAGAATCTTCCTCATAAAATGCAAAATTTAATAGCCATTTTTATTTCTTTATACTTTTCATTTTTCAGTAAAAGCTTGTATAATATAAACCAAGGAGATAGATTTCCCATTTAAATCATGTTTCAAACAATTGATGTTTTCAGAAAGTGACTAATTAGTGCAAAAAATCTCCCCCCAAACTCTGAGATACAGTTTTAATTCACTTTCAAACGATTTTCAAGCTTTTCGTTTGGATAAACCACGGAGTTAGAGGAGAACTCCTAAGAAAAAGTTTCGTTTTTCATTAATATCTCGACAACCCCTGGTCTTAGATACTCGAAACTTGGGCTAAATTTATGGGGAGCTATTTAAAGGCTATCCACAAAATTTCATCAAATTTGATTCTGCCGTTCTCCCGTGATGATGAGACAAACGAAAATATCTTTTTTTACTAATATCTCGAGAACCACTGATTGTAAAAACTCCATATATGGACTAAATTTTAAGTGGGACTATTTCCAGGCTACCCACAAAATTTCATCAAATTCGGTTCAGCCGTTCTCCCGTGATGATGGGACAAACAGACAGACAGACAGACAGACAGACAGACAGACATACAGATTTTCATTTTTATTTATATAGATTTCAAGTTAGAAATTCTACAACTATTATAAATTCTACATTACATTTTTATACTATTTCTGTTTTAATTAATTGCACTGTATAAAAGTTATGTGAAACTTACCTCTGAGGCTAATACTACAAAGCATGCACACTATTTCTATTTCAATAAATTGCACTGTATAAAAGTAATGTGAAACTTATTTCTAAGCCTAACAATACAATGAATGCTCACATAGAATGCATGGTTATAAACTCGTTAATAATAAGATTATGATCAGTGAATACATTTAAAACAAGGATTCATGAAAAGAGAAAGAACAACGATGGAATAAACATTTTTATCCTGAAATATTTCTTTTGACACATTATATTTAAGAATATAAATAAAGCATTACATAACAGAGTTTTGACAAAAATATTAGTTGCATTTTGTAATTTTAATCTATATACAAATTCACGATATAAATCACTATACTTAATGCCAATTAAAAATATAAATTTGTTGTATATTCATTTGTTAATTGCAATAATATTAGGTCAGCATTTATTGTAAAAGTTTATTGTTACTATCTGCGCAGCACATTCCCATAGTACCTATATGTCCTTCATGCTGCTTTATAATTAAATAATTTAAATTCACTGACTTTCAAAAAAGTTTTATTTAAATATAAAACAAGAAAGAATAATGTGAAAAGATACTTGAAATAAAAAGTTATTAACTCATTTTAATACATGATTAGTACTATTATTTTAAAATTTATTAAAAAGAACTTGAACAAATCATACATTTTATTGGAATATGCATCTTAAATTCATCTTATAATGCTTTTTTTGAATAGTTTTTTTTATTGAATTCTATTAATCTTTCAAGATTGGACCAGTGAGTGAAAAAAAAATGCTTAACAAAAAAAATTCTTATTCAGTGTACAAAATCAATAGAAACGTGAATAAAAATTGTATTCACTGTATATGGACTCAATTTTTTCCGCAATTTTCCAGTTCTGCATAGGCAATTATGCAAATCTATTGTTCTCTTCCGCTAGTTAATCCCCGTTTGGAAGTAACATAGTGACATTAATTGTAGGAAGCAATTACTTCTCCGATAACAATATTTCCAGGATGTTTTAAAAAGTAATTTAAATTAAGTTACAAACATAGTTTTAAGGAAATTTCATTACTTTCTTTAACGTGGATTCATTTTTTTTCAAGTTGTAGAAGTGTATATGAAATAAAACTGAACAAAAACTTTTATTGCATCTGCCTAGTTTTTTTTTCCCAACCTTTATTGCCTTTATGCTGCTTCTTTGAAATTTAATTAGTAGTGTATCTTAATTTGTTTCGAATACATTTTTGTATATATTTAGCGAAGCATTTGAATTTTTTAAATACATATATATGTTCTTTGTTTTAAAGTTAAAAAAGTAATCCGATTTAAAAACCTAACACCTTGTCTTAACATTTCCGTCCAGTATTATTAATTCCATAATTATTAATTCTATAAAAGGATTTTTGAAAAGTATTAATTTTTCAGTTATAGACGTTTATTATATTACATGCAAAAATAAACCTTAGAAATAGAATGGGAGCAGTTTTCTATTAGAAAATGGAATTATTAGTATTAACGTATTAAGCAAGCACCATATATATCAAAATTGCCATTAACTAAGACGTTCACAAAATCCCTTTTTTTACAAGAAAGGAGAACTGATCCGGAAAAACTGTACACAAATCCCATATATTTTATTATTGATTTAAATCGTTCTAACGATGTATATGTGAGACCAGAAATTGATATCACAATTTAGTGAGCCAGCTTTCTGTCGTTTATTTATTGTGGTCAAAACGACAAACAATACTGTCAGTCTGGATGGCACCGGGTTTTACAACCCATGAACCTAAAGGTCAGAAAACCATAAATTTAAGAGCGCCAAGACAAGGGGGCCGAGCTGGCCCGTACGAGGATGTGGAATGGTTTCATTGGTTAAAGGATTAACCAATGGAGAAAGTACTTGTTACGTCACATTCAGTGCTTCAAATGAAAGCAAGCGGGAAAATGACGCGCCAGAGAAAGAGGAGAGACACAGCTGGTGCCCCGAGAATGAGATAGATATACTAACATGACTTGGAACAGATAACCTGTACAATATGAACGAAACAGATAACTGGGATCAAGACTTAAGAAGGACACTGATCAACAACTAGAGCAGTGATGATGTAATGCGACTTAAGATGGAGACATGGCATTTTGATTGTGCAGAGTTACAGCAGTACAATATGTTCAATGAATTTACGTGTCGGAGCATTACACCACGAGTTAATGCCGGTAAATGGACGACATTAAAGACGGATGCTGACAAAGTACAAGACAGATTTGAAGGTATGTGCCCATTGAAAATGCTATCTGGTCCTAACCACTATTTAGGATTTTCCGTACTGGTCGCATATGTCCCCTCCGCTGAAATAATATAATTAAATATTGTAATTGAATTTAATGAGTATTTTATGTTGCTAATAAATGTTATTGTTAAAGTTAAATTAGTGCAATCCTTTTGGTAAAATATTAATTAATAATTCCTTTACAGGACTCACGCAGAGGTTAAATAATTGGAGGGCTTACAGCTGCACAAAGCAATGTACGATTTAGTTAATAAATCCACTATGTATGAATTTAAGGCCATGTTAAGAGATAAAGATAAATAATGTTAATGTAACTTTAAGTTATTCTTTTATAATTATGTCCCACAGTATAACATTAATTAAACCGGAAAAAATCCCCAGTGTCTCTCTTTGTTTCCATATGCCACAATCGCAGTCTAGGGCATTTTCGCTCAGAATGTATTTTTGCTGTTTATGTTCGGACAGTTCACGTGTGTGTCCGTTTTAACGTGATATTTTGAAGGTAAGTTTTTTATTTTTTTGCGAAAATAAACGGTGTAAAATTTTGTTTATAATCAACATCCATGGTATTTGTGACGTTGTGGATAGATCATAATTTGAAGAAAATCACTTTGCCGGAGTAGAGCTTTTAATATGTGTAAAGGTAAAATGTTCCATTGGTGTCAAATATGTGTATTTATAAAATTTATTGTTTCTGAGGAAAAGGCATATTACGTTAACTCATATCACATAGGCCAGTTAGACCGGATTCGGTCCTCTCAAGTATGGAATAATCAGTAAAAAAAAGAATTATAGTAAAATGTGTCAAATGGAATAGTATTAAGCTTCTTTGTATGTTTTTGGGTGTCAAAAATGTGTATTTATAAAATTTATTGTTTCTGAGGAAAAGGCACATTACGTTAACTCATATCACATAGGCCAGTTAGACCGGATTCGGTCCTCTCAAGGATGGAATAATCAGTAAAAAAAGAATTATAGTAAAATGTGTCAAATGGAATAGTATTAAGCTTCTTTGTATGTTTTTGGGTGTCCAAAATGTGTATTTATAAAATTTATTGTTTCTGAGGAAAAGGCACATTACGTTAACTCATATCACATAGGCCAGTTAGACCGGATTCGGTCCTCTCAAGTATGGAATAATCAGTAAAAAAAAGAATTATAGTAAAATGTGTCAAATGGAATAGTATTAAGCTTCTTTGTATGTTTTTGGGTGTCAAAAATGTGTATTTATAAAATTTATTGTTTCTGAGGAAAAGGCACATTACGTTAACTCATATCACATAGGCCAGTTAGACCGGATTCGGTCCTCTCAAGTATAGAATAATCAGTAAAAAAAAGAATTATAGTAAAATGTGTCAAATGGAATAGTATTAAGCTTCTTTGTATGTTTTTGGGTGTCAAAAATGTGTATTTATAAAATTGATTGTTTCTGAGGAAAAGGCACATTACGTTAACTCATATCACATAGGCCAGTTAGACCGGATTCGGTCCTCTCAAGTATGGAATAGTCAGTAAAAAAAAGAATTATAGTAAAATGTATCAAATGGAATAGTATTAAGCTTCTTTGTATGTTTTTGGGTGTCAAAAATGTGTATTTATAAAATTTATTGCTTCTGAGGAAAAGGCACATTACGTTAACTCATATCACATAGGCCAGTTAGACCGGATTCGGTCCTCTCAAGTATGGAATAGTCAGTAAAAACAGAATTATAGTAAAATGTGTCAAATGGAATAGTATTAAGCTTCTTTGTATGTTTTTGGTTGTCAAAAATGTGTATTTATAAAATTTATTGTTTCTGAGGAAAAGGCACATTACGTTAACTCATATCACATAGGCCAGTTAGACCGGATTCGGTCCTCTCAAGTATGGAATAGTCAGTAAAAACAGAATTATAGTAAAATGTGTCAAATGGAATAGTATTAAGCTTCTTTGTATGTTTTTGGTTGTCAAAAATGTGTATTTATAAAATTTATTGTTTCTGAGGAAAAGGCACATTACGTTAACTCATATCACATAGGCCAGTTAGACCGGATTCGGTCCTCTCAAGTATGGAATAGTCAGTAAAAACAGAATTATAGTAAAATGTGTCAAATGAAATAGTATTAAGCTTCTTTGTATGTTTTTGGTTGTCAAAAATGTGTATTTATAAAATTTATTGTTTCTGAGGAAAAGGCACATTACGTTAACTCATATCACATAGGCCAGTTAGACCGGATTCGGTCCTCTCAAGTATGGAATAGTCAGTAAAAACAGAATTATAGTAAAATGTGTCAAATGGAATAGTATTAAGCTTCTTTGTATGTTTTTGGTTGTCAAAAATGTGTATTTATAAAATTTATTGTTTCTGAGGAAAAGGCACATTACGTTAACTCATATCACATAGGCCAGTTAGACCGGATTCGGTCCTCTCAAGTATGGAATAGTCAGTAAAAACAGAATTATAGTAAAATGTGTCAAATGGAATAGTATTAAGCTTCTTTGTATGTTTTTGGTTGTCAAAAATGTGTATTTATAAAATTTATTGTTTCTGAGGAAAAGGCACATTACGTTAACTCATATCACATAGGCCAGTTAGACCGGATTCGGTCCTCTCAAGTATGGAATAGTCAGTGAAAAAAAGAATTATAGTAAAATGTATCAAATGGAATAGTATTAAGCTTCTTCGTATACGTTAATTTTGTTTTTAGTTAATAAATGAAAACAAATTATGTCAAGTAAAAAGTAACTAAAAAAATGTATTAATATTGATTAATGTTTTAATGAAATACTCATTTGTGTGTTAAAAAAATTAAAGCCTGTAGTTAAAAGGATATTATAGAATTTCTAATTCAATCAGGTTCCGGAAAAAATTTAAACTAAATGTTTAGACGATTACCCATGGTTTCGACTTAATTTCAGGAGGAAATTTATGGCGACCCCAAGAACACTACATTTTGTGTATTCAAAACACCACATTTAATATTAACATATTTCTGGTTATAAATATCATTTACTCTGCTCCTAAAATTCACGAATTCGTGACTCCACAAGCCTATTGATAAGATGTTTTTGTAAATAGTGTGCCATGTCAACGAAATTGCAAGGTGTAATTACAGAGTTTGCCTGACTTTTATTTTACTATCTCAAATATAGAGAAGGAACCTGGATAGTTTTGTAACCGTATATCTCTCTTATTTATAGTCGGAATCTACCACAAATTTATTTTGAGCATATTGTTGATCTGATGGAATTCCACGATGACAACAAAAGATGGGTGTTGCCATTTAAATTTTCGGAAATAGTAAGTAATTTACTATGAAGACGACCTCTTATACAAAATAGGTGCACATTTAATTATAGGAGACATTATTCCGGGTCTAATGATATTTTTCATTTGAATATACGAAGGTAGGATCCAGACTACTGAGTTGTGTTCGGTTTATTTTGTCCGACTGTACATTGTGCAATTTTGATGAAGCCGTTTGCAATTATACAGCAATTTATACAGAATTTGGACAGCACCTGTGGTCACTCTAGTAACATCATAAAACAGCCATTGATCCGACCTATATATTACATTGAAATCTCGACCTCGGCTGAAAAATAAATATTTTCTGAATGAGCTCATCGACGAGTATACATCATAATAAGACAAGGATTGGATACATCATAATAAGACAAGGAATCGATACATCATAATATGACAAGGATTGGATACATCATAATAAGACAAGGATATGTAAGAGAGGAATACACATCATAATAAGACAGGGATTGAATTAAATTGCGTTGCATATTTCTGTGATGCCTCCAGTAATTTTCAAATATGTAGCAACCAATATCCCCGTTATTAATGTATAAAATATATTACTGATTTTCATTCAAAATTTCCATAAAAATAATCACCTGTCCAAATAAACATATATAAATCCCGAACACAGCAACTGGAAATTAATCAATTATAGTTTGAAAATAAATCATGCATCGAATTTCGGATAACATAATTTAAATTAAACACGTGAATCGTATTAATTAAAACTTTTCTCGGAATTAATACGGACGAAAGTGATTTTCTAAAGGAACGTGTATAATTTGGAAGGATCAATTTATTTTTAGTAATTACAGTAGCTTTCTTTAAATAGTTTTCATAAATTGTGACAATGAAAAATTAATTATATTTGCACGTAAATAATTATATATTTACTTAATAACACAGCTCATATATTCCAGGAATATAATTACCGATATGTCAGAATATTTTGAAAAGAATAATTATAGGAATATACAAGTTTAATCAAAGAATATAAGATTTCGAATAAGTACATTATCTGAAAAATTAAATTACATGTTTCAAGACATAATTATTAATATTTTCATATTTGATACATCTCATTAAGCATTTATTTTTACTTTTTTATACGTAATATTGAGAACCTATTGTTTTCAGGAAAATTTTCGAATTCGAGATTATGTTTTAGGATCTCCTAAATATGTTTTGACTGTTATTAGAGTGATGCCCGTCTGACTGTACGCATGTGGTCTCCCTTTTATGCGCACTATAGCTGCCACAAACATGAATGGATTTTCACGAAACTTGATATTCGGAATTATTATCAAAACACCTAGAACTAGATATTTTTTTTAAAGCAAAAACTTCGAAATTTACTCTAACTTTGATATTGTCCAGCATAACTATGCTTAAAAGAGGTTATTTATGGTTCACTGATCACTATAATTAATAGTTTCAACCATTATTGTGAAAAATAGCCGTGATACTATTTTTGTATTCGTGGCGTTATTAGCCGTCTTTGTGGGGACAAGTTACGCCTAGACGGTACATTTTCTGTGTCTATGTGTATGTGCGTGTAAGGGCAATATATGTATTCACTCTAACTCAAAAACTAATCAGCCAAATTTCATAAAATGTTGGTAGATCTTTCACTTGTAGGTTACCTTGCTACTGATTAGATTTTGATACCATACGGGAAAACAGAACCTGCCTGCTTTGTAAAATGACTCGCAAAAATCATCAAAATCTAAAGTATAAGACTACGTATGCTCAAATGTATCAATTAAATGTTTGTTTCATACGTAATTGATGACAATGAAAAAAACAAGACCAACCCCATTACTCTGAAAGAACCTTGCTGTTCTAACCAGAATCGAACTTTGGATCTCCGAACTGGACAACCGTCGCTCTATCGTTGAGCTACTGGTAGGAAATTGCTAGTCTTTATCGCTGAAGTGGACTCTGTTTTCTCCACCCTCTAATGCCAGATTGGCAGGTAACTGGCGATCTGACTCACCACCTCCTTATATTTTACAACAGGCTAGTCTCCAGCTACTACTATTTTTACCCAGGTTAGTATCCTGCGTGGTAGTTATATTATGAATTTGAAATCGACGCTTAATCTTACAGAGTCCACTGACTGCATACTAATCATACTAAGTTCACTTTCAGACCTTCGACATCAATATTTACAATTAATCACAATATTTTTCATCAATTGTTATATTTTTAGACCTAAATAAAAGTTAGTTTGGCGGGATGGTAGATCCTGGGTGACTCCTGAGTGCAGGAGGTATCATTTCCCGGCCGTGCAGCTAGCTACTCTAAACCCACTATGCGAGTCGCACGGTCTGGAGTCTTCAAACCTCCGACATCTTTGCACTAACCTTCCGGGTTGATTTCTTCAGGCCCAATTGTAAAGAACCTTGCTACCCCAACAGAAAATCAAACCCTGGATCACCAAATTGGCCAATCGACGCTCTACCGCTGAGCTACTGGGATGAAATTGTAAGCTCTTAATGTCGAAGTGGCTACTGCAACTCTAGGAAGAGCTTTCTTCATCTATTTCTGATTTTATATATTTTTGCTACACCGTTTTTTTTTAATAAATACGTACAGTTACAAAATAAAAACGAAAATTGAATGAAAGTACAAATTCAATGTAATTTCAAATAATTGTGAATTAGTAATGAATTAATTATTGAAGAAGTAACGATAAATTTAATTTGAGTCTGTAGAGAAAATCATGTGCTGTCCGCGTCAGATTTTTTTCATTTTTATGAAGGAGTAGATTGAATGTAGAATGTACTCGTGAGTGAGTGGATTACCCAAGCGATTAGTGAGCAAATCCCCAATTGTTGCATTACACCTGCGTAATAGGTAGAGCTCCTTTAACACATGATGACCACATGGCCACCATGTTGAATCATAGTGAAAAACGTCTTGACAACAAAGAAAGAGAACCAGTACCACTGACCTTTCAAATCTCCTTGTACTGACCTTGTGTATTACTAATCGCAGTGGATAGGATATTCGCCGACTCCCCATATAGGATGCAGTCTGTATTCAAGCTTAGCTTGACCATATGATCTGAACATTGCCCAATTAACTCATCAAATTCCAATGACCTAAAAACATAACCAGAATTAACATTATTTACTTACATCCCACAACAATTTATGTTGGATAAGAATAATTTACAAACCACGTATTTCATTCTTTATGATATACTAGTATCAGTACATAAATATTCCATCCAAGTTTACCAACACATAGTGTTTTCGTCCAGAAAGTAAAAGCAAATCTTGTTTTAAATTTCCAAACGAAAGTGTGATCGCGGCTAGAATTTTCCTACACCACATTAGGATAAAAGCAAAGAAGCAAAGAGATATCAGACGAAGGCATATAAAAGGTGCATAAGGAGAAATTTCTCACCGCAAATTTAGGAAAAATTAGATTATATGTTTTACTTATGCGGATGTTTCATTTTACGTGATCGAGTGTGCCATGCTTTAAAGGTAACTTTGGTTTCACGCGTTGTTGCAAATCTAGCTGGAGAAATATCTTTATGATTTTAAAAGTTACAAAGAAGCCTTTTAAAGTCTGTTTCCAGCTTTGAGAGTGTAATTTAAATTTTCGAAATGATCTATTTTCAGTTCTTTATTTTTTGCAGTAGATATATTTATAACATTTTTGAAAAATGCTTTCTGTTCTTAATATGCCTACATTGTATAATGAACAAAATAACATTTTTAGTATTCAGTAATATATTGGGATTGTTTTCAATATGATATTAATTTATTTTCAAAGTTATAAAACTTACAGCATTTTATTTCATTTTCCTAAATATATACATCAATGTGTTGTTTTGATATTTAAATTTTATATGGCTCTGCAGATATATAAACGGATTTTAAAATTAGATATACTTTTTAGTATATTTAAAAACAACAACATTGAATTAACTCATTATCTCTGAAACAAAAAATATTGAAAATAAGTATAATTAATACATAAATTATTAATTAAACATTTGAGTATAAAATTATATATTTTGTGAAAACATTTATTATCGTATGATAACAAAGAGTCTGAAGTTGAATTTGAAACAACTGAAAATATAGACATTTTTATTTTGAAGATTTTTGTTATTTGTTGTTAAACTGTGAAATATTATCTTTGATCAATATATTAGTGTAATTATAAACTTATATATAGTGTAAAATAAATAAAAATTCAATGCGTAAGTTAAGCTATGAAAATGGTTACAAGATGCTCATGCTTAAAATATTGGACATTGGACAATGCTAAGAAGCGTCAGGACTTCTTAATTACATCAGGAAATTCCAATTTTTCTCATATGGCCTGAAAAACGAAAAATTTGTATAAAACAGAAAGTAGCAAATACACATATTATAAGCATGTTATACCAAAGTTCACAACTTTAATTATTTGTTTTACCGAAATTAAGCTAGATAATGAATATATTATCCCCATGTAAGCATCCAAATTTTAACATCAATTAACGCATTTTTATTCTGACAAAATTTATCTAAGATTAGGAAATTTCAACAATCAAGATTGAATTAAATCGGCTGTTTATGAAGTAAGTTTCATGGTCTTAAATACACCTAAAAATGTAATTATTACCTAATTCGCGAAGTACCCTATGTCTTTCAGTATCTGAATTGAGATAGCTAATGGTTTGTTTAATTATGCTCAATGATTTGTTTAATTATGTAAATCTAGCTCTCTTCATGTTGCAAAAAATCTAGAATTTTCATTAAAACCGCATAAATTAAATAATTTTATATAAGATGAACTAGATCAACAAGAAATTATGCAGTCATTTCAGTTTTTTATAACCCTTTCACGAAGGCGGAACTAGCCATTAGTACTACACCAATGAATGGGTCGTCGTGCCATTAGTGCACATACATCGTACACGTTAATTATTTTACTTTTAACTATGATACTGCATAAAAAGTTAGAAAACAAATACACATTACTAGTGTCAAGAACTTTTTCTTGTGCCCTAATTAAATGCGTGGTGTCCAATTTGCGTATCGTGACTACAAACGTCGCTAGCCAATGCGACACATTTAGAGGATGCCGGATATAACCGGCGCTAGTCGTGAAAGGGTTAATGATGTTTACGTGAATTTGCTTTACCTAGCTCTTCACTTTAGGTGTAATCCATTATTAGTCACTGGTCGAAAGGGTTTTTGCTTGAAAAATGCCCATGACGGATGTAAGATACTGGAACACGACAGGAAGAAAATGCAAACGCCAGTTCAGGGCAATAAATGTAGTGTAGATAAACATATTTCAAAATTTCAATGAAATTACATTAAAATGAATACCGAATTATAACAATATTGATGCAAAAATAATACTAAATGCATATAATGTATGGCGATATTTACAATTTTTTTTTTATCCTGTGCCCGTCTCCGACCTCTCGGTCATAAGTCGACGAACAGTCCAATACAAAGCAGAACTATAAAAATTGTCACTAAAAGCCTTGTCAGTAACACATAAAGGAAAACAGTCAAGAACAGCAGGGAAATTTTGAGGTGCTCTACAGTCATGGGAACGCCATGGTCGCAATGAGAACAGACATCAGTGGCTGTCTGTCCCATTCGATACAAGTAACTCTCTAAGTAATCATGACCCATGGCCAGTCTAAATCAAGCCACGCCAACTGCTCTATGCAAGGAACTGGGTATTCTTGCCGATTTATTTAACAGGGAGTTCCACTTTTTTTCCGGAAGCTCTCTCCCCGTTCAGACTAAAACGGTTAGCTTTAATGGAGCTTTCAAAGCGACAAGTAGTCAACCGTTTAGCGAGAACAGGGAACACCACATGTAGGCGACTGACATCACCCCCCATTACATTTACAAAGTCCGTCATTTCCCAAAAATTCCCAACAATCCTTTAAAGTAATTTACGAGTATAATATAATGTGCCGACGTGGTGGTCGAGTGGTCAAGGCGAGCGTTTTCACAGCAATAGCTCGACCGCCGCGTTGTGGGTTGGAGTCAGACGTCAGGCATTGATGTTTGTGTTGTGGGCGCAGTGTGTTCCGTCCCCCTCTGGTGCGCCTGGGGCAATGTCTTAGGACGGCTAAATGGTTCACGTTATGGTCGCTGACAAACGCGAATGATGAAAGTCAAGTGCCTGGTCATTTGATAAATAAAATAAAAGGTATAATGTTGGCAGGCGGAAGGTGAGAAATTTTACGAAATAAAAAGTTGATTTCTGGATATCAAGGAGTATTTAGATGAGACTACTTTACAAAACATGAGGTTCCATCCCGAGCTCAAATAACACATTCTATAGAACAGTGGTGCTAGAATCTTGAGTCGGTGTGCGGGTCCTTACTTGTGCATAGTGGACCGCTATGAATTAATTATTATTGGGAGTTTGCCTAAAATTATTTAAAATGTGGACATAATACTTTTGTGGAAATTTCGGTTTGGATAGGAGAAGGGGTATATATCAATTACCTTATATATAACCGTACTTGTGGGAGATTTTATTGCTGTTAAACTCACCAGCAAAACACATTCCCTAACAGCATTTTTTTTTCACAGTGACGTAAGATTTACGTTACACTGTGACTTTGCGACGTCACAGGCCATCGCAGTACGTCTCGGCAATGTCATATTGAGGTCACCCCGAAGTCATTTTGGTCATTTTCATGGTCGTTTGTGACATCGCATATTAACTTATTTGTGACGTCACATTGTAATTGCCAATATAATGTCGTCACATTGTTACGTGTTAATGAAATTGTGGAAACGTCACAGAATATAGTCACAATGAAGTTACAAAGTTACTAATACGTAACGTCGCATAGGACTCACAAATATGACTTGCAAATATGATTGTGACCCAGGTGTCACTTGACTACAACGTCACTGTCACACATGTGACGAGATTTGCTGTGAGGGTTCTAACGCGAATAACACTTACATGAGCTAGCATATATCAGTAGTGTTCAGTTATTTATTTAAAATTCCTGCAGCATGGGCTTATTAAGAGGAAGTTAAACATAGTGTTGCCATATGTATTGCATATAAATTGTTTTTGTCATCAAAGTAAGTGCTGTCCAAAAGTCTATTTTTCACAAATTGTTTAACAAGATATCCTCGAAAAAGATTTTAAGATAAGAATAATGCATATTTACTGAAACATAAAGAATTTCTATAGATATAATTATTTTAATTATAAAATGTTTTACGTTATATTTGTATTAAAACCACTGATCAGCGATAAACTTGTTTGGCATTCCGGATATACTTTTGATAAAGATAATCAATACGAACTTTATTGAAAAATATCCTCTTTGGAATATGAAATAAATTACAGAAATTTTAAGTATCTTTAACGCCTTCGGTGGTGTCTTAAGATCAGGTTGAGAAAACAGAACAAAGGCAAAAGAAATAATTGCAAGAAAATATTTTACTGGGAAAACAAATAATTCTCAGGAATTAATTAGAACGGATAATAACCTTTTCCATTAATTCGAAAAGAAACCGTTTCAGAAATATTCTTATCACTAATTTTTGAAAAGTTTTGATTAATTCCTGCCATTTGTTCAAGTTATAAATGAGTTTTATCAGACGGTCTATCTTGCGATTTATTTTCATCCAATAGATGAATGATCACCATTTCTGAACACATTTAAATATTTTCCTTCGTCAGTCCGAAACAATTGCAGACGCTATTATTATATTTATTCAAGAATGAATTCACTATCTGAAGTACTGATTATATATTTTATATTTTCTATATGATGTGAGATTTTATCTTTGAGGTAGTAAACTGCTTATAAAGTAGTATAAATACAATAGCATTTTTCCTGATCGCATAGTAAATGCGTACAATGCACTCCACATTGTGTGAATCTTTGTGACGAAGTTTCAAATACAATACACACAAATAAAGAGTAAATGAAAAGTATTTGAGAAATTAAATGACGAAAAATAAGTTACTGGTATATGCTTAACCCAGCCACATGGGTCTTTTAAACACAGAAATAATTATTATTTAAACCTGCTTGATATGGAAAGGACTAAATGCAAGTATTTAATTCCTGATTGAGACCGGAAAAAATCTGATGTGACCAGCAGACTTTTCCTACGTAATGCATTACTTATTTAAATATAATGATGGACAAGATTCTGGGCAAAAAGGATTTAAGGGGACTCGGTACCCTTTGAACAATTTTTTTTGTTTAAGCACTTTACAATACTCTTTTTGCATATTATTGAATGATTTTATTAAGGAAAATTATTTTATCAAGAAAAAAGACAATTCTACTGATACAATTTGAAAAATTTTAATTTTTTTAAAAAATTTAAATAATTTTTAAAACGTATCTTCTCCTACAATTTCTAACTTTTTGCAACCCTTTTTTTTATAAGGTTCCTTGAAGTGTCTTCTATAACTTTAAGGATCGGATTTTTGAAAAGTTAATTAGTTCGGGAGAAAAAAATAAAATGTTGATACATATGTAAAAATTCAACAAAAAATTGAGTTTTTTGTACATATCTATTTTTTTTAAAAAAACTTTTAATTTTATTGCAAATCCGATCCTTAGTTTCATAAAATGCACTATAATGAACATCCAGAAAAAAAATCAAGTCAATTGAGAAATATATATTTAAGTTTTAGCATTTTGAGCATATTGATATATTGAAAAAACACGAACTGAGAAAAAGCACTTTAAAGGTTTTAACTTTGAAACATTATTCCAAATCCATTTTAAATTACTTTAAATGTTATTTTAAATTATTTATTATACACTTACCTTTAAAACTGTAGCTGTTTCATTGAATTTAACTATATTTATTTTATATAAGTGACCATTAGCCGAAACCTTAGTTGTCACACATTGAAAAGAAAATCGAGAAAAAATATAAATAAAAATTGATTTTACCAAATTCATTATTATTTTTACACCATGAAATACATTTGACTCATTTCATTAGGATATAGCTTAACTATAAATATGATGATATTTATATTATAAAAGAAATACAAGACTTGAAAATATATTCATATCCTAAAAACACACAATATTTCGCAACCTTAAGCATATCATTTCTGCATAACTACCATTATTTCTTCTTTTAAAAATACCCTGCACTGTATGTTACACCTTCCTTCTTTTTAACTAATACGTCTCTTTTTAAAATTGCTTTTTTAACCAGTTTACATGCAAGTTGATATTTTGCACTTCGTCACTTTTGTCGAAACATTTTTTTTCGAAAATCGAGCGCAACACCGAGATTCATGGAGCACTTTCCTAAAGGTATACCTAAGGCATTCTGTGCTTCTTTTATACAGCGCAGTGTACCTTTATTATATTCACACGCAGCTCTTCCATTACACAGAGTTTTGCAAGTTTTTTTTTTATGTACAAATGTTTCTTTAGGACATTTAGGACTGTGCAAGCTTTCGTTTGCATTTTGAGTTCCACAGTTTATGTACGATATTAACGAACGAAAGCAAATCGGAAAGGGTAAACAAAGTTTCTTTATCAATTAAAATTACGATTAAGCACTTTCATCTTCTTCCTGGTAGAAATATTTCGTAAAACAGGGAGTATTCAGTTGCAGATGCGATGTAAACAGAGCGTAAACAGAGAAGTAAGCGTGGTATTTAAAGGGACACAGTTGCAGTCAAAAGCCTTTTTAATATATTTATAGTTCTCGGATCTTCACGAAACTTTGTCAGGATATACTAAGGGTGTCAAGGTATATTTTAAGCTAAAAATTTGAAAATCGGTATTTTCGTCATTTTTCGCCAAATGAAGGGTACTGAGTCCTTTTAACTTTAAAAGTAAATTGCTATTTCGAGCTTTTCTGGATGACAATATGTAAAGTTATTTAAGTTCCAAATTAACATATATTTAGGGTTATTCTAATTTGACAATTGGAAATATTGCTAACATCTGCTAAGCAATATGTACCTCTATATTAAAATATGTCATTTGTAATTTCATCGTGATAATTTCATCATTGTAATTTTATTTTGGCTTCAATTTTGTAACTTCAGCGTAATTTTTAATAATTTGAAGATAATTTCATTAATTTGGCTCCACATTAGAAAGTCGCCGAGTTGACTATATTTCGTTAAATTAGTCGCCAATACTGTTCCATATAAAAGTTAAGGAATGGGATAAGAATTACATATGGTAAAAAGGGGTGAATAAATTTTTGTGCAACACATTAAGATGAATTTATTGATATAAATCATGTATGTAATGCAGGTACTTAAGGTACTAATCCCCTTGTTTCCTGCATAAACATGCGTGGTCTAAATGCAAGAAATGTGTTTAAAGATGAAAAGATGCAAAACAGAGACATTGTTTTGCACGATGAGCAAGGTCTTTTCTGGTTCCCATTTTTTTTTAAATTGAAAAATTTGAATAAATTGATTAAAGTGAAAAGCATTTCCAAAATCATGTACGTTATCAAGGGCCATATATGTTTCGTAAATGCTGATTCTACGTTTCTGTGTGCATTACTGTAAATTGTATTACAGAAATAATGCACATGACCCGACGTAGAAGAAAATACAAATTGGATAAGATATATAAGAATTCAAATATAATAATCAAATATACCAGTGTGTGACTAAGTATTTATAGGATAATATAATGCAATGAAAATGTATAAGAATATAATAATATAATTGTATTTACCCATTGTGCTGCTTAGCTGTGTAGATTACATGATATTGACTAAGCATTTTTACTCAATACAGGTTACAGTTAATTCTATATACTAAGGTCCCAACTGTTGGAAGTGAAACATTGAGATGAAAAATTACTTAAAATTGTTTGAGAATGATCTGTCAATATGTTTCTGTAATTGTAGCAATGTTCTAAATTTAAAATTAAAATGTGTTTTATAAAAGAAAAAATAATATTATATATATATATATATATATATATATATATATATATATATATATATATATATATATATATAGCACAGACAACACACGATGACTGTTCAAGAATTTGAATTTTCGTCACAATACTTTCCCTATACATTATACCGTGAATCTAGGAAACCTTTTTGTCTTATATTTTTCTGACATTTATCGATATAGTTAATACTCAGGTGTCTTATAAATACTTTATTTAAAGTTTTACCGAACCAATGGATGCTCTGTAAAAAGAAAATTCTATTTTTAATTTTTGTCCATTTTTGATTCAATTTCAAATTGCTTTTTACTTTCCTTATATACGTAATGTATAAGGAAAGTATTGTGACGGGTCGAAAATTCGAATTCGAGTGTTCGACGGGAGAGCACGTTTCAAGCATCCCTGATCACGAATCAAACATTTTTGAAGTTATGTCTGTGTGTGTGTGTGTGTGTGTCTGGGAAAGTATGTGTGTGTGTGTGTCAGTGAGTCTGTGGAGACGATAACTAAAACGAACGAATGGACCGATTTGAACGAAATTTGGTACAAAAATCACAATCCATAAACACTGGTAGCGTATTGTTTTTATACGCAATCGAATGTTAAGAACCCCCCTAAATTTTGAAATGAAATTTTGAAAAAATCGTCAAAAAACCAAAACCGCTAATAAAATTTCGCAAATAGACATTTCTTACATAAGTTTTCATTAGAAAACGATTGACATAAATTTTAGAACGCTAACATGAACCGTTCTCGTGATATTGCACATTTTTCAAAAAAATTATCAAAAAATCATATAAAATTAAAAAATATATATTTCCTATTGAGAAACATGTTCACTCTTCATATGTAATACCATGCGATAAATATGTTGACATCATTCTCGTGGATCTAGCTCGTTCCATTCATAAAAAAAGATACTTTGAGTAATACCTTTTTATTTGAACTCCAATAGTCATTTATCTACTGTAAGAATAACTTATTTCTCCGTCCATAAAGCTTGGCGAGATTTTGGCGACGAATTTGGCGGAATGTTGGAAACTTGGCGACATTTTTAATTGTTGCCAAATTAACAATAATCTCGCCAAATGGATAAAAATGATGCTAAATTAATGAAAATGACGACTAATTGAAGAAAATTCAATATCTTGGAAAGAATATAAATATCTACTGTAAGAATAACATCTTTTTAAATTGTAAAAGTAGTAAATTCATTGCATTATATAAGGAAAGTCATGTGCTGCCCACATCAGATTTTTTCCATTTTAGATTCTACATTAAAGTAGACCTTGATAAAATGATGTGTATTTTCCTGAAGCTGTTGTACACTAGATAAGCACACCTACCCTTTATCTTTGATATTTTATTATAATTTAATTTTTTCCTAAGTTAATATATGATTTTGAAAGTTCATTGTTTTTTATTTGATCTTATTGTGTGTTACTTCTTGTGCAACATGAGTTCCTGTGTTATTTTTTAAAACGACTTTTTAAATTGTTACTGTTTAAAAACAATTAATTTATTGTTAGTTGTAAAATATTTAATTGTTTTGAGATTTATGAGTTTGTACAAATGAAAATAATTTCCAGAAGTTCATTATGATCTCAGACGTTCAGAATTCACTGTAAGAAGTATTTTTAGCTTCCTCTAATTTCTAGAAACTTTTGATTAATTACATTTATTTATTCGAGTTTGGCATAAGTTCGATAAAATATTTCAACATACAATTTAATTTCTAGCTATAAAAATAATTACTGCTCCTGCTTCAGCATTTCTTGTTGCAATTTAAATACATATTTCATTAGTAAATTCCAGATAATTATAGTGTGCCATTATTTTTTCTGTTTGAAAACTGCATTAGTTATTCCAATGACGAAGATATTTTGTGTCTCTAGTTGTGAATTTTTATATTTAACAAAAGTAAACTGTTTGGAAATATTTCGGGTAATATTAAATATTCATTTTCTATGAAAACTTATTTCACGTAAATGTGGTATTTTTGATGATGTTTTAATAAAAGTGTTGAAGTTTTCTGCAACTCCATTGCCACTTAATCATAAAATTCGACAAGGCTTATTTGACACACCGCCAGTACCAGTTCTATATTGTAACAACTGGCTTGAGACCAGATTTTTCTTTCATGTATCTGTAAATAATTACTTCTTCTCACAATTCCTCCTAAGTTTCTCTCATAAACGATTAAATTAGTTTTGTTATATAAAGTATTATTTGCAAAATGTTATGTTATAATATTTCGATACTACATCAACAAATATTATAATTCAAAAGTTAAATATTGTAGTCAATGGCCAATAACTTACTTTTCAGATAATTTGAATTTGTGAAAGATAAATGTGGAGGGGTTTTCTCGGAACAGTGTACGTATAACTATACTCACAAGGAGAGTTTATTTAAGAACTTTAAGATAAAATAAGTCTTGTACCACATTTTGCTACGCGCGTCCTTTCAACAATTATTATTTTTTTATTTTTCACGACAGCTGCGGTTGTTAAAATCCCAACTGTTCTCATTTTACACATCAGGAAGCTGTAGTAGCGTTTAGTATATGTATGTTTGATTATTTAAGTTATCTAATTATGAATATAAATATTAAGTATTTGTTCTTAAGTATAGAACAAGGTACAGAATATATGAAAACAATAATATATTTAAAGGTAAATAAATATGAATATTTGGTAACATTCTATTATGTTTGTTAATAATTTGCTGATGTTTTTTCTGCAAATTGTATAAATAAAATACATATTATTTAATTTAATACAATTATCTTGTCTTAAAATTGCATAAAATACAAAGATACATATGTCACCCCAGCGCCACCTGAATTGTTCTTTTAAACGATTTTGATATTTCCCCAACAAAAATGCATCCCCTTGACCAGGTTGAGAAGCTTTGACTTTAAATGAACCAATTTCCACAAAAGTTTATACTCAGCACACTTTTTCTACAAGGATTTTCAAATATAAAATAAAGAATTGCTTTATTTCAAAATTTGACACATATTAATATAAGAAAAATCTTGTTTTACCAGCATGTCCGTACATGTTTTCTTTTGATTACATATGTTTTCTCCTAGAAAAATCTTGTTTTACCAGCATGTCCGTACATGTTTTCTTTTGATTACATATGTTCTCTCTAGTGACACTGATTATTCATTCACGAAAAAGTGATTGAATAAAATTTACTTTTAAAAAAATATGTTTGATTATTTTAAAGTTCTTATAAATGTTTTAATTAAGTTCGCATTTAGTTAAAAAAATTGCATTATGTTGCACTTGTTTTACTATAGATATGCATATGAACATTTTATTACTGTTACTACTGTAGTATGTTGCATTGTGTTACTACTGTACATGTTGCATTGAATCAGGATAAAACAATTATTTATTTTTTAACGGACATAAATATTGAATTCAATTTTTCCAGAATGTTTTATACATGTGTGTAAAAGAAAGATTTGGTTGATTGTGGTTCTAATAAAGCTATTTACACGCAGTTGGGTAAATAGTTCTAATCAATAAAAACTGCAATTAATGATATTTAAAGTTTTTTACAGTTTACATGGGGAGAATTTCGAAAGTATAAAATCTTAAAAAACATATCAATTGATAATGTTTAAAAGAATGCCCTTGGTGGCAAAACTGTTGTTATACCCTCGCCAAAACTGAAATTGTAACACTATAAAGGAATGAGTGTAGCCATATGCAAATCACTGTACCTGTAGAAGAGAGTCATATGCAAATGAGTAAGTTTGGTAGGTCACGGTTCACCTGACATCCCGTTTCGGGTGATAATGACCAGCAGACGGTTCGTCCCGTAAATGCTATCAGCGACGATTTGCAGCAGCCGAACTTTCGGAAAAACGAAGAAGCGATGCTTTGAAGACCTCAGCGAGCTGTATACCAGAAGTTAACTGCTGGGGAGCGGGACCGTATCTTGGAGCTGCGTAACGTGTGTTTGTCGATGTGTGAAATTGCCACGCGTTTGGGGACGACGTGGGTACCATCCAGCGATGAGGGATACACGATGAATTCAGGAATATCAGAGAATACGCCGAAGGAGGAGTTGATCAAACAGACTCACGACAGAGCACACACATACTGGCATATTCTCCAAACGGCTCATCGACACCCGTTTGCAACGGCAACTGACATCCGAAAGAGCCTGCCGACATCAAAGATTGCACCTGCTTGCACCCAAACCATTCGCAATAGGGTATGTTACTGTGAGACCAGAAATAGATCTCACACTTTGATGAGACAAGATTATATGTGTAATTTACTGTGTACAGATCGGCAAACAATACTGCCAGTCTGGATGGCATCGAGTTTTACAACACGTGAAACCAAAAGGTCTCAAAATCATAAATTGGATAAAGATTATCCAAAGGGTGTTTGTTGCGCCGCTCTCAGTGCTACAAATGAAAGCAAGGGGCCCAGAGAAATGGAGAACCACAACCTGTTACCTAACAAGAACACTGGTCGAGACTTGTGAAAATACTCGGGCGAATGTATGATATTAGATGGTGAATTAGATGGAGACATTATTATGACTTGTGCAGATACTAGAGATGACTTAATAACGACTTGAACAGATAACTTCGACATTATGGCTTAGAGACTTCTGTTAATACTCGGGCGACATTATGACTTGTGTAGATCTTCAGAGATATACTTGAGCGACATTATGACATAGAGATGACTTGTTCTGATACTTGACCGACATTATGATAGAACGACAATACTAGAGATGCGACAATACTAGTGTTGCGTAGAGGTTCCCAACATGGAGATCTATTGATGTGTGCAGTGCAACCAAGTACGAGACGGAGTCAAACGCCACGAGTTATGACCAGTACAAATTTGGATACAAGCATTATGGTCTATGATAAAGGCTGAAATTGAAGGTATGTGTTCCACAAATAACTTTAGGTCTAGAAACGTTTAGGCAATTTAAGTGGTCTCACATGTTCCCCCGCCAAAACTAATATAATTAATTGTGTAATGAATAAATAGGTATTTTATGTTTTTCATAAATTTTATTGTTAAAATTAAATTGGTGTAATCCTATGGGTAACTTAATAATTACTAATTATTTTAGAGGACACACGAAAAGTAAATAATTTGAGAGTTATTGCGAACACAACGTAGTTGTAATAATAAATGTTAATGTTAATTTTAACTTTTAAGTTCCTCTTTTCTTTAATGTGTTCCACAGTTACATATATTGCAGTCATTAGTTATATAATCATTAGCAGTTAATAAATATGTAATTATTACATTTATAATAATTTGACTGTTTATTTCTTTTTAAGGAACTCATATTTGCGGCGAAAAATTCAGCAACTCCGGTATACATTATTAAAGATGTAAGAAAAATTTAAAAATAACTTGCACAAAAGTTATAAAAAACTTTTCAAACTCTGTCCGATTTTTATATAATTGGATTTAAAAATACAAAATATAAACGTATAAAATATCTGGTGGTGAAGCATATTTCAGATATTTTTAACTTTTCTCAAGTGTTGAAATTTACAAAATTTACTATATATTTTGTTTCTGAAAAATAGTGAAATATATCTACTTCTTTCTTAAAGAGGGCAATATTGCAGAACGAAAATAAACAACAAGCCCTAAAATTAATGATTTAAATGGTTCCCTATAAAATTTTAATTATCCATTTAATGATGTATGTCGGAGAATAAAATGTTCCATTTCTATTTGATGTTACAAAGATAGTTTAATTACCTACTATTATTTTTTTAATCCAGAGCTTATGAAGGGAAAAACATTTTTTGTCAAATATCTGCCATTTTTATTAATTTAACGATGGTATCGTATTTCATAACATAATGAAATAAAACTAATGCGAGTAAAATAGTTAAAATTCTATAATCTTTTCGGAGTAAACTAGAAAATAAATATATTGATCCATGTTGTACTGTGTATGAAGCAGTTGCATAATTTAACTTTATATACTAACTGCTTCATAAGTAAGCATGACCCAACATATATTATATTATATATATATATATATATATATATATATATATATTGGGCCATACTTATTTAAGAAGCAATTAGTATATATATAAATCAGAAGTATAGATATACTACATATATATTGTTGCTAACGTAACCTCTTGAATCGTGGGTGTATGGGACGCGTCCAAGTTTCGGGATAACTTACTTTTCATCACAATCACAAAGTAAACAGGAACAGTATACAATCAAACAGCACTTAATGCTCCACTAATTTCACAGAGTAAGCGATATTATTCTTAAAATCCTTACGAAAATACTTTCACAAAACAGCGGCTACTGGCGAATATATTCTCAAAACATTGACAAGAATTACAGTCCAATGTAGTTCGTGTCACGTCAATTCCTCAACTCCATTCCAACGGACGGATGAGTCTTTTTAGTCTCTATATAGAAACTTCTGGAAATCTCTCCATAGCTCCTAGACTAATTGTTCTTTCATGAAGTTTCTAGAACATTCCGGAAGTCGCCAAATTGACGATAAATCGTTAAACTGGAAACCGTTCTACTAACTTGGAAATCCTGGAGGAAACACCCTGGACTTACGTCATGGACTGTTTTCTTCGCCTGGCCTTCGAAACAGACGAAAAAGTAGTTGCCATAAGGATTATTGCGCGTTCACAACAATATATATATATATATATATATATATATATATATATATATATATATATATATATGATATATATATATATATATATATATATATACAATATATATATATATATATATATATATATATATATATATATATATATATATATATATATATATATATATATATATATATACAAAATGAAATACAAAACTTTACAAAATAATAGCAAAAATCAAAAATTAAACAAATACATCACAAAATTATATCATGTTGAAGAAGTAATTCATTTCAGAAATATCGCATGGGAGAAATTTACCATAATCTGGTCCTACAAACTGATCAGCATTAAAATGTGTTAAAAACTCTCAATGGAATTTAAAGATATATTTCTAAATTTGTTGACGTTTTGAAAATTAAATTACAAATGAAAGATATTGACGATTTTCGTTTTCGCACTTGACGTCCGTAAAGCAAAGATAGGAAACTTCGTGGTCTGTATATGCGTTGGAGGTTACAAAGGTAATCGCAAGTTTAAGAGAGTTAAAAAAATCACTTACTTTTATTTTTTGAATAGCTAACAGAATCATCTGTTTATATCGATTTTATTAGATACCAAACACAATGGTTTGGAGCCCCGAATTTTCTGACAAAATCACTGGAGATAGCTACTCGTACATAAGTTTAGGAATATTATACACAGTTTTATTTTATTTGCAAATTTTGAACGACATTATGTGCAGTAAGACAATTATATATTGGTAGATCTTTGAGACCAGGAATATGTATATGAAGCCATATTGGAGAAAAATTGGGTGAGACTTTATGTGCAGTATTCATTATGTCTGTAATGTCTCACATCTGCTTTCTCCGCTGCAATTAATATGAATAATTGTTGAAATTAATTTAATAAGTAAGCTATGTTGTTAATAAATGATTTTATCTTTAAAGTTGGTGATGACAATGGTGCAATTAATTGAGTAGTATTATGTTAATAAATTTCTTTTGCAGAATTCGCACTGAAGATAAATATGGTGGGTTTTATGAGCGGCATACAATGCAATGTATTTAAATGTTATAACGGTCAACGATTTACGATATTTCGGCCATGTTAGATATAAATAATTTTAAAAGTTTAAGATCCCCACTTTAAGTTCTTTTGTTTTTACTGCGCTACAAGCTCTAATATAAGTGTAAATTTATTTGAGAGAAATAGGAGTTGTAATATATATATTTAATATGCCTGGACATTTTTTTAATATTCGCATTTTCAGTAGATTAATAGGAAATATTAAGGGATTTCGATTGAGAAACCAGAAATTAAAGTTAGATTTCCTGTCGTATGTCTCCATTATATTGGCTTCGCTGGAAAGTCTTTCAACATGATAACAACGGACTGGAAGTCTCTGGTTTTTCAGTTCTGAGTGTCTATATATAGTCGTCGCAGCTAATCGCATCTGACCTTTAGTGGATATTAAAAAAGTTAACAACACTAAGTCGGCAACAAAGGGATTTAGAAGAAAACTTGTTAACTTCAAATTTGAGGAGCATTGTGTAGAGCATAGGTATTGACCCCAGGAACGGAATTAATGTGCATATGGATGATAAGAAATGTTTGTCACACCTTATTAGTTTCTAGATGCTGGAGCCACGATACAAAAAAAAGGCAGTGGTGAGCAATTCATCAACGCATCCTATTAAAAACAATGCCATAATACTAACTATAAGATGAAAAGCATGTTTAGAACAGATAATGCAATTTGACCTACCCATCACGTCTCAAGTCGGGATCTTCCTCCAAATAGTAACTGTGATATATATATCCATTGCCATCCATATATGTTTTGTCTACGTTCCTGGCTGATTTAAACTAATTGAAAAATTCTCTACAATTTAGTAATTTATACATTACCATTACTTCGATTTACTTCCGAGGTTTTTTCCCCAAGTTTTGCAAGTCCTATATCTAAGGACGCTTCATTTATAAATGGACCTAACTTTTACACTTAGGGACCTCTAATTTTATAGTCATTGGGGTTGTTAAGTACATTCATCAGAACACTACATATTAATTGCATACACGAATTTTCAAAACATTCAATTTCCATGAAATTTCCAATATACTTTGTATATTACAATTAATTTGATATCTAAAAGTATAAAATGTATCTTAATTTGGTGTCTACCCCGAGATTACATAGCGTATGGGCATTTTGCAATGCATCCAAATTAGAAAGCTAATCACAAGTAATGTGCAGATAAAATATAAGTCCGTTTAAAAGAATGTAACTACGATCTGTTACATTTTATCATCTGCGTTATGTATGTACTATCAATTGGCACTGGAATTCATTATCGTAATTCAATGACAATTTACGTACAAGCAAGAAATATTCTCTGTTCTGTCATTCTAAATGTTCACAAAAACAATCGATGGTATTAATAAACAGATCGAAATCTCAGGCAGAACTCGAAAATTAATCAAAAACTATTTAAAAATTAATTATACATCGGATTTCGGACACAATTTAAATTAAACATATGAAAGGTATGAATCAAAACTTTCTACGAATTAAAAAAGGTGAAAATAATGAAATTCAACATGGCCGAATAATAATATATCTTTAACATTGAAATTGATTTCTTTAATTAATTTCTTCAAATTGCTATCACATTGAGTTACAAATATGATAAGAAAAAAATAGTTGTCATAACGTTTCTCAGAAGGAAATCATTAACTGTTTGTGATAAATAGTTATGTATTCAATCAAAAACAAATTTTCCAATCTTTCAGTGTAAATGTTGAAATTCATTTATGTTTAAATGAATTCAATATGAGTGATAAACATAGTACTCAAAAATTAAAATCTTTATTAAAGACACAATTTGATAAATTTTTAGGTAAATATATGAAACTGCATCAAACATGTAGACAATAACATTATTATAATAAGTACAAAATATTGTGATATGCCAATATTTGCCTAATGTAATGAAACAGGTATTACAAGAAAATTCATTTTAATCTTACTCAGAATTTAACACTTATCTTGTGTTGAATTAATAAATACAAAAATTTGTATTTTTAAATTGTATTTAAATTTACTTTTATATGTTTATATAGCATAAATGTAAATATCCATGTAGTTCGATAAAATAAGACAATATTTCATTACAATTTGTTCTTTATACAAAAAATGTTAGTAAACAACTCGTGTATTTAATGCCAACATAATTGAATAAGTATAATTGAAGTATTTTGATCTTAAAACAATATATATTTTGTAAAGGATTGTAATACTAAATGCATACTTTTATACAATTAATTTTAGATGTCCCATATGAAATTTAGGAAGTATTGTTTGTCTAGTTGTGAGAGATATCTTTTTCTTATTTAGATAATTTAATTTGTTAACATTGCATTTTAACAACTCTGTTGATTGTAAACGGTGTCCATAACTTATTATTACTTTTTTAATTTAAGATTAATAGTAGTTTTTATTTCGGATAAATATAAAAATATTTAATTATTTCCGCTATGCCGTCTTTCTTTTGATTTCAGTTTTAAAATTGTGCAAAATAAACTTATTAAATTTGGTACTTGAAGGTTATTGGAGGAAAAATGAAGACATTTTTGTTTTTTTTTAGATACCTGATGAGATATTATGAATATCCAATGATCTTAGCAAATGTAATTTTATTTTACTTAATACTCTTTGTAACAATGGGTCTGGTTTATTATTGATCTATTGAAGATTGAAGTTTCACACTTATGCTTTAAGGGATTCCATGGGGTGGTGCAAAACTTCGCAAACCAGAAGTTTTCATAATAACGAATGTTCCTTCTGCTAGCTGTGAGTTTTCAATCTCTTTCGCTGGTGATTCCTGAAGGTGGTGGCCATGCTGCAACTTTGGCTTCTTCGATAATTAAATATAAATGTTACATAAGTATGTGAATTCTGAATAGTATAAGTATTCAATGTACAATACATAGGGGTGGGAAAGTCTAGTTGTTAGCATCCGAAGATTGCACTCGGACGACCCGATATCAATTGTCGGATCTGTCTAAATTGTCCCGTGGAGTAAGGTTGTTCACACAGATTACGTGTGTTCACGAGGAGTACGGGTGTTCACGAGGAGTACGGGTGTTCACGAGGAGTACGGGTGTTGTCGCGGAGTACGGATGTTCACGCAGAGCACGGATGTTCACGCAGAGTACTGACGTAGTACGGGTGTTCACGCGGAGTACGGGCAAATTGAAAATGTGGATCCGTAAGTCCTTCCGAGAGGTTGGTAGTAGAGGAAAAGGATACAGTCCCTGTGGATTCCACTACCACTAGGTTCTGGTTACAAATACTGAGTGGCAAGTCCCTGCTTTCCAAACAGATACCTTTCACTTTTGGGTTGGTCGGACGGTCTGAGTCGAAGAAGAATATGTAATACATGTGTGAAAACTGGTATCTGCATTTAAACGGTGATTGTCAACGGAAGCGGTTGGACGTTGCTCTGAGTTCCCCGTTTACTTTCGTTTTGCAATACGTACATAAAACTGTTCTTCAGAAAGTTATGTACAATGACTGTTTGTAGTTAAATCGAACTTTAATATACTCATCTGTAGAAATTAAGATTTCAAGTTCTGACCAAATTCCTTTATAATTAATGGAACCAAGTTGATATGCTGGAATATATTTGACTAAATATTTTTTAACCATGAATTTGTTTCTTGCTATCCATAGCTGGATATGGATTTACAATATGGCGATTTAATCATTTTCATCCTGCGTTGGAAACTCTTATTAACATTTGACAGATACAAGTATGTGTAACATTTAACGACAATAAAAATGTTAACGTCATCAGTGGAAAAGTTTCAGTGATATACTGTATTACAATAGTTCTGTTATATCATTGTCTTTGCAACAGTTAGTATAGATTAAATAGAACTGACATAGGATTCACGAGCATTAACCCACTAGCATTAACTAATGCACATCAAGAGCATTAACTTAATTTCTCATTTAGTACCATTAAAATACTTGGAAACAAATTTATTATTTTTTTTGTATAATCATATTTTAAAATTTATTGAATTGAAATATGAAATTTTGTAATCTTCATTGATGGTTGTTAATATAACTGGTATTGTTCAATTGCATTTTAATGGTAAAAATTGGCGATCGAACCAGCGCCTCGATCAATCCAGTCTGGTTTACTTATAGTATTTAGTATTAAGTGGATATGAACCAGTTATGTATCGAATAATTCTGAAATATAAAGTAAAGTATATTTTGGTATATATTCCGTGGAATTGAATAATCAAATAAAACATTTTACACATTAATTGCGTTATAAATCATTTAGTTAATGCAGTGATAAATTCTTCCAGAACTAACGGTAGATGATAGTTGTTATATAATTTGATGTATTAAATTACAAAAATTTTAAAGAAAAATATGTGTAATTGGTACATAACTAAATTAGGAATTCAATCTTAAATGATTTATAAGAATTTAATATACATAAATAAAAAGAGAAAGAATAAAAACACACTAAAAGAAGCTGATAATAAATCGTTTTAATATACATCTTCAAATTATATTATTTTCATAGTTAATAGCTCTTCGATTTGAACTCGATTGCCTTGAAACGCTAATTTTATTAACACATTTGATATGTCCAGCACACGACTTTCTCAGCATGTTAAAACATTTAATTTTGTTAGGGGAAATATTGCACATTACAGCTTTATTATGCTTCTATCACGATAATTGGTCATTAATCATATTGCTGTTAATGATTAAAATAAGAACGCATTTTATATATTGCTAAACTTTCGGACTATTACTGGCTGATGGTTCTCTGCAACTAAAACATATCTGCAACAATGCATCAATGTCTTATTGAAATATATAATTAATATTGATGGATAGGTTTAGACATACATTTAAGGAAAACATGAGGGGAATAGTTGGTCCGCGTTGTAGAATGTATTATTGTTATAAATTATTGCGAAAGCAAATGTGATACATTCTTCGATTATCTTACGAGATAGTTTGAGACAGACATTGGTCCACGCTTCGCCTACAACTTCTATTGGCCTACAAGTTACCAGCGAAATATTATCTCCACTATCTATAGCACTCTATGTTGTTTGAGCTTGAATCCAAATTCTTATCCTTATTTAATTTCGTAACGCCAAGTTCAAGTATTTAAATTCTTTTCTAAAACGAACCTCTAGTTTATTATGCTTACGTGTGGTCACGAATTATACAGTTTATCAAAAAGAAATTGCCAATAGTTGAAAACATTATCAAAAACACAGCATACTGTAAACGCCATGTTCTAGCAAAGTTTTTACCTTTTAACTACTTCTGAAGCAGTTTAAGCGATTCGATATAAGGTATAATTAAAATTATCTAAACATAATGCTATGCATAAAGTATGCAAAATGTTTGAATGGTGTAACTGCTTCTTTCTCTAAAACAGTTCTTAGAAATAGTTAAGATTTTTACTACATTAATATAAATAGCTAAGTTTGTAAATAAATATAAATCAAACAGAAAACCTGTAACACATTTAATCAATTTAAGTATTTCCAAGATTACTGAATTATTCAAAGCAAGGTTACGGTCGCAGATAGTCACTGCATTTTCAAGTGGGTAGCAGAATTATATAATCATTTGTTTTCTACTTAAGTCATATTCTGTCTCATTTGTCAACATTTTAAATAAATTCATATCCAGCCAGCTTCTTTCAAGAGACATATTTAGAATATAATTAAAATTTTTTATGCATCATTTTTTAACTTTATAGGCAATATCTAAAATTCACAAATAGTGATTTGATTTATGGTTTTGGTATAGATTGGACTAGAAAGCAAAGCATGATGAGGAGTTACTATACATACATTTGAATAACAACCACAGCACATTACAGAACATCAACATAAGCACATATATATCTCGATTCCATGCATATGACAACTACTGCACCTTGCCCTAATGTGAAAAATGGCAGCGTTATGTATTCGCAGTGTCGACAACAAAGACAAGAGAATGACAGTTAATTTTAAACATTTGCAGTAAAGGATGGTGGTGAGCTCAAAGATCTAATCTAACTCTCGTACTTTTATGGAATTATATGTTTACATATTTCATCTCTGATTACGAATCCTTCGGTGTATACTGATGCTATTGTGCTTAAATCTGGTATGAAAATATCTTAAAGCTGAATGATTAAATTGAAAATGTGTACGAATATTTTACTTAAAGAGAAAATAACTAATAAATATGACTCCTAATTATTTTTGATTATAAATGAATTTTTTTTTAAGTAACCTGTAGCTGGTTTTGAAATATTAATATCGGAATAAAATTTGAAATTAAAAACGAATTTATAAATTTTTATTTCTTTCATAAAAGCTCTTGGGAAAACAGCAATCGATTATTTAAAAAAAAACAATCAATATTTCTGATATTCTATTTATTAATTTTAATTCAAAACTGCACTGAGACTTGATTTCTCGTAAAATCAAATCATGAACCATTTTTCAATTCGCATTGAATATCTTACAAAATCGAAAAATTGCGATTTGGAAAGTGCTGGTAATTGTTACTTTTTGAATTATTTCATTGTGAGGAGCTGAGTTTCATAGTTACTTTTATTTGCTAATATATATATTTTTTAAATGCAATGAGGAATAGCTACTGATATTAATGAAAAGACAATAGCAGAATAATATGTGATGATTTTGTAAACAAATAGGTCGTAAAATTGATCTTTCAAAAAGATTATTCTACGAAAACTTAATTATCTCATTTAATGATGTATGTCAAAGAATAAAAAGTTTCATTTCATTCTATTTGATGTTGTATAAGAAGTTTAATTGCATCTCATTATTATTCTTTTCCTTAAACATTGAATATCAAGGTTTTTTACTTTGCCCATTATGCTTCCTGTTGGCAGTTTTTCGATGAAATTGATTTTTTTAATACAATAAAAAATACTAACGATGGTCGGAAATTTTCAAGTATTTAAAAACAATTCATAAAATAAAAACAATGACTACTTTTTTGGCAGACAAAAAGCAGTTATGTAAGTTAACTATTATCCAATTACTTTCTAGGTAAGGACTGTCTACAAAACTACAATGTTATGATTCAATTGAGATAAAAATAAGTTTTTATATTATATTTTTAATTTAGGCATTCATGCATATTATTAACTTGTTTAGATTGAAAATCATATATAAGAGCGATTTTAAGGGAAGTAAGTGATTCTTAATGTATTGATCATGTGCAATATAAAATTTAATTCACACATTTCACTTTAAGTAACTTATTTATATAATATATAATAAATAAAATATCAATATATAATAAGTAAACATAGAATATAATAAGAATAATAAATGAATAATCAATAAAATGTTAGAATAAATATGAGATTTCTTTCCTGAAATGGAATATTGTGATTAATGAATGTATCATTCCACTTGTTGGCATTCTGCGAGCTAAAAGACCCAAGATACTGCTATAAGAACCGAGCGGTCCTTCACATATTTCGGGTATGGATGGAGAACACGTTATATACAATTATGCTTGTATAAGTTTGGAATCCAGTTTAAACTGAAATTGACTGTAGAATTAAATCTTATATATACGAGAAACCGAAGGACTGCCAAAATAATGATCAATAATGATCAATAATGAACAATACTGGAGATCAAATTATCACTCAAGGGAGTCTCCTGTTAAAGTTCATTGTACAACAAGAAAAATGTATGTTTTCTACAAGGTTGATGAATTCCTGAATCCAATAGTGCAACCGAATGAATACAGTGTAAATTCAAAGACAACCAGTTTAGTCAATGTTTAGGTTTCGGCTCTTAACGGATCAAAATATTTTCCTATAAGAGAAATGCGCGTTTCATCATTATTTCCTCGATAATTTTTGTCTGTACTTTTCTACTGCAATTTGCATGTTTTTTGATCTAATATTTTGTACCGGTACGAAGTACAAAAATCGCAGGATATTGTAATTAAGGAGCAATGGGTGTGTTTCACCCACTTCTGTGAAAAATAATAATAACATTATCTAGTCATATGTTGTACAACAACTCTAAATAAAGCCCTTTGTTTGTCTGGTATAGAAAGTGCAGCAGAAGTATTTAAAAAAGTGACGTAAATAATTGAAACTAAGTATTCATGACCATGATACTATAAACATATTGATCACATGTAATCGTGTTACAGAAATGACTTATGTACAAGCTGTGGGGCCCTTAGTCATTTTCTAATTTTTAGTAGTCACAGATAACGATAGATAAATCTGCTTCTTACAAAAATAATATAAAGAATCATTTAATGATGTCATAAATTATACGAATTTCAAATATGGACGCACAACACGTAGAAAGTGGTGTGCTGTGTGTGATATTTACCCCATTGTGATCAACAATTTACGATCATAACAGGGGTGTCGATATTCAGATTACATAGCGTGTCATAATAACGCTTTATATTATCGACATCGGCATAATGAGTGTAACGCGGAACACTGTCCAGATAGATATTCTCAAAAACATGTTTCATGTCATGTTACGTAATGGACTCAATAACCAAATATGTTGTATGGTGACCTCTTTTCCTCACCTCTTGTCCTACAGCAAATTGAGCAGGGCTGAAGCTCGTCAAAACTTCAAATAAAAGACGATGCAATGAAGAAGAAATGCAAAGAGGATGACATGGTGATAAGACATTCAAAAATTTAAAAAGTCATGAAAATGAACGAATAAACTCAAAGGCCTTGTTGAAGAACGTTTAATAGCATCGGTCCTGATATTGTGATAAGTAATGGTCCTACAAAGTGTGCAAGGCAAATATCCCAAGAACAGCACCGATGTGGGGGTAACGCGCCTATTCATAAACCTATGTTATAATAATATTCCCAAATACAAATTACTTCATTCACAAAATATAATAATAATTAATAGTCTGGTTCCACATGGCTAATCACATATACCTAAATCCCTCAATGTTAGGAGTATTTATTGTAACACAATATTTGTATTACATGTTTCCACCCCAATTACAAATGCCAACCTAAATAATGAACTATCTAAATGCTGCAGAGGGAGCCAATCACAACAAATGCATATATAAACAGTGGTCATCCCCGTCTGCAGCAACAGCGAATGGTAGATGTGGTAGGGAATGAATGGGGGAAAGAAAAAAGCGCCCCAAAGCCATATTCAAAAAACTTCAGTCGACTTAAAACTTTCGAACGAGTCAGCATCATGTTTCTTGGGTTTGTGAAAAGTGTCTATAGAATGTGAGCAATAAAATGGTAGCGAGTGCAGTTAGATGTGCAACGGTTTTCCTGCATCATTGAAATAGCGCGAATATGCACGTAACACAAAGAGTAAAGGTAACCAACTTTCAATTGTCACTATTAGCACGGAAGGCACACCTTTTACAATTATTAAATTAATAGACTACCAGTTCGTATGAGTAGACCATATGAACGAGTTCGTAATATTGAACTGTAAGAACTATTCTTTATCGATTGTTTAAGGGAAACTGTTTTTAAGAAATTTAAGTCAACGTTATTATGTGTGTAAATATATATATATTAATGTAATATTGTTAGTATTATGTGTCTTCTAATAATTGATTTAATTATAGCATAGTTACTCCAGATACAATAGATATCTATTAAGTAAAATATTAAAATAAATTGAGCAATTAAGCATGTGTATTTCTTTATGTTTTGTGTGTTCGTAGTCCGAGCTTGAGAACCGGGAGCTTACATGCTCCACCCTTAGTGGCGGCATCATAGGTAAGTCCTATACAGGTAATTTTTGATAAGGACAATTTTACCTTATGACATGATGTCGCCGCGCGAATTGGTGCCGTATGTGGTCAAGCTCGGAGAGAATTATAATTTTAATAAGAGAAAGTAAAAATATGAATAAAAGACAAAATTAAATTTAATAATGAGTTTGAGTATAATAGTGATTTTAATAATGAATTGAATAATGATTTCAATAATGAGATGTAACTCAGTATAATGATAGGAATATGCATGAAAATGATAATTTAAATATGTATTGTATTATTGTGTATATATGTGTGTATTAGTATAGATATTTAGTATATAGTCAGAAGTGTATAACAGTGTATTAAATCATGGCGCCGAATAAAACTAGGCAATCAAATAAAAGAGCGAGGCAAGATCCTCCGATTAACAATATGCAGCAGGAGGTAAATGTAAATAGCAGTATAACAGATAATTCGGCTGTAACAAATAACGCGGTCCATGTACAGATGCCCGCAAATCAAGCGCAGCAAAATACATCGTTGCCAATTATGCAGATGTTGCCATCATTTGATGGGCAAAAGGAAAATAATGTGAATTTCTTTATCATACAATTTAAGGAAATAGCGGATTTAACACCATGTTCCGAACAAGAGAAAATTATAATTGTCAAATCTAGATTAAGGGGAAAGGCACAACAATTTCTAGCAGAAAATATTGCTCTGCAAAAAGAAAAATCATATGAAAAATTCATGGAATTATTAAAAAACAAATTTGAGAAAAAACAAACCTTAGTGCAAAAACATAACAATTTTAACAATCTGAAACATTTACCAAATATGACAAGTAAGGAGCTTGCACAAGAAATCGAAAACCAGGCGATAATATTTTTAGAGATAGACGGAACAATTGATGCAAATGTACAAAAATTTATAGAGAAAATTAAACTTACCAAATTTTTACAGATAGTCAGAGAAGATTTAAGAACAGAAATAAAAAAAAATGACCCGAAAACCTTTGACGAAGCAGTGAGAATAGCTGAGGTAATAGAATCCGCATTGGATGAAGATAATGATTGTGTAAATAATATTGAAGTAGAAAATAATATAATTGAGAATGTGGAAATAAATCATGCAAAAACTGAAAATACTGCAGAAAAGCCGCCACAGAAATTTTGTATAGCGTGTGGTCGTAACAATCACTGGATGTCAGAATGCTTTATGTCATAAGGTAAAATTGTCCTTATCAAAAATTACCTGTATAGGACTTACCTATGATGCCGCCACTAAGGGTGGAGCATGTAAGCTCCCGGTTCTCAAGCTCGGACTACGAACACACAAAACATAAAGAAATACACATGCTTAATTGCTCAATTTATTTTAATATTTTACTTAATAGATATCTATTGTATCTGGAGTAACTATGCTATAATTAAATCAATTATTAAAAGACACATAATACTAACAATATTACATTAATATATATATATATTTACACACATAATAACGTTGACTTAAATTTCTTAAAAACAGTTTCCTTTAAACAATCGATAAAGAATAGTTCTTACAGTTCAATATTACGAACTCGTTCATATGGTCTACTCATAAGAACTGGTAGTCTATTAATTTAATAATTGTAAAAGGTGTGCCTTCCGTGCTAATAGTGACAATTGAAAGTTGGTTACCTTTCCCCTTTGTGTTACGTGCATATTCGTGCTATTTCAATGATGTAGGAACACCGTTACACATCTACCATTTTGTTGCTCACGTTCTATATACACTTTTCACAAACCCAAGAAAACATGATGCTGACTCGTTCGAAAGTTTTTAAGTCGACTGAAAAAACCTCAGGTGCGTCTAGGACGCTGTCGCAAAAATTCATCTCCTGGAAAGTTCTAGAACATTCTCTCAAACCTTTTTCTTTTCACATTGTAGTGTCGTTGTTGATTCGTTGAAGTGAAGAAGGGGATGCGCTGCTTATTTATGTTTGTATTGCCATTGGCTCCCTCCGCAGCATTTAAATAGCTCATTAGCTAGGTTGGCATCCGCAATTGGAATTGGAAAATGGCTAGGTTGGCATTTGTAATTGGGTGGAAACATGTAATACAAATATTGTGTTACATGATATCCCCCCTTGCAGAGAGAAAATTTCAGCACACGGTAAACATCGCACTGAACACATATGTGTACACATTGCGCCCACTGTGGAAATGTTGCTTTGATCCACTGCACATATATCTGTCACAGAAATGCAGATCACCGCATGTAAGACACACTATATTGTAACATTGACATACATATATCGGTGCATTACAACCGACATGTCACTAAAATGAAGGAACTCGCTGTTCGGAAGATACCTCATATCGTACTTGGTAACACATATACTGCTGCACATGAAGAAATTATTACTGTTCGGAAGGCACACTATATTGTCACATGGAATTATCACGAGCACGGAAGACACCTTATTGTCACATGGAATTATCATGAGCACGGAAGACACCTTATTGTCACATGGAATTATCACGAGCACGGAAGACACCTTATTGTCACATGGAATTATTATGAGCACGGAAGAATGAGTCACCATCCTGTGACTTAACTTTCAATGTTCCGGTACTTCAATATTTATATTTTCATTATGTTGCTTAGTACAGTCTATTGTACACTTCAAATGAAGACTATCATAATTGTTATTTGCATTTCTATTTATATACAAGTTCACAACATTACATTAAAATATACGCAATTCATTACCTTGATTTCTCATTTTCACAGACGTAAATAATTTTTAGACAATTTTTTAACTGTATATATTTCTTATTTGTAATAATGAATAACATATTATATATTTTTGTGTGTATAAATCATGACTCTTTTGAACACCATATTTATATCATATTACATCTCGGCCTTTAAAATATCAAATATATCATCAATATATATCAATGTACTCATTTTGCTCTTCAAAATATTGTGCATCTCACAATACGCACGAGCATTTCCTCCTCGACTGCCCTTTCGTGTGTAACAACGGGAGGAAGGGAGAAAAGAAAAAAAGAAAAAATTCGCTTGACCCGTAGCTTTCCTCTGTTCCTCTCAATGCGTTTCTATGGCAACTGCGAATCTGTTGACCCCCACGGCGAGCCTTGAATGAGTGTCTTCATTGTTTGCAGAGCGCAAACTTACGTAAAAGGGATTTTAACTGCCTTTTGCATGTATCGCTAAAGATTTAACCGTTATCGTGCAAGTTTGGCGGTATCCTCTTCTCAAGCGCGGGCTTTTAGACTGTCCGGTGGTGAATGTACGAGCTAACATTGACGTGGGATTTTCTGGCTGTATCTTTTAAGGAATTTATTTACACTTTTTCTTTCAAGTTCTTTTTTTGTATTCTTACTTATATTTATTCTACTTATCTTGTTAATAATTCTATTTAATTTGATATATATATATTTTTTTTATTATTATTATCTTATGACCTTAACACAGATCTGACTGTTGAATTATAAGTTTGATTTCATGTACTTCTAATTTATTGGATTTATTTATCCCTTGTTGCAACAACGCGTGATATATTATTTTATGTGTAGTATTATGAATATACCATGCTTTTGTTATGTTATTGGTATAACTGACTTTATGTTCCCGTTTCAGCATAACTTTACATATTTCTTTATTTAAATATATTCTTTCATATTTAATTTTATCTGTTATTTCTTTTTATTTCCAGTGATACTTAATTAATGCATTAATTTATTAATAATACTCAATCATTTATCATTTACATACAATTTTTCTGCATTTTCCTAAATGTATTTTATTTTTATATACCGGCCGGTATTTTTAAATAACTATAATTGCCAGCAATTATAATTTTAAATTTTGATACATTGATTGTATGCTTACAATAGAAATTTTTTGTATTATTATCGTACTATGCAGGGGAGATTTTCTCCGATGTTTATTTTTAGCATGGATATTTACTTTGAAGGTGACTAGCTTTCGCCGTACAATGGCCATATATGGAGCTGTTACGCTGACTGTGAAGGCTGGGACATTAATCCTACTCATTCAAGTTTTATTAATCCATATATGTAATTAACTTTTATTTTGTTTTTTAGATTGCGTGTTTTCGTAAAAGGTCTGTATAAACTATTTATGCCATATATATTTATTAATTTACTAATCATTGTTTACATCAGCTGTGAGTGTTTATTTTGATTTCACACTTTTATTTATTTATTTATTTATGATTTTGCTTTTATTCTGTCAGCTTTTTATAAACTATTAATTAATAATTTTTTGATTTTGAATATCCTGTACTTGCATTTACCATGTTCCATGACTTTATTTTGAATTTTATTAATTATGTTATACTATTTTTTCAAGACCCGTACAAGAAAAGGAAAAAAAAGAAAAGATATCATGAATAATTCCATCCCACACATCTTTATCATTGGAATGTCTACCTTGCTCTTAAGCATCTATCATTGGAAGACTTGTATTTTTGATGCCCACTACTGACTGTTACCACCTTTCGTTTTCAAGCAAGACAAATTGCAAGTAAGTGAAATTTAATTATCTCTCTCCTTCTTTCTTCTAACACCTTAGTTTATTTTATTTTAGAACATTGAGGGGTATTGTATGTATTATTTATCATTTCTACATATTTTTTCTGATATTTATTGCTCTATTCATAAAATGTATCCATACATAAATGTTTATTTATTACCTATATTTTTATTTTATACTCATATTTACAAAATCCTCATATTTACAAAAATTTTATCCTCATATTAATTTTACAAATATGTTATCCTCATATTTATTTTACAAAATATATTATCCTCATATTTATTTTATCTTATAACTGCCCTACGAGTTCGTAGGTCCGAATCTCCCTGCTCTTATCCCCACTTACATAGTATTTGACAATGTCCATTTTTATAATGTAGACTAATTTTTTATTTTGTTTGGAAGGGAAAAAACATTTATTTACTATTTTCTTTCACTTCAAAATTTTCCGAGTCTCCGTTTTTATTTTGTTCTCAAACATTTTAATTTCCTGAAATCATCATTGTATTACATATTATTTATACTTCAGCAAGACAAATTGCAAGTAAGTGAAATTTAATTATCTCTCTCCTTCTTTCTTCTAACACCTTAGTTTATTTTATTTTAGAACATTGAGGGGTATTGTATGTATTATTTATCACTTCTACATATTTTTTCTGATATTTATTACTCTATTCATAAAATGTATCCATACATAAATGTTTATTTATTACCTATATTTTTATTTTATACTCATATTTACAAAATCCTCATATTTACAAAAATTTTATCCTCATATTAATTTTACAAATATGTTATCCTCATATTTATTTTACAAAATATATTATCCTCATATTTATTTTATCTTATAACTGCCCTACGAGTTCGTAGGTCCGAATCTCCCTGCTCTTATCCCCACTTACATAGTATTTGACAATGTCCATTTTTATAATGTAGACTAATTTTTATTTTGTTTGGAAGGGAAAAAACATTTATTTACTATTTTCTTTCACTTCAAAATTTTCCGAGTCTCCGTTTTTATTTTGTTCTCAAACATTTTATTTTACAAAATATATTATCCTCATATTTATTTTTTTGTCTTTTTTTTTTTTTTTTTTTTTTTTTTTTTTTTACGTCCACTGAATTATTTACTTTACTTATATTTTCTAAGATTAAATTTATTTATTTTACTTATATTTTCATATAAATTATTTATCTTTTATCATTGTCCGTTCATTTATTTAATATCTACTTGCATAAAAGGGACGGGAATCTAGAACTTTTTAATTTTGCTGTACTGCTACTTGATGAAACGCTGATAATTTTAATAAAATGGGCTGGCGCTAATACTTTTACGTTGTACACGTTGATACTTATTGACAACATTACTGCTAACCAGTCAACCCGCTGATAAACTTTCCTACTGTTCTTTTTTTGTTGCTGTTGTTGCAGAAAAATCCATGATTTAAAAATTCCTATCCGCTGGACTTGCCTTCCTCCCGACAATTTTTTTTTTGAAGTTTTATTTAATTTTGCGATTTTGTTGACTACCGTGCATTTTGGATAACTATCATGCCTATCCTCACACTAAGTCTTCACTACTACACACTTTTCCTCAACACCACAGTTTTCACAATATACCATACATAATATACAATACACAATACATACTAAAATAACCATATACTTTTGCTGCCCTATGTTTTGCACATATTGTGGCACTATGCTCTTTGTAACACACTTGTTGTCTATTTACTTATTTATCACTTAATTTTGAAAGTTGCACTATCTACATAAATTTTCTATTATTATAATTATATTCATTTTCTTTACATTAACCAAAAATATCTATTTGTAGACTACCTTCCAACTTAATTTTTACATTTACTGTAGACTACCAAAATTATTTCAAAATGCTTTCCAATTTAATTTCAAAATATTGTAGGAAACTAATATATTTTATAATACCATCTAATTTACTTTAAAAATGATTATAGACTGCTACACATCTTGTAGAATGCTTTCGAATACTATTTTTTGCGTGTCCTCAGATTATAACGTCTCGGACTCTGATAATTATGATTATTGGCGTTATATTCTTTGTTTACATGCGATTGACTTCTGTCAACAGTTCGCCGTGTTTGTTTATTTTGTAAATACTTTTTACGCGGTTCTGCTTTATATAATTTATTCGCGTGAACAACTATCCATTTTTTATTTGGATCGTACATAGGTGTGATAGCGTAATTATTGTTACGAATCACCTTTACGATGCGAAATGGTCCTTGAAATTTTTTTTGTAATGCTGTGGTGGGTCTTAGGTTTTTTAAGTACACAATTTGTCCTTTTAATAATTTCTGCTGTCTAACTCTTTTAAAAATTTTTTCTTGGCGACTTTGGGCTTGAATTTGTTTTCGTTTTGTATATCTATTAATTTTTTCCGCTAAAGTAAGTGCTTCACTGACGTCATTATCATATTCAGTTTTAGTTAAATTCGGACTGTCATCAGGGTCCGCTATTTCCAGATTATTTTCTCCGGGTAATTTCAAATCTCTGGTAAGAAACAAAATAGCGGGACTGTGGTCTATATTTGCGCTGGGTGTTGCATTATGAAATAATTTTACATATGGCAAGACTTTGTGCCAATTAAATGTTTGGTCAGCCATTGCTGCCAAAGAATTTTTTATTCCTAAGTGGCTTCTGCCTAAAATTGCATTTGAGCTAGGTTTGTAAATAGACGTATATTTTATTTTTATACCATGTTGCTCTGCGAATTTTTTAAATTCCTCGCTTTTAAATTGCCTCGCATTATCGGTCAGCAGCCACATAGGAACGCCATTTTGTGAAATCCAATTCGTTAGGACCTGTAATACACTCGCAGTTGTAATATTTCTCACGGGTACTGCCTCCAGGAATCTCGAGTAATGGTCTATCATCGTTATGATGTATTCGTGCTGTCCGTTACTTCTCGGTAGCTTCCCTACAATGTCTAATGCCACCGTGTGATTTTGTTGACATGGACGTGGCACACGTTGTAATGCCATAGGTCTTATAGCCTTATTCTTGTAACATAAGCATGCATCACATGATGCGCAAAAATTTTTTACATCACTGTATGCCCCTTTCCAGCAATACTTTCTATTCAGAATTTGATATGTTTTTTCTACTCCAAAATGCGGTGTATGAGCTAACTCAATAACTGCGAATTTTAGACTGTGAGGTATTAGAATTCTGTCCTTTTGCATAGGATTTCTGATATTTCTTGCAGTCTTTATCATAATTAATCCTGTATTTACATCTCTATAGTATTTATTTACATATTTTGGCTGTTTAAATTTTGCATTCAGTCCGTTAATAATTTTCTTTATCTCTCTATCTTTTGCTTGCTCTTCTAAAATTTTGGCTATTGTTATCGCGCTGTCATTAGCAATAATGTTATTTTTTAATTTAGTCTTAGTTTGTTCAGAAAAAATTTGTCGCGACATAAAATCACTGGGATTATCTTGTCCTTTAATGTATTTTATATCGAAAGAATATTGTTGTAAATTTAATAACCATCTTGCGATTAAATCAGAATTTTGATTTTCTAAGTGTATGTAGTGATTTAAAGCTTTAGAATCAGTAAATACCGTAAAATGCGTACCATATAAAAAATCTTTGAAATGTATTATAGCGTCGTGAATTGCTAACAATTCTAGCTTCATGCTCGGATATTTCTTTTCACTGTCTGAAAGTTTCCTGCTATAATACTCGATAGGATGAAAATTTCCGTTCACTGATTGAAGTAAAATTCCTGACGCGGCTACTTTTGAACAATCAGTCGACAAAAAGAACGGCTTTAACATATCAGCTGCCTTGATTACCGGTTTCGACAAAATCGCGTTTTGCAATGTTATAAACGCTTCTTCGCATTTCTCCGTCCATATAAATTTTTTATCTTTCTTTGTTAACTCAATTAAAGGATTGCATAGTTCAGAAAAATTTGGTATGATCTGCCTAAAATAATTACATAAACCTAAAAGTGATTTTACTTTTTTTACTGTCGTTGGCACAGGGAAATTCGTTATTTTTTGTACATTATCATCTGAAGGTGTTATGCCTTCCTTACTTATCTTAAATCCTAGAAATTTAATGTTCTTTTTACACATTTGTAATTTTGAAGGGTCAATGGTTAAACCAAATTTAGCTAATCTCGAAAATACCGTTTTTAATTTCTCCAACATTTTCTCGAATGAATTTGCGGCAATTAGAATGTCATCTAAATAAAATTCAATTTTCTGATCTTTTAAATCTCCTAAGCATTTCATCATTAGTAATGAGAAATATGCTGATGAGTTTTTTGCCCCAAAAGGTAATCTATTAGGTCTATACGATCCGTTATTTGTTATGATATTTAATCGGAAACTGTCCTCAGGTTTGATTTTTATTTGAAAAAACGCGGACTTTAAGTCTATCACCGTGTACAATTTGTGGCCTGCGATGTTGTGCAGAATGTCGCTAATTTTACCAATATTTACGGGCAGTAATTCAGTAATCTGATTTAATAATCTGTAATCTACGGCTAAACGATACTTTTGTACTTTATCTGTATGACTATTATTAAAATTGCTTTTTTTCTTAATTAATATGCATGGGAAGGCGTAGTTACTGTTAGACTTTTCAATTATTCCTGCTTCACACAATTGTTTTATCTCACCTTCTAGTACAGGTTTTAACATTTTTGGCAAGGGATAAGGTTTACACTGTATTGGGTACTGGTGTAGTAAATTAAATTCCGGTACTATTTCTTCTGTCATTCCCAGCGTTTTGTATGATTTCGAAAATACATCATAATTTTGTAACAGTAATTTTAGCAATATATGTTTTTCATTTTCTTGTAAGTGATCCAGTTTAAAATCTTGCGGTGTTAATTCCGCTTTTCGTAAAGCTGAAATGTCCATTTTTTGTGGATCATTTAATCTTTCGATATTGTTAATCTGTAAAATTTTATCAGTATCATGTTTCTAAAATTTCAAACTGCGGTGTTACAGTACCAAATATCATATTTTTATTTAGATGAATCTCTTCTTCTGTTTTGTTTGTTAAAAGAGTAGAAATAAATTTTCTATTATTTACATAATGTAAAGAATGCTCAGCGTGTAAATCTTTTAATGAATTTGTAATATTTAACAATACCTCCTTATCCTCAAAATAGTTTTCATTTAATTTTAATTTTATTGATTTTGTTTCTTGAGGGAGTAATTTAATTTTATGCGCTAAGCTTGCATTTAAGCATTGAATATGTTCAACTCTTGTATTATTATTTTCAGGTTGCTGTGCTTTTTTCTGATTTTTGTCTTGAAATGGTATGGATATGGATTCTTTGACAAACTTTAATATTAATTTATTTGTGTCAATTATGGCATGATGATTTTTGAGAAAATCAAATCCTAAAATAATTTCATAAGGGGTGTTATTTAATTGTTTAGTTATGAAAAAAGAATTTTTGCATCTTTTGTTTTCAATTTTAAAGCTAAAGCTGACACATTTTGAAAATTGAATGTTTTCTTTGGTCATAGTCTGTATTTTTACTTGTCTAGATAAATAGTTAATTTTAATTTTATTTTTGATTTTTTGAAATATTTGATCTGATAATAAACTGACACTTGCGCCACTATCTATGAGAGCCACTGTTTTTATGTTCTCTAAATTTATGTTAATCATTGGCAATGCGTCACTCTGTCCATATGTTGAATTCAGTACATGTTCATTTGAATTTTGTGCATCCTTATTAATTTTGCTTGCAATTTTATGGGATCTCGAATCCTTATTTGATGCCTTATAACTTTCTATATGTCTTTTATTTCGAGGTCCCTTTCTTAGTTTAAATATTCATTATTCTGATATTGCCTATGATTGCTTTCATAATGTGGTCCATTATTCTGATATGATCTTCTGTTATTACTTTGAAATTGTCTGTTGTTATTTCCTGCACGCCGTCGTATTCCCCGGTTATTTATGAAATTACCTCTTCTGAAATTCGCCCTACAATAGTGTGCATAATTATTTTGAATAGTGGGTCTTTGTTGAAAATTGGTAGTTTCCTGAATGTTATTTCCATTTGTCATCGCCCTTTTTAAATTGTCTTGTACATTATGAAGCATATAGCATTCGGACATCCAGTGATTGTTACGACCACACGCTATACAGAATTTCTGTGGCGGGTTTTCTGCAGTATTTTCCGTTTTTACATGATTTATTTCCAGATTCTCACTTATTTTATTTTCTACATCAATACTATTTACACAATCATTTTGTTCCTCCAATGCGGATTCTATTACCTCCGCTATTTTCACTGCTTCGTCAAAGGTTTTCGGGTCATTTTTTTTTATTTCTGTTCTTAAATCCTCTCGAACTATTTGCAAAAATTTAGTAAGTTTAATTTTCTCTGTAATTTTTTTTACATTTGCGTCCATTGTTTCATCTACTTCTAGAAAAATTATCGCCTGGTTTTCGATTTCTTGTGCAAGCTCCTTAATTGTCATATTTGGTAAATGTTTCAGATTGTTAAAATTGTTGTGTTTTTGCACTAATGTTTGTTTCCTTTCAAATTTGTTTTTTAATAACTCCATGAATTTTTCATATGATTTTTCCTTTTGCAGAGCAATATTTTCTGCTAGAAATTGTTGAGCCTTTCCCTTTAATCTTGATTTGACAATTATAATTTTCTCTTGTTCGGACCATGATGTTAAATCCGCTATTTCCTTAAATTGTATAATAAAAAAATTGACATTATTTTCCTTTTGTCCATCAAATGATGGCAACATCTGCATAATTGGCAACGATGTATTTTGCTGCGCTTGATTTGCGGGCATCTGTATCTGGATCGCGTTATTTGCCGAACTATCTGTTACTCTGTTATTTATATGTACCTCCTGCTGTATATTATCGATAATTGGAGCATCTTGCCTCGATCTTTTACTTAATTGCCTAGTTTTATTCGGCGCCATGATTTGATACACTGTCATACAATTCTGACTCTATATTAAATATTTATGCTAATACATACATATATATACAATCATATAATACATATTTAAATTATCATTTTCATGCATTTTCTTATCATTCTACTGAGTTATATCTCATTATTAAATTCATTGTTAAATTCAATATTACATTCCACTTATTATTAAATTCACTTTTATATTCAAACTCATTATTAAATTTACTATTATATTCAAACTTATTATTAAATTTAATTTTGCCTTTTACTTATATATTTTACTTTCTCTTATGAAAATTAATTTTCTCCGAGCTTGACCACATACGGCACCAATTCGCGCGGCGACATCATGTCATAAGGTAAAATTGTCCTTATCAAAAATTACCTGTATAGGACTTACCTATGATGCCGCCACTAAGGGTGGAGCATGTAAGCTCCCGGTTCTCAAGCTCGGACTACGAACACACAAAACATAAAGAAATACACATGCTTAATTGCTCAATTTATTTTAATATTTTACTTAATAGATATCTATTGTATCTGGAGTAACTATGCTATAATTAAATCAATTATTAAAAGACACATAATACTAACAATATTACATTAATATATATATATATTTACACACATAATAACGTTGACTTAAATTTCTTAAAAACAGTTTCCTTTAAACAATCGATAAAGAATAGTTCTTACAGTTCAATATTACGAACTCGTTCATATGGTCTACTCATACGAACTGGTAGTCTATTAATTTAATAATTGTAAAAGGTGTGCCTTCCGTGCTAATAGTGACAATTGAAAGTTGGTTACCTTTTCTCTTTGTGTTACGTGCATATTCGTGCTATTTCAATGATGTAGGAACACCGTTACACATCTAACTGTACTCGCTACCATTTTGTTGCTCACGTTCTATATACACTTTTCACAAACCCAAGAAAACATGATGCTGACTCGTTCGAAAGTTTTTAAGTCGACTGAAAAAACCTCAGGTGCGTCTAGGACGCTGTCGCAAAAATTCATCTCCTGGAAAGTTCTAGAACATTCTCTCAAACCTTTTTCTTTTCACATTGTAGTGTCGTTGTTGATTCGTTGAAGTGAAGAAGGGGATGCGCTGCTTATTTATGTTTGTATTGCCATTGGCTCCCTCCGCAGCATTTAAATAGCTCATTAGCTAGGTTGGCATCCGCAATTGGAATTGGAAAATGGCTAGGTTGGCATTTGTAATTGGGTGGAAACATGTAATACAAATATTGTGTTACACTTTACGCTTCAAAAAGTACAAAATAATTTAAAAAGGGCATTCACAAATGAAAACAGCAGTCAAGAAACCACCTATTATCAACAAAGACCCACTAATCAAAATAATTATGCACATTATAGTAGATCAAATTTCAGAAGAGGTAATTTCATAAATAACCGGGGAATACGGCGTCGTGCAGGAAATAACAACAGACAATTTCTAAATAATACTGGAAGACCATATCAAAATAATAGGCGACAGTTTGAAAGCAATAATGGCCAATATCAGAATAATGAATATTTAAACTAAGAAAGGGACCTCGAAATAAAAGACAAATAGGAAGTTATAAGGCATCAAATAAGGATTCGAGATCCCATAATAATTAATAGCAAAATTAATAATAAGGATGCACAGAATTTAAATGAACATTTACTGAATTCAACGTATGGACAGAGTGACGCACTGCCAATGATCAACGTAAATTTAGAGAACATAAAAACAGTGGCTCTCATAGACAGTGGCGCAAGTGTCAGTTTATTATCAGATCAAATATTTCAAAAAATCAAAAATAAAATTAAAATTAACTATTTATCTAGACAAGTTAAAATTCAAACTATAACAAAAGAAAACATACAATTCTCAAAATGTATAAGCTTCAGCTTTAAAATTGAAAACAAAAGATGCAAAAATTCATTTTTTATAACTAAACAATTAAACAACACCCCCTACGAAATAATCTTAGGATTTGATTTTCTCAAAAATCATCATGCCATAATTGATACAAATAAATTAACATTAAAATTTATTAAAGAATCCATATCTATCCCATTTAAAAACAAAAATCAGAAGAAAGCACAGGAACCAGAAAATAATAATACAAGAGTTGAACATATTCAATGCTTAAATGCAAGCTTAGCGCATAAAATTAAATTACTCCCTCAAGAAACAAATGTCAAGAAAATGTTGGAGAAATTAAAAACGGTATTTTCGAGATTAGGTAAATTTGGTTTAACTATCGATCCTTCAAAACTACAAATGTGTAAAGAGAATATTAAATTTCTAGGATTTAAGATAAGTAAGGAAGGCATAACACCTTCAGATGATAATGTACAAAAAATAACGAATTTCCCTGTGCCAACGACAGTAAAAAAAGTAAAATCATTTTTAGGTTTATGTAATTACTTCAGGCAGATCATACCAAATTTTTCTGAACTATGCAATCCATTAATTGAGTTAACAAAGAAAGATAAGAAATTTATATGGACGGAGAAATGCGAAGAAGCGTTTGTAACATTGCAAAACGCGATTTTATCGTAACCGGTAGTCAGTGCAGCGGAAGAGGAAATTTAAAGTGCGTATTGTGAGATGCTCAATATTTTGGAGTAGCGAAATGAGTATATTTGATATATATTGATGATATATATTTGATATTTTAAATGCCGCGATGTAATATGATATAAATACGGTGTTCAAAATAGCCATGATTGATACACACAAAAAGTAGATAATATGTTATTCATTATAACAAATAAGAAATATATACAGCTAAAAAATTGTCTAAAAATTATTTACGTCTGTGAAAATGAGAAATCAAGGTAATGAATTGCGTATATTTTAATGTAATGTTGTGAACTTGTATATAAATAGAAATGCAAATAACAATTATGATATAGTCTTCATTTGAAGTGTACAATAGACTGCAACATAATGAAAATATAAATATTCAAGTACCGGAACTTTGAAAGTAAGTCACAGGATGGTGACTCATTCTTCCGTGATACAAAAAATATATGCTTATAAGATATATAGTGTGCCTTCCGAACAGTGATAATTTCTTCATATGCATCAATATATGTGTTACCAAGTACGATATAGTGTGCCTTCCGAACAGTGATAATTTCTTCATATGCATCAATATATGTGTTACCAAGTACGATATAGTGTGCCTTCCGAACAGTGATAATTTCTTCATATGCATCAATATATGTGTTACCAAGTGCGATATGGTGTATCTTCCGAACAGTGAGTTCCTTCATTTTAGTGACATGTCGGTTGTAATGCACCGATGTATGTATTCCAATGTGACAATAATGTATTTTACGTGCTGGGGATAAACTTCTAATGTTGCAATATGGTGCTTTCCTTGATGGGCATATTCATTCATGTAGCAGATGTGTGTGCAGTGCTTCAGATCAAGATTTCCACAGCGGACGCAATGTGTATACATATGTGTTCAGTGCAATGTTTACCGTGTGTTGAATTTTTCTCTCTGCAAGGGGGGATATCATGCAACACAATATTTGTATTACATGTTTCCACCCCAATTACAAATGCCAACCTAAATAATGAACTATCTAAATGCTGCAGAGGGAGCCAATCACAACAAATGCATATATAAACAGTGGTCATCCCCGTCTGCAGCAACAGCGAATGGTAGATGTGGTAGGGAATGAATGGGGGAAAGAAAAAAGCGCCCCAAAGCCATATTCAAAAAACTTCAGTCGACTTAAAACTTTCGAACGAGTCAGCATCATGTTTCTTGGGTTTGTGAAAAGTGTCTATAGAATGTGAGCAATAAAATGGTAGCGAGTGCAGTTAGATGTGCAACGGTTTTCCTGCATCATTGAAATAGCACGAATATGCACGTAACACAAAGAGTAAAGGTAACCAACTTTCAATTGTCACTATTAGCACGGAAGGCACACCTTTAACGATTATTAAAATAATTAACTACCAGTTAGTATGAGTAGATCATATGAACGAGTTCGTAAATATTGAACTATAAGAGCTATTCTTTATCGATTGATTAAAGGAAACTGTTTTTAAGAAATTTAAGTCAAAGTTATTATGTGTGTAAATATATATATATTAATGTAATATTGTCAGTATTATGTGTCTTTTAATAATTGATATTTTTTTTATTTTATGACTTTCTGATAATTTTTCGAAAAATGTGCAATATCTCGAGAACGGTTCATGTTAGCGTTCTAAAATTTATGTCAATCGCTTTCTAATGAAATATTACATAATAAATGTCTATTTACATAACTTTATTAGCGATTTTGATTTTTTGATGATTTTTTCAAAATTTCACTCGGAAATTTAGGGGATTCTGAACATTCGAAAACTCAAATTCGAATTTTCGACTCCGTCACAATACTTTCCTTATACATTATGTATATAAGGAAAGTAATAATTACTTAATAATTGACCAAGTTGTCTACTATTTGAAACCACATTTTCCCTCCACCATACAATCGACTTCTCCGCCATATTGCCACAAAACTTACTCTTCTGTATATCCTTTAACTGGAAGGTATTGTCATAATGTAGGATTGGAGCTACTTACGTCTCACCAAATTTGTCTGGGCTTATCAGCGTTAAAAATTCGATAAAATAGAGAGAAAAAAAATTATCCATTGAGTAAATTCGGAACTCACTAATTTTTATTCCGAATCGCACAAATTTGGGAAACCTTACAGTTGGAAGTGAAATACGATGATATATTAAACTTTAAGACTATAACTATAAGTTTGAGCCAGTTAAAATTTTGAATACTATAATCTATGCCCTATATCCACAAGAAGTTTCCGTCCACCCCTCGAGACTTTTGACACGTGCTTTTGCAACTCAAACACAGTACGAGATAGTACATTATGAATATTACATCGTGAATATTATAATATTGGATTCCTTTGAATCAAAGTACTCTACATCTTGAGAATTCTTGGCTGGCAATTCAAAGATACTAATATTTTATTAGATATTTTTTTAATCTTCATGCACATAACTATTGCCTCAAGATATCTACTCTTCTCTCAAGACAATCCGTATTTTTCTGCGAGAATATTAGCATTTTAAATCATTTGACAACTTGAGGTTAGAAAGTTTTGGGGTTAGGTATGCATTGCTTACGAAATATTTTTGATGTTCAGTCTCATAACTTTCATTCTAAGTATGTTTTAAATGACATTCTATTTTCTGCATCCAGCGTTTTAAATCCCTGTACTGATATTCTGGCATATATGTATTTAATGTTATACATAGACATAGAAACAAAGAAATTGCATTCATATGCAATTATATGTAACATTCTTATGCAATTATATTTAACATTCTTTTTTTGCAGTCATTATTTTTCGAAGCAACTGTTCACTTTATGAATATAACGCGAGATATATATATCTAATATATATCTAAAACGGTATATTTAGTTCATAAAATTTGTAAATATCATATATATATATATATATATATATATTATATAAATATTATATATAATACAAAGTGGCATAAAAAAGGTACATAATTTTATGAAATTCATTAAAATTTTCAAGTAAATTAAATTTTAAAAAATGCAAAATTTAAATTTTTATACGGCGCTCGTACAAAAACATTTCCAATGAGTAAAATGTGCCCAATAATCCAATATTATCTAGGAGCACGCTATTGGGGTAATGTATTCCCCAGCTGTGGCAAATGCAGTTTTCTAAGGACCTGTAGCAATCCTACATCACCTTTAATCTATGAGCACGCTATTGGGGCAATGTAAGTCCCAGATGTGACAAATGCAGTTTTCTAAGAACTTGTAGCAATCTAACCTCACCTTTAATCTAGAAGCACACAATTGGTACACTGTTTTCCCTAGCTGTGGTAAATGCAGCCAATACCTTGTAACAATCCCGTTCTTTTTAGTTTTCGACTATCTGACTTTATTGTTGTATTTTGTTGAGCCACGAGAGGTGTTTTCCTTATTTTTTATCCTGAGTAACAGATGGATTTTCTTGACTTGGAGAACCAGATACGTATTGAAGACCCAGACCGTCCGACTCATCCTAGGACGTGAGCAAGTCTAGGTAAGTATGTAATTCTTGATGTCCCATTATTGTGAAAGTTATTGTTCCTTTGCAAACAGTTAATATACATGCATTTCGGTGATTTTATTGGGTTTGGGTTTTCTGTTCTGCATTTCATGGTAGATATGTTTAAAGCAGTTTGGTATAAAAGTTGCCGCATTTCACAATTCTTACGCATTTTTTCTAGTACTGCAAAAATGAATTGAAAAATTCGACTCTTCCTATAAATACATATATAGTTTTTGATTAAAGAGCGGTACACTTTCAAGGTTGGGCCCTTGTATACCCCGATTATTGACGCCAGTGAAGTAGCCACTCATGCACCTGTGTTAAAATCAAAAACTGCATTCGTCATTAATGTCGAATTGCAAGGACAACATATGGAACAAATCTGTGTCCTTAAATGTAACATTATGCACTCACTGTGCCGTAGGAAACATACATCTACAGTATAGGTAGCAAATAATTGTCTTGTTATATAACGCAAGTCAAACATTGAGAATTCAGGATTCACATTGCGTCCTTCGCTGCGTTTTGAATATTGCTGAAATATGCCCTAGAAAGTGGTTTTTCCAAGGTTGTTTTGCGACTTTCGTGCCACCTTTAGGTAGTACCTTAGTGTGTGGACAGCAGGCAGTAACCATTGTTCATAATGAGCTACATTTTGCATGATGCAACAGCAATAGGTATTCTCTCTAAGTTACATAACTAAGTTACAATTGCAACAGCAATAGATTTATCCTCTCTAAGTTACAGAAACAACAAAAGTTTCTTTGTTTGATACTTTTACTTCAGTTACTACTGCATGTTTTTCTTCTAAAATTGAGGTATTTTATAACATTCTTTGAACAACATTAGTTATTGAGGAATGGATTTTAACAAAAAATGTTTTGTTATGAAGTAATGTTTCAAATTTATCTAAAGTAGATATATTTTAACTATAAAATTTTACGCCCTATAAGTTCTGTACGCATTGTCAAAATAATTAATTGCATAATGCTGCGCAGCTTTATGTTTACATCAATATTAAGATAACAGATGATTTTTTAAATTGAACTTGGTTAATTTTCCAATACACATATATTCCGGTTATATTGTCCTCTGAAACAATTAATATATTATACTTTCGTTGTTAAATTTGTAGCACATAAATAATTTTGAAAAATTGAGTTTTCTTATTTCTCATTTAAAACCATGCTTAGTTATTTACTTTAAAAGCATTAAAATAACTGAATCACATTGTATCTACTCTTTAAATGAGCATCTTAAATGCATATATCATTCAGGTATTTTTTTAAGTGAATATTTTTTACAATTCTATTAATCACACCAGATTTGATCAATATAAAAAATGTTTAAAAAAACGAACGTCAAAAAACATTAAAGTCCAAGAAAACAAATTAAAGAAAATAATAAAAAATGCAAACTATGTGTATAGAAATATTTTCCCCAGTTTTTCGTTCTGCGTATGCAATTATATAAATGTGTAATTCTTTTTTTTTCCTAGTTAATCTTCGTTTGGAATGATTATAGTAAGATTAATTGAAGGAAATGATTGCTTTTCCGATACATATAACCCCAGGAGATTTCCAAAAGTAATTTAAATTAACTTATAATCATAGTTTCTGATTATTGCATTCATTTCTATTTTATATACGTATTTAAACGAGCAAGGCATAAAATTTATGTAACAAAAAGAAAATTATTTAAAATTTTTCTAATAAATATTATATCATATATACAATTATTTTGAACTTAATTATAGTTGAGTCAAAGAACGAAAAATAATGGTCTGATATGGAAACAATTGTAACATAAATGATTTTTATGCTGTAATGGTATAAAAGGTGCAATTTGTTGTGGCCTAAACGTTCACAGCCGAATAACTAGGGGAAAGTCAGCCATCTTGGAAAATGCCAAGCCCCAAACCGGCTTTTATCAAATATATCATGGGCAATCAATAGTGTTAAAAATATTTTAAATAAAAAAATGTTCTTTATAAAAGTGTCTAAAAGAAAGTTTCTTAACAATATTTGCCTAGAACCAATCTTTACACAACAGTTGAGGGTTGAAATATTAAAAGAGTGTTCAAATGATTTTCAGTTCTGCTAGTGAAATAACTGTTTCTATCAATGTTGTGCTATGTCAAAAAGTTCATAAAGAATTGTAGAAAATACTTTTGTAACAAAGCAAGAATTGAAGACGAAAATAAGTTGAAGAAAATTGTGACGATCCAAGCATAATTGCTGGCATTATATTACGATCATCTGGTTGTTATCAAACAAAACCAACACTGTTCATTTTTTGTAGGAAAATATCGATTTCAGATCTTTGAACACTGATAGGCTGGAATTAAAAATAATAACTCTTCACTCAACTGACAAGGGAACCTCAACTTTTGTTCCGACTAGTTTCAGCTGGAATTGGATGGAAACGGTAGATACTAGCGATAAACTAATGTCCCTGAAATATCTCTTGAATTGAGCGTGGAGATCCGTTGAAAAGAAAACCCCAAAGTTTACATGGATTAGCATGGGAAAAAATTCTTCTTCTCCATTTACTACTTTTTCGCAGATTTATACGAAAAGTATCATCATTGCGAAGAATATGTTGGATAATTGTAATTTCATCATACAGTAATTTGTATTCGTAATAAAATATTTGGTTTCCATTACAAAAATAATGTACAATCATGAATGTAATATTGAGTTATTTTTACATAAACATACCACATGCACGTTTGTTTCTGCTTAATCACCCACACTATGTAAATATACATATTATACTTCACATGCTAATCCATGTAAGATTTGGGATTTTTTTTCTACGGATTTCCACGCTCAATTCAAGAGACATTTCAGGAACATTAGTTTCTAGCTAGTACCTACCGCTTCCACTCAATTTCAGCTGAAACTAGCCGGAACAAAAGTTGAGGTTCTCTTATGAGTTTAAGGACAATATAATAAAGATTTATCATGATAGAAATATTGAATGGGGACTGAACACGGTTATTTCAGATTTACATGCTGTTGATGTTACATATACCAGTGAATTCTCAACAAACTACCGCATAGGGAAATATATCCTAAGACAGTTGTATTCTCATTTAAAACTAGACAGAAGGAACAAAAGGCAGAAATTGGTAGGCTGGACTCCAGACACCATCAGATTCAAGGCCTTTCAGAGTTTCTGTGACATTCCCGTGTATCTGTCTTAGACCGTTTTATAAGAAATATTTTTTATTTCAAGTTTCCTTTGATAAGATTGCTCGATCACGAGATCTTCGGTAAATACTAATAATTGACCGACATTTTCCAAGATGACAAACTTCCCCAAGGGATTTCGATATGGACTTTTAAGACATAATAAACTACACATTTACTAAGATTATTGCACAAAAATCATATATGTTGCTATTATTTCCTTGCCAGATCATGTATTTCTTCTATTAGTCTCTTAATGAAATATTGAAATCATACCGTAATTTTATATTTGAAATTGTCCATTATTTACATGTCATGTTTAGATTTTTTTTATAATTATTTATAGAATTAAATACTTTTAAAATATTTGAATTAGATGTTGAAATTCAGTCTTATTAAAATGAAAATTTCCTAAATAATGTTATACGAAATATTATTAAAATATTTTAAACAATAATCGATTGAAAGATAATTCCTGAATACTCATCTTCACCCCAAAAGATAAAGTAGGGCTTGAGGGAGAATTAATGATTTCTTAATGAAAATGATATGGACTTTCTATAAAAATAGAAACAAGAAGCACCACAAACTAAGTTCATATCTGGACATTTCTTGAGAGTAAGATTAATTACGTTTAGAAATTATTTTTTTGGACACTGGGGAATACTCTATAATGATAAATATCATTTGGTAGAAATGTATGTTATTTTGACTGATTTTCTATCTTACTAATACAAAAATTACGCTCATTATAAGAATAGTAAAAATTGTATGATTATTTTAGCTTCAAGCTATATTTAAAAAAAAATCTTATCTTTTGATATTACAATTATTTTTTCAAGTTGACAATTGACTTATAAATATCAAAGTTTATCTGTGCTAATTTCTTGTTACTTTAATACATTTTATCATGATTTTCAAAATAAAAACATTAATTTCACTTTTAAATTGTATTAATATTTATTTTAAAAATTATCATTGTTTTCTCTTAGGAGAAAATAATATGAAAATATCACATGTATATAATATAGTTTATTCTACTCATTTAGGTTATAAATATATATTTATTATATTTGTAACCATGTTTTCTCTAAATAAAATATATCATAATATTATGCAAACGCATTCTATAGATATCGTTGCAATTCTCTAATAAGCGCAAGTATACAAGTATAAGTACACAGAGATGGTAATTTCTCCCAAAAGTTTTGAAGTATGTTCAAAAGATCTTGATATATATATTTTTTTTCAAAATGTTAAAATCGATTTTTTTATAAAATAAAATTATTCTATGTGTTATATCACGAGGGAGTAAAGTTTTTTCCCATAAGTGAATTGTGTTCAGCAAAAATTTTGAAACATAATAAAAAAATGCTAATACATATATAATATTGAAAATGTTAACATAAATTGTCTTATTAAAATTTTATTATATATATGTACTATCTTACGAGGGAGGATAATTTCTTTTCATCAATGATATGTGTTCAGCAAAACTTTGGAAGTCTGTTCAAAAAATCTTAATACATACATTTTCTTCAAAATGTTAAAAAAAAATAAATAAATAAAAATAAAATAAATTTCTATTCTATATACTACATCACGAGGGTGTAAATTATCTCGTAAGTGAATTATGTTCAGACCTTAATTAGAATATTGGTATTGATTTGAATAGAACGTAAAACCATTGAAAATTAAATTCGGTTCATTATATTTCCTATTGAGGATTTATACAAAACAAGAATATTCTCTTTTATACATTTTCAGACGAGACTCTCTAAGTGGCTTACGTTTATTTAATGAGATCTTGAATGTCCTTGTTTTCTATTTAAGCGATTACAAACTAAACACAGACTTTGTCAAGTGTTCTGAAGTTATCCCTTTTGTCAACACTTTGTGTATAAAGGGAGATCCAGTATGTTTCAATTGCAAAGTAAAATATATAATTTCCATTGATAGATATTTATTCAATCTTAACATTGTGCTTCAGAAAAGAATCTAATTTTTTTTTATATTTATAACATTAAACGTGTTTTTACATGTACCTTACATTATCTATGTACTCAGTATTCTATGTGGCATGCATTTAGAGTATAGGTAAAAAAAATATGATGTGGATAGCACATGGCTTATATCCTACAGATTTATTTTTATTCAAATAGTCCTTAATGCATCAATTTACGTTTTATCACACAAAATGAATAATTATTATTTGAAAAAATATCTCAGTTTCAGTTACAAAATAGTTTATATTTCATTTGGCAACTATTAACTGTTATATTATGTTAAAATGAACCAAAATATAAAAATATATATCCAAAGAAGTATAAATATCTTGTGAAAAGTTACCCTGGTAACGTTAGTCTTATTCCTTTTTTGTCATCAAAATTACGTATAAAACAAATATTTAATGAATATGCAGAATATTTATTGTTTCATTTCAGATTTTGGCAATTATTGAAGCCCATTTCGCAATAAAAGACAGGTACTATTTAACCGAAATGAGCCCCACTGTAATCAGCACCAGGGTATGGTGATTGATGGCTGAAATACTAATTAAACACATATTGTGAAATTTTGATAGTATTTCAGGTAGATTGAATTGCACAGACATACACTCGGATAGATACTACACAGACATAAACACACACAGGCATACGTCAATTAAACATATTTTTCGTGTTCTAAAATGCAAGAAACGTGTAATTTCATCGAGACCATGAGTTTTTTTATTTTCGACACGATTGTAATACTATACCTATACCTTACCATGTATTGTAGTGACAGTGATAGAATCATAAAGCATATAAGGCTAAAAAAGAAATAATGCTTTATATGTTATTTAATGAAATATAGGTATATGTAGTATACTGTTATTTAATGAGATCGGAATTAGTATTTTGATTAAAAATGATCATATTGTTTCCCCATAATATATGCAAAAAATCGAACTGTATTATAATAATTAAATGGACGTCCTATATTGTGACTGATTAGGAAAGTGTTTCTCTTCAATGGCAAATTTATATTTCAAAATTATTTACCTATCATCCGCCACCCCATGTTCTGGGCATTATGTTGTTGTAATTTTAGTAAAACATCAAGAAAGAAATGCATGTAAAAGATTTGTGAAATTACAACTTCATCAGTATATCGTCGGATCAACATCGTTTGTAACATAGTGTCTTTATCTGATCAACTGCTATATTGTAATAAATAAAGAACACAGTATGTAACAATATTGTGGGTCATGTCATGCATTTTTGAAATTTTTGTTGGTTCATGCTATTTAGTGTCACAGATATCTAAAGAAGTTGAAAGCAGTTTACAGTAGGTATTTGCAGTGTAAAAGCAATCGTTGTAATCATTAAAATCATTAACCATCATTAATAAAATCATTAAAGTCATTTAAAATCATTGAAAATTATTTAAAATCATTGAAAATTGTACGGTTTTGTGATATAAGGTATATGACTTCAAAGAGTAAATATATTGATTTCAACTTAAAATTTAGTAGACTTCTCTATAGAATATGCTTTGAACTAAGTGGGATCAAAATTATCGTGTAATTAGGTATAAGCAGAAGATACCATTTTCGCATATGTAAATATCCTACAGTTGAGGTCATTCGATCCGCCTGAGGGAAACATCTATATAACATTTATAACCAAGAGAAACATCTAAAACTTAAAAAAATATATAGCAATTTGGAGAGATAGTGCCATAAGTAATCAAAAAACTCAAAATCACTTCGTTCAAATGCCGAACACTTCAACTCTAGACAGAATCTTGGTTTTAATGTCATTCGATGCGTCTCATCTTTTAGGTCATCGAAAAAAATCTAATGTTTTGAAAATTTAAATTATGGATAACGATACAAAGGGACCATTAAAAAATCAAAACCACTTTTCAAAAATAATCTGACACTTCACTGACTAATCACTCAGATTCTCTGTTATAATCTCATTTGATTCTTCTCAGCTTCTAGAAGAACGTAACATCGAAAATTTCAAAAAGGCGAACTACAGGTGATGATGCAAATGTATTTAAAAAAAAAACTGATACAACTTTGCCTCTCAGAAACAATAAATACTCAATTTGATATCTACTCGCTTCCAACACTGAATTGGTTATCAACAACCATGATTAAATGCGTAGGTATCACATTTAAAGACCATTAGCTAGTAGTAGTATATAAGCTAGTAGTAGTATATAAGCTAGTAGTAGTATATAAGCTAGTAGTAGTATATAAGCTAGTAGTAGTAGTATATAAGCTAGTAGTAGTATATAAGCTAGTAGTAGTATATATAGTACTAGCATATATATCGCTAGTAGTATCTAAAGACCGATATGGGATTCCTTGATTATGATAAAAGTATTCAAACCCCAGTGATTTTCTCGCGAATATTGTTTAAATTAGTCTATAAATTTCTCTTAATTCTTGCTAGAAACATTTAAAAAATTATTTCTATATATGTAGTGTCACAATAATTTTATTTGTAGCCGCGATTGGATGATATAACTAGCGTGAAGTATGCTTTGTTGATATTTGAAGCTACATAACCAGACAAAAGGCATGAGGTAGTGGTCTGAGAGTCAATTGTTTGAAGATGTCACTATTTTAATATTTCGTTCATTGTCTGATAAATGGTGGAACTTTCTAGTCCTTATTGTTTAATGCACGAATGACGCGTGCAATATTTTCTCTAGTTTTACTGTAATAAATTCAAAAAATCTGGGAACACCTATTTAAGTTAAGTAGTAAATAGGCTTAGAAAGTAGGCTTAGTAAATAGGCTTAGAAAGTAGACTTAGTATGTAGGCTTAGTGTTAAGTGGTAAGTAGTAGCATATTATTGCATTTTCGTTTGTTAAAACATTTCATAATATATTTTTATTGGAAGTGGATTTAAGTAATATGTGATATATTTGCAATATGTTTATGTATTCTGATTTGAATGTAATATGTTTGGAATATAATATGTTTTGAATATAATATATTTATGTAATATGTTTTGAATGTAATATATTTTGAATATAATATGTTTGTGCAATATGTTTTGAATGTAATATGTTTTGAATATAATATGTTTATGCAATTTGTTTTGAGTGTAATATGTTTATGTAATATGTTTTGAATGTAACATGTCTATGTAATATGTTTTGAATGTAATATGTTTTGAATATAATATGTTTATGTAATATGTTTTGAATGTAACATGTCTATGTAATATGTTTCGAATGTAATATGCTTATGTAATATGATTTGAAACCACATGAAATTGCTGTCTTAAGACACAAAAAGTTATTTTATTTATGAAGTTAGTGTGTGACGAATTAGAGGGGGTACCTGTTGTTTACCATTGTTGCAGGGATACACCTTAGTTAAATATCATTAGTGTGATTGGCTATGTTATTTACATGAATACTGACCTACAATTTCTGCATTTATATATTAGATTTTAGTTTATAAAATATCGCGAATACTACATTGTTCGTTAAATGCGTAACTAAAATAATATTACTAATATTTCTAACAAATAATGACTTCTATAACATGGGAGTTTTTAAATGGGATTGAATACAGTTTATTATTTGGCTTCACAGTAACTGTGTAACTGGTAGATACTGATCTAAATCCTGCATACTGGTAGTGATTACTGCAATGAGTTTAAAACTTGAATAACAATATTCTAAACAAATGTATTGTTAATAATTACTATACTAAAATTGGTGAAGAGCTAAAGATTTTAACAAAATATTATTTGTACACAAATTCCCCAAAATATCGAAGGGAATTGTGTTTACAAATTTTTAATAGAAAAAGAAAACAATGCATTTGTATTGAAATTGATCTATAGTGTACTGCATGTTCCTTACAGTACTTGCATTTTCACCAATGCATGAGGCTTCTTACCCAGGTACAGACGCAAGATGGCAGTTTTCCATGTATAATGATATAATAAAATTACAATATTTTACGATCACTTTTAGGGATGACAATTTTTAACACTCTTAGCTGAAAGCTTAAATACTGTGTTGAAAAAATTCCGAAGCATTGTGACTACTGGTTGGTTTTAGTTATATAACATGTCTTAACTGTGACATCTCACCCCTACTTACAGTATATTGAATATGCTTCGTAGATTCAAGGAATGAAGTATTAAATGAAATATAATATATGATGTCGAAAACCCAGACCGTCCGACTCATCCGAAGACTTGAGCAACTATTTGGATGGCCGGGGATAGTATACAGGGTGAGTCGGAATTGTTTTTACAAAAGCAGAGGGGTGATAGTACCCCACCAGACGAGCAATAATTATCATGGAACATAGGGTCGCATTGCACTCTGAGAGGCAGAAATAAGGCACGTCGAACAGCGTCGTGCATGACGCAGTCAGCGCCTCGGACGTCATTGTGTACCGGCCTATGCAGTATCTCCTACGCCAGAGACGAACGCAGTTGCAAATGTACAGGGAGCAGAATCAGAATAAGTGGCTCCTAGTAGGTTTCAGCGAAAGCCAATCACAACACACGTTGCTCTTTAAAAACAGGCACAACTTCAACGCTGCAAGTTATTCCCACTGGACTTTTTCTTCTGGGCCCACATGAAATCTTTAGTGTGCGAGACGCCTGTGGACTCGACGGAAGACCTCGTCGCGCGCATCGTTGTTGCCGCAGACCACATTAACACAACACCCGGAATCTTCGAGAGGGTGCGTCAGTCATTCCTTCGCCGGTGTAAACGGTGCAACGACTAACGGTGGTCGCCACTTTGAGCAGTTGCTGTGAGTTTGTCGCTGCACAATAAATCTGTTTGTGCAACGTTTGGTATCGTTCATTCGCTTTCCCAACACTGGGGTACGTGCAGGTTCGTATTTTAATTTTACTCCTTTCTGCCTCTCTGAGCGCAATGCGACCCTATGTTCCATGATAATTATTGCTCATCTTGTGGGGTACTATCACCCCTCTGCTTTTGTAAAAACAATTCAGACTCGCCCTGTATGGTGTTGTTGTTGAGACCCAGACCATCCGACCTACCAGAAAGGTGTAAGGTAACTGTTTGGACGGCCGGGAAGTGCCCTGTATGGTGTGAAAACCCCAGGCCGTCCGGCTCGTCCAGAGGACTTAGAGCAACTATTTGGACTACCGGGCCTGTATGGTGTTGAAGACCCAGACCGTCCGACTCGTCCAGAGGACTAAGAGCAACTATTTGGACGGCCGGGGGCCTGTATGGTGTCATTTATACCGGTTGTTAAATACAGTCATTGACTAGGGAAATAACTCGATAAATATTAGGGCTAACACATATTTGTTATGCAGGTGTATTAGAAACTCTTACGGGTGACATGATGATAATACTTAATGGTGGCTGAACCCATTTTTATGGGGATACGTAGGGATATCTCGCAGCCTGAGAGATATAGTGTATAGCCAATTGCAAAGATATATAAAGTTACGAAATTTGTAATAAGCCTTTTTGTTCCAAATCGAAAGCTGCAAAACAATTATAAATACCGATTTTAACAGAGATAATTTTATGAATCTGCAAGTAACTGTCTAAACGTAGAGAAATTGGACATCGTAAAGTACGCTGTTCCATATTATAACACATTTGAAAGCATGTATTGTTACTGGTTGTTCATATCTTGTATTTCGTGTATAATAAAGTAAATTTTATTCTGTCTTACTGTCTAAATGTTCGATTTTTTATAAAGGGAGTTCGATTGGTCCCACTAGTTTGCAGGTTTCCTTATTACTTTTTGCAAGGGAACAAAAATGTATAGTAGTATTTTTTCAAGATTCTATAACTTTAATTACTTTTTACGTTATCGAACTGGCCCCGCCCCCCATAAAATGAGTCAACCTCTCTATTGTTGTCTTATCGTGTAACTACTGGGATTTTCTAAACACCTGCATAAAAATAAGAGAAAACTATAATGCTTCGAGTTATTGAGTTGGTTCATGACTTTGCTTGACACCTTGTATTCAATTATTTAAACTGTTTTCCCGCAAATTTCTTAAAATTAAGACCCTAGTAGAAATAATCTAACGAGTTCCTAATTTTAAGTTTATTTAAAATACCATAATGAAGTTCATTAATCGGCTTTTAAAATATATTTAAGCCTCTTTTCATTAACGCAAATTTAATAAGCTTATTTAGTAGAATTTTGAAAACTTGCTGAACTGCAGATACACTGTAGTTTTGCATTTTTAAAAGAATCAAAATTTGTTTCATATTTTCTTTTAATTTGGAATTACACAGTGAAAATTTAAAAAATATGCATTACATATAGCGAACTTACATTTACTTTTGGCAATAAAAAGTACTATGAATAATAACTATTTTCATATGACACATTTTAGCCATATATAAACTTTTGCAGATTTTTTTGCATTCACTACGATATAGCAGCTGTGAAAACATCAAGCAAAAGTGCCCCATCTTGTGAGCGGAGTAAAGTATGCAAAACAAAATCTCTTCTACATTCATGTTTGATTTATGGTGCACTTTTACATGTTATTATGGGTCGGAATACCTTTTACAAAGAAAAATTCTTAGTTTACCACTTTAGAGTTCCGTCGGGATTCTTAAAAACAATTCATTTTTATTTTATGTCACATACATTTAAAAGATGTGCAAAGGAAGTATCATAATATTTTATTAATGTTAAAGTAACGTTTTATGTTTAAATAAATGTTAATAATGATAATTTATGTTTGAAATTGTTATGTTTTTAGAATTTTAATTTTTATAATAAGTTACTGTTATATTTTCACTTTGCTATTTAATTATATATTTTTATTTACTTATTTAATTATTTATACTTTGTTATTTAATTACTTATTTTTATTTACTTATTTACTTATGTTTACTTTGTTACTTTATTGTTTACTACGTTACTGTACTTTGTTATTTAATTATATTTTTAAATAAGTTAATTATATTTTTACGTCGATTAATAAATTAATAGTTATATGAATTTTCAGTGCTTGATATATTTGTTTATAGCATTTTGGTGCAAAGTTGCTGCATTTTTACATAATTTTGTATATTTTTACTTCTTTTCGCAATTACCACAAAATTGGATCGCACTCCTTATGGATATAATATATGTTTATACACTAAATAGCTTCAGTGTATTGGGTTATTGTTTTATTATCTAATGTATCTGAATGCAAAACGGATAACCATTTAGGATGGGGTCCTGCATTCTCCGTGCGATCACTTGTGCCAGTAGAGTAGGCATGTATCATACCGGATTACAGTCAACGACATATATAATTCATGTTTATAATTTAATCTTTCAATTAGCACACATTGTTTCTTTTGTCTTGATGAAGGAGGGTTATTGTTTTATTATCTAATGTATCTGAATGGAAAACGGATAGCCATTTAGGATGGGGTCCTGTATTCTCCGTGCGATCACTTGTGTCAGTAGAGTAGGCATGTATCATACCGGATTACAGTCAACGACATATATAATTCAGGTTTATAATTTAATCTTTCAATTAGCACACATTGTTTCTTTTGTCTTGGTGAAGGAGGATCATAATGTTCATGAAACAACTGCATAGACCTACTTTGCATGTCTACCTCTATGTAAGGAAGTATAAGAAATTTATATCTGAAAGCAGTTCATTCATCAGATTTTTCGCAAGAAGATAGCAACGTGAATCCAAGATGCAAATTTTAATCTTAATATTTGCGTAATACAATGAACCGACATTAAGGCAATAGCATATAAGAGGCAGAATATTGGATAAACCAATGAAAACTCCTTTAAACGACTACCAAAAATTTATTGCGTTTGGTGAAAATTTTGACTAATATGAGGAAACAAAACTGGAAAAGAGTGTTTAAAATGTTCATGTAGAAAACATATACTAAACTGGCAGATATAAGGTGACCTATTGGTGACGAATGACGGCTATTCTTAAAATAGAGACAGCATATTACTACAATGAAACGCTTACTTATACTAGCACGAACTTTGTCACATGATTCATAAATTCCAGTCTGGTTCTCAATGTGATGGCGCGTGACTCAGAGTGCTTAAATATCCAATGAAGATATGTGCACTATTGATCCATTGTAAGTGTTGTATAAAAATGAAAAAGAAATTAAAAATAGGTTATGACTGTTTAGTTTACAAACTATTATATACATTAAGAAAAACAATAAGTGCCATCACTCTCCAAATTCATAATAAGTTTTACAATTTCGTAATTGAAAGAAATGTTTCTGAAAATTGAATCAGGAAAATAAATAGACGTGAAGAGGATGGATTATTTAGTTATTTGCTGTGTGTATTTGCATCAAAAATATATTTTTCAATAATAATTAGGAATTTGATATAAATAAAACATATTATTTGACTTGCATTTAATTTTCGGAGAAAACCACCTGATATGTTAAGGGGTCGAGAGCTCGTATAACTTTTTAAATAACTTTGATTTTTTCTTAACAGGAGAGTAAGTACTGTCATCTGGATTTACTGGTATTTGGTGAAATGCTCTTAGTAATTCAGTTATAGAAAATAGTGTACTACCTTTTAACATTCGCGTAAAATCTTGCAAGTAAAGCAAATGGAATGTATCGAACTTTGTTATTCTATATAAATGCTGACAATCTCCAGTTGCTTTCCAATCGGAACCTTTAGGTATCTTATGTAACGGACTGGACCAATTAATTTCAGAAGGTCTACAAATGTCCTTTTCCAACATGTAAGAAAATTCGCGTTTTCAATTTTCAATTTTACAGAAAGGGATTAACGTTTACTGGAGGTTCTGTAGTGTATATGACGTGAACTGTATTATGCCCTGCTACACTTGAAACACAGGAATTCAGTCATGTAATTTCCTGGGATTACCGTAAAACTTCATTGTAAGCATAATCTTCACTGGCAAATTTTACCTTTTGTACTTCATAGTTTAATATATGTACTCGTCATTTTTGTGAGTGAATTAAATATTGATTGATTTCTTTTTATCAACAACCACATCAAATATCTGTAGGAAATCGACCCCTTCTAGATTTTTACAACACATGCTATTGCAAATGGCCATTGAAATCTTTGTCCAAATCCTATGTGTTATAAATATAGTCCAGATCCATAAGATTGTATCACTGAACCATTCACGGCAGTTATTTCAATTCCATTACTATTTGCAATCGATGAAAAATAAGATTTTGGAAAGCAAGTAATATCACTACATGTACCAATCAGAAATTTCAACTTTGGAATCTTATATAAACCATGCAATACTTGCATACAATCCATGCTGGGACTTTTAATTGGCGATCAGCGATCTTGCAAGCGATGATCTTGCGATTTCAAGATCGGTGAACCAGCAAGAGTAACCATGGGTTTCACTCGCTTTGTGAATGAAAATTACATCATGAGACACACTTATGCGCCGCCATATTTATAAGATGAAGATAACTCCTTTTTATGACTCTGAGAGTGCGAATATTATATCGACGAGCAAAGTTAGGAGTTTTGGAATTAAAATTTCCACATTTTAGTTTTTGTTTCGCTAACAGATCTTGAATCATCGTTTCAAGTTCAGCAGTTTACTTTTTTAATTTTTTTAACAGTTAAGAGTTTGGTTTTCAATGGGGCTGCTACACATGTTTTTTTGTAATTCATAATCGAGTGCAATTCATAACACGAATTCCTTATCTATATGATTGTCACATAATTTACGCAACATTGGTGATGGTATTTTGAAACCCAATATTTCTTATAAATCTATATATACATAAATGTTGTATTAAGTAGCATGTATTATACATGATATTTTATACTCTGTGGTTTGAATATTTAACTAAGAATATAATACAATATAAAGCCAAATACTGTATGTGTTGAAATTGGTCAGGGTACAAACCCGGAAAATAAGCAAAACTTGATATAATTTCGGAAAAAAAATCAACTTTTTTGGCTTAATAACGTGCAGTTAAATGTTTCCCAAATCAGAAGCGAATTTTGTTGTCTCAATGATTCAACACGATGATACTATACGACACTATTATACCTTTGTATGGGATTCGGATTTACAAACCCTAAATTATTCTTCAGAAAATGTTTTTGATTCACCCAAAGGTGAAATATATTTAGTACTCAAGGAACGTATCATTCAGCAGTTTCAAAATCAGCAATCAAAACAAGTAAAATACTTTACACGAAATAAATTTTAGTTCTTAAATACAATTCCATATTTAACATTGAATTTCAGAATAACAAAGTTCAATGCATTTGAGTGGTCACACATATCCCAAATTAAAAAAAATTGACTTTATATTCTTTCTAAATATAAATATAAATATAATTATATAATTACACTAATTATAAAAAATATTTGTAAAATGAAATTTATCATCAAAATAACTCTGACAAAACGGACTATTCCTGTCCACATATTCATGACAAGCGACTAGGACAAAGGTTCTTGAACGCTGGGTTCTCTTCCGAGAATGTGTACTCTAATCTTTAACAAAATACAGAAAAAATAATAGGGATTGTGGGGATAGAGTTTAACAGTTGGGACAAGTGTGTATAGAACATATAGCTCACTTTCATTGTATATGTGAAACTAAAGTGGCCAGTAACTGAAAGGTCATAATTTAACAGAAAAAACTGTGGATTACAATATTTTATGTATCGCCTTATTTGCACTGAAGAAAATAATATTTGTTCTAGAAATATATAAATCACCTTGCTATCTGTTACCTTGCTATCTGTAATCCTTGCTATCTGTTCTATTGCTGAACGCCATTATCATATAATAGTGTAATATATTCATAATTTATTTTGCTATCTATCATTTTCTATTAGTTTCTTGTAGAATTATATATATTCAATGTATAATAATAGCAATAAAATTAAGGTTCAGTAATAAATGTATTTTTAAATATTTCATATACTCAATCTCCAAGCATTAAATACTCCATTAAAATATGGCTTCATATACAAATATAATTAAAATAGATTATAATAATTTAGAGAAAACTGTATTGGACTCAAAAATATTTTATAATTTCACAAAAAAAATTATATTTATATAGGAGTAATATGAATGAATAATCAAAGACTTTACTTTCAAACATTTCTGAAATGTATGTTTTGCTAAATTTTATTAAAAATTTTGAAGAGAAAACTAATATTTATTTGACTTAATGGTAGAATATATAAGCATATGCCAGATAAAGGTACTTTAGTTGATTTAATGCTTTCTCTGTGTGATAAGTGAGCACAAAAGAAAGATATTTGCCGATGAATCCATAATAGGGAACTCGAAAAACAAAACTTAATCAGTTTTTTTATGTATTCATACCAACCTCTAAGGAATTTCCGTATACATCCTTGTGAATATTTATGTAACGCCGGAAAGATATTACCATTTTGACAGGGAAGTTTTATGTTTGCAAAACTTTTATCGTATGTACTATTCGTGATATTTTTCTGGCGTTCTATCTCGTCGAATTTTGTTATCGTCTTAGAACTATTGAATGGGCTTAAAATTATTCACATATTTGAAGCGACTAATGTTTTTACTTTCCTTATATACATAGTATAATGTATAAGGAAATTATTGAGACGGTGTTAAAAATTCGAATTCGAGTTTTCGACGAGAGAGCACGTTTCAAGCATCCCTGAACATGAATAAAACGTTTTTGAGGCGATGTCTGTGTGTGCATGCCTGTGAGTGTCGGTGAGTCTGGAGAGACAATATTTTACAAACGAATGAAGAGATTCGAACAAAATTTGGTACAAAAATTACAATTCGTGAATAGTGGAAGCCTATTGTTTTCAAAAGCAATCGAACGTTCAGAACCCCCTAAATTTTTGAATGAAATATTGAAAAAATCATATAAAAATAAAACCTTTAATAAAGTTACGCAAATAGTCATTTTTATGTCATTTCTCCTTAGAAAACGACTGATATAAACTTTAGAACGCTAGCATGAACCGTTCTCGAGATATTGTACATTATTAAAATAAATATAGAAAAAAATAACATAAAATAAAAAATATTAACTATTGCGAAATATGCTCACTTTTGATATGTAATATCATTCGATAAATTTGGTAACATGATTCTTGTGGTTCTAGCTTGTTCCATTCATAAGAAAATATACTTTGGCTAATGCTTTCTTGGTTGGACGCCAATAGTCATTTACCTGCTATACGAATAACATATTTCTACGTCCATAACGCTTGTCGAGATTTTGGCGACGATTTTGGTGGAATGTCGCCAACGTGGCAACTTTTTTTAATGTTGCCAAATTAAAGTAAATGTCGCCCAATTGATAAAAATGGAGATAAATCACTGAAAATGACGACTAATAGATGAAAATTCAATGTCTTGGAAAGAGTATAAGTATCTACTATAAGAATGACCTATTTTTCCGTTCATAATGTTTGACAAATCTTGGTGACGAATTTGTCGGAATATCTCCACCTTGCTGTCTTTTAATATGTTGCAAATTGACGAAAATGTCACCCAATTGATAAAAATTCGCCAAATTGATGAAACCGGCGCTAAATCAATGAAATGACTACTAATTGATGACAGTTCAATACCTTGGAAAGAATATAAGAGTAAACTATAAGAATAACCCATTTCTCCGTCAGTCCGTAACTGCTGGATAGAAATTTAGTGTGACGTCGCCAACTTGGAGATTATTTTAAATGTTGCCAAAGTGACAAAAATATCGCCAAATTGATAAAAACGACGCTAAATGGGAAGTAATGTTTCGCAAATTCTGATTTCTGTCATATGACGGGCATACTTTCTAGTATATAAGAAATATTTTACTCTTCGTTTTCTGTAACACATGGTGATGCATTTAGCGAACATGGGATACAATCTAGCTACGTATTGCCAATTTGACGATATTTCGCGGCAAATTGACGAAACTATCGTCAATATTGCAAAAATGACTCTAAATTAATGAAAGTGACACCTAATGAATGAATTAAATATTAAAAAAAGTTAATATGCGGACCATACAGCTTATTGAGGATGCTATCAATATTGGAAATTGTTTATTTAGAGTTGCACGAAATATAAGTTAATTGGGTATTTTGAAATAGTTTTTCATGTTGTCGTCCGGAAACTCGTCAAATGTACAATTCAACGTTTAAAACACGTGGATCTTATACATTATTTTTTGACTGCAAAAGGAGTAAATGGCATTGCATTATATAAGGAAAGTCATCTGCTGCCCACACCAGATTTTTACTTTTGATTAGGACGCGATTTGTTGAAGTGATATCTGTCTGTTGAAGTGATATCTATTAGTCTGTATGTATATCTGCATGACTTCTTCGAAGATAACTCTTTGAAACTGAACCTACTCTTATGAAATCTAAATATGTAGCTTGAAATAGTGTTTTACTGGTTGAGTTTGTAGTTTAACGGGATCAGATGAAAATGGATCACACAGATGAATTTTACATCTAAACATTCAGAATGAATTTAGATTTATTTTTATTAATGTTTGGTTCTGCGGCAGCAAAGACATCTATCAAAGATGCCACACGAGCCAAATCCGAATTATAAGAGCAGAGGAGGAGCTAGCTTTTGCTCAGTGATTATAATGTCGGTCTACGAAGCATCAGGTCCCTGGTTCGGGACCACGGCGACGCTCAATCGCCACAATGATGACTGGACGTTTGAAAAACGCAACCTTCTCCAACGACTTCGCCTCTCAGCACGAGATGGCAGCACCAAAAAGGAGTCAGAAGCCTTGACACTCCCTTCCTGGTTGACCACGACTGCCCGTCACGCCGAGGCAACACGCCTCCCGGCCCTGACGTCACGCCGAGGCGACACGTCTCTCGGCCTCCTCATCAGCGAGGGGAGTGTGCGGCAGCAAAGACATCTATCAAAGATGCCACACGAGCCAAATCCGAATTATAAGAACAGAGGAGGAGCTAGCTTTTGCTCAGTGATTATAATGTCGGTCTACAATGCATCAGGTCCCTGGTTCGGGGCCCGGCGACGCCAAATCGCCACAGTTCAAATTAAATTTGTTCAATGTACTCTGGTTCTTGACTTTAGTCTGTTTAATTTCTGACATTTGATTGTATAAATTATGGTTAAATTATGTATAAAATTATGTATAAATTTATTTATGGCTCACAAGACTTTATAGTTCAATCATTATTTTGAGTAATAGTCGCTATACCATTTTTCATTCCTTGTGACTTCATTAGCTCCCCACCCCATTTAGGGGGATGCAAGTTACCCAATACCCGGAGGGTATTGGTTAACTCTCAAGTTTGATACAAATTTTAAGACTATTTCAAGCACTTTAAGGTGAAGAGGAATGCGTTATAATTGTAATCGTTTGCACCCATCATACCGATTTTTTAGAATGTTCTTAATAAAAAGCTACTCGAAATGGATTCTGGTATGGAAAAGTCGAGATGAGTTACACACCAGTTATTTTATCTTCATAGAGCTTTTGTTATGTATCGGTTTTTAAATAGGAATAAGAATAAATATATTCAATCTTGAAGGTATGAAGGCATTCCATACAACGCAAATCCATTAACGATTACTTCTGCTTCAATTCTTCTTTTCTGAATCAGTTTCCTAGACACTTCCTAAATACCGCATTATGTGTAAAAACAATTTTCTTTGTGGTGGGTGGGATGTCTTGCAGGTGTGTTTTCTTCTGAATACTAAGGAAATTCTTTCTGACAGAAAAAAGTTGGAAAATAGTGTTCACTTTAGTTAATAAGTGATACTTAAATTGCATTTATTGAAATGTCGTAAACAAATCGGTTTACATATTTACAAATATTACAAAGTTTCTTTTTGTATTTCTCATTTTCACAGAAAAAGGGAATGCATTGTTCTTAATCCTATAAAAAGAAAATAAATAAAAATGTGCAGCATATTCTACTAAGAAGGCTGTCTACAAATAAATTATAGTGTAACACACAGTGTATATAACATAACTTTGAACGAGAGTGATATTACCACCCTCCACAACACAATCTTGTGGTACCTTTCTTTATTTTTATATATAAATCCATTTGTGTTATATATCTTAATCTTCTTAGAAGTGTTGCGTGGGATTCCTGTCCTTTTGAGTGAGATTCCTGTTATATTTATAAGCTTATATATATATATATATATATATATATATATATATATATATATATATATATATATATATATATATATATATATATATATATATATATATATATATATATATATATATATATATATATATATATATATATATATATATATATCGTTATATATATATATATATATATATATACCGAGCATGCTTCGTACAAGTAACAAGTACACAACAATAATTTAAACGCACTCCTGTATATTAAATACGTTTCTGGGATTTATATGTGCTATTTTGTTTCTATTGTCTTCTAATATTCTAATTTGTTTTTTTAATATACATATTCTTAAAACATTTTTGTCCTTTTCTATTCACAAATATTGAAATTAAAATTTTATATCTCTGATTTCATACATATTTGAAATATTTGTTCATTCATAAATTCAGTTTTAATTTGAAATCTTTCACAATCTACATACTTGATATAAGCGAGTCCATTCTAAGCCCGAGATTTTGCTACTACTTTTATCTCTAAGTGCGAAGCAAAAACAAAGTGTAACGTGCAGAAATTCTGTGGTTGATTTTTAAGCACTTTAAAGAATACAAAATAGATAACTCTTTTTTCAAATCTCTTAAAAGCTGAAGGTTGTTTAATGTTTCAAAAAATTTCAACCTATTGAATCTCTGCACATGTTTATATTGTACGATAATGCATGTTTGAGAAACTTTCTTGCAGTACTCAGTTAAAAAATGTAATTACTTTTTAAGAAATTTTATATCTTGAGTGCAAAGTTTGCCCCAAAACTTTAAGCCATAGTTCTTTACAAGTGTTGTTTGTTTAACAAAAACAATATTTGCAATTGTAAAAAAGCATTTCTAATGTATTTTGCTAGAATGTTATGTCTTTTTCACTACTGACTTTTACAGTTCTTGTTATCTAATAAAACTGGATTTCTTTGCAAATTTTTATTGACTTTTGTTTCTAAAATGATAATTAAACTACCGTTCAGTGCAGTAGAAAGTAATAATTATATTTGTAACCCGTCTTACACGATATATTGTATACGCATTTTTAATGGATGGAGTATATCGATCACATTATTGCAGATTTATAACATAAAATTAGATTTCATATTTATACTGACAATTCTTGATATGCCGTGTACAATTATTTGAGTTAAATTTCATCTCTTATATACGATGGTAAACTTTCCGTAGCAAACACTTTTTAGTGTGATTTACGCACAACTGCACAGATCCATAACCTTATCGATATAATTCTGGTAAACTGACCTTGTGGATATTATGGCAACAGAAAATATTCATCATCCAAAATATACTTTTTAAGTGTACCCGCTTTTTTCCAAGATCAATGGACATTGCTGTTGTAAAATAAATCCCTAACCGCATACTGTAATCTATAAACAGTATCATGAAATATTATATATGCAGCTTAAATTTTAATTTTTATATTTTAAACTCATACTAGTGCTGTAAGTTTTGTGTTGCAGCTTGTAGTGATTTTATATAAGCTATTTGATGTTTGTTCTACAAATATATCTGACATATTATCGCACTGTAGGTGTTTCAAGCAAAATTTATTTAATTCTACAAAGCACAATATATGTAACGAAATCCATATTTTCATACATCATGGATTTATGAAACTAAATATTTATATATTGTTATGACATTAGGATACATTTTTTCTACATTTCAAGAACACAAATCAAGTGAACTACAAAATTGTTATGCCAATTTAATGTATTGCGTCATGTTGACATTTTCGGTGCAAAAACTTCAAATGCATGATTCTTTACAAAAGCACCATCGAATAAAGAAATATAATTTTCCATTTTTCTTATTTTTTGTAGCATTGTTGAATAATTTTCAATACATTGTATAATAAAGTAGAAAATTCAAATATATTGTAATTTCAACAGTCAAAATACAAGTTAATAAATAAAACATCATATGCTTGTTCAGTATATTTTTCAGTACATACAGGATTTTAATTTTACGCTTCGAAACTGTGTATGATTTAATAATTCCTTAAATTTCACTATTTATCTTTGACTAATGTATGAATAATGTATGACTAATGTATCATCAAAAGTAAGCAACCACTAATTCAATTTCTTTTCAGAGGATATTGCTGGTTTAAATATTCAAAATTGCACAACGGTATTTACAGAGAACAACTAAACCTCCAATAAATTGGTCATATTTCAGTAATGGCATTGACTTTTCCAATATGTTTAAAATTTTAAATGATCTTTAATAGCTTAAATCAAATATACGAGTAGTACCGCTAGTTTTTTCATTATTATATAATCTTCGCACAATGGTTCCAACCTTTTCAAGTTCACGTCTCCTTTGATCAGCTATATTTTCACTTTCCCTGCAATACATGGTAATGTATAGGGAAAGTATTGGAATCATGCCGAAAATCGCAACTCGAGTTTTCGACGGATCTACACGTTTCGAGACCTCTAGAATACGAAAAAACCATTTTTAGCGTGACGTCTGTCTGTGTGTCTGTCTGTCTGTGTGTCTGTCTGTGTGTCTGTCTGTGTGTCTGTCTGTGCAGATTTTGTATCCACTCTAACTAAAAAACTAATGGACCGAATTTCACGAAATTTTGTAGGTGAGTCACTTGTGGCCGGGGCTGGTGCTGATTAGTTTTAGGTACGATTCGGAATAAAAGAACCCGCCTTTTTTGTGAAATGGCCCGCAAAAGCTTGTATCCACTGTAGCTGAAAAACTAATGCACCGAATTTCACAAAATTCGGTAGATGAGTCACGTATAGGTCACCCTGGTGCTGATTAGATTTTGGTACGATTCAGAAAAAAATAACCTGCTGTTTTTTGCAGAATGGCAGAAATTATCAAAATCTAAAGTAAAAAGCTACGTATTCTCAAATATATCCATTAAATGCTTGTTTAATGCGTAATTTTTAACGAAGAAAATAATAAGACCAACCCCATTACACTAGGACAAGCCGTTCTCGAGATACTTTAGTTTTTTCGTATTTTCTCCACGCCACCTTTGAAAAGAAGTCCAGTTATCAAATAAGAACGAAAATTTGAATTAAAAGTGAATTACATTTAATTAAAATAAAGTAAACATGGATATAAATAAGTCTGCAGGGAAAGTCATGTGCTGCTCACATCAGATTTTTTATGCTAGTCCCCTTCCTGCAATAGCCAGTTTTGCTTCAGTGAAAACATAAAATGAACTAAGTGTGGCTCTTTCCTCTCTTACATTACTTGTTCAAACCCTAAGCATAATTGTTAAATTACACAGCACATCAAATTTTAGTACCAATTTACGGGCTGCTACTGTCATTTATATTTCTGCTCATCATATTGGGATCACTACTTGATTTTTAAGACAGCTACAGGCTGAAAACACAACTCCTCATTAATAGGAGGTTATAAATGGAATGCAAATCTTCAGTGCACTCTTACGCAATCATGGAGACTGTTCTACAGTATCAAATTCTGAAACTGTACCACTACTGAAAGGGTTTTGAAACATGGCACTGAAACATGTCACGGGTTTCAGGAGAGTGTATATCAAAATGAACATTCAGTTGTGCTAAGTGCTTTCAAAACAGCGGCTATATTGTACTGAAATCATTGAACATGGTCTCATTGAACAAGCAAATAAGGGGTAATAGAAACTTGTAGGATAAGAATTTAAAGAGCACTCAGTGGATTAGTTTAAACTATATATGATATATTTGAATACCCGTATTAAAATCTTAGTCTAAAACACAAAGGAGATATATTCCTTAGAATACGCAATGGTCATATTAATGTTATTTGCTTTCACATTCGGTTTTTGTAATATTGACTTTCATTTTAAATATGCAATACTTTTTAGTCATGCAATATATCATAAACAAATCATGTAGCGTTTGAAAATTAGTATTATTCGCTCAGTTTTCTATTTATTATCTATTTCATTTGTTTTTAACTTAACAATATAAGTTGGGAAGATTGCGTATGTAATATTATTGTATTTTATTATTTTTACTATTAATATATTTGCATATTGAGTCGTTCTTATAATTAATAGTATTTTAGAAGAAATGGGTGGTAAATCACAACAAATTTCTTTCGAATTGTTAAATAACTTTAATAGGTATAGTATCCACATGCTACTGTACATTTAAACCCACATGCATCCACATCTTTAAATTTTTTGTAAGTATCTGTGTATGATGTTTGAAACATATAAATTCATTGAAAACTTAAATTAGAATTTTCGACCTCTTACAATATTATCTTTTTGAAATGAAGGAACTAAAATTGATATCTAAACTGTTACAAAACAGCCTATACCTACACATGGCTTATGCACTACAATATAAATAAACATAATTTGTTTCTGAGCGAGAGGGAAAATTGTAAAAAACATGTTGTATTACATTTTGATCAAAGATGGTAAGAAATAATTAGGAGAAGCCAAAATTTGTGTCAATACATCTGATCTCAGTGGTTGAATCGAACTCCTCTGTCTGAAACTGGTCAGTATATGTTCTTAGCCAATGTATACATTTTTTCCCCTTCATAGGTAAAGTTCAAACTAGTCCATAAGGTTTTATCAATGCAACTGCTGAAACTGGATCTCAATGAAACTGATAAAACCTCAACCGAGTGCAACTGATAAAAACTGAGAAACCTCAACCGTGTGCAACTGATAAAATCTCAACCAAGTGAAACTGAAAAAACCTTCCAAACAGAATAGAGTCACACCTGTGCAATATAACTATCCGCACATTTAAACTGCGATTATGAATAGTAAAATTTTCAGAAATAGTTGATTTTGTAATGCAAGCCGCAGCATTTAACTTGCCTGGTTAATTTTCTCAGGCGTCATTGCAAAAATTTCTAGTCTCAGCTGAAAAGCGACCCATTTCCAGCCAGTCATTTAAAATTATTTCGAAGCTTATAACTATTGGGTTTAAATGCCTAATTACTTGGATGGTCGACATTTATTTATTTATTTATTTATATTTTAATACACCATTTTCGGAGTTATTTACTACGCAAAAAACATTTCTACTGGCAAGGTGAAAGCATATTAACCGTAAATTTATTATAATTTACCATAATTAAATAAAATATTGCGCATAACAAATTATTGCCGTTTAGGATGTATACAATTTATTCACATTTTAATAAAATGATAAAGCATTGTAATCATTTATAGAGCGGACAAGATGACAGGTTAATCCATCGTTTGATATTTTAATTTTTCGCTGAGGTCGGATTAGAAAATATTTAAATGGATCAATTTTTCAGACTACAGCTTCTCAACAGTTATTTAAATAAATAAAAGAAATGGAGATGCATCATATATAAATGTATGTATACAAGCAATGTCATCGATAGACTGCAAATATATATCTGAAACAGATGTAAAAGTAAATATGCTTATTGGAAAATTGTTTTGTACAAGTAAATAAAAAATAAAATAGTTCAAAGTAACTAAAATGTATCGGTACTATTAATTTATATTCCACTGTATCGCAATTTTTCATCTTATGAATGCTGCATATTGTGACCCAGCTGACATTTTAATTCAGCAGTTCATTAACGGAATTTTTAAATATAAAAGACGGAAGGATATGTTACTAAATAAAGATTTACAGATAAAGATTTACAGATAAATAAAGAAATACAGATTTAGCCATGATGGCCAGGAAGGTATGATTTGCAAAGTTTAATAAACTCTTTCTAAATCTTGTATACGTTCATACTGGGGATCAGGATCGCTTTCTCCGGCTTAATTTCTCATGCTTTAGTAGTCATGTTAGCAATTCGACAAGGAGTAAATACTTATAAATCAAAATAAATGCACATGTAAATTTATGGTGGTTAGGAATTATTGCTATAATATAATAAATACGTCATACTGATGTCGTCTAAAATAATCCGGTATTAAAACACTTCTTTCGTAGGACCGTACACACTTGATTAGAAGTGTCAACCTGTTTATGTGGAAAAAACAGCCTCATTTATTATAAAAGGACATTAAATACAACAACAAAAGCAATCCGTCGTCCGTGTTGCTGATATTAAATAACAAAAAGGCCACCTCAAAATAAATATATGCTTAAAATTATCAAGCCACATCTCATTGCTATACATAAAATATAAACTTAGGAGAATGGAAAAATGATAATAGGGATATTCAAAATGTTTTATCAGTGAATAAGACTACAAAATGGAACATGGTATAGTAAATCATACAAAAAAGTAACATTATAGGGTTTAGAAGTTTGTGAGGACTAAATAACCTTTCGTTATTATTGCCCTCAGTTTTCACTATAGTTTATGTTTACTTTAAGTCAGCAACTTGCACTGGTTCGGTTAGTTAGACCATTTATGGAGCCAAGTAGCATTTCTGCTATCCTGGGGTGGAAGGAAAATAAAGTTTTGGCTCGCGATTAAGTTAAAGGATTTCGGTAGAAGGACAAATACAGAAGCTTAAAGGCTAGGTGGTTGGAGGAGTAGACAGTGAAAGGAAGTGAGACTCGTTAAGCTAAGTAAGATGAGTGCATGGGTTAGAAATAGAGAAATACCCGCTTTAATGGATACAACTATGGCAAGAAAGGTCTAGTATCCCGGGTTAGACGAAACAAGGTTTCGAGGCAAGATAAATGAGTTGGGTAAACATAGAAGCTTTATAACCAGTCCACTGCGCATTCAAATATCACCAGGACTGCAAAAGTACATTTCATTATATATTTGTGTTTATTTATTAGAAAGTGCAGTACTGTTTTTTGGCAAATGTCTCCATTTTAGTTAAACAGCCAGTTGCTGTAAATTGAGTGAAATACACAATAAATGTATTTGAATAACTGATTACAATCATGCGCTATTACTCAGGACCGCAAGGCCATGTGTTATGCCATGTTTTCAGTTATGTCATTTTGTATAACAGATCTAAGTAAGTATGGATAGGTAATGCAGCAACTTAGTCAAAAATCCGTATAATAGCGTGTTTATTGAGGTTCCTTAAGCTATCATAACCCCATAGAGAGCAAATACCCTACAGTTGCATCGGACAACATAAATACTCTATAAGTTAATAGTGATGGTGCGCACGTAAATACTCTATATATACGTGCGCACCATCATCAATTAAGTCAAGTAAATATATTGTTGCAAAAGCGAATGGAGAGTTTGTATGCAGACATGTCCAAATTTACACAACGTGAACTTATTCAAATATATCAATCAATCCACTATACGCTGTAATAAACAATAAAATTATTGTCATAACAACTAAGTAAATTTTTCTATCATAAGCAATTAAATTAAAAAAATAATAATTTGACTATACTTGGATCACTTGCTGTGCTTGATAATAAAAGGCCTATCTGTTCGAATTATGTATGACTCGCATCTATGTTTTACTTGAAGTAATTTATGACTTCATATAAAATTGATATCAAACAAATTATATACACAGGATCAATGGTATTTAGCTTCATTAAAAATATGAAATCCAATTATAAGACTATCTAACAATTTCATCCTATTATAGAAGTTAAATCCTTCATAACACAGTGTTTAATTAAAATATGCCGCAACTAATTAAGACTTATAAATAAATATATCATGTTTGTCATACTAATTAAAAGTTATATAGACAAAAATTACACATTTCTCGAAATTAATTATATATCGAATTTTAGTTAATTAGTGGAGTCATTGAGTCTATTAGCATTTCAAAATCTATATTGAGAATTTAAAAATTCAAGCGAATGTCAATTCTACATAATGCAGAGTTAATTAATTTATAAAAAGCTGCATCTTTTATAGAATAAATTATTGTGTACAAACTATGTAATTTATAGGATTTTTATGTTTATAATTTTATATTTTAGAAGTGTTTTCAAAATAACCATATATTAGTAAATCACAATAATGATACTTCATATATATTGCTGTATTGAAATAATGTCATTTTTCGTATTTGTTACAAGTCTTAAGTACCGATTACTGTTAGCATTGGTAAACATGGAAAACAGCAAGCTTTGATAAATATAGAAGGTATCTAGCATGGATTAGCGTGGAATGAGTTAAGCTTGTTGTCTTGGCCTTAAGACGTCGGCTTATAACACGCTAGAAACATTTGTAGCCACCTATCTGACATATGCTTGGTCTCATCAAGAATGTTCTGTAAGTGCTTATCTTACATACAGCAGAGTAAGGATTTTATAACTTGTTATTTTCTGAATCTATTGTTAACATATATTGTTTCATATTTTCTTTAAACGTTAAAGGATAAAAAGTGAAATTTTATGAATTTTGTGAGACCAGGCGACAACTTTACAATTCTGCGATTTACGACCATTGGCAACGAACCAAAGCGCATAGTTTTAGACACCGTGTTTTGGCAATCTTGACCAGGACAGCCTTGACCCAAATAAAACCACTTCACAAATTTTGCTGGTGTGATTGGGGCAAATATATACTAGGGTCCAAGACTTAAATCAAGCTTCATTAGAAAATCAGGTAGCCAATGAATAAATGCTACTACATTGCACTGAGGAGCAATTAATGAGAGATATGGAGGACGTTTTTGGACATCAGGTTAAATGATGTGGCAACAAGAAGATAATGTAATGGATATATAAGAAGGATGGGCAGAAGAATATATATATTTAAGGAATGACTGTCTAGAAGCGTCGATATGCAGGCTATGAATGTCAAAAAGTGCGCTGCATTAGCAGTGATGAGACAGAAGCGTGAAGTTTGACAGCATAATTAAAATTCAAGGAGTGAGGAGAGCTGGACTGGAAGTCCAGAAGTATTGTTTTTAAGCATAATGATTATCTAAAAATTCAGAGAATCGTGTTTTCTAGCAGTGCAGTGGTTATGTTAAAATTTGAAAGCGTGTTAGAAAGAAGGAAGCTGACCACAAATGCCAGAAAAAGAAATGGCCAATATTCCAATCATGCTCAGCAATAGACTGACAAATAGAGGTATGTATCAGTCTGCGTATATATTAGGTCAATTGTTGACTTTGGAATAATATTCCAAAAATTGATTCCCTAGATCTTTGCCCCAACCATACCTGCAATTTGTGTGAAGTGAATTTATTGGGGTCATGACATTCCGGTCCAAGTCTGTCAAAACACTGTGCTTAAATGTATGTGCTTTGCTTCATTGTAAATGATCGGATATCTCAAAACTGTATAATTGCGTCCTGGTCTCAGAAATTTAAATGCATTTTATGTACAACGTATATTCTTAGGAATTGCTTAAACATTTTTCTATTTTGTAAGAAAGTAACATCTTGTTATTTTCTGATTGTTTGGTTAAAATATATTGTTTCATACTTCCTTTAACTGCCAAAAGATACAAATTTTGATGTGGGCAAGACTTTCCTTATCTAATGCAATGCATTTACTACTTTTACAGTCAAAACATAATGTATAAGATCCACGGTACTGTGTTTTATTCTTTGAATCGAACATTTGGCGATTTTCAGGATGACAGCATGTAAAAGTTCCCAATTAACTTATCTTTCGAGCAAATCTAAGTAAACAATTATGTATATCGATAGCATCTTCAACAAACAATTTAATTCATATATTAAAATATTTTAATGATTAATTCGTCAATTAGGCTACTTGTTCATTAATTTAGCATCATTTCTGCAATTTTGACGATATTTTTATCAATCTAGAGCGAAATATCTCCAAGTTGGCTATACCTTGCAAAATTATTCTCCAAGTTCGTCAAATGTAACCCCAAGTGTTACAGACAAACGGAGATAAGAGTATTTCTTATATACTGGAAGGTATACCCGTCATATCAGGGAAATCAGAATTTGGAAACATTATTTTCCATTTGCCGTCATTTTTATCAATTTGACGACATTTTTGTCACTTTGGAAACATTTAAAATAGTCGCGAAATTGGAAAAGTCCCGCTAAATTTCTCGCCAAGCGTTACGGATGGAAAAATGGGTTATTCTTATAATGTGCACTTATGTTCTTTCCAATATATTGAACTTTCATCAGTAATCATTTTCTTTGATTTAGCGTCATTATTATCAATTTCGCAGCAATTTCGTTAATTTGACAACATGTAAAATATAATATTTGGCAATATACAAAAATATTACATAAAGTATATTATTTCATAAATGGAACGAGCTAGATCCACGATAATGATGTCACAAGATTCATCGCATTATATTACATATGAAAAGTGAGCATATTGCACAATAGTTAATATTTTAATGTTATTTTTTTATACATTTATTTAAAATATATGCAATATCACGAGAATGACTCATGCTAGCTTTCTAAAATTTCTGTCCATCATTGTCTATTGAAAAATTGCATAAAAATGACTACTGACCTAACTTTAAAAGGTTTTCATTTTTTGATGATTTTTTTCAATTTCACCAAATTTTGTTCGAATCGCTCCATTTGTTCGTGAGATATCATCTCCACACACACACACACACACACATACACACATAAAGAGAGAGAGAGAGACATAATCTCAAAAATATTTTATTCGCGTTCATGGATAGCTGAAACGTGCTCTCCCGTCGAAAACTCGAATTCAAATTTTCGAACCCCTTCACAATACTTTCCTCATACATTACACTACGTATATGAGGAAAGTAAAAAGGAAATATTTGTGCATTTTAAATATTTTGAATACACAAAGTAAGCATCATGAATCTCTAAAAAGGTTCTCTATTAACCTTAGTAGAAACGTAGGTATTAATATATTTATTGAATCTAAATATTAAGGTTATTAACTATTAAAATAAAGTATCTTTCATCCGTTGAAAGGTTTGTGCATTAAATGCTGCGGATTTAACAGATTTTATACGTAGTAAGATCCATTTTATTATTATATATGGAGCACGATTTATGGAACACAATTATTTTAAAAGCATGAATTTACCTTTACCATTTATATCATTCAAAATTTAACATTACCAGAAACTAATTAAAATATTTTTGTTAAAAAAAAAAAATGTTTTTTTGTGATCTTCCAAAAATGTAGTCATGCATAGCAAATTAAGTTGAAAAAAATACATGTTTACTTCTTTAAAGTAAGTAAACATTTAATGAAACGCAGTGCATAAATCCCCAGAGTTCGAGATTTGATAAACAAACCCAGAGACATATTTTAAAATTTATGTTAAGTTTTATGTCATGTCATACCAGTTTTGTATTCTTGCAATGCATGGTAAAGTACTTAGGTGCATGCTTCATATTAATCCTTAACACTTAACTACTAAATATTATAGTAACAATGACATGCATAATAAAGTAAAATATTAAAAATTATGTATATGTGAGCTGCACATGACTTTCTTTACGTAATGCAATGACTTTACTTCTTTAACTTTCATAAATTATGATGTACAAGATCGACAGGGCACTATTTTTGGCCATGATTTAACTTCACGTAAACTGAAAATCGGCTATTTTGGTAGTTTGTTCCAAATACAATGCCTTACTTTTATGAAAAATCCTTATCAAAATGCAAGGAACGTTTAGTTTATATTGTCCTCAGAACTAAATCACTATTGTCTAATTCTTAGATATAAACATATAAAAATTTTACTAAATGTATCTTCTCTCATGAATGAAAAAATATAGATAGATGATAATAATAACTAATGTATTGCATAATATTGCATATATGGAAAGGGAACCTGTTTGATGATACTAACTACACTTTTCAAATTTATTTAACTTTTTTATAAATCCGTTTAAAAAACTTGCAATATTTCAAGAATTTTTCATGCGAGCTAAAGTTTCTGTCGTTTGTTTTATAATGAGAAATTACTTATGAAATTATGAAATTATTATTTATTCAACATTATTGAACTTTCTGATTTTCTAAAGATTTATTCTTTAAATTCATTTGTAAGTAGTGCACTATTTTGGGAACAGTTATTGCTCACATTCTAAAATTTGTGTTAGTCTTTTAACGAATAATAACGTTTAAAATAATTGTTTATTTACCATTACTGAAAAATCTGTATTTTTCAATGACTCATTGAAATATGGGAGGCCGAATCTTCGTCATTCGATTGCGTTTAAAATCAATAATGTTTTTGTTTTCACTGAATGAAATAATCGGATGAAATTATTTTCGTAACTCTCTATTCGTTCAGGAGATATGAAGATAAACCTACACAGACTAACATACATAACCATAAACATACACATGGACTAACATACACACAAATACATGCATTTCCTCAAGACGGTCGATTTGAGTTCCTAGATGCTTATAACATGCAATTTCTTCGAAACTGGAATTCGAATTTTTGGCTTCGTCATAGTACATTCCTTAAATGTAGGAAAAATAAACAGAAATGTAGGGAAAATAAACGGTAGTTTTGCGTATTGATTCCATAAATTGTAAAACATCCGAATTCAAAGTAACTAATTCAGATTACAGCATGTTATACAGTAATGTAGAGAAATACCTTTGATCCACCGCGAGTGACATTCATTGCATACAAAATTGAGGATAATTGCATCGCATCTCAGACGAGAAACACCATATAGAAATATTTCCGCATATATATATAGATTTAAAAAGGGGCAGAAAGAAAGAGGGAAACGGGGGGAAAAGAACGGAGAGTGTTTTCAAGAACGACAGTAAAAAGGCGGGGGGATGTGATACCCCGTTCCCGGTTAAAGCGCTTTTATTCATTCCCAGGAAACACACCCAGTGCCTCTGTCGTCCCGAAGCATAATATTCGGGAAGACAGAAGCACCGGGAGTGTTTCCTGGGAGTAAAATCGGTTTAACCGGGAACTGGGGGGTCACAATTTCCCCCGCACTTTTAACTGTCGTTCCTGAAAACACTCTGGCTTCTTTTTCAACCGTCTTTCTGCCCCTATCTTTTAAATATGTTCTTGTATTTACTATAATATATATATATATATGAAATGCACATTATTCTGTGTGTATATCTATATGTAATGCACACAGAAACGTAGAATCCGCATATTAACGAAACGAAACATGTATGGCCCTTGATAACGTACATGATTTCGAAAAATATTTTCACTTTATTCAATTTATTCAATTCAACATTTTTCGGGAGCTAAAAAATGCATAGCTTATTGTGCCAAACAATGTTTCTGTTTTGAAACTTTTCATCTTAAACACATTTCTTGTATTTACCCCATGTATGTTTATGCTGGAAATAAGGGGATTAGTACCTTAAATAGCCGCATTACATAAATCATTTATATAAAAATACTTTCATTTTAATGTGTAGTTAATTTTTTTTTTTTTGCACCCATCTTTACCACATGTAATTCTTATTCCATTCCTTAACTTATATATGGAACAGAGAAAAAGTGGTATTTTATACCAATTTAGTACCTGTTTAATTATAATGTTTACTTATCATATTCCTTTTAAAATAATCAACAGCTTGAACAGCTTGTAGTATAGTCCTTTTGATATCACATTTACATTTCAGTCTATCTTTTTTTCACTTTTGCTATTAAGAACATTTTCTATTAATGATCAATCTCGGGTATATATAATGCAAGTAAAATAAAAATTCCTCAATTATATATATATATATATATATATATATATATATATATATATATATATATATATATATGTATATATATATATATATATATATATATATACATATATATATATATATATATATATATATATATATATATATATACCGGGTGGTCAGATTTAAAACACCCCTACTCTGAGCTCTCTATACATCGAACTACTCAGTGTTAAAGCCCTAAAATTGTTGAACCCACTAAGCAAGGCATGGGGAAAGGGATTACGCAAAAAAAAAAATAGTTCCAGAAACACCGATAGGTGGCGCTGTGCAACAGAAAATATGCTGAAAAGACACAAAATAATCACAAAAAAACAAACACATGCGATATGGAATTTTTCCTTTTTAATTTCTTTTGTTGATATGAAAAAAATAAGATAAAAAAATGAAGAAACTTTAACTCTCATTGTAAATGTAATTTCGCACTGTAAGCACAAAAATTTGCATAAACCCTTGGTTTGCAGCTACTATGTTCTGGGCATAAAACTGGGAAATTTTCATTCTTATCAGTGATGGCTGTCACACTGCCAGAACGCGCTTTGCTTGTGAAGCTGTTTCATGAAAACAAAGGACATGCTGCAGCTGCACTTCGAGAGTTTCTCGACTTAATAAGTTGCGCAAAGGACCATTACTTCCACAAGCTCTCAGAGAATGATCGCTCGATTCGAGAAAACTGGACATCTTGGAGTTCAGCCGGGTCGAGGACGCAAATCGACTCGTTCAGATGTCGTTGACGCTGTTGCCACCGCTATTGTTGAACAATCAATGGATAATATTATACACAGCATTCCGATAAGGTCCTTGTGATATGAATGTTTGGTACGTTCGAATAAAATGTGTTACAAATGTGTATTTTGTGTCTTTTCAGCATATTTTCTTTTGTACAGCGCTATCTATCGGTGTTTCTGGAACTAATTTTTTTTCGCGTAATCCCTTTTCCCATGTCTTGAATAGTATGTTCAACAATTTTTCAGCCTTTACACTGAGTAGTTCGATCTATAGAGAGCTCAGAGTAGGGGGTGTTTTAATTCTGACCACCCCGTATATATTATTCATTGACCGATACCTATATATGGTCAGTGAATGTGGCTTTCTAAAGCCAGATCTCTTATTCCTACTATACAGACTAGTATCCAGGGACTGTTTTCAGCGCTCTTCAGAACGGAGCAATCTGTACCTGCAGTGGGAGCAAGTTAAAACTTGGTGGGCCGCAATTTCACAAAATGAAAAGGCCCAATTCCGCCTTTTTACGAAATTGCTTTCAAATTCTTATAAAGACTAGTGGCAGTCTCTCTTCCTCCATATCTCTGTATATCTATATATCTACAGATATATTTATTTATCTAACTAGCTATCTATCTATGCATTTCCCTCTCGATATATATGTATGCCTTGACAGTCATTCTTCTGGAAACTATTTTAAAAAAAGTGAGTAATAATGTGAATTTCTAACTATAAGATTTTTGGGAGAAGAAGTGAAATATTCATCTATTTTATATAAAGGTATAATATATTACAAGGAGCATTAAAGTATATATGCATTAAGTACATGGAAAATCCATTACCGGTTTGTTTCCTTCCACTTCCTTCTAGTGTGCTACATATTTTTTAAATAATAGTACTTGTCCGAAGCTATTTGTGCTGTGAACAATAATATATGTTTTATCTTCTTTTATGGGTGAGAGCAATCTGACATTTCCAAGATATTAGTGAAGTATGTGGCTGCCGGTCGATTTTAATTTACCAATAAAGTTATCCAATTCCATTGCTTTTAATTATTGATCATTAAAAATGATCAATAATTAATCGGCAGTTCGATGAAGTCTAAATAGTTTAGGGATTATATATACTAATTGCCAAGTGTCCGTCTCTCTGTCTGTCACGCCCTTTTAGGCACTTCCCGAATAGATAGATACATGCAATTGGGTACACGACTTGGTCGTTCGATGAAACCCCCTGGAAAAATCGAATGTTTCGAGAAAGTTCTTTAGAAAGGATGCTCCACACCAAAACGTTCGAAAACTGAAATAATAGGAAAGCATGCTTTGCGATAAGACAGGGACTTCAAATTTGGTATATGGGTAAACCATTCGAAAGGAAGAAAGTGTGTAATTTCAGATATTTCAATATTTCCTACTTGGGGGTGCCTCACACCAAAATGTTCGATTTTCGGAATAAATGAGAAACGGCTCCCTTAAAATTTGATAGAGGCTTGAAATTTAGTATATGGACTAATCATTTGATGAAGACACCCAAGTCGAATATATTTTTTCAAAAACGTTCGTTTAAGGGGGTGTTCCAGAGGGAAGCGTCCGAAAGGCGAATTGATAAAAAAAAACATGCTTCGGGAGGAAAGATTTCAAATTTGGTGTACGGGTAGATAGTTTGGAAGGAAGAAAGTATATAATTTCGGATTTCCAATATTTTCAACTCTTGGGGGTGCCTCAAAACCAAGTGTTCAATTTTTCGAATAAATAAGAAATGCGAATTATTTAAAATTTTACCTTATTCGGTGGTTGCTTAATGTGGGGCCGTTGATTTCCAACTGGTATCCGGCTAGTAATAATATATTTTTTGTGCATCATTTGTCTCCTTTTGACATTTTCAAAAGAGTTTAATATAGAAAAATATCAAAATTAGAAGCACCTTTTACAAAATGATTCAATACAGGAAAATATCGAAATTACTCGTATAATGACTGTATTTTGAAAATCAGGAACTGGATTAAATGCATACTTCCATGTTTTTATTTCAAACTGCATCAATCATTAAATAAATTCATAAACTCCAAGTTCACCTAATTTATTTAAAATAAAATAAAATATGTCTTTCTTCTGCCTCAATATTTCACAAAGGAGGATACACATTGGCAATTTAAATATTACAGCTGTCCCTCACATTGAAAAACTTTAACAAGTCATGATATTAAAATATCAAAATTATAACTACTGTAGTTCAAAAATGCAGAATTCAATTCAAAGCTTAATTATATTTCCGTATAGGGTTTTTAAAGGGCTACAATATTATTCTTATGGTTTATAGCTAAAGTTTAATGTTTTTGAGATAAGCAATACAAAGATGATGGAAAATAATAATCTAATTCAACAAGACGATTTCTGTAAAACTATATTGCTTTTTGTAATTTCAGAAATGTAAGCGTCCAGAATGTTTATATTTGTGCAACGTTCCGATTTTAGCTAGAGATGCACCATTTACAGCTTCTTCAATTTTATTTTCTCCCTGAAACGACAAGGTATTCAAGGTCCAGTCCCAGTCCGTTTTATTCTCTCACTTTTATGAGACAAGTTTATTAACTAAGTGTCAACTGCTATCTTTCCCATAAGGGACGCTTATATAATTTTAAAATTTATGTAGCACGATCACCTTCTTCATGTGCAAAAAACGTTTTGGTCTGAAAGGACAATTTCTAAAACACGTGTATCTAACCTGATAGCATCTGACTAAGGTAAATTTAAAATCAATTGTTTAAGTCAGGCTAGAGTGTACGATGTACCTCATTTCATTCTGGCGATAATTTTAGATTTTATATTGGTTCTTCAAAAAGAATCATTTGTATTAGATTGTCTGGGCATGCCCATGCTATTATAAGCAAAAAACGTTCAGCTACTTTATCCTACTAATATTTATATTACAGTTCTCAATATAATAATCACAATATAATAACTTGTAATTTCGACTCCGATTAAAAACTTGTCAAAAATTTTGTCTGGCGACTTATCCTGAATTCAAAGGAAATTAAACCATTATCTGCGTATCTAAGCATTTAAAGTTTTGCTAATTCCGTTTTTCCTGCATTAAGTTTTGTTTATTAATATTTGATTTTATGTAATATGTTCATATTATGATTCTTTACTTCATATGAATTAACTTTCTGACGTACAGCTACTTGCAATAAATTTTGTTCATGGGTTGGAAGCATATAAAACTTTAGTGGATTTGTACCATGTTATATGCCTCTGAAAAGTGTTTACAGGCCAAAGCGGTCAGACAAATTTATTGTAATTTACGTCCTGTGTTCTGAAATAAAATTTTTATTTATTTTAAAGTTCTACAAATAAGCATATAATAATGGTCCTATTTAATGATTTTAAATTTACATCTCAACGCGTGTTAAAAATTTAGTGCATTTTAGCGTATATTGGTGTGTTTTATATTATAAAAAATATGGATGTAAAACTATTAACTGAATAACTGAAGATTACCAGTTGTTTACCGAACACTAAAATTATTATTATAGAATATATAAAAAATAGAGAAATCAAATCAAAATATTAGAACAGTAAATAATTTCAGTTGTTTACGGAAGACTACAAAAAACTTTTATATAGGCTTAATATGCATGCATAGGTGTAAATAGAGAGTTTTGTGACAAACACATCATCATGAATAATTCATAGGACAACAGATATATATTTAAACTTAAAAGTTTATTCATGCACAAGTCTTTAATATTCAAAACTTCACTGTTTAGCTTTACATATTCACATGATTTCAAACAAAGGGTAGGAATCCTGTATGTGCACAAATAAGTTATGAATTATTAATGAAAAAACTGTATACAAGGATTTTAAAAAAAATTTGTCGCGCTCTTTGTTTAAAGTTAAAACCTTGTTAATAAAAATACTCGCGCAATGAAAATTAAAGTCAATTTCTAAAAATAAATTCATAATTTATAAAAAAAAATAATTTACATTAAACTTCTACTCGGATTACGAAAATAAATTAAGTTTTACATATTTATTCATAAAGTGTGCATGATCAGATAATTGAAAAAAATAATTTTATTATTTTCATTGACAACATTTATTGATTTTGGTATTCTTTTCTATCTTATGTTTCTCGTTTAATTATATATATATATATATATATATATATATATATATATATATATATATATATATATATATATATATAATCTTCCTTCTCATTTGTAGCTTCATAATAGAATTGAACTTCACAAATATTTGCAAATAACTTCTCTGTTAATATTTATCAGTGAAATGCCAACTGTCAGCTAGAAATCTTAACGTATTTTTGCGAGAAACCTTTTAAATATGCAATTCCTAAAGCTAACTTTTTAAAGAAAATATATCGTTAAAGCTAAAGCATACAAAGTTTTGCAGAAATGCCGATTGCAGGAATGCAATTCGAATTGTAACACGCAAAATGAAACTTTGGTGCACAAAATTTTTAATCTGCTTTTTCTGATATCTTAGAGGAAATAATATTTTACATAATATCTTGCCACATATTTTCCTCCACATTCCATTAAGATACCAGAAACTTCAACTGAAAAGCGAGCTCATACGTCAGGAATAATTTTCCAAAAGTTTGAACAATTTTTGAAATAGTGTTCTTAAGAAATGAGTTAGCATTTTCATCCAGTTATGAAGCCGTTGCGTCGGATTTCACATATGTTAGTTGTTATATTTGAAATTTTAAATTAAAAAAAAATACTCATTTGTAGATTATACATTAACACTATGATTTTTCTATGTTTTTAACTGTTTATATAATTATGCATATAGACCAGGTTCTTTCATTTGTGTTAATTCAATATATGGAAGATCTGTTATATATCGCGCCATATGATATGCATAATAGATGAACAAAATGAAATTTAGGCTGATGTAAAGGATATATGATATAAAATAAGGAATACAAATATATATAGTATACAGATTCGTAAAGATATAATTGATAATAAAGATATTAAATGTTTGATATCATTATTCAAACTTGTATGATGTGTTTAAGAAGTTTTTAGTTTGCAGATATACTGAAAAATCTTTGAAAAACTTTTTATTGTTTACTTTGATAACTTGAAGATTTCATGATATGATATTCACATATATGTACAAAATATTTTAACATGGTCACTCGTATATACATCAAACTTAAAAATTCGTGAAAAAATTCCGTGATTAAATTATTTAATTTATAACACAAATTAATTTAAATGTGTATGCGTTATGCATTTATTAATTTGTTTAGCACGTTAAGAACCGTGCTGTCGTAACCAGACTCGGACACTGGATCTTCCTACTGGCCAGCTAACGCTCTACAGTTAAGCTATTTGGAACGAAATTGCAAACTCTAACTGCCAAAATGGACTGTAAAAAATTTGTAAAGTAGTACTAATGAAATTCGTGATAACATTCCGTGATTAAATTGTTTAATAATTAACAGAAAATACTTTAAATTCATATACTTTTCACATTTATTAATTTGTTTAAATTGGTAAAATACTATAATCAATATGGCAGTTGCAAATCTTCAATTGGATTTTAAAATCATGCATTTTAACTATATTACCCCAATACAAACATGCATATAAAATGAACTGCCTAATAACATGGCATGTGTATTAATTAAAAAACAACAGTTGAATACTAATATGATAAATTCACACTTTTCTGTCTATATTGCATTGAGTACGTTCATTTTAAAGATAAAAATTGCAATACGAACATGAAAAGTACCTTCTTTCACTGGAAACTCTTTTGAGAGCCATCAGTAAAAAAAAACACCATACCGACAGCCATTTCTTTTCTAAGGTTACCATAACATGACTGTAGGTTCATATTTCATGTTTAATTATAGGTGACATATTTTATGACTTTTGGACGACAGATATTCGAGAACCATCTTGATATAACGAATATACTACGGGATAGGAGCCTCTTATGAATGTTTCCACAGATATTATATAAAAGGAGTCATCAATCATTTATAGAGCAGTTGACGTGATACGAGCTACATCGAATTGTGACCTACCCCAAAGTTTTGAGAATAGTAGCTGCCGTTTTATGAAAATGGCCGTTTTATGAAAAGTTTTGAGAATAGTAGTGGATGTTGTGTGAAATTAGTGGAGTATTTAATTGTTTTTACTGTATCTGACAGTTGCTTAGTAGCCCTGTGAGACGGTTATCGATATATTTGTTGTACATTGCTCATGTTTACCCTGTGCTTGGCAAAACATTGTGGTTCGCTTCGCAAACATTTTAGTGCCACCTGATACGCAGGCGTAATACGCCCTTTAGGGCAGCATAATATGCCAGTTGGGATCCGCACCCTGCTTGCTACTCTCGCCAACCCCCATCAAGCTGGGAGGCTTCCTCTCCGACTCACTAAAGCTCACTGGCCGCGATTTGCGACCATTGTAGTGCCACCTGTTACGCAGACGTTACGTGCCACATGTTACGCATTGCAATAATTGTTTCAAATCTTTGCCCGTAAAGAAGAAAAATTTACATATAAAAGTGCATGAAAAATTGAATATCTCATTATTTAAATCGAAATTAAAACAGAGGGCTCCGTCCTGCAAAAATGCAACTACGTAGGTACATGCCACCAACATTTTGAGTTCTTGCTAGTCTGTCCAAGTCTCGAACTCGCAGCTCAAAAGCTCTTCCTTTGATATTAAATATTTCTTAAACTGGATATTAAATCGAGAAAAGGTTTATATCAGTACTAAATTTCATATTTTTGCATAGATTTTGCATTACGTGACAGAGAAACTTGAGAAAGGCAAAATTTGTCAAACAGATGCAGCGGCGGCGGATGCTACTTATTTTTAAGTAAGAGAGATAACAATTATTCTTTTTTTCAAATTCATATTTCTCAAAGCAGATATAACGACAAAAGGTTCAAGAAAAACAATTTCAATTCCACACCATGAAAGTGACAACAGCAAATTTCGGGAAATAAAAATGGAGAAATATGAACAAAATCACAGTCGCTATTTCACCGAAGTTTGACAATTTTATTAGTCAATTTACTACAAATGGTAAAGTCAGTTTCACATAGTATACGAATGATACAAGTCTGACCGGATGTGATAAAATGTCAATTGCAAGTGGGCAGTTTATCCAACCAACAAAGTCCTGAGCCAACAACAGAAAATAAACTATCCCAAATAAAAAGTGAAATCAAGTGATTGTCATGGATTGCTTACCAAATTGAGTTCATTTTCTCAGAGAGATCTAGCAAACTCATTCTGAAGGATGCTCTAAAATTTGAGTTTGAAAAACGTTCCTGTTAATTTCTCTAAAAAATCCTAAATTTAGATTTTAAGTGATCTGTTGATATACGGAACAAAAGTCTGGAACCGTAACTACTGTGAAAGTCACTCAAAGAGTTTGTCTCTGTCAAATGCTGTAAAGAGGTATAGAAAGGTGGTGTCCAATTATAAAATACGTTCAGATCTAAAAATATGTCCAGATATAAAAATACTTTTCTATAAGCCAATGTATGAGTATTTATAATTGAGGAAGACAGCCTATTCTTTTCAGGTAAAGGGAAGTATTTTTTATAACCATGGGAAGTGAACCAATTTTTGAAAGTTAAGATATCATGTAAGTTATTATTGTATGTTGACGTAAGAGCTACAAAACATTATGTCATTGCATTTGTGATATGAGTTCCCCAGTTTTCAGAATTTTAGTCTAATAGTAGGTATGATAATTATTTTTGACAATGAAGACTTATAACAAATTAATATGAAACAATCATGTTATGGAAATTGAAATAAAACTTGTTTTTTTTTAAATTGTAATACGAAAAACATGAATTTTTAACGATAAATAGCTCATGGCTATCTTAGATTGTGTCTAATTAATTTTAATTTTTAAAATAATTTTTGTTGCACTAAAACAACTGATAGTTCAAGACGAGTTTTGTTGCGGATAATAACAAAAACAAAGAAAAATGAAATATGATTAAGCTAGGATTAGACCATTAACATTAAAGTTATAATAAAAGTTTAAGATTAAGTAAATTCTTCAATCATTTAATTACCACACAAACCGAATAATGACGTTGCTATCCAATGTTATATTAATATTTATCAGTATAGTAGCAATAAATTAAGATCCCCCTCTAGATGTATTAAGCGTAAAATTTTTTTTGTAAGCCAGATTAAAATATCAATAAATAGTGTAAAAATGAAAGGAAGTCGTTTAAAAATTTCCAAAAGTTAGAAGCTAAGTAATTTCTACCAAGATATTTCGTATAAAAATGAAACTTCTGCATAAAGTTAAATTGCTTGACATTTTCAAAGACGAAGAAATGGTGACAACATATTACTTCCGGTGCGATGTTTTCCTCCGTTCAAGATAGTGGAAGTATAAACACATTCTCTGAAACCAATCTTCAATAACTTGAGAAATATTGTAAGTAGTTCTGAGAGACGTACGTTACAATATTGTTACTCTGGAGGACACTTTTTAACTTCAGATTTAATGGAGTTTTTCAGATATGCACAAGATATGTTGAACATATATTTACTGACATTTAATAACATTGAAACAAAATAATTCCTTTGGAATTCATTTGGAAGTTTTAGTCTGATAAAATACATATTTAATTAAAAAATGCTTAAGCGATTTATTTTTTTTCCAGATTCCTAAAATATGGATAAATACTGCACTAGTTATTTGAATTCAATCTTTATATTAATTCTATTATGATCTTTGAAGTATAATTTTCAATAAATTGAACCATTTATTAAATTATTTTGTTTTCATTTACAATTATTTATTTCAAAATTAAATAAATTATGCTTATTTTTCATGCTTATTTTGCATTTAAGTTAGTCATTTTATTATTATTAATTATAAAATATGTACAATGAACCTAAACTGGATTTTCTCCGTAAAATGTTAAAAAAAATTATCAGGTTCATTTACTGACCTTAGACATTGCGTTTTCTCAATAGCTATTAAAACTACGTGGAAAAATCGTATTATCTATGTTAGTTCAAAACCTAAGTATAGGTAGATTGGTGAATAGGTAAACTTTTCTTACTGAAATTGTATTTATAATTTTACCGACCGCGAATGCTTGTGTTGCTCATGATTTAAAATGCAAAACTCTTGATTAAAATTATTCCCAAACGTTGGGAGAATTCAGGGAACAATGATGCTTTTGTCTTCAAATAACACCATGGAACACTGTAGAGGCTGGACATATATAGGGAGGGTGAGCGGTGCTTGTTTGCATAATTATCTTCCTTATCGATAATAGTATGCACGATGGGTCAAAGTTGAAATATCCCATCATGCCCCTTCATCTTGGGGCGATCATGTCCGTTTTTGTATTCTTTAGATTCGTTTGACAACACTTTTACACAAAGAACAGATAAGCATGTTTCAGTATATTATGTATTGATGATATGTTTTGCAAATGTACATATTTTATTCAATCCAAACCAGACTAATGTAGAAAAATATTGATTGCAATTTTGAATAATGTAAAATAATATTTCTACTTTATAGTCCACCTGACTTTGTATTTGCACGAACATTTCTGAGAAGTGCATACACGATATGCCAGATTTACAGACTTTTTATAATTTTGAAACACGCCGATTTATCCCATGATAGTGATGTTTATCATTATATTAGAATTCCATAAGGTAGCTAAACATTTCTGAATTAAACACTGTCGAACACCTAGACCACTCGACAGACACCAGGGTTTACAACAGTTATTTGAATGACCAGGAATTAAACACTGTGTAAAAGCTTCTGCAGAAAGTTGCATTTCTTGACATATTTAAAGGTCAAATATCAAACAAATGTGAGAACATATTTTTTCCGGATCATTGTTTTCCTTTCTTCTAGATCATGAAACTATGTTATCAGAAATACGACACGAGTGACTTGGAAAAATATTGAAAGTAAATCAGGATGACATATTCTAGTAGTATTTTGATACTTCTCGATAAAAAGTGCAAAATATATGTGTGTAGCATTGTTAGGACGGATGGAAGATATTAGAGTCATATAGAATATAATAATTTTATATTTGAGATAAAATATTTGCTTGGTAGTAACGCATATCTTTATTTGGAAATGCATTCTTCTTTTAGCTGAAATGGCTGTAGTAATGTGTATCTTTCTTCGAAAATGCATTTTTTATTTAATTGAAATGGCGGTATTAACGTATATCTTTATTTGAAAATACATCTTTTGTTTTGTTGAAATGGTGCTGGACGTGCAAAATTGTACATTGCCTCGGTAAATTAACAGCGAATCAATCAATTATAAATACGTCGCCAAACACCGTTTTCAAATTTTACTTTTATCGATATGAAAATTTCCGAATATTGTAAATTTTTCCGAATATTTTGTTTACTTATTCCGAATAACGTACATTTTTGAATAATTCGAGTTTCACATTTAATCGGCAAATCGAGTATTTTGGTGTGCAGAAAATTTCAAAGAAGAAATAATTGGAAAATTTGAATTGCACACTTCTTCCTTTCTAATTATCTAACCATACACAAAATTAAAGTCTCTATCTCATCCTAAAGAATGCTTTTTTATCATATCCCCATTTGAACGTCTTTCTGTGGAACACAGCCATAAATGGAAATTTAGGAAAAACTCTATTCGTTTTGGGTTTTTAGCAGATGATTGACCCATATACCAAATATCAAGCCTCTATCACATTTAAAAGGGAGCGTGTATAACATATTCGAAAAATCGTATGCGACATTAAAAAAATTGGTGTGCGGCACCCCCTAAAGTAGAAAATATTGGAAAACTGAAGTAATACACTTTCTTCTTTACAAATTATCTAATCGTACACCGAATTTGAAATCTCTATCTCATCCCGAAGCATGTTTTTTATCATTTCATATTTCGAAAGCTCTTCCTCTGAAATATCCCCTTAATCGAACATTTCTGAGAAACTCTATTCATCTTGGGTGTTTTCATTAAATGATTAGCCCATATACTAAATTTCAAGTCTCTATCAAAATTTAAAGGAAGATTTTCTGATTTATTTGGAAAATCAAACATTTGGGTTTACGCACCCCCTAAATTAGAAAATATTGGAAAACTAAAATCGCACACACTTTTCCTTTCAAACTATATACCTGTACACCAAATTTAAAGTCTCTATCTTATTCCAAAGCATAGTTTTTCGTCATTTCACCTTTCGAACGTTTTTCTCTGGAGCACCCTCCTAAACAAAATTTTTTGAAAGAATATTTTGCCTTGAATGTTTTCATCAAATGAATCGCCCATATACCAAATATCAAGCCTCTATCACGTTTTGAAAGGGGGATTTTCCCTTTATTTCGAAAATCGAATACTTTTGTGAGTGGCACCCCCCCCCCTTAAGCAGAAAATATTGGAAAACTGAAATTGTACACATTCTTCCTTCTAAAATATCTACCAGTATTCCAAATTTGAAATCACGATCTCATTCCGAAGCATGCTTTTTTATCAATTCACCTTTCGAACATATTCCTCTGGAACACACCCTTAAATGAACATTTTTAAAAAACTATATTCGTCTTCAATGTTTTTATTAAATGATTAGTCCGTATACCAAATTTCAAGCCCCTATCAAATTTTAAAGGAGCCGTTTCTCTTTTATTCGGAAAATCGAACATTTTGGTGTACGCCACCCACTAAGGTAGAAAGCATTGGAAATCTGAAATTGCACACTTTCTTCTTTTTGAAAGGTTTACCCATACACCACATTTGAAGTCTCTATCTTACCGCAAAACATGCTTTCCTATTATTTCACTTTTCGAAAGTTTTGCTTGGAGCACCCCCTCTACAGAACGTTTTCGAAAATTTCTATTTTTTCCAGGGGTTTTTCATCGAACGACAGAGCCGTATATCAAATTGCAAGTCTCTATCTATTCGGGAAGTGTCAAAAAAGCGTGACAGACAGACGGACAGAAAGACGGTCACTAGGCAATTAGTATATACTAGCCGAATACCCGCTGAAAAGCAACAATCTCGCAATAAACAACCCCTGAATAATGTAAATTTTCGAATAATTCGGCGCGCTTCATATTTGTTCACATTTATTTGAATATTTAAGTGTGCAGAACCCCCTAAGGAAGAAAATGTTGGAAAACTTAAATTCACATTTCTTTCTTTCGAACTGTCTACCCATACACTAATTTAAAGTCTCTATATCATCCCGAAGAATGCAATTTTTCTATTTCCCCTTTCGAATGTTTTCCTATGGAGCCCACCTATAAATGAACATTTTTGAAAAACTGTTCGTGTTGAAGTTTTTTATCAAATGATTAGACCATACACCAAATTTCAAGCCGCTGTCACATTGTAAGGGAGGCGTTTTTTATTTGTTCGTCAAATCGAATATTTTAGTGCGCGGCACCCCTTGCTGTAGCAAATAGAGGAACATTGAAATTGCGCACTTTCTTCCTTTCCAACAATCTAACCGTACACGAAATTTAAAATATCTATCTCATAATAAAATATCTATAAGCATGCAATTTTTATCATTTTATATTTCGAATGTTTTTGTGTGGAGTACCCATCCCCTTAAATAAACATTTAAAAAAAAAACTCCTTTCTTCTTGGGTTTTCTCTCCAATAATTCTCCCATATACCGAATATCAAGTCTCTATCACGTTTTATTACAGGCATTTCTCCTTTATTCCGAAAATCGAACATTTTAGTGTCCGGCACCCCCTAAAGTGTAAAATATAGGATAACTGAACTTGTACAATTTCTTCCTTCCAAATTATCTACCCGTACATCAAATTTGAAATTTCTATCAAATACGAAAGTATGTTGTTTTATCATTTCACATTTCAAACGTTTTTCTTTGGAGCATCCCCCATAATCGAACATTTCTGAGAAATTCTATTCGCCTTAGGTGTTTTTAATGAATGATTAGCTCATGTACCAAATTTCAAGCCGCAATAAAAATTTAAAGGAGGTGTTACTCATTTATTCGGCAAATCGAACATTTTGGTGTCCGGTATCCTCTATAATAGAATGCATTAGAAATCTGAAATTACACACTTTCTTCCTTTCGAACGATTTACCAGTACTCCAAATTTAAAGTCTCTATCTCATCGTAAAATATGTTTTTCTATCATTTCACTTTTCGACCGTTTTGGTGTGGGACAACTCCTCTATAGAACAATTTTAAAAAATTCGATTTTTCTAGGGGGGTTTATCGAATGATCGACCCGTGTACCAAATTGCAAGTATCGATCTATTCAGGAAGTGCCTAACAAGGCGTGACAGACAGACAGACAGACAGACAGAGAGTCTGACACTTTACAATTAGTATATACTAGCCGCCTTTGGCGACCAGCCTGTTCGCAACCCTTGAAAATGCTGATCGTGGCAAATTCCAACCGTGGCACACTCGTTGGCGCGACCTACCAGAAAGGTGTAAGGTAACTGCTTGGAAGGCCAGGAAGTGCCACACAATTTAGACCGGAACCCAATGGGGGAGGCATCCACAGGGAACGTACCCTCCTTCCCCTACCACAAACCTCTCGGAAGGACTTGCAGTCCCACACGTTTAACGTGATCGTACTCCGCGTGAACACGGCTGCAGTTTTGGCAATGGCGGGAATCGAACCCGGGCCTACCGAGTGAAATTCCCGCGCGCTGACCACTGGGCTACCGTGCCATCCGCGACAATCTCCATAACTTTATTTTTATTCGGCAATTTTGGGAATGGAACCCGGGCCTACCAAGTGCAAATCCCGCGCACTAACCACTGGGGTACTTCACCCTCCGCGATATTCTTCATAACTTTCTTTTTATTCACCCAATTTAGACCGGAACCAAGTGGGAGAAGCATCCACAGGGACCGTACCCTTCTTCCCCTACCACCAACCTCTCGGAAGGACTTACAGACCCACATGTTTAACGTGATCGTACTCCGCGTAAACACGGCGGCAATTTTGGGAATCGAACCCGGGCCTACCGAGTGCAATTTCCGCGCGCTAACCATTGGGCTACTTTGCCCTACGCGACAATCTCCATAACTTTCTTTTTATTCATCCAATTTAGACCGTACCCTCCTTCCCCTACCACCAACTTCTCGGAAGGACTCACGGACCCACATGTTTAACGTGCTCGTACTCCGCGTAAACACGGCGGCAATTTTGGGAATCGAACCCGGGCCTGGTAACTGGTTGGACGGCCAGGATGTGCCACCCAATTTAGACCGGAACCCAGTGGGGGAGGCATCCACAGGGAACGTACCCTCCTTCCCCTACCACCAACCTCTCGGAAAAACATACGGACCCATATGTTTAACGTGATCGTACTCCATGTCAGTGGCGGAAATCGAACCCGGGCCTACCGCGTGCAATTCCCGCGCGCTAACCACTGGGCTACTTCGCCCTCCGCGACAATCTCCATAACTTTCTTTTTATTCACCCAATTTAGACCGTACCCTCCTTCCCCTACCACCAACCTCTCGGAAGGACTCACGAACCCACATGTTTAACGTGATCGTACTCTGCGTGAACGTGGCGTAAGTTTTGGCAGTGGCGGGATTCGAACCCGGGCCTACTGAGTGCAATTCCCGCGCGCTAACCACTGGGCTGCCGCGCCCTCCGCGACAATCTCCATAACTTTCTACATATTCACCCAATTTAGACGGGAACCCAGTGGGGGAGGCATCCACAGGGGCCGTATCCTCCTTCCCCTACCACCAACCTCTCGGAAGGACTTACGGACCCACATATTTAACGTGATCGTATTCCACGTAAACACGGCGGCAGTTTTGGCAGTGGCGGGAATCGAACCCGGGCCTACCGCTAACTTCCCGCGAGCTAATTTGCAATTTAAAATGACCATATGCTTAATTCCATCATCCTCATTCCATTGTTTCATTGTTCCATCATTTAAAATATCCATAAAATTAAAATATCCATTGAAAATATCCAAAAGTTAAAATATACATTTAAAAAATCCAGATCGTCCCATCATTTAAAATAAAAATATAATAATTTATATAGAGCAAAGGCGCTCTATTCAGAACCGTGACGTCACCTCCACCTTGACGTCCCCACCCACCACCTTCCCTGCTTCAGCGGGGGAGAAACGAACGGAACGCCGAGAAATTTAAAATCATGACGTCTTTAAAATTGCGATCCTGAAGGCAATTTTCATTATTTCTGGACCAGATTAGACTTGTAAGAATGCCAGATATTTCAGCTTTCTAAAAATGTAAATTATTAGTCGAAATTATGAGTACTTTTTACTATGCGAGAATTTAAAAACCAAAAATCGTTTTTTTGAGCCAAAAGTGACTTTTGTTTTAAAATCTTTAAAAAATATTAGAAATCGAAATGGAGATTTGAAATTGATATATTTTTACTCGCAATTGTCTGCTCTTTCCGATGGTGTGAGTTGTTTTTTTCTACGACGTCTGGATCGTGGAGAAAAAAGGGCAAAAAGGGCAAAAAAAGGTCGAAATCGCATAAAACATTAAATAAATAAAAAAATAATTAGAATTTTGAAAATCGGTTTTCACGTGTCCCCTTCCCTCCCCCCCGGGTCTCCGATTGCCAAATTTCGTAGCTCTCCGACGCGCGGTCGCGAAACGTATAGTGTATAAGACAGACAGACACACACACACACACACACACACAGACATTGCCTTTTATTATTTAAGACTAGCCGCCTTTGGCGACCAGCCTGTTCGCTACCCTTGAAAATTCTGACCGTGGCAAACTCGTTGGCGCGACCTACCAGAAAGGTGTAAGGTAACTGCTTGGAAGGCCAGGAAGTGCCACACAATTTAGACCGGAACCCAATGGGGTGGCATCCAAAGAGACCGTACCCTCCTTCCCCTACCACAAACCTCTCGGAAGGACTTGCAGTCCCACACGTTTAACGTGATCGTACTCCGCGTGAACACGGCTGCACTTTTGGCAATGGCGGGAATCGAACCCGGGCCTACCGAGTGAAATTCCCGCGCGCTAACCACTGGGCTACCGTGCCATCCGCGACAATCTCCATAACTTTATTTTTATTCGGCAATTTTGGGAATCGAACCCGGGCCTACCAAGTGCAAATCCCGCGCACTAACCACTGGGGTACTTCCCCCTCCGCGATATTCTTCATAACTTATTTTTTATTCACCCAATTTAGACCGGAACCAAGTGGGAGAAGCATCCACAGGGACCGTACCCTTCTTCCCCTACCACCAACCTCTCGGAAGGACTTACAGACCCACATGTTTAACGTGATCGTACTCCGCGTAAACACGGCGGCAATTTTGGGAATCGAACCCGGGCCTACCGAGTGCAATTTCCGCGCGCTAACCATTGGGCTACTTTGCCCTACGCGACAATCTCCATAACTTTCTTTTTATTCATCCAATTTAGACCGTACCCTCCTTCCCCTACCACCAACTTCTCGGAAGGACTCACGGACCCACATGTTTAACGTGCTCGTACTCCGCGTAAACACGGCGGCAATTTTGGGAATCGAACCCGGGCCTGGTAACTGGTTGGACGGCCAGGATGTGCCACCCAATTTAGACCGGAACCCAGTGGGGGAGGCATCCACAGGGAACGTAACCTCCTTCCCCTACCACCAACCTCTCGGAAAAACATACGGACCCATATGTTTAACGTGATCGTACTCCATGTCAGTGGCGGAAATCGAACCCGGGCCTACCGCGTGCAATTCCCGCGCGCTAACCACTGGGCTACTTCGCCCTCCGCGACAATCTCCATAACTTTCTTTTTATTCACCCAATTTAGACCGTACCCTCCTTCCCCTACCACCAACCTCTCGGAAGGACTCACGAACCCACATGTTTAACGTGATCGTACTCTGCGTGAACGTGGCGTAAGTTTTGGCAGTGGCGGGATTCGAACCCGGGCCTACTGAGTGCAATTCCCGCGCGCTAACCACTGGGCTGCCGCGCCCTCCGCGACAATCTCCATAACTTTCTACATATTCACCCAATTTAGACGGGAACCCAGTGGGGGAGGCATCCACAGGGGCCGTATCCTCCTTCCCCTACCACCAACCTCTCGGAAGGACTTACGGACCCACATATTTAACGTGATCGTATTCCACGTAAACACGGCGGCAGTTTTGGCAGTGGCGGGAATCGAACCCGGGCCTACCGCTAACTTCCCGCGCGCTAATTTGCAATTTAAAATGACCATATGCTTAATTCCATCATCCTCATTCCATTGTTTCATTGTTCCATCATTTAAAATATCCATAAAATTAAAATATCCATTGAAAATATCCAAAAGTTAAAATATACATTTAAAAAATCCAGATCGTCCCATCATTTAAAATAAAAATATAATAATTTATATAGAGCAAAGGCGCTCTATTCAGAACCGTGACGTCACCTCCACCTTGACGTCCCCACCCACCACCTTCCCTGCTTCAGCGGGGGAGAAACGAACGGAACGCCGAGAAATTTAAAATCATGACGTCTTTAAAATTGCGATCCTGAAGGCAATTTTCATTATTTCTGGACCAGATTAGACTTGTGAGAATGCCAGATATTTCAGCTTTCTAAAAATGTAAATTATTAGTCGAAATTATGAGTACTTTTCACGATGCGAGAATTTAAAAACAAAAAATTGATTTTTTGAGCCAAAAGTGAGTTTTGTTTTAAAATCTTTAAAAAATATTAGAAATCGAAATTCAGATTTGAAATTGATATATTTTTACTCGAAATTCTCTGCTCTTTCCGATGGTGTAATTTATTTTTTTCTACGATGTCTGGATCGTGGAGAAAAAAGGGCAAAAAACGGTCGAAATCGCATAAAACATTAAATAAATAAAAAAATAATTAAAATTTTAAAAATCGGTTTTCATGTGTCCCCTTCCCTCCCCCCCGGGTCTCCGATTGCCAAATTTCGTAGCTCTCCGACGCGCGGTCGCGAAACGTATAGTGTATAAGACAGACAGACACACACACACACAGACATTGCCTTTTATTATATAGATAGATATATATTTTTAATAGAATTCCTTGAATAACAATGGCATTGATAATATTATAGGAATTTGCATATGATTGTAAATTATAAGATTTTTACATTATATACTCCGTATGAAAACAGATATACTTCTAGTATATACAGGGTGTCCAGTGCTATCGGTGCCCAATGGCTATTTCCACAAACGTTAGTCACAGAGTTATACTTCCAATTGCAAATATATTTTAAATTTTAAAATCTATTATCTGAGTAGCAGTTTAAATCAATAAATAATTTTCTGAAAGAAATACAAGATATAAATTTTTATACGGTCTGGCGGTCCTACCAATTCTATTTAGAAAAATGATCGTCATACAATTTTATGCAAAATAAAAAAAAATCTTCCATTTACGAACAAAATTAACTGAGTTATGGAACATTAAACTTTGAACGAATTTGACTGAAGTCGCTTTTTCGCGCATAAAAATGTCCCATTTTATGCAACCAACCAATCAGGAACCGTATTGACCATTTCTCAGCACAACTTTAAACAGCTATAAGTCGATCAATTTTGGTCGTAAAAGGATAATTATTTTAGTTTGCATAAAATTATATGAGGATGATTTTCCTAAATATAATTGGTAGGACCGGAGGATCGTATAAAAATGTATATTTCGTATTTCTTTCAGAAATGCATTTATTGATTTAAACTGTTTCGAAACATTTGTGCAATTGGAAGTATATATCTCTGTGACTAACGTTTCAGGAAATAGCCATTGGGCATACCGATAGTACTGGACACCCTGTATATATACCACATACTAGCGAGCAAAAATTTTTTAAAAACTAAGATGCTTAACAGCCTTATATATCTTGGATCTTGACTAACTATATATATATATATATATATATATATACATATATATGTAGTTATTTATTATATATATTATATATTTATTATATTATTATAATATAATATATATATATATATATATATATATATATATATATATATATATATAATAAATAACCAAAAATTAATTTATGCTTAGAATATTTAAGTAAGCATTTCAAATCAAACATTGCTATAACTTTAAGAATATTATTCACTTCAGACACAATGTATTTTTCTTTCGAAAATAAACATAGAATATTTCCGTATAACATTGAGTAGTATGACATCTTTGAACTTCATAGGTCAAGAAAATGTGAGAACATATTACTTCAGAGACAATGTTTCTTTTGTTGCATATAGTGGGGTTGCGAACACATTCTCACACTCCAAACATCCGTGACTTGGAAATATTGGGAAAAAAAAACCGATTGTTGTACGCCACGATATTGCTAAACTGAAGATCGATTTTGCGTCTAGCATTGTAGACACTTTCCTAAGATATACAAGACATATAGGACTTTTAAATTTTCTAGATTTTAAATATAATTTTTTGCATGGAAGTTATATGTTCATTTAATGCAAATATGTAGCTTTGCTGCAAGCATGCGGTATGTCATTATATTGTTTTGTTCATCAGCAGAGATACGATATTTTTCATAAATGTTTGGATTCAATTTTTATATTCATTATACAAAATACTGTAAATGTATTTCATGGAATTGTAAAGTTTATATATTTTAAGGAATTATAGAGTTTACAGACTTCCGTTATTCGCTCCCGTTTATTAATGAATATTACTAAAATTTATGAATTCCAGAAAAATGTAGTTTGTATTAAAATTTTCAATGTATTATTAATTGTACATCCTGTCTGCTTGTCCAGTCTGTTGTTATTTAAAGAATTAATGATATTAAGCTTGATTTTATTCATAATTTTAAAATTATTTTTAAATATTATGTAACTTATCAACCTCTGAAGTGTGCTATACGTCTACTAAAATGGCATACAAAGCTGACTTCATTTAAAACTATAGTACAGTAATCATTTGGCGGGATATGATTAAAAATTTTATCGCATTAATTATGGTTTAAAATTGACACCTCAATTTAAATAATTCACGTCTAGAAATTCTATTAACGTAGCGTTTTTAATTAACTATGAATAGAAAGACATTGGGAGCTCTATATACACAAAATATAGGGTTACACATTTTTGTGGAAGTTCTAATTGATTATAACTTTGTCTAAAAAAAGAGCAAGACTACATAATGTGTGCACAATAAGGAATGCAGTAAGTACTAATAGTAATGCATCCACTATATGTATATTGATGATATATATTGATGGTTTGACGAAAAGTAATCGAACAAGAAATTTATACGAACTAGCAGATTTACAATGTTTATAGGGCTGGCTTGCATTAGTCATGAATACCAAGTACAGCTAGTTTTAAAAGAAAGTTAAACGTCATCTAGCTTCGTCAAAAATCGATTTTCGAGAATAATATACAAGGTAGATTTTTATCCAATACCCGCTTTTATATTTAATATTATAGATAAAATCACATGACTTATAAAGAATAAAGAACTAAACAGTTAGCGCATTTAATGTCGTATAAAATGGGGTTCATAATGTCCATAAAATAATTGAAGCAACCCGTATTTTATGTTTTTTTTTTAATTAAATAATTACAATGAAATTGCACAGTTACTAGAAGGCTTTACATTTGCTGTACTGCAGCTTTTGCATTCCCTGCATTGGTTAATATGTGGAAGTCAAGGAATGATTTATTCTTTTTTGCACTGAATAGTTTAATCAATTAACGCAGTTTTGAGTTCTAATATGCTGTTCTGGGAAGCATTTAACATGATAATTTATCAATTACTGTATATGTACAATATTAAATATTTAAAATACTCATTTTAAAGATTAAATTGATTTTTGCATTTTATTAATTTGTTTTAAAATACATATTATTGTCTAATATTACTTTCATTTTCATAGAAAAGCAAACTCCTTATATTTTCAAAAAGTTGAATTTTTTGACAGCTTTGGACACCAAAACTTAAGAAAATAGGAAATTTGTTACTTCCCCAGCAAATTTGTTTCCTCGTAGGAGATAGTGTATATATAAACACTTTCTATGAAACAGAACTTCAGAAATATTGGGAGCATATAATAAAATGATATTTGCTACGATTTTGATACATCGAAAATTAATTTCTACCCTAAACTTTATAGGAGGTTTCTTGAAAAGTATACGATATGTAAGTTTTATATTTATAAATATCTTATCATTTTAATCAGTGCCATAATACACGTGTCTTGCATGTCCTGCGATACGAGAGGACGATGGATTGGATGATGAGTGAAATTAAACTTAGCTATAATATTAAAACGTGTCTGCCATGCAAGAATGTATGCTAGTATATATGTTACTGAGGTCAAAAATGCAAATTTTCAAACAGGAGATTGCGCTTTGTAATAAATAAATAAACGTTTCAGAACTCGAAAGGCTCACATTGTTTCCTAAATTACAAAACATGATAATACTGCTTTAAATACTAAGCATTGTTTTCTGCATTTTTAACAGCTTTGTGTCTCTTTCTAATGTGAACTCTAATGCAGGAAGTTTAATGTAATGCGAATATTCTGATATGACACATCCCAGGGTGCGGAGTAAATCGGAGTGATGGAGATGAAACGGAAATGTGTAACGGAAGTGACATCATTTTGTTGCGAATACATAACAAGAAACCATTAATATATATTTCATAAGTCTATATAACTTGATCTTGGAAGCAAATATAGGGAAATTAGGCATGGATTTGGCGGAATGTCGCCAACTTTGAGATTTTTGAAGAGTTCTTAAAACTTATCCATTTTGTAAATTAGCTCAAAACTTCAGGAATTCAAAACTTCTCAAATTAGCTCAAAACTTCAGGAATGTTCGAGAAGAAAGTTCATCTTGTCGAGTGCTAAAATAACAGCGGCATGGTAAGTATAAACCATTTTTTTACATTTCCATCCCCTCAAAATATTTCTCTGTACAGTAAGCTGCCTTATGGTTACGTATTATTTTCGATTTATTCTTGTAATCGAGCTTAAACGAGGAACTAAACATTGTATCTGTATTCCTAACCTCGATGACCCTCATTGTATGCATGTTTACTGGATAAGTGTCATGGCCATCTATCCCGTTTGTTAAGAATAGATGGCCCATACTTTTCAGAATTAGTTGCCAGTCTACATGATAGATTAGTTCGGCATGTGTGTTAAGCAGCTTCTCACTTTCCCTTAAAATGCCAAATATATATGTTAATAAACGGGGTAGCAACCGTGGGGAATGGGCACAAGATGATTTATGTAAAGCAATTAAAACAAAACATAATGAATGGCACGTCAGTCCGACAAGCTTCCAATGATTTTTCGTGTGCCGAAAAAAGCACTGGAGAAGATATGGAAAACTGGAAACATAGTTTAAGGCTTGATGGGCTGAGTCTAGATCGCTGAATGTAGCTCTGCTCAGAAATATTTTGAACTAGAGTCCAGCACTTTTTCAAGCAGAATGGACGAATAGGCAGTCCCTCACAAAATTGTTGACCGATTTTGCACCTGCGTCATTGATTAACAAAACTGGTACTACATCCAAACGTCCCAGACGCCATGCTATTATTATAACGTCATCTAAAAATATAAAGTAAATCAGAAAATAAAAATCTAGGATTATGTCTAGGAAAAATCAAAATAAGAAGAAATGCTCTTGGTGAACTATTTTCAGCAGCAGCTATGAAAATGATATCGAGATTCAATATGCATCCAGTGGCATATCCACTGATGATTTTGTTTACTCGAATGAATGTGTAGAATGCGGAGAAAATTATAATAGCACAAATATTAAAGCTGACTGGATTAAGTGTTAGTTGCCATCCCTGGTAGCATCAAACATTCTCATCATTTATCGATGTATGGCAGTCCTGTGGTATTATTATATCAAAAAAGAAGTGACATTTTTTGCATTTCCAGTAATGTTTTTACTTTAGTTAATGTTTTTGGAAGTAATCACCTCATATATTTCTGTAACACACTATTCGTAGTATTTTATTCTTTAATTAACATCTTTTTTTCAAATTAAATGCGAATACTTTCTTAAGGCCAACTCACACATATTTACCATTGAAATCGACATGACCAACTAACCCATGATCCCAACGACATCTAACCCGGACTCCAGTATACGGCCAACAGAGTAGTTTTAAGATTTCGAAATTTTTGACTTTCTGTCAATTGTTTTTCACAAAAGCCCATATAAATATAAATCATTAAACTCTACTGAGTGTGTTAACATTTTTGTGATCATGTAGTTTAATACTCGTAATACATGCCCGTAATCGTCATTTAGAAAACTATGGCCATCTAACCCGAGATTATCCTGTAATGTTTAAGGTTATTTTAAGGACGCTACACTTTTATAAAAGTTTAGCGTCAATATGTCAATCTACCGATTGCAACCCCAATGACTATAAAAACTCATATATAATTATTCGATCAGACTGAATCTTCTCAGAAATCGATTTTTCAAATTAATCCCAGCATTTGGAGAAATATTCTCTCACAGTTCTGCTCTTTTTACTATTTTTGTAAGAATATGCTCTAGAAAAGTTTTTCTGAATTGAAGAGAATCATGCCGGTCAAGCTACTGATGTTGAAACCAATGCAAGAAGCAGTTTTTTAAATAATCCTCTTAAATTAAGTTATTTTGGGTAGAACTTTTCACAAAATTCGACCCTGTCGAAGTGAATGGTCTGGAGTTGTTTAGTGTGGTTTCATTTTCTAAAGTTTGAGTTAATGTGTACGTGCAAGTGCGGAAGTTGTATTGTTTATCACAAATACAAATTTGTACAAATTTGATCCCAGTTTTACAGAACACAAACAAGAAACAGAAAGGTATAGCATGTAAAACATGTGGACTTCGATTATAAAGCAATTTTGATAGAAAGGTACAAAAAAATAAATTTGTATTTACGCTGCACATCTACTCTACACGCCAATGTGCGCTTCTCATTTACGTCAACCATTTGTTCGCCCTTTGGAGTGACAGCAAACGTTACATCATCGATAATTTTGTCACGCTCGGACGAAATAAATTCATTCTTTTAATTTGTAGAAACTTTCTAAAAAATAAATAAATAGAAAAATGAGTAAAATACATCGAGCCTTTTGCAAGGTATCTTATACCATCATCGCATGCATAAGGATGTAGCATGCAAACATGCGGAATGTGTTGGTTATAAAATAATTCGGGTAGAAAAGTATACAAAAAGAAAAAAATATTTATGCGACACATCTGCTCTACACGCCAATTTGCGCTTCTTGCTTAAACCAATCACTCGTTCGCCTGTTGGAGTGACGGCAAACGTTTCATCATCTATAACTTTGTCACTTTTGGTTCAACTCGGACGAAATTAACTTCAGTATTTTAATTTCTCGAAACTTTCCAAGTATAAAATATAAATAAATAAAGGAATAAAAAATGTTGATAAGTCTTCTTAGATATCATATACTATCGTCGCATGCAATACACATCAGCATTTTCCCTTTCAAAATATGCGAAAGATGTGATGTTTCACATAAATCTATAACGAGTAATAAAGTTACTTACAATCCCTTTATGATACATCGTAAAGTACTTTCTTGAGATTCCTGTACGAATCTAAAAAGTTAGAAAAAGTCTATAATTTTTGAGCCAGGAACATTCTTTATAACAGGTTTTCTAAGGCCGCAAATGCAGATATATACTCATAGGAGAGTTTCCTCTATCTTCAAAGCCACTTCTAGACATAGGGTTCGTTCTCTGTCTTCAGATACATAATAATCGTGTTTTAGTTCTGTGTATGGTTGAAGACCCTTACGTATGCATACATGGTCGTATTGGTTCGGAAAGCATTTTAAAATATAGATCATGGCCAATATAGACCTGGTGTGCAATGGCTGGTGGAAACCAGGACGTCAAAATAATTTAATGAAATTAAATCCGAATTCTACAAGTATTACCGTAAGAAAATTTTCTTGCTAAAATATTTATATAACAAGGACCTCCTGCTTATTTCCCAGCCGATAGATTTTTTCATTCCTACAGGTAAGCTGTGTGAATGTTTTTAAGATGTAGATTGATCATTACGTTATAGAAGATTGTATAAAAGTCTGCAATAATTCATTTTATGGCATCCCACATATGCATTTATAGCACAAAATTGCTGAGTATGAAAGTATTATAATATTTTACTTTTTTCTCTTTACCTCATTTCCTACATTAATCGATCTATTTGAGGAAAGAGTACATTGTGGTACCGTTATTATCTTTAAACTAGAGTGAGTCTCTTAAGTTATACAGATCAACGAAAGCTGCATTTGTATCAAATGTTTTTGTACAAAAATTTATATTTCAAAAAGCGGTTCAAAGATGCACTTGTCCATCGTCGTATGTGCATTCCTTTCTTTTAATGAAAATAACGATGAAAAATGAAACTCATTCTAAAAAGACATTCGCTTTTGTATGCTCGTCACGTAAAAATGAAAGATCAAAATATTTCAAACAGCAATTCATAGCAGAGCAATTCGCCATTTAGAAGAGAAATATGATTCTAAAGGCCACTCTCATAAATGATAATGATACATAACAGAAGAAGAAAGCTTTTTGGCTATATTTAAAGAAAATACTTTACTCAAGATGTGGTGAAAATATGCTACAAAAGAAAATAATTTTTTATGCATGTAGTTAACATTTTCGCTATAGTGCTATGGTTATACACGTTACTTTAAATTTTAAACATTTGCTGAAAATATATAACAAAGTTAAAAACCTAATGTTATATGAGTGTTTAGTTAATTTTTTATTAGAAAACGATTGACATAAATTTTAAAACGTTAACATGAACCGTTCTTTAGATATTGCATATTTTTCAAAAAAATGTTCAAAAAGTCATAAAAAGTAAAAAAAAATATTTCCTAATGAAACATGTTCACTTTTCATACGTAATACCATGCAATAAATTTGGTTACATCATTTTCGTGGAACTAGCTCGTTCCATTCTTGAAAAAATATACTTTGACTAATACTTTTGTATTTGAATGCCAATAGTCATTTATCTGCTGTAAGAATAACTTATTTCTTCGTGCATAACGCTTGGCGATATTTTGGCGACGAAGTTGGCGGAATGTCGCCAACTTGGCGACATTTTAAATTGTATCCAAATTAACGAAAATCTCGCCAAATGGATAAAAAGGACACCACATCAATGAAAATGACGACTAATTGAAGGAAATTCAATATCTTGGAAAGAATATAAGTATCTACTATAAGAATAACTTTTTTTTAACTGTAAAAGTCGTAAATTCATTGCATTATATAAGGAAAGTCATGTGTTGCCCACATCAGATTTTTACTTATACATTTCGATATATCGTATAATTTGTACTTCCATAATATGTTAAAATATTCGAACTAAATTTTTTCTGTCCTTAAAATAATTTTAATATAATTAAATCATTTCCTTAAACTTTAACATTTACAAGTGTAAATATCTCCCACAGGCCACGTTAAAACTTAATATTAATAGGGAATCTTTAAGCAATATTTAATTGATTTTGGTATTTCATTGAATATATTCATTAGAAAAGCATTTATTTCAAAAATTATATATTAATTGAATGTGAAACTTCATTAATTTACATAAAGGAAAATGCAATCCTTAATTAGATTTTCGGGGCTTGATTCAAACACATTTTTTTACTATCTTAATGAATAACTTTTGTAAAAATTCTTAAATTAATTTCCGTAAATTAATTGCAATTAGATGTATTTTTAAAGTAGAATTGAATTTTCAGAAATATTTAATTGTAATTGCGTTAAATGTGAAACAGATTCGTTCCGTTCATAAATGTTTCTGTCTGAATAAATTTTCACGAATTTGACGTCAAAGCAAAAATTAATTTTATATGTAATTAGCATGTATTGGTTTATAAACTAAATTAACATTTTTGCTATTCTGAAGTAGCAAAAATTGTTATTGCCCTGATATGTATTTTATCTACCAACAGACTATCGTATTTTATGACTTATAAGTACACGTTTAAATGAATAAATTACACAAAATTGCTTCAAAAATCATATTATTTATTTTGTTAAATAAATGTTTAAATTTCTATATCGAATACTTTGATATTAATATAATACCATACATACTTGCATGATACCATACATGTTTGCATTGTACCACACATACTTAGTACCATATATACATGGTGTCGTACATACTATACGTACTGGCAAACACCGTGAATTCATATTTTTGAAAAATAGGAATTTAGTTATGTACGATTTTGACGTTTGAATGTCATTAATAACAAACATATGCTGCGTTGCCTGAGATTCAAATGAGTTAAAAAATATAGAACTCTTCATGGTGCACAATCTTGTAACTCTTTTCAATACATGTATTATTTCATTTGTACCGTGGAGTATAGATAATCCACGTTCATCTTTTCCGGCATTTAGTTTTATTCGGGATATCTATAATTTTCCCTGACTCATCACTTTTTTACTGTAACCGAGAAAGAAAATGAGGATTATGTGAAGATAATGCACCACTTATAGGGCTAGTAAAATTATTTCTAGTTTCAGAACCTAATACGCCAGAAAATATTCAAGGTTGTATGAAGGGTGTTCTGCAACAGGGGTGTAATTATGATATAATGGTAAATTTTGTGTATGAGAGAAAATAAGGTTCATTTTCGCATAGGAAAGTCTAAATACTATTACTAGAGCTTTGCGATACATCGAACTGCAGCTTAAGATTACACAAGGTATGCACAGTATATACTAAACAAATACAGATATAATTACATATCTAATATTTCTGTACATATACATATTCTTATACAGTACATATTCCCTTGATGACTGGTGTCGCACGACATGTTGGCATTTCGAATACAGATGCCAATCAATAACAATGTATTGTGTTTCAGTGCTTCGATATAATAGTTCCTCAATCTGTACATGTGTTTCAGTGCTTCAATATAATCGTTCCTCAATGTGTACATGTGTTTCAGTGCTTCAATATAATCGTTCCTCAATGTGTACATGTGTTTCAGTGCTTCATTATAATAATTCCGCAGGTGCATATGTGTGCCAGTGCTTCGTGATACTAGTACCTCAGTGTACAGATATGTTTTCAGTGCAAATGGTTTTTTTACCGATTTTGGATCTTCTCTCATACAGAGGGGGATATCATGTCGCATAGCATGTTGAAGTTTCGAATACAGAAGCCAATCAATAACAATGCTAATACAGATGTCAAGACATATGCTAATAAGCACTTTAAATGCATCCACGAGATCCAATTGGAACTCACACATAGTTAAATAGTGTGCATCCCCTCCATTACCAACGACAAATGAAAGAAGGTGGTATGAAACCACAGGAGAAAAGAAAAAAGTGGTTCCAGAGAAAGTGGCTCCGTCAGCAGATTCAATTTTTGACAGCATCCTAGCAACACGCAAATTTAGGATTATCTAAAATCTTCTGCGCATTGCACAAACGAAAATGTGGATCATCAATATGATGAGTGTTCGCAGTATGTGCTTATTGAATACAATTGGTGTATCAAGCATACGTTGGCATCCAACAAAGTGTGTTCTCGACTAAATGTCAAAGTGCAAAAAAATGAGGTATTTATGCAAATTTCATCTGTTAATAATGATCACGGAAGGCACGTAACATATATCGATTACTTAGCAGTACTTGAGTAAGAACTCAAATCTTAGTAAAGAACTATTGTGTTTAAATAAAGAAAACTGTATATATTTTCGGTATAATAGTAACAATGTGTTATAGATATATGTGTCACTTAAATGATTTTAAGAGTAAACTTTATGAATTAATCAATATATTTATATATATACAATTAAATAATTTATCTATTTAAATCAGAGTTATTATTTTATGCCTGGAATGTTATTCTCCTGTGCTTGTGAACCGGAGTTTTCACACTCCACCCTAAGTGAAGGCATCAAAGGTAAGTCCTTGTAGAGTAAAATTTGGGTAAGGACAATTTACCTTATGGCAACCGGATTGCGGGAGATTCTAGTGTGTAGGAGAGCATTGTATCAAATATCAGCGGTAAATTGTATGTACAATGAAGACATGCAGAAAGTATCCGAGGAAATTTACCTGTTATCCGATTATAATTTTGTCCGAGCTGATCTCGGTTCATATTAACCCGGATAATTGAGACCAGAGTATGAGTATAGAATGTAATCGGTTGTAATTCCGATAACCATGCATTCTAAGCAATAGATTATGACTAGGGCTACGATTGTAAGCACAAAGGAAATCATAATGTGGTTACAACTAAGATTACAAGCAGTTAAAGATTTAGAATGCGAATATGATTAAGATTATGAGAAAGATCCAATTTTAGATTTCGAAGATGATTACAATTGCGATGAATATATAATTTTAGATGTTAAATATGATTACAATGCCATTACTTATTCACAATTTGTGAATTTGGCTTCCGTTACACACAAAAAATAACTCTATTCCAACTGTTTAGGACATTTAAATGGAATTAATTACGTGTAAATCCAGTAAACAGATTAATTACGTGTAAATCCAGTTAAACAGAATAATAGAAGATCCAGATATATGCATTCTTATTACACACATACTCCCTTCATGCATATTGGGTTTAATTGTGTAGATAGAAAAGGGGTTCAGTACTAAGATTAAAAAAGGGAAACGCAATTTACCTATAAATATTTATCATGCTATTGCGGTAAGTAGAATCAAAGGAATTTATTCATTCATAAATATTTAGCTTGAATAAATTGAACTGAGATTCCTAAGCAAAGATTAATCATTTTCTATACTTATATTATTCTCAAAGTTGACATGATAATATTAATCTATAAGGATAGCTAGTCTCTGCATTATTGGAATTGTGTTAATAAAAGTTAATTATTATTTTTAATCAACAGCTAATAAAAATATTAATTCTATACATTTTTTGTATTATTTCCAATGCCAGATTTTTATTATTTCCGATAACACAGAACGAGAAAGATACCGTAGAACATAAAGAAGCAAATGTGGCCACATTTGTCTAAAGGACTTTGAAGCCATCCCCCTCCCCATCCTCTCAAAATCTTAGGCAACCTGCAGTTCCGGCTGAAGGATGACGACGAGATCTGCCCTTTACCTTTCGAAGGTTACAGGAGCCTACAGGGGCTGTCTTAAGTATATGTAGATGTGAGCCAAGGCAGTCAGTGCTTCTGTCCGGAAGATTTGGCTGGGGGGAGGGTCGAATGAAAGTTTAGGGGGGGCTAGTTTTAAATTTGCCCTATATAAATATATCTAAAATCTGTCGCATAAATAGAAATTGGGTTAACTTAAAAGGAATCCGGAGAAAGAGATCCCCCCCCAGTTATATGCATGCCTGACAGAAACACTGAAGGCAGTTATGATACGTAGTTAGTCAGATGTCAGTTACTAAATTCTTATTAGGTAAGTCTCAATACGGGGTATTGCATCGATCCATGGTTTTGAGAATTTTTTTCAAAGTCCTGTTGTTCCCTCACTGAAAATCTTTCGGATATCCAGTATTTTTTTAACAAATTCAATATTATATTAGGATATTACATATATCGATATACAGTATATGTATGATTTGTACAGGGAAATAATCCTCACGCTAAGATATTATTGCCAACCTTTTTCAGTTTTTCTTTCCATAAACCTTAAATTATATTCAAATAAACTAAATTTCATATTTTCGGATAGTTTTTTCTAATGAGGAGCAGGAAATGCCTGACATTAGCATACAATATCTCACAATATATTTCAGCAGAATGAATACCATATATAATAAATATAAAATAATTTAAATACGGACATGTTTGAAATTCGCTCCTGCTAAAAATAGCATCATTCTTAGGAGCTTGTCAGTATGGAAAAACCGATATCTGAAATCGAAACATAAATTCTTACTATGTGGCTCAATTTACCTTCATGAGAACATAAAAATTCAGTCCTAAAACTTAGCCATAGTATTATTTCATTAAAAAAGAGTTCAAGCTACAATGGAGGTATAATGATTAACTTAATATTCGCAGAACTTAACGCAGAAATCTAACTGCATATCTAGAGTAAAAATCTAACGCAATAATCTAATATCATATTCTATATGAACAATGAAATAACAATCATTAACTCATACGACTGAGCTATATTCAGTATGCACATTTATGTTTTTAGTCATCTAAATACAATGAGTTGAAGTCTAAAAGTTATTTATCTCAAAGGGGATAGGGATATGTTAGCTGTCCTGATTTGCTATTGTTTACAGATGTTTTACTAGATTCAATAAGCACACTTAATAACTGTACTCAATAAACACACTTAATAACTATACTCAATAAACACAATTCATTTATGCTTAAGAATTCATTTGTGTCAGTTAGGAAAAGTTGAGTCAAAAAAAATTTTATTTTCGCACATTCATCTGATTACGCAGCTGAAAAATATATTTGTGTTTTGAACAGTTCCACTATCTGAAAGTAAGTCATAAAGTACCAAAACTTTATCCTTGAGTTCAGGACAAAACAACACAACAATGCAATAAAAAGGAACCTGGAAACCAACTTTAAATTATAAAATAATATTTAAAATATAATAAGATTCTCTTTGTGTTTCAGTTTCTGTTTAGAAATAAACATTAACCAAATGAAATGGATTAAAACCATAATTTAAAAAATGATTTCAATTGCGAATTTTTTTATTGTCCAATTCAAGTTAATTCAAGTTGTTATGAATATCAATCTCCTCGTTTCACTTTTGTTGCTTGAAAGATTAAAAATATTCATCTCAAATAAATATTTCGTTCTTACAAATCCTCCGGGAGATGTGGGTTTTTATTAGATTTTCGGGTCTTGCATATTAAATATTGTAGTTTTTTCTTTCGAAGAAACACATTGAGGTTGGGTATGAGAATGAATAAAGCATATACGATGATGTTTTCGTTAATTTTAATTTTTGCTGTGCGATTCCGTTCTTTTATGAATATGTGGTGTTAATCCCCTTGAGATGGAAGTAACATCAAGGGCATCGAGTTAGTCTTTGAATAAAATTATATCATAAAAATAAAAAAATGTGGATTATATGAATATAAATTGTATACATTATTGCACTTTAAAATAGCAAACAGACATACAAGTCCTAAGCGATTTAATTTTCAATGGAATTAATAATTTTGACGTAGAGATAAATTTTCACACACACACACACACGCATATATATATATATATATATATATATATATATATATATATATATATATATATATATATATATATATATATATATATATATATATATATATATGTATATATATATATATATATGTACATATATGTATATATGTATATATGTATATATATATATATATATATATATATATATATATATATATATATATATATATATATATATATATATATATATATATATATATATATATATATATATATATTTATATATACATATATTTATAAATATATATATTTATATATACATATATATATATATATATATATATTTATATATATATATATATATATATATATATATATATATATATGTACATATATTATATATGTATATATATATATATATATATATATATATATATATATATATATATATATATATATATATATCAAGTGAAAACAATCTAAGTGCAATGATAATAGTAAATATAGAAGCATATAGTAATTAGGCGCAGTTGCAGCTCTAAAAATTATTGCCATATAAAATTCCAAAAGGATTAAAGAAAAATTAAAGAGAGAGAGGTGTGCTTACGGGGAAGTAGCAAGGTCAAGGGGGATTGTGACCCCTTTTCCTGGTTGAAGAATGCTTTCAGTCCCGGGAAACACTCCCAGAAACCACTAAATGCCCGAAGCAATCACCACCGTGAATGTGGGAAAAGCAGAATCCCTAGAGGCACACTAAGACCAGAAATCGATACAGAAGTTGTAAATTTGAAAATACATTGCGAAAATGGTAAAAAAATACTAGTCAATACTGTATCACAATACTTACTGTATCATAATAATTTTTTTTTAATCCTTTTGGAATTTTATATATATATATATATATATATATATATATATATATATATATATATATATATATATAAATATATATATGAGTATATATATATATATATATATATATATTGATATGATATATATATATATATATATATATATATATATATATAAGATTTAATACAGTAAATTAAAATAAAGTAAAGGATAATATCAAATGAACATAATTAGATTGAAATGCGCCGATGCTGCTCTTTCATCAATTATGAAATAATCTCCAAATGAAAAATGGAAAAAAAACATAGTGGCCCCTTCTAAACCCCGGTTACAGCATGCTGATAGGCCGCGGCAAGCACCCCCGGTAGCAAGTACCCCCTCGAAACACATCTCGGGAATTTACGGAATCGATGGAAAGTCAGTATTTGAGGATTTATTGGGAAGTTGAAATGGATATATATTAGTGAATTGCATCTGGCAACATGTTTCGAATATTGAGATTTAGAATTTGAAGACTTGGCGTATGTCATTTTTAGCGTAATGAGCGACTTGGAGTGTATATTTTGTGTTTGCAATTTTTATAACAATTTTACGTTCATACTGTATTTTATTTGTCTTAGGTGAAACTTATTTGGATTCGAGAATTGGTCGTTATTAATGGATGGCCGGTTGTGGTCGTTTCATCTTCATATTTGTGGTGCATCGGGGTCTGCTTCGAGGGTGTGCTTGCTACCGGGATTGCTTACCGCGGCCTAGCAGTATGCTGTAACTGGGGTTCAGAAGGGATCACCCCCCTCATCGGCTATTTTTTGGCACTCCACTCGTTAGCTTTCCTCGTCCGTCTTTTTTCCCATTTTCATTTTGAGATTTATATATATGTATATATATATATATATATATATATATATATATATATATATATATATATATATATATATATATATACTGCGTGTGTAATATTGTTGAAATATAGTACAATATTTAGCTTCGCTTCTATATTCCAATATTTCATTAGGTCATATTCACAGCAGGATCCTTATCCTTTTTTTCTCTATCAGACTTTTTCGGACCCACAAGTATAACGTGCCTGAACTCCTTATAGACACGTGGATGTTTGGGGCAGCTCCTGGTATTGAAATCGGTTCCTCCGACTGCAATACCAGTGCTTTAACCATCTGTCTATCTCGCACATATTGGGTAATAATTACTATTTATGAATCATATGAAATTGTGCTTAAAAACGTATTTCAAAAAATGAACAATATTTTGAGAACGTTTCGCGCCTGCGTTCCAAAGTTTTAGTCATTCGATTTTTAATGAAATATGTTTGCGATTGAAATGCTTATTTATTTAACCGTTTTTATAGTGTCAGTTTTTGTAAAAGTTTATGAACAATTTATTAGGGAATTGTGTATTGTCTCGACAGCGGTTCATGCTAGTTTTCTACGATTTAGATCATCCGTGTTTCTAATTAAATATCACGTCTGAAAGCATTATGTATTTATCATTATTGCAGTCTAGTCAAAATTAAGATCTCTTCCGAGCAATCAATTAAGCAATCAATCAATTACGAGCAATCAATAATTTAAAATCAATAAGGTTGAACTGAATATATTAGTAATTATCTTACCAACTTACGTTTGAAACATTCCATGCTCATCTGTACACAAACTGAGGAACATGCATAATAACATGTATACACATACACCACTTATATATACCACCTGAGATAGATATACGTACAGAAACTGACGGACATACGCACTAATATACATACACATCCACCATCTTAAAAAAGTTCAATTGAAGTTCAGCAATGACTGAAACATGTTCTTCCGGCAAATACTTAAATTCGAATTTCTGACCTCGTCACATCAATTTTCCTGTAAGTGGTACAATTGCGAGTAAAACGTCTAATCTAACTTGCAGTGAATGCCATTTGCTGCTGCATCTTCTAATCTAAGTAAACAGTTATAACTAGTTATCACGAATAAACTCGAATGATTTTAATCCAGCTAAATTAGTAATCAAATCCACCAGTTGAAAAAATATATTCTGAATTTCTTTTAATCGTAAAAACTATTAATTTGTCTCATTTTAACATAAATGTGGCAATTCAAATTATCAAAAGATAAGACTATTTGCATTTTGTACGCAGTCCTACGCTTCTAAAACGCTATTTGTAACTTCTTAAAATACTTCTCAGCAAGAAAAATTAATATAATCGCATCGAACTTTTTATCGCCAGAGTTTAAATTGCTTAAGAACCTTGTTCTAGATTTTTTTGCACTTTTAACATGGAAGTGATGCCTTTTTATTGCATATTCTGCATTTTTTACTAAGGATTAGAGATTTACTGAGGATATTAGATCTGAATTTACATAATGATTCTCGTGAACTAAGAGAGAAAAAATTAAAATTAGGTTACTATTAAACAGATAGTTAAGAGCTATTAAGCGGATAAATTAGTTTTTCTCTCTTTGGATTGGCCTGAACTTTAATAGTTAAAAATGTAAGGACTAGTTTTAAATACAACATATAAAATATAGTTCAACAAGTGGCTGATATAATTAAACTAGTCATATACTATTTAATAATATGTTTGAATATCAAAAACCGTTTCAAATTTCAGCATGATCATAGAAAGACGAGAGTTTTTGAGAAGAAAAGTGTTGTTGACTGAGTAAAGGAGATTTTGGTTCAGATTCGGAATGGACATGTGTTCTTCATAACTGCACGCGAAGAATGTACCGCTGTCAAACGTAACGTTACAAATTATATTTACTGAATCACCGAGGACCCTTTTGGGTCAGACGGCATAGTGCGGGAGTAGTATACAAAATGCTCCGAATTCGAACCTATCCCCAACAATCGGGGATCCGCGGCCCCCCACAATGGTTACCCGTGCACGAGATGGCAGGACTACAGTTAACGCACACTTTCTACTCTCCTTTGCTGGTTGTCCACGATTGATGTCACGATGCCGCAGGATGAGGTACGACCCGTCTCCCGGATATTGCTGCTCAGCGACTGAGTTTCTGCTTGGGGACGTGTTGGGGGTTTTCTGGCAGCCCCCCCTTCTCACTGAAATTCGACAGAGCATCTTGCCAAGATGGGGAGTGTAAGAGGGCAGCATTGCGTCACACATAGCTACGGAAGACTCGCCGGCTATTCCATCGGCCCGAGAGTATCCTTTTGGGCCAGACGGCAAAGAGCGGGAGTAGTAATCGAAAGGTTCCGAGTTCGAACCTATCACCTACCAACGGGGATCTGAGACCCCTACACATCTATAAAATGAAAAAGTTGAACAAAAAATAATCTCTAAAAATGCTTTAATCACAGGTCATTCTATGTATATATATATTAAACAGATCAATGTTTTTGTGTAAAAAATTCCACGATGTGGTAGAAATATATTTTTTTACCTAATACATAATTTGTGTGAAAAACACACATAATTCAAGAAAAATCTACAAAGACAATATCAGTGTCTAAGAATAAACACGCAGTATTGATGAAGATGATCATTAAATAAGATCTTCTTACATAATAATAGAAGATATTTGTCTTTGTGCTTGTGTGTATATGTTTGCTGTATTTAGAGGAAAACCAATGCAACAGATAGCGGCGAAACTTGCTACAAAAGTACTTTAGGTCTCATAACCATGCAATTACAGATGGTATTGTATTAATTAGAATTATTTTTTTATTATTTTACGTTGAGCTATTCTTATACAAATCGGTCCCTTAGATGATGAAAAAATGTAACATAAAGTTTCCATCTTGCTATCATAATCGGAAAGGCTGAAAACGCGTTATTTCTGACTATACTTAAAACGAAACTGAAGGATACTATTTAACACTTTACAAAAAAGTTGAAAAGTATTTATGACTTTGTTCATTATTTCTTTCTGTCTGTCTGTCTGTCTGTTTGTCTGTCCGTTAGCACGATAACTGCCGTAAAAATGACTTAATCAAAATGAAATTTTAGTATGTTGTTCAGACGGTCTGTAGGACCTATGGGAATATAAATAATTAATATCACCCAAATAGTTTTGGATTGAATCCGGATTGAAAAACTGAAATACATAGATCTCTATGGGAATATAAATGAATAATATCACCCAATTAGTTTTGGATTGAACCCGAGTTGAAAAAATGCAATACATTGATCCGTATGGGACCTAAATTTTCAAACATTTTTAAGCGGATTTCAAATTCACAAATTGATTCGGAAATTTTAGGTACTATTCACATTTTTCCATAAAATATATAAAAAATGTCAGCAAAATATATTCGGTAGTTTTTTAAATAAAAATTAAAATAATAATTACACTTCTTATATGAAGTGATCACGTGACCATGATATGAAAAGATCACGTGACCCACTTCAAAATGAAATATGGCATTCATCTTGTCTCAAAATCGTGATTTTTAAAGTTCTTTTTAATTCATATTGAGTGCGTCATTGTGTACGTCCTAAAACCGCTTTATTTTTGCTTAAGTTCTGTGCATCTACGTTCTTAAACAACGCAATTACAATATATTTGAGTTTAAATGATCATCCAAATTTGATTGTTTCTACAACTAAGCCTATTTTGCACTTATGTGAAATGTAAACAGCAAAATATGTAGAATGAGTTGTATAAGAATTGCTGTATTTCTTTAACGCAAAATTATTTAGATCATGGAGTCTGTATAGCTGATATGAATGAAATATTCATTGATTTTACAGAGAGAAGGACGATTTTTTCGATGAAGTTTTAAGCATAGAGTTTAATTACTTGTAGCTCCATGGTCGTAAGTTTTAAAACAAAATAAATTATTTTAGTACTGTGATGAATGAAATGACTGAGAAAATGTTTATTATGAATGAGATCCTGCTTTTATGGAGAGAGCCAGGCGTGTTATTTTTTCTATGACGTCATTTGAATGAATTTCATTTGTTTTCGATGAAATTTTCAAATATAATAAATTATTGTAGTATTATGATAATGTTAAAAATATTACCGAGGAATGTATCGCATTTTAGAGATGTTTAAACCAGGCAATTTATATTTCAATACCGTCATTTGAATGAAGTACATTTTTTTCGATGAAGGTTTAAGTTTTCAAATATGATAAATTAATGTAGTGTTGTGATAATTTTGAAAATATTAACTAGGAATGTATCGCATTTTAGAGATGTTTAAATGAAATTGCGATGAAGTTGGAAAGGGTTTCATAACCAATGCTTTATGCGTGATTATCCTTTTTGTTTATGTAGATTACGATTATAAAGTGTATCACGTTCAATCTTGTCTACTTCATAATCAATGCTTTAAGCATGATTGATCTTTCTTATTTCATATTGTTGCGAACGTGTAAAATGACCTTACTTCACCCATTCGTAAACCAGATCGAGAAAACACCCGTACATGCAACTTGTCCTATGACGTGAGTATAGGGTTGGTACATGCTAACTTTCGAAGGGGGGGGGGGTTAATAAATGTCATTATTTTTCTCTTATTTGGTGGCATTTAATGACTTGAAGGGTGAAGAGCTTCCTCGAAATAACGGATATCAATAGACAATGCATGTTTCTGTAATATTTTATTTAAAAAGGAGAAGTTTATTTTTTATAAACTTCACTGCTTTACATAATATATAATAATTTGTCCTTTCAAAACCTTATATGTGTCATCCACTTAGGAATTCCGCAAGATTTTACGAAATATTTAAAAGAATCCGCCAAACAAAATGTTGGGAATAACTGATGCAGCGGAAGGTTTCTTCAAAACCTTCAAGGAGGTATTTTTTTTTATAAAACAAAACGTAAAGTGAAATTTTTTTATAAGTGGTATTATGGCTTGAACGAGTATTGCACGATATGTGGGGTTTGATATTTATTCTCAGAGTACTGCAATATATTGTTATTTTTTCATTATATATGTGTTGACAAATAAATATAAAATACAAGTTTACAGTCTGTTGCGGGAAATATAAACGGCGTACGGTCATGGAATTCGATACACAGGCACTTTAGGACCCAAGCAACCATTCCTATGGCGTGAATTAGCATATAAAAAGTTCGAGAGGAGATTGCCAGATGTAGCGCTTTATCGCCAATTTTGCGACTTTTCGAATATATTAGAAGCTTCTGGAAATAACTAATATTCTACAAGAAAAATGTTTACAGACTGTTACAGTATACAGAGTGATTAAAAAATATAGGCCACCAAACCAAGCATATACACAACAAATCAATACACAACAAACAAAGCCATGTCATAATTTATAGCATTTGTCGTCATAGTCGGAAATGAAACGTAAAGTTGCAAATGGCAGCTTAATGGTGAGACAGATAAGGTGAGGCGAAATCACAAGAATGACTTAGTTATAAAATGACATATAATAAACAATAATTAGAGTAATGGCTCAAAAGAGCGACCACCAACCTGAATGCACAACTCACAGGGGCAATGGAGAAATTGATGAAATCTTTTGAACAGACAAGACATGCCGCGCACTTCAGCAGCAGCAGCCGATATTCTGTCGATGAGTTCCTATTCATATTCAAGGAGAGTCGAAATTCCAGACCGCCCGACTCGTCCTTAGACTTGAGCAGCAATTTGGGGATACTCAAGAGGAGTGTCATAGACGAGACTATTGAGATATCCCCATAATAAAAGTCAAGACATGATAGATTGGGCGATCGTGGTGAGCCAGCTATGGGACCAAATATCCCAATCCATAGGCCTGGACATGTGGCTTCCAGATAGTTCTTTACGTCTCTCCCAAAAGGGGCTAGAAATAAAGAATTAGGGTTATTCCTCTCCAGCTGAAATTTGCATTAACGGTTTTCTTCTTCAACCAGAAAATAACAACCAGAATGACGCTTTAATTGACGCGGAGATACATCTTCTCAACGAGTAAGCGCCCTATAAGGCCTCTATGTTTCATTTTCGACCCGGTTAACTATGGTGGAAATGATTGCTTTAGTGTGTACTACCACATCGTAAATTTTGGCCCATCTTTTATGAATCACCCTGTAGCCGACGTGGTGGTCGAGTGGTCAAGACGAGCGTTTCCACAGCAATCGCTCGACCGCCGCGTTGTGGATTCGAGTCTCACGTAAGGCATGGATGTTTGTGTTGTTGGCGCAGTGTGTTCCTCCCCCTTCTGAAAAAAATTAATTACTCTGTATAAAAGAAGTCATCACTTAATTGTATTAGTTGACATGAAATGATCTGCATTGAATCCTGACGTAGTTAATTGGTTGGGAATAGCAGCAGATATTTTGTTTGAGATACGTCCAAATTTTGAGAATAGAAGCGGCTTTTTTGCAAATTAGTGGAGAATTTAATTGCTGTGTTACTGTACCTGACATTTGTTTTGTGATCTCTTGATATGCTTATCTATGTAGCTATTTGCTGTATATTATTGAGAAACAGCGCGTGCGTGTGTAATAAATTCTCTAAATGCAAAACACTATCCAACGTATATTAACTACTTTTGCTAATTTTGCTTTCAATAATATTTTACATATTTTAGAACATTAAGATGCATTAAATCTTACTTTGTCCTACAACCGTATTTCAATTGGGACATTTTATAAGTATTAAAATAAATGAAGATACAAAAATGAGTCTGAAAGCTTTGCTACAAATAAGTAAGTGAAAAATATTTTCATTTTCAAGTAAAATCTGACATTGAGGATAATTCCGTATTTTCTCCTAATGGGAATATTTAGGATTTGGTTAAAAGTTTAGTTAAAATATGAGACGCATCTTAAGGGCTGTCACTTTAAATTTACTTTACAGCCGTAAATTTGTCAAAAAATTTCATAGAACGAATTTAAATTCTAATATCATCCAACTTAAATGGCTCTTCAAAATGTTCAGTCAACAAACTTTCCTAAATCTTCTCTGATTCTAGACACTAATTTGCTTCAGTTTAACATGTGACTCGTTTGCCAGCAAAGTACTTTAATCTTTCTTGAAGTAATGCCGAATGGTTCAAACATCTGAGAGGATTAAAAAATAAGACGCCATTGTGCTTAACATGAAGAAAATAAATCTTATTCAGAAATAAACCATTTTTCGTCATGATCAAAGTGATTCTAAAGATAAAAATCTGGTGTAGTATGTTCATTACTTTACATGCAATGTGATGAATTCTAATAAATGTTGAAAATATAATTATCGCTAATTTATTCTTACGTTTATAGCTCATCGTAAAAATTTTGAATATGGCGTTGTTGAAGATTTTGTAGTCATCCAAAAAAAATAATTTATTTACCTGTATTTCTTTATTACGTAATAATTTATACTTAACTAATATCACATGAATAAATGAAACTTTTAAAGTACAAAACTTTGAGAAAAGGTTAATTTTTTTGTAACATATATCTTACTAACTGAACAAGGATATGCACTTAACTACACGAGGTGATGTATCATTATACGACAGATCTTTTGCACGAAAATGTGAAATATATATGTGGTATGGCAGTTAGTTTTCTTAGCAAATTCGTTTAACAGAAAGTAATAATTGACATTTAACTAATTTCCCGTGAAATAAATGAAAATTTCAAAATAAAAAACTTGGATAAAAGTGTACTTTTCTCAAATAGATCTTGCTAACTGTACGAGGATATACAACTTCAAGTTAAATATACAAGGTGGTGTACCATCATAATACAAATGTATTGTACGAGGGTGTAAAATATACCTGTGGCATGACAGTCCATTTTCTTAGCAAACTAGTTTAACAAAATCTTATAAATTTGACACAGTTTGTTTAAAACCAAATAGTAATATGTGACGCTAACGGAAATAGCTATTTTATTAAAACTTGTATTATTAATGAAACCATTATTCAAAAAACAAATGCTACAAATATTTAACAGTTGTGAAAACACACCGTTAGTTAGAGTAGGAAAAGTTAATTCTATGTTTTATCCGATTTCAACAGCAACATAGATCACCGTTTGCTAATATAAATAAAATAGAAATCCCCACCTCCACAGCAAAGACAGAGAAAATTATGTTAAAAATTATGTTAGATTTTTTGGCCCTCTTTTGCTAGAAATATTTTCATAAAATTCCACACAGCTGCTGTAGCAATTGTTCTATGCTTTTCATTCTGACAAAGAAGTATATTTATCTTTTGCCACATAAATCCAAGTTCATTTTATGTAGTTACTACTCTGTCTCAACTATCCTGAAGAGGAAGCACCTTTCTTGAATTGGAGATATTACATGGTTCAAGCAATAGTTCCTTATCAATAGTTTATGCTGTTATCTACGAATTATTTTTATATTAAGATAACTTAATATATCCTTTTTGGCGATTTTTTGTAAATATTTTTATGTTTCGATTATTTTCAAATGAACACATATTTTATGATATGTTTAATATAAACAAATAGCGTCTTAACACTATTGATTTTATTATGAGCCTTTAAAGTACGATTTATATATTCCGCCATCTTAAGAATGTTGTATTTCGATTAATTTATAACATTGAGATCAATCGGAATTTTTTTAGTTGGCAATTAGAAAAAAATTATTAAATGTTGGCGATATCTCATCATAAGAATCCATACGATAACCAACATCGTATTGATAACACTGTTTATGAATTATCACAGAGCTTATCACAAAAGTTATTGAAATAACGACAATATATGTTTTTAGGAGAATCAGAATATGTCTTGAGATAAATAGTATATTTCCATGAAATGTGTTACGGATATTTTAATCGACAATATTACGAAATATTTTTATTTAATTTATTAATACCTGCAGTTTTATGCCTTAGGAGTGAATATATATATATATATATATATATATATATATATATATATATATTATATATATATATATATTATATATATATATATATATATATATATAATATATATATATATATATATATATTACATATAATATATATAATATATAATATATATATATATATATATATATATATATATATATATATATATATATATATATATATATATATATATATATATATATATATATATATATATATATATATAAATTCAACATTTTGACTCTTGTCTGCATATATCTGTATTTAGAAATATTATAATAAACCAGGTTCTTAGAATCAATAAAATTTGTGATGAATATTATAGATTAGCGCACTTTAAGGAATTATTGAGTACAGCTACTGTTAATGCATATCCCCCCAATTTTGTTATTAAAATTATCAACTCAGTGTATCAAATTTCACTCGATAACATCCTAGAAAACATTCCCAATTATAGTGACTAACATACAGGGAAAAAAAAAAAAATATATATATATATATATATATATATATATATATGTATATGTGTATATTGTATATAATTATTTATTAATTATATAAATAAATAAAAATGAAAAATAATAAACTAAGTCAAAAACATTAGAAAAATCAAAAAATCGGAAAATAAGATGCATTAACATTAATGTTTTGAATTTTATTTTCGCAAAAAAATGTAACTTTTGTCAGTATTGAAACTACGTTTTGAGCGCCCTTATAATGGTGTATAGTGGCATTCTCGATTATCCAGTTTTCCTATGAATTACTTGTTTAGTAGGAATTTTCATCTTTGATTCATATTCATATTCAGTTCTGCATGTTTGGGAAGTTGTATTCTGAATTGCTTGTCCAGTCTCTAGCTTAGACTCACTGGACGGGTTTGGGAGTAGACGGCAATGCCTTTATGGAGGCATTGCCGTCTACGGATGCACGTTCTTGTGTGACACCGCGTGCTGTTGGCCATCTCGGGTGCGGTATCCCCGTGGTTTGCGCGCTAGATTTGCACGCTAGCACAAATGCCGCCGTGTTCATGCGGAGTACGATCACGTTAAACATGTGGGTCCGTAAGTCCTTCCGAGAGGTTTGTGGTAGGGGAAGGAGGGTACGGTCCCTGTGGATGCCTCCCCCACTGGGTTCCGGTCTAAATTGGGTGGCACTTCCCGGCCGTCCATACAGTTACCTTACACCTTTCTGGTAGGTCGGACGGTCTGGGTCTCAACAACAACAACGTTCTTGTGTGATTTACGTCTTCTACTTTGACGTTATTCTGAATTTGGACCACAGGTGATATATGGCTCCGGGAGTGTTTCCTAAGGTGTAAAAAGTCGACTTGTAACCGGGAACTAGGGGTCGCCATCCCTCTAGGCCTTTTATATATGCCGTGTTGGTCTTTTTCACTTTATTCACGTTCTTGCAATTTTTGACTTGTTATTTTTTCTCGACATTAACTAGCTGCATTGCGCTGTTATGTCTTGAATTTGATTTAGTACTATTTGTACATTGATAATTACTGTTTTTTGACATTCTTATATATATATATATATATATATATATATATATATATATATATATATATATATATATATATATATATATATATATATATATATATATATATATATATATATATATATATATATATATATATATATTAAAGCTTAAGTTTTTATAGTCACAGGAACCGCTGGTAGGGGGTTTCTGCAAAAATTTGGAATACATTCATTTTGCATATATTAGCATCCATAGACATTTCAAGCGTGGGATTGGATTGTGGTGCTAAGTGGTGGGATTGGATTTTCAGTTCACACAGAAACCTTTATATAAGAAACTTTTATATGTATGTATGCTGTAATTTTCAATATGAGTTTTTTTTTTAAATACTTTGATCTGTGTTATCGTTTCCGACAATCCACAATCCACATATTTCGACATACCTCGACAATCAATATGCATCGACATATGATCTCGACAATAGATATATATCGACATATCATCTCGGCAATCGATATATATCGATATATAACCATTAATATTTAATTGTATCAATAAATTCAGAAGTCTAAGTCAGAATTGTAAAAAAAAGCGCTTGAAAATTGTTCGAGTTAAATAAACGTGTCATGTCATAAGACGTGCCATGTTTTTACGTTCTGAAAATCTGCATTTTTCTCAAATATCCAATATATGTCAAGGGAATCCAAATAAGCAACTTTACATTTTAATATCACCCCACTTCAAAAAATTCTCCAAATCGTTTAGTAAAGACATTTTTATAAGTATTTTGATCCTGGACGTTTATACGTAAAATTTTCTTTTAACCTAACATGGGATTTATTTGCTGCCACAGTTCTTTAATCGTTAGTGAAGTAATGCAGAAAAGTTGGAACATCTTTTAGAATGGTGTAATGAAAGATAATTGTGCAGAACATGAAGTATAATCTTCTTCACTAATGACATTCTGTACGGTCAAAGTAATTGGACAGGTTAGATATCTTGTATAAACACTTTAATTTGTTTGTAGCAAGGAATTAAAGCCTATTTGAAAAATAATTGGGATCTGAGAAATACTTGGGTTTATATTTCCTTTTGACAGGCACATTTATATTTCATTCGTATATTGTAGATTTACCCCTGAGGCAGATCGTGTCATTTTCAACTCCGTACCTTACACATCCGTTAGAACCTTACATATTGACACATATTAAGAAATTATGGTAAGCCCTAAAAGTTTTCATTTCTTATAGAGAAAAATGTTCAGGATCTTTTAGGATCTTAAGATCTTTAATACATAACGCTTAGGATCTTAAGATCTTTAATACATTAGGACATTTTCTGCTTTAACCAATTTCTCCATGAGAAAACTCAAATAAAATAAAATATTTTTAAAGAATAAAATACTTTTATAAAATCAAATACAATTTTAAAATTATATTAATCTTCTTAAATAAAATATATTTATAAAATCATTTCTACGCATTATCTAACACATAATAATTCTATCATGTACTTTCCATGAAATGTAGAGTCTTCTGTAATTTACTAACATTAATTATTTGGTTTTTAAATCCGTAGATGGCGGATCTAAAAAAAATATTCGGTATGGGTATAATGCTTTGAGTATGCATGCATTTTTTAAGTTGATTGGAATATATTTGGAGCTGTAACAACTGTGTTTCAAAGTAACTGTCACGTGCAAGTATAATCCCTGAATTTTACAATGATATTTAATCTGTCTGCTCCAAGTAATCGATTGAAACATACACTTTAGGTTTGATTAGAAAATTTCTAACGTTTACAGAATCTCCAAATCCCATCTAAAAATATATGCTGATATCTTTGACAATTTACATCTACGTTCATACACCCTACTTATTTTATCTGATGTAAGGTTTTTGTACGACAGAATTGGTATATCTAAACTCCCGAAAATTATATGTTTAAAGTCATTCTTACCTTGGCTGCCTAATCTACACCATCGATTTTTATATTTTTATTTATACTTATTTCAGAAACACACGTATAATATCTACCTAATTTAAATCAATCCAATATATACGATAAAACTTTGCTACAAAAGAAAAAACTTTTTCTTATATCTTATCTACCAGAAAAATAAACTTTATGTTTCCAAGATGCTTTGCTGTTCCGCGAACTAAATTTGTCCCAACGTTTAAACATTGGAGTCTCAGACATCTAAAATATGTGATAAACATTAGGTTTATCTGGAAGATGAATGTTACATAACAAATAAATTCCGCTGCGATAACGCAAAATATCCTTTATCCGCTTTATTTCTAGACAGTTTATCTCAATCTAGACAATTTCAAGTTCTGAATTGTTTCGTGTTCAAGTTTAAACATTTGTAGAAAATTATTTTAAGGCTCATTTTTTTCTCCATTTATATGGCGTAAACACTTAAGGAGTGGAAAAGTAAGTTTATAAATGTTGTTGATTTAAAGAAGTAAGAAAGAATGTGACGGCAGCTTTAGGTTCTTGAAATGCTTTTCGAAATATAAATTTGAAGCACATGTTTAAAAAATACTTGATAAGTTGAAATATAGAACGTAGACTTTGTAATATGTTCTTTTATCAAAATGTAACAATTTCTTGAAGTTTGACCTATTAGTATTTTACTATCCTTTAATATATAGTTTTCAACATTAGTGAAATAAAATATTTTTATTCGATACTAGCAATATACATACACCTTCTTCTTATTGGAGATACACTATATAAAGAGACTTAAAATTAACAATCATGTGCAAACTCGTATAATATTCTAAATAACACGGATAATTTGTACCATAAGTTAGTTTAACTATACAATAGTAAAAAAAATGTATATTAACAATACATCTATTTATGGCATTCTGTCAACAATAAACGTAAATTAAAGTATAATATTAAAATATGGCATTTTATCTATACTTTTTAATTCCCTAATATTGCACATATGAAAGATTTATTATAGTTTTCTGAATTTTTTCTCAAAAACGTTCGTCTATCATGGATACGCCATGCTTACTTATTTAACTTGATTATCTACTGGTGAAAACAAACTATTGCTATACTTTTGAGCACTACTGTAGATGTTGAAAAGCAACACGCATTATTGATCAGATACGAAAATGGGTAAGACTAGGGAAAACAAAATTACAAAATTCTGAGAACTAAGTTTTATGTTCTATATTTCTCAATTTCGAAGATAGGTTATAGGATTCCAAATCCCATTTTCTGAATGATATATCCAAGTATGATAATAGTTTGAGTTATAAAATAGTTTAGATTAAATAGTTTAGGCAATTTATATTTAAAAAATTCTTAGTATGAGGAGTGTTAAAGTATTGCAACGATCAATCAATCTGTCACCTGACACCAGAAAAATATTGCTTATATTACAATTGGTGTCTTAAAAATAAGTTTAAGTAAGATGACACTTTGAAATAGTTGCATCTCGATTAAAGAAAAATGTAGCTGACGCAGCCGCTGTTTGACAAATTTTCCGTCCCCTGAGTTTCTCTGTCACTTACCGAAAAATATAGCATAGATAAATATGAAATTCGATACATTTGTAGAGGAATATTAGGAAAACATACTTAGATAAATCGTTTTTCTATTCAAATGTTTGGTTTAAAAAATATTAATTGATTAATTGTCAAAATCCAAGGAGGATTTAATTTGGAGTCAGCGTACAAGAGCTGAGATTTTTGTAGTTCTTGTTATTACTAGTACCTACATAACTAAATGTTGCAAGACGGAACCCAATTTTAAGACTCATACACAAAATGGTATGAATGAAATTATCACTGCTTTTACATAGAGAACTAGACGATTTATATTGCTATAACGCCATTTGAATAAAGTTCCTATTTTTTCGATGGAGTTTTAGGTTTTCAAGTAAAATAAATTATCGTAGTTCTGTGATAATTTAAAAAATATCATCGCTGAAGGTATCGCCTTCTGCATTTCAGTTGGAAAGTGCTTTATAATCAATGCTTTATGCATGATTGATCTTTCTTGTTCATCTTTCTATTTAGTTAATGAGTTATTTAATTTTCTATATGCTACTGAAGTGAACATTTTTCTTCTGTACGGGCAAAGATTTAATTGGTTGAGCCGATTTCCAACTTCTATGTGATTGCTTAATGGCAGAAACATCAAAAAGATAGCCAAGGATTGAGTTATTGAAGCACTAACAACATTAAAAGTGTAGATATTTAATTTTAAACATAACTACAACATTATTAAATGCACTTAGGACAATGTGGAATGTTGACAACCATCTGCATTAATATTTTTTCTTTTACAAACAGAGGGTTTAGCAACTGTTGTCGTCATTACGGTTAAAGTGTTATATTGCACCTTATATTTTAATATTAAAATCTAAACACTATATTTTGCTACTGCATTACGAACAAACGTTATAGCGTAAAACTTTGAAATTTTGTCGATTGTTCGTAGTAGAATTAGCAATCGTTTGTAATAGCAGTCGGCTATTAAGGCCCTGCGAGAGCCAGCAAGCAGTAAACAATGTATACCGACGAAGAGAGTTATGGTGTTGGAGAGCCTAGCGAGCAAGGGACCTGGTGGCTGAACGGGATGAAATAGCGCGAGAAGCAAGTTGTGGGAGTTAGTGAAAGTCAACTAATAAGGAGGACGAATGCCCAACGGATGTATTACGGTTGCAAAGAAATTCAGCGATCAAATAGCGGTAAGCCGAGCGCCGGAATTTGGCGACCGTCATCGAGTATAGGACGCGTTCTGGTCGTATGTGCCGGTCGTCCCAAGGCAGGGGGCATGCCTATATAGGATCTTAGCAATTACTTCCCCGACCGGGAAAAGGCTCAAGACCCTTCCCCACATACACCATCATCGGACCTTTTATTTTTTTCTTTTTAAGAATTTTTGCACCTGCCAGTGAGGGTACATAGAACCTACAAGAACTTCCTCTTCCCTTAGCCGGAAAGGGTTTAGTCCCAGGATACCAAAATACATTATATATTTTTATCATATTCAAAATGTTCATAGTATAAACAACAGTACCTCTAGTTTTTTAACTCTCTTAATTATATACATTATTCAGTATCATATTTTAATTGATGTGGAAGCCATATAAAATTATATACATATTATTAAGTTATATACACATTATTTAACTAATATATACGCATTATTTAATATCAATTTCCATTAATAGACAATTTATACAAAATATCAACTTATATTTCTATAATTTTGATAAAAATCTGGTAATGTACATAGTACATCATATACATATATTTTGCACAAATTAAATTACTATTCGTTATTCATTTTTGTTAATCTTATTAATATAATAATTTAAAAAATATCCCTTAGAGTGTATCCTCAACATTACCATAGTACATAACCTTAAAAGTAGTTTACACATTAGTATACCCTGCAACACATTGAGCTAACACAAACCTTATGGTTGGTCGTGTGGTTTGGGTCTTCAACACGTTAGTATACATTGTTTTTATACATATTTCAATATACATTATAAAATAAAAATTCGATCTATATGGCGGTCCGTTACATTGACATGTAAATATAGCTCAACAATTATTATATTCACATATATACATACCATTATATTACATATATACACAAGCTATATGAGTCCCATTAAATAGGATTTCCATTAACTATGATTTCTATCCATCTTAAAATTCAGTTAGAATATCATTCCATTAATAGCAACCCCATGATAAAAACACCCATTACAAAGTATTTTATATCATTTATAGAAAATTTAAAATACCAATTACCTTTCAATAAGAACCAATCACCTCTCAAGTCAGAAATAACTTACCTGCAGGCCTCTACTATTTTATCAGCTTCCAGTATACAAGAAATAATTCTCCCGATGGATCCCGGGGTCACATGTGCCGGTCGGGATGAAAGAGCTTATGAAATGAGCTTTAGGTGTCCGTGAGTGTCATTTAACAATGGATAATTTCCAACGGGCATATTACGCCCGCGTTGCAGCCGGCATGAAAGTGCTTGGGAAGCGATTTCAGCGAACATAAGAGGATGCGCTTTCCGACTCGTAAAGAAAGAAAGTTACGGGGGATTGGGAACATAGTGAGCAGGGGCCCCTAACCTGTAAAAAATTGTAAAATTAATGTATGTGTAGTTAGAATGCAGACGAACCAAATTGGCAGATTCGGGGTTTAATAATCACCAGTGTGGCAGTGCCGGCGTTTGATCCCGGGGATAAAGCGCGGTAATTTACCAATCTCATTGCATATGTGTGTGTAAAAAATCGATTAAAAATATATATGAATGTAAAAATTAAAAATTAAAAAATATATAAATATTTGAATTAGTTTCGTAAGCCTAAGATTGCCATAACTAGCATGAATACTGAACCAAAATATGAAATGGAAGAAGAAATTAATACTTTTTCAGAGGTCCACTTAATATCTCTTTGCTTCTGTGTGTCTGTGAATTGAATAATTACTAGCAATGATAAAATTGTTTAACTCTGGACCCTAAGAGTAAAGTAATAGAAATAAAAAAACGTATATACATTTTACAATGCCAAGGAAAACACTTCTAGGCAACTTTTGAAAAAAAAAACGAAGCACCCATAAAAAAAAACAATTCGATCAACTCGAAATTTCGCATACAAATACCTTCCTATCTAGTATGCAAATGATTAAATTTGCAAGGCCAATGAGTGTTAACTTCGGTCACACCGCGCGTTTCTACTGCGCAACTAGCATCCTATGCAACAGGTTAAAAATGTGGACGGTTTTTCTTTGCTCGTTATCGACGTAATAGTTCCGTAGAGACTTCTAACGTGGTCGTATAGTCGGAATGAGTGAATCTGGTTGCTCATACCGAGCAATAGGCTGCCACCTGCACTGAACGGTCACTGCTTTACAAAGTTGCTGGCAGAAGTAATTGCTGCAAGTAACCCATCGGTGGAATGAAAACTCTGGAGGGCCAAGGTGCACGAATGCGAGGCAAGATCGGATGATTGTGCGACAGTTCCGAACTGACCCAACGGTATCATTGTCCGCCATCCACCGTTCTACAGCCTCTCCCATACCACTCGTGCTATCTTCCACCATTTCACTTCGCTTGGCTCAGGTGGGGTTACGCTCACGGCGGCCTTTCGGACGTCTGCCCATAACCCCACAACATCGACAGAGTCGTTTGGAGCAGACTGGGGGACTGTTTGGACGTTGGACCCAGCAGACTGGCATCGCATAGTGTTCAGCATTAATCACACTTCAGTCTTTCAGCAGATGACCACCGGATAATTGTGTGGAAGTTCAGGTCCAGCTATCCCAATCAACCTTTCTTTTACACAGGCACACAGCCATTATCCCTGGCGTGATGGTCTAGGGTGCTATATCTTACGAAAGCAGGTCGCCCCTAGTCATCATGTGTGCAAATTTAACCGCTCAGCGATATGTTTTTGAAATTAAGCGGTGATTTGCGTTATTTTTTAATGGCACGTCATTATGATTCCATATTCCATGTCACGCCAACAAGATAATGCCACGCAACATACGGCTCGCATATCTGTGGACTGCCTCTGTGCTGTTGATACTGTTCCTTAGCCAGCAAGGTCACCAGACCTTTTGCCAATCGAGCATGTAGGGGACATGCTAGAGCGCCAGATTTGGGCATCCATAAATGTAGCAGATCTGGAGAAACAATTGAGGAATGACTGTCAGAATGTATCGCAGGATGATATTCGGAAACTTTAGCACTCCTTATCTAGGCGTATACAAGCATGCATTGCCGCCAAGGGAGGTTTCACCAATTACTGATTTGAAAATTCAATGTGAAATTGCTAACCATGGATGAGTCATGCGGCCTTGATATTATAACCATTTCATTATGTGTGTATGGGTTATACGCATATTGAATTTCAATAAAAACGCTCACTTTCTTCGTGGTGCGTCGATTTTTTTTCCATGTACATTCGTTAAGTCGATTATTCGATTATGCAAACATGAAGTATCTAAAGCATGGACAGATGAAAAAGTTGTAAAGAAATGAAAAGTTACATTAACTTGTAAATAACTGAAATTAGATAAACAATATATATATATATATATATATATATATATATATATATATATATATATATATATATATATATATATATATATATATATATATATAAAATCTCAAAATGACAAATAGAAAAAAGACGGCTGAGGAAAGCTAACGAGCGGAGTTTCAAAAATAGTCGAAGGGGGCAATGGCCCCTCCTAAACCCCGGTTGGCTGCGGCAAGCACTCCCGGTAGCAAGCACCCCTTCGAAGCAGACCCCAATGCACCACAAACATGAAGCCGAAACGACTACAACCGGCCATCCATTAATAACGATATAGTATTAATAACGTATATTAATAAATAGTTCTTTAAAATTAAAAGTCCTAAATCGATATATATGTTAAAATTTGTTAATATTATTTAACATTTCAGATATATACTTCTGAATGAAATAACCAGAAGCGTTATGTTTAAGATGATCAATAATTTCATTTAAACAGTTACTACATTTCCTTCATGCAGTATATGAATATATGTATTATGTCAACGTGATGCTGCTTTATTTGTTATATCATACGTTCAGAGTGAAATATAGTGAAATAGACAAAAATAAAGAACATTATTGATCAGAAGCAAATTTGTTCAGACCAATGAAACGAAAAAAATTAGAATGCCTGCGAACAGGGTTAAGCTTCTTTCTTATGTTCCTCAATTTCCGAGATATGGTGGAGGACGTCAAAACCCATTTACTTAATGATATATCCTAAGAAGGGTAGCAGTTTCCAGTAATAGGCAGAGTAAGCGTTCTTATGGAGGAATCTTCAAATATTTGTGTCACAAAAGAATGGTGAAAGTCTGATAACATTTAAACAAAAGTTTGGTTTTGCCGTTATCATTTATGCGATATTTTGTTAAGAAAATATTCCAAGAATTCGATCAAATCGATGTCAATAAAGGCTTGCGAATGAAAAATATAGTTAAAAAGCATTTCAAATAAATGTACCGGTAATAACTGATTTGGGGGGCAAAAGGAACTTCATTTGCAGAAATAATAGATTCAATAATATTTCAAGATATTATTAAACATCTTTGAAAGAGAGTTGAGCTCGTCAAATCTGAATCTTAAATAATGAAAATAGAAATATAATTATAACTATCAAGAAAAATTATCTCCTGGTTCATGCAGGTAATTAATTAATACCCATACAGTAAAACTCCATCGATCAGGTTTTTTGGGAAAGAAATCCTCTATTTTGACTCAATCTGAAATTCTGAAAAATTCCGTGAAATAGCTCCCCGCAACATTAATGATCATCCAATAAAATAGACATATTGACAAAATGTACTTATTTTCTTTTAGCCATAAACTTCGATTAATCTTTCTCCTTACTACATATGTACGGATAGACGGAATTCTACTTTTCTTTTAGCAGAAAATTCTTAGTAAAAGATCCCCTCCACTACATATTTCGCGATTTTTATTCTCGTTTGAGTGGATGGATATGAAGAATTTAACGCCAGTTTGCATCTGCATATCCTATTACACCTAAAGTTCTATAGTGTGCATGTTATATGTTATGTAAATACATTACACTTTTATCTCTGTGTGTGTTTGTATGTGTTATTTTATGAATAACACAATATGTTTTCAAAATATATCGGTTTCCATATAATGTTTCTACTTTTCCATTATGTGAAAAATACGGCAAAACCTATTTTATAAATGGTATTTTTGGGTTTTTGAAACATAAATATATATTTAATCCTGCAATGCATAATTTTTTATATTTTCACCTTAAATTTTGCTGTTTTAATGATTTGGGCTTAAGTGTATATAGAAAAATATTGAAATAAATATTTGGTTTTTTTATTGGTTAATTATTTAATTTTCGGTTTTGATTCATATATTAATCAGTATGCATTTAGCTATAACGTTCAGTTTATATAAAAATTATTTTAAACAAGAAATATCAATCATGCATAAAGCATTTATTATGAAACACTTTCCAAGTTCATTTAATGCAATTTCATTAAAACATCTGCAAAATGAGATACATTCGTTGATAATATTTTAAAAATTATCACAAACTACAATAATTTATTATATTTGAAAACTTAAAAGTTCCTCGAAAATAATGAATTTCATTCAAATGACTCAATTAAATATAAATCGCCTGGCCCTTCGGTAATGTTTTTAACATTATCATAATACTACAATAATTTATTATATTTGAAAACTTCATCAAAAACAACTGACATTTATTCAAATAACGCCATTGAAATATAACACGCCTGGCTCTCTCTATAAAAGCAGCATTTCATTCATAAACATTTTCCCATTCATTTAATTCATCACAATACTATAATAATTTATTTTATTTAAAAACTTAAGACCATGGAGTTACAAGTAATTAAATTCTATGCTTAGAACTTCAACGGAAAAAAGTCGTCCTTCTATCTGTAAAATCAATGAATATTTCATTCATAGCAGCTATGCAGACTCCATGAGCTAAATAATTTTGCGTTAAAAAATACATCAATTCTTATATAACTCATTCTACACATTTTGCTGTTTACATATTACATAAGTGAAAAATAGGCTTCGTTGTAGAAATAATCGAATTTTGATGATCATTTAAACTCAAATATATTGTAATTGTGTTGTTTCAGTATGTAGATGCACAGAATTTAAGGAAGCTGAAGCGGTTTTAGGACGGATACAACACTCAATATGAATTAAAAAGAACTTTAAAAATCACGATTTTGAGACAAGATGGATGCCGTATTTCATTTTGAAGTGGATCACGTGATCTCTTCATAAAATGGTCACGTGATCGCTTCATATAAAAGGTGTAATTAATATTTTGATTTTTACTTCAGAAACTACTGAATATATTTTACTGAAATTTTTTTTGTAAATTTTATGGGATAATTTGAATATTACCTAAAATTTTCGAAGCAATTTGTGAATTTTAAATCCGCTTAAAATTTTTTGAAAAATTAGGTCCCATAGTGTTCAATGTATTTCATTTTTTCAACTCGGGTTCTATCCAAAACTAAGTGGGTGATATTATTAATTTATATTCTCATAGGTCCCACAGACCGTCTGAACAACATACTAAAATTTCATTTTGATTAAGTCATTTTTACGGCAGTTATCGTGCTAACGGACAGACAAACAGACAGACAGACAGACAGAATGAATGAACAAAGTCATAAACACTTTTCAACTTTGTTGTAAAATCTCAAAAATTATCTAATAAATTATCTAATAAATCTAATAAATTTAAATATATATATATATATATATATATATATATATAAATATAAATATATAAATATAATAAATATAAATATAAATAAATCTAATAAAAATAAAAAATAATAATTATCTAAAATATCATCTAATAAATTGTATTTTCGAGTTTTTGAAATATTATTATATATTATAATATATATTGTAATAAACATTAGAATATATTATTATGCATTCGAATTCTAATATATGTGTTTTAATTCGAAAAATATATTATAATTTGTACTAGGTAAAATACTTAGATATACACACATATACGTGAATACTTTATTAAGTGACACATAGGTAAGGTATCAGTTTCATTGCAATTGAGTCTCTGGGAACAAGTGGTGAGAAAAGTGACCTGAGATGTTAAGAAATAAAGTACTTTTGTAAAATTATAAATATGATATAATTAATTTTCATATGATAAAATATAATTGTGTTCATTTTGAAGCATTACTGAGTTCATATTTTCAAACGTTAAAGTACATATTTTAACAACAATTAAAAAAGCGTTTCCTGTTCATTGCACATTTTTTAAAAATCATTCAAACATTTAAAATAAAACACAATTGACTGGTTATAATTATTACAATTGAGAATATAATCAAAATTTTCCTATTCCGAGGCACTTACGAGTTCCAGTACCAGTATTTTTATACCCAATGTTGCGTCATGTATTTCAAAATGTTTTCTGAAATCATTGTATCATTAAGGGAAAGATTGTATGTATATCACTATTTAGAGTTTTGTTCCACATATTGTTGTTTTTTGTTAGAAAATGTCTTCCAAAATGATTGTGTGAACCCACAAAAACAGTCATTATTCTACATATTGTTCAGTTTTGTTTGAAAATGTATTCTGCAACAATTTTACTAATATTCGAAAGAGTATATTTCACCCTTATGCCATTTCTTCAAAGGCCTTCAGAGGTATTTTAGCATTCTTTATTTATTGTGCAATTTGAAATATTTTTAGTTGTATTATAAAGCAATTAATTAAAGCTATCATTTGGTCTTGAAAGTAAAATGGTCTTACTTCATTAGGAAGATTTATGCACAGCAGTTACTCTAGAAAAAATATTCTCTGTAGACGTACGGTATTTTCCTGCCTCGATAAGGTCTAGATGATGGCATGTGAACTGATGATGTCATACGGAATATAAGGGAAATGTAATAGAAATGTTAGGTACTGAATTTGAAAATATCATGTCTGGGAATGTATTAGGTAATATCATGTAAGAGAATGAATGTATTAAGTAATATCATGTTGGGGAATGTACTAAGTAATATCATGTTGGAGGACGTATTAAGTAATATCATGTTAGAAAATGTAATATATGTCAGGGAATGTACTATTAATAAATGAAATATTAGCGAATGTAAAATTAGGGAATATAATGCTAGGTAATGTAATGTTATGAAATGAAATGATAGGTTGTTATGGTTGCGAAATATGATGTTAGTGTGGTGCACAATTAAAAGATACATCAAGTTGGTTACTTTTTAAATAATAAACATTATTTTGTTGAATTATTGTTTTTAATTATTATTTTTCGTAAATCGTGTATTCGTACATTGTATCTTCGTCGCACTAACTCACCATTAATTTTTTGTAGAGTTCCTAAAATTAAAGTATCAATATATATACATTGAATTCCACAATTTTAAGTTCTAAAATAAATATGATTTATTACACATAATATGATTACGACTAACATTAATTTTTTATACACGCTTAAGGTGAGGAAATAGCACGTGTGAGACCAGGATTCCCTATTTGCCAAAAATTATATGTTTGATCTATTATATAAGCAGATTGGCACATACGTCTGTTTGTCATGGACTTTTGAACATTCATTGAACTCTTGAACACGCTTGAACATTCATTGCTGTTTTTCATACATCAAATACTTGTACCCAGTAAACTGAAACACACAACACTAATATCTCGCTTCTGTACAATCAGTTATTATCAAACAGAATTTGAAACATTCTGGACCCGAAATCTGACAACCTTGTACATTCTGAACGTCAATTGTCCAGGAACGTCCACTTCGCATCTTGAATTTTTATCGTCGAATGTCACCGCTACTGGACACTCGGGTACTAATTGTCGAATGTCACGGCTACGTACTGGACTGTCATTGAATGCAAATATCTTATATTATCTGTTTTTTGCCACATCTTTTGACTGAGATCCAGATACGCCTTTCGTATATCTTATTGGTTGATCCTCAGGGTGATGCAGCGACAGTTCTTCATCGGCCACCTAATTAACCAATCTGCATGGTCTAAGCCTTGGCCCCAAAGAGTTTTTTGACATAGCTACACCTGGAATTTGACATAGCATGTGACATAGCTACACCTGGAGCAAGAACTGTTGTAAAATGATGCCTAAGAGTCTGTGTTTTGTTTCGCAGTATATATCATATAAATCTCCAAAATATCATAAATGTATCCTGGTTTAACAGTTAGGGAACATGAAAACTGTTACACTATATAAGTGGCAGGGGCGCGGTAGCCCATTGGTTAGCGCGCTGGAGTTGCGCTCGGTAGGCCCGGGTTCGATTCCAGCCACTGCCAAAACTGCCGCCGTGTTCATGCGGAGTACGATCACGTTAAACATGTGGGTCCGTAAGTCCTTCCGAGAGGTTGGTGGTAGGGGAAGGAGGGTACGGTCCCTGTGGATGCCTCCCCCACTGGGTTCCGGTCTAAATTGGGTGGCACTTATCGACCGTCCAAACAGTTACCTTACTCCTTTCTGGTAGGTCGGACGGTCTGGGTTTCAACAACAACAACTATATAAGTGGCCTCCGGACGTCCATCTTTCTGCTCATCGGTCGTCCTGGGCTTTCGACTATATAAGTGGCCCGGCCAACGGCCCTACAGTGCTGAAAATACCGGTTCTCGTTAGATCACCGAAGTCAAGCAGCATCGGGAGCGGTTACTAGTTGGGTCAGTGACCACCTGCTGCAAGTATATCACTTGCTGCTGGCACATTTCGGGCACGGTAGCCCGGTAGTTTGCGCGCTGATTTGCACGCTGCCACAATTGCCGCCGTGTTCATGCGGAGTGCGATCACGTTAAACATGTGGGTCCATAAGTCCTTCCGAGAGGTTGATGGTAGGGGAAGGAGTTTACGGTCCCTGTGGATGCCTCCCCCACTGGGTTCCGGTCTAAATTGGATGGCACCTCCCGGCCGTCCAAATAGTTACCTTACACCTTTTTGGTAGGTCGGACGGTCTGAGTCTCAACAACAACAACTATATAAGTGGCCCGGCCACACAGATTGCAACCGTAAGCCTTCGGGTCGGTCGTGTGGTCTGGGCTTTTCACACTATATAAGTGGTCACTTTAGACATTTGTAGTGACTACATTTTACTGAAGTGATAATTTAGCTCAATCATTCTGCAAAAGAATGCTTACTTGCTTCTGAAGACAAATTATTTCTTTAGTATTCTACCAATGACGAAGTACTAAGTTTCAATTCATTTAATTCAACAGTTTAAGCTAATATTGTATATTCGATTTAGAAATATGAAGTGAATGTTAGAAAGTGAAATGATAGATTGTAATGATCTCAAAATGTGATGTTAGAGAATAGGGGAATCTCTCATCCTTATATAGCTAAGTTGCCGCGACATATATTAGGAGTGACTACATTTTACTGGAGAAATTATTTCAGTTCAATTATTCTATTAAGAGAGTCTTATTTTCCCCTGAAGATGTTTGATGCCTTTAAAATTCTGAAGTATTTTATGTTTCATAGTATTTAAGTCAGCAGTCGAAGCGAATATTTCATATTCTTTCTAAAATAGGGAATTGCGTGTAATTTGTATTCTCAAGAACATATTTGTTAAAAATATTAAATATATTAGTTAACAACAATTTAATATACAGTCTATTTCAATGGAAAATATTAGTTTTATCTATCTTTCTATAGTTCAGGTAAATTTTTTTTTGTATTTTAAACAAATGCAAAATTTAAAATTCATTGAACTATATATAATGATAATAGAAGTTTTATGTCTGTATTTTTACAAATACAAAATTACTAACGAATATATTACACTATTTATTTCATAATCATATAGAAAATCCTGTAAACGAACACAAACACGCGCACATTATATATAGATATTTTAGTGTTTTTTATTACTTTATTTGAATACGTTTGAATTTATTTGAATATATATTTATTGAATTTTATTGAAATATGTGTTCAGAAATCTTATATTTTTAATGTTTTTCTATCTCTGAAAATACTTATGACTTTAACCTTTATTGTGAATTGTCGTTATTGAAAATTTAACATTAGTTGACGCATTTTAAATGCTTCAACTAACTTTAAATGCGCTATGTAATCGAAGTATAAAAGGAATTCAAGAATGAAAAATATATACATACGCTTGACCAATCACAATCGCAAAAGGCGTCGAATTGTATCAGGCTGTTCCAATGCTCAAACTTTTGTAATGATATACGATTCGAAAATAACCAAATATATGGATGTTGCAGTTGAAAAGTTCTGTTTGTCCTTGTATTATTATAAATATGTATCATCATTCCTGTACGTTCTATTTGAAAATTAGATTTTGTTTTCTATCCGGAAAGTGGAAATTACTTGCTGCTAAATATTTAAAAATGAAGTCTGTATTAATTTGAGAGGAATGTGTCTTTGAATTCCTTTCGAGTTTTAAAGTTTGAGTTGCGCTCTGCAGAATAGTCAAATCCAATATATTTTGAACTTTTATCTTTGAAATTATACATGGTTAGACAATAGAATTAGTATACGAAATTAGAGTTTGTATGAATTAAATTACGAACATATTTATTTAGATATATATATTCTTTTAAATTTTAATATTTGCATATCATATCCATATGCTCTTGTTGCATATGTTTCTGTTGCAGAAAAAAAAGTGATAGAGCAATAATGTGTAAAAATCTTATTATGCACCCATAAATATCAGCTGCAAGTGGCAGACGCATGTTAAAGTCAAATCAAGAAAACTTGAGGTATGTTTTACTGGAACTGAAATGTTAAACAAGTAATTTCTACTACAATTTCAATGATTCGAATTAAAAATTGGAGTTGAAAATAGTATTTATGTACATTTATTTTATGTAATAAATAATTATTTTAAGTAAAATTAAATGTGTGATTTTTTATGTTCATCGTGCTGTTCATAAAATAATTTGAAGTTTAACATGATATAGAGTGTTAAGTTAAAGGGATAGATATATCTTTGAATTAAGTACTATTTATGTACATCATTAATCATAACTACTTTTAAAGATTTAATGGTACGTATCTTTAATATTACAGTCTTATTTATTGTATCACACTTATGCAGACAATATACTATTATTACGGATTCATTTATATAATTTTACATATAAACTGCTTTGAACTGTTTGAGTGAGTGAAAGGGTGATGCATCAAATTTATAGAGCCCTTCCATTATAGCTAAAATGTTAGTTTTGGTGTCTTTCTATCTTTCTCAGCTTCAAATCCAAAGGGAAAATCTAGAAGATAAACAGTTATAAATAGGAGTGACGGTGCAAATGGATAATCTAAAACTCAAATCAAGTTTATCTAATTATCGAGTACTTGGACTCTAGGTATAATCTTGGTTTTCATTTCATTTAATCCGTATCAGTTTTATAGATGAATGAAAAATTCTAATATTTCGAAAATTCGTTTTAGGAGTGACGACACAGAATAATTATCTTGAAAAGTACACTATGCGCTATTCCATTTTATGATTAAATTTGAAATACTTTTTATTATTCGGAAAATTTATTGAATATGTAAGTGTCACATTTAGTGGCTACTAGCCATTGAGACAGCGTGAATCGCCTGTGAAAGTCTAGAATTAAATATTAAGTGAGTGCCGGAAAATAAATTCCGTGTACTCCCTTTAGTGGCAGACAACAAAACTTATAAAGTTTAAATTTCATAAATGTCGAAGAAATGTTTTTTGTTCATTCCTTTTATCCCTTTTTTTTGCTCGTTTCTTTGTAGTTGTATTAATACTTTCGATTAGAATACATTTCTTAACCGAATGAAATGGGCCGAAACGAACTTCAAACAACTGTTAACATCTACCTCTCATGTCTGTTCGTGTCAAAGTACAGATGATTAGTATTCGCTTGATATTGTTTAAGAGCACCTTTCTAGATATTAAAAACAGTTTGCAGCACGCTCTCATTGCAGATAACAGCAGCCGATGACTTATTTTGCGCTTATTATGGTCTCACAAACTTTACACCAGACTAAAATAGCCAAGTTCAAAGTAGCAGAACCCGTTTGGTGAAGCAGATAATATAATTCGTAGCAGATAGCATAATTCGTGAATCGCTTTTGTGATTATTATTTTCTCGCCAGGGCAATAATAAATGCACAGAAACTGTGCATGAATGCTGTTATATGCAGATGAAGTGATTCAAATTTTATATGCAGCACACAGTCAGGTTCTAGGACATTGGCAATATAATTCTTTAAAAAATCAAGCTGGTTACATTTCATTGAAATTTATGATTTTTATGTGTTCAAAGTATTGAAGTGAAACGATTAGAGCACTGCTTGCGGAGTCAATCGTGAATAAAGTGTGACAATTGCGAAACGGAAGTATGTGACATCATATTGTTACGAATATATGACAAGGCACTATTGAACGTATTTGATGGTTTGGGTCACTAGACCAAATTCGGTGGCCATGTTTGCATTCCGGAAAAATATCGTACTACAGTAATTGTTCTGAAGATTATTATTGCTTACTCTAAGAAAAATAATTTGTTATCACAAACTTGTTTCAATCATAGATATTACCAAATACTGGGGACCGAGGCTTATTGGCTAAAGTCGAAGGTTAGCTCAGCGATGGTAACTGTATGTGTTTAGTCAGATTGATTACTTTAAGTGGATCACTTCATTATTACTTATTGAATCTAAACATCGAAACTGTAGAATGGAAATTGTCTAATTTTACAATTTATTACTTTTTGATAGAGCAGAGTAATTGTTACACCAGTATTTCAATATTATAAAGTATAATATAATAAGTTTTCTATGTGATGTATAATGTAACGTAAACATGGAAATATGAGATGGGGTGTTGAAGACCCAGACCGTCCGACTTATCCAAAGGACTCGAGTAACTGCATGGACGGCCGGGATATATAAGATGGGGTGAGTTGATGCACTTCTTTTCGGTCACAGTCGACAAATGCTCCAGCCTGCTGTATAGGAAAAATTTATTTCACATATAAGTTAGCCATATTGCATATAACTAAAATAAATAAAAATTCATTCAAACCAACAACCAATCACAAAATTTTGATTTGGTTGCTGCTTTAAATGAGTTTCTTGCATTAGCAGCAATTTTAATTGTACGCATAAAGAATATAATTATTGTTATTTTTATAGCAGGACCGAAAATTGTGAAATTTATTTTTCAATTTCTTTGGTTTACCAAACTGTCTTAAAACAATTATCTTAAATCAAATTTACCTTAATTTAATACTGAATTTCTATGACATTTTTGTACAGTCCATCAAATTCGAATTAGTGGCTGTAGTTTATTTTTGTCTGTAAATTTAAAATGATGTGGCATGACCTCCTCCAGATATTGATTTAAATATAATTTTTATATAAAACAGTTCAAGTTTTATTAATGTTATATCATATTATAACATTATTGAAGTTACCTTCTTGATTGTACTTCGAACATTATGCCATTACCTTTCAACAATATACCATTTCAACAGTGACGGATTTTATCGACTCATCTCCCATAGTGGTTGTTTTCGCTGCTGTAAAACTCCTGCATTGCATTGAATAAACTTCGTTGTATTCTTTGAGAAAGTTATTCTCACGGTACACTGTGTTTTAATTAGAAATATCTATATTGTTTTTAAAGTACTTGTGACATAATCTGTTTCATATCACCAATATTTTGAAACCTCTAAAATGATTTACATTGTCTTTAAAATGGGCTATTTCAATTAAGTTAAATAGCGTTTTTCAATTAGTTTTACAAGACAAATGGGTGCATAACTTTTGGACTTACTTAAAAATCTAAAAATGGATTTTGGTTCATCCTTTTCATATTAAACTCCGATATCAGTGCAAATATGGTAAATAAATTGTCTACACCAACGGTGATAGACACGTTAGAGCATATTGATGTCTAAAAAATCAATAAATTATTTTTACAATGATAATGATTCATGCACGATTAGTTGGGCATCGCAAATACAATTTCCTTAATTCTAATGTATTTCTTTGCTGCAACTAAGTTTTCTTAAATAGTAATGTAAAATATAAGTAATGTAAAATATTTGATTGTATCGTGATAATTCGACTAAAATTGAAATTATTTCTTATTTTATTTATTCTAAAAATAATACATTTTTAGAATAAATAAAATAAAAAGTTAACAAATGATAAAAATTTTGAACACATGATAAAAAAACATTTTATCATAGAAAAAACCATGTAGTTTATCACTGCACATAACAAAATATCTTTTAATTTAAAATATGTTTTGAAAACTAAAATCTTTAAAAGTTTGCATCAAAACATAATATGATACATAACTATCTGTTTAAAATTCTTAAAATCTATTGTAAACTCTAAATATTCGTGAGGTATGTTTGAAAGAAACTTTCTGCAGATTTAATTAACAGTTCGCCAAAAGAACTATGTATCTTCTTTAATGATGCAAAGGGCAAAAGTAAAACGAAATCAGGTGATCATGGAGAAAATGTTCAGGCAACTTGTAGATAAATGAAATTCCATATCATTAATCATAACGGAAGTAGAGCATTGTAATTAAAGTTTACGTTCATTTTAAAGAACTAAAAATCCTATTTGATTACTTTGAACTTAAATTAATATCAATTAAATATATATATTTTAAAAATAAATGGAAGGAGATGCTGCAATCGAATCTCTCATACTATCTTATTAACAAAAATTTTCTAAACGCGTTAGAGTGGATAAAAAAAAAAATAATTTTCCAAAAAAATTTAGCGTTAGTGCAAAAATTTGTAAGTAGATATTATTAGTAAGTGTGCAACATTTTGATTTTTCGCTATTAATATATTCTATTCAAGTCATCACAAAGAATCGAAAAAAACTTGTCAGGAATCTGCATGCAGAAACTCAGCTCTGTTCGTGGTCTAGGAGTCGAGAACTACACCTTAAATATATCGAACGAAGCGACAGAGTCCTTGTGAAGTTAAAGATAATTCTCAATACTGTAGAGGAAATTAAAAATAATTCGTTATTAACAAAATTAATACTTGATTAAATACTATATTACAAATATATTATGTATATATGATATATTTATTCAAATGCATTTATGAATACATAAAACAAACAATTTATGTTTTTACTTAACGAAATATTTTTAGTTTCTGATTTATTTAATACCTCGAAACACCTGCTTTCTCTGTTCTAAGGTGCTTTTTAAACCTTAAAAATAATTTATGGAATGTATAACATTTTATGAAGTAGATAAGGGCCACACGTGTTGCACGTCTATTTTAAATCTGAAACATAGCTGTTTTTGCGGAACATGTATTATCTAAGTACATACAGATGTGTACTTTTTCAACGTATGAAGACAAAATCAGTGTTTTCTTCTTCTGTAACATGTAAATATTAATGTATCCTTTTGGGGACATCAATGAAAAATAGCGGGTGATATTCCTAGAAGTACACAAATTGTTTTCTCTGAACACTTGTTTTCTAAAAACTTGTTTTCAAAACGTTCACGAATAAATATTTGTTAAAGGTTCGTTTATGCTTGGAGAAAATCTGGAAGATTGAGTCTTAAAATTATTATTATCAATATGAGATTATAAAAAAACAGTTAGTATATACGCAGATGAAAGCAATACTGCACTAAAATGCATAAATTAATATACATAAAAGTAGGTGAACTATATGTACAATGCATTTATATAATGTACAGTGACATAGAGTTAAACCATATAATATAGTGATATACAATAAAATGTATAGTGATATGTAATGACAAGTAATAATTAGTGATATGCAATACATAGTGAAATATGTTATATACAATTTATTTATGCAATGTATAATGACAACGTGATGTGCTGAATAAATTCTATGACAGAGAATAAAAACAATTACTACAGTTATGATTTTTTGATAAATACGTTGTATTGATATAATTTTGATGTTATAATTCTTATCACATCGATTTTGTTTTATGTTTTAGAATTAATTCAATATTATTAAATTTTATCAAAAAAAGTAATTGAAAAAAAAAACATATATTAGACGTTTAGAGTTTTTAGGAACGTACGGCATTTTTTCATGCGTATTATCGTACTAGTCATCTTCCGTTAGTCGTTGTATTAATCTTTGTACTAGTCGCTGTATTAAAAATGACACCTTTTGAAGAGTTCGCACTCAGATGTCTGCAATAGGCCACATAGTTGATCATTACTCGATCTAATCAGGATTAAGGATACTCTCAGACTAACTAAGTATGTTGATATACTATAAAAAGTATATATAATAAAATGTAGAAATTGTAATAATATAAATGCAACAGGGCTCAGCTCAGTAGGCTAGTATCTACAATAACAGAATGTCCCTTAACCCATTAGTGCCTAGCATCCCATTATACTGGATGGGACGCTAGACACTAAGGGGTTAATAACCCTTCAGTAACACCGTAGAACTCCATACAAGTCTATAATGTATTCTTCTAATCTCGTGATTTAAAGTTAAAAAAAATCTGATGTAGGCAACACATGATTTTCCTTATATAATGTAATGAATTTACTACTTTTACAGTAAAATAAATAGGTTTTTCTTATAGGTGATACTAATGTTCTTTCCACGATATTGAATTTTCGACAAATAGCCGTCATTTCATTGATTTAGCGTCATTTTTATCCATTTGGCGAAATTTTCGTTAATTTGACAACATTTCAAAAAGTAGCCAAGTTGGCGACAAATTCGTCGCTAAAATCTCGCCAAGCATTATGGACGAAGAAATAAGTTATTCTAACAGCAGATAAATGACTATTGACGTTCAAATACAAAAGTATTACTCAAAGTATATTTTTTCATGAATGGAACGAGCTAGATCACCGAGAATGATGTCATCCAATTTATCACATGGTATTACATATGAAAAGTGAACATGTTTCTCAAGAGGAAATATTTTTTTTAAATTTTATATGACTTTTTGATAATTTTTTTGAAAAACATGCAATATCTCGAGAACGGCTCATGTTAGCGTTCTAAAATTTATGTCAATCGTTTTCTAATGAAAAATTACATAAGAAATGTCTATTTGCGTAACTTTATTAGTGGTTTTGATTTTTTGACAATTTTTTCAAAATTTCATTCGAAAATTTAGGAGGGTTTTGAACATTCGATTGTGTATAAAAACAATAGGCTTCCAGTGTTTACGGATTGTGATTTTTGTACCAAATTTGGTTCGAATCGGTCCATTCGTTCGTCAGTTATCGTCTCCACAGGCTCACTGACACACACACACACATACTTTCACACACACACACACACACACACACACACACACATACTTTCACACACACACACACACACACACACACACACACACACACACAGACATCACTTCAAAAATGTTATCATCTATTTGAGTGTATCCGGGGCACGCTTTCTAAATAAATTCTTTAAATAGCATCTCGCAACAATTATATATATATATATATATATATATATATATATATATATATATATATATATATATATATATATGTGTGTGTGTGTGTGTGTGCGTGTGTGTGTGTGTGTATTTCACGATGAATACTATTCAAACTCTCAGTACCAGAATAAAATACTAACAACCGTAATCATTCTCAGAATTGCATGATTTTTCCGTTAGACTATGTTTAGTATGGGGATGTGCGAGAATTTTCACTTTAAAGCATATAGCTATAAAAGTGAAAAAATTGGAAATTTCCATTCTTAATCCCAGTCTTTCTACAGAGAACTGCGCCACCATTTAGCTAGAGTCAGCTTCTTAAAACTGAAATTGGCTTCTTTCATTATGTATTTCACATCAACCAATGTACTCCAAGACCTTTGTTTGCCTGAATTTAAACCAGAAAAAACGTTACTTCTGTTCGCTATTTTGAAAAGGAAATATATTTAATTGCATTCAATTTTTTATTTAATTGGCAAAAATAACCACATTAAATATCAATATATTTGTTAAGTGGCTGAAATCATAAATTTTGATATTTGATGATCAGATTGTGGGAACGTTCCGTTTTTCAGTCAACGAAGCTTCAAACATAGATATTATATCAAAAACAGCAAAACAGTTCAGATGTTCACCAGGTATGACCACAACTGTTCCTGTAACGAAATCATTGGCTGTATGTCGATGTTATTTTTAGATAGACACAGCATCTATTTGCACCATTTTATGCAAAATATCTTGAAGTTTTAAAAGAAGTTTATATTTAGTAAACACAATTTCATGGAGAATAATGTAAAATAAATTGCTTTTGCCTAAGTCTGTTTTTCTAAGACATGTGAATAATTTCGATTTACTAATTAAACAAAGAAATTCGATTTTTAAGCGGCCTTTTTTCTATATACAATTTAAATATTTTATTCCTGTTCCTTCAATAAACGTTAAAATTCAAATATGAATGTTCTAAGAAACGCACATATATTTTTTTTAAATGTTTTATTTTACTTTTAAATGTTGACAGATTATTTATTCGAATTGATTCAAATTTATTTAAATTTAATTAATTAAATGCACATTACGGCATATTGTACAGTTAAACAACTTCGAAAAAAATGAATTTAATTAAGCAACACGCATTCTTATCTTTTCCTTTGCTTCATAAACTTATCCAAAAAGAATGAGTAACAGTAGAACTCTCAAAATATTATTGTAATTAAATTTATTTGAGTAAGAATTTGTTTCATTACAATTTAAAGTTCCAGCAGCATTAAGAATTATTTCATAAATATAGAAGCACACACAAAAAAGAAGCGAAACATTTTTTGTTTAAAAATACTTCTGTTTAGCGAAGGGAGTAATAATTAAACACACTGGTATGAATATTTAAAAACAATAATTTGAATTTAAAATTGCATACTGAAGTACAAAAAGTAGTTAGGTGAGCTACATTATTACAGCCTTTGATATGTGAGTAATCACTCGAATAATGTTAATAAAGTTAAATACAGGGTGGTCATAAAAAAAACTTCCCGGATGTATGAACCTCTAGCGGCCTATCCGCTCAACTAATCGAAAGGAAATTTCAGATATTGTTATTTGAAGATATGCGCTCGAGATTGTGATGATTTCAAACAGTAGAGCTCTCACGGTTACGGTTAGAGTGAAATCATTTCAAAATTTTCAAATGGCAACACCCACTTTTTTCCTACTCAAATTGATCAGCGCATTGAAAACCATAAATGGCGTTGGAACGATACACGTATGGCGAAAAGTGGCGGCGTAAAACATTTGCAAATAAGAGCATTGTAAAGGACCAGTTACAACACAAGAGAGGAAAGGGGAAAAACTTGTATTGGAATTACAAGTTTTCAACGTACCCACCTTCGCTGACGATAACGGAATGCATGCGGGAGGTTGTTGACAACAATGACGAACGTAACATCACAGGAGGAATATGCATAACTTCACATTTTATGGCATCTTTCAATTCTGACAAATCTTGTGGATTTGATGTATACACCTTAGATTTCAGATAACGCCAGAACCAGAAATCCATCGGACTGAGGTCGGGGGATCGCAGTGGCCACTAAACTGCAAAGTTACGGGAAATGACTCTATCACCAAAAGTTCTGTTGCTGCACTTGTCGAACACATGTAGCGACGTGTGGAGGAGCTCCATCTTTCATCCATACAATGTCTTTTACCAAATTTCGCTGCTGCATTTCTGGAATTACGTAATTCTGCAACATTGTTTTATACAGAGGACCTGTGATGGAGCACGTTTGCATACCATGGAAAGTGACCTCTTCGAAGATGTACGGACCGAGAACGAATGTACTTGCCATACCGCACTATTCAGTCACTTTAGCTTCGTGTAAAGGCACTGGTGCCACATCGTGAGGATTTTCGTCAGCCCAGTGAACGCAGTTCTTGAAGTTTACGTTTCCAGTTAAGTAGAAATGTGTCTTATCCTTCCATAATATCCGCAGCGGCCACCTGCTATCTGCATCATACATGATGAGGAAAAAATTCGAAACGTCGACACGCTGTTGCTCGTCTCCTGGTTGCTACATCTGGACGCGCTGGAGCCGATAAGGAAACATGCTCAGAACAAAGCGCAGAACCTTGAGGACTGTAGTTTTCGGTACATCCAAATTGGGGGCAACCGTTCTTGCAATACGTAATGGACCTGCAGTAATCGTATTATGCACTTCCGCAACGACTTCAACAGGAACAGCTGGTCATCTGGATCACGGTCTATTACATGTGCATCCAGTTTCTTCAATTTTTTTTCCTACGTCACGTACAGTTCGTCGTCTAAACATGTGACTCGTTTGCCAGCAAAGTACTTTAATCTTTCTTGAAGTAATGCCGAATGGTTCAAACATCTGAGAGGATTAAAAAATAAGACGCCATTGTGCTTAACATGAAGAAAATAAATCTTATTCAGAAATAAACCATTTTTCGTCATGATCAAAGTGATTCTAAAGATAAAAATCTGGTGTAGTATGTTCATTACTTTACATGCAATGTGATGAATTCTAATAAATGTTGAAAATATAATTATCGCTAATTTATTCTTACGTTTATAGCTCATCGTAAAAATTTTGAATATGGCGTTGTTGAAGATTTTGTAGTCATCCAAAAAAAATAATTTATTTACCTGTATTTCTTTATTACGTAATAATTTATACTTAACTAATATCACATGAATAAATGAAACTTTTAAAGTACAAAACTTTGAGAAAAGGTTAATTTTTTTGTAACATATATCTTACTAACTGAACAAGGATATGCACTTAACTACACGAGGTGATGTATCATTATACGACAGATCTTTTGCACGAAAATGTGAAATATATATGTGGTATGGCAGTTAGTTTTCTTAGCAAATTCGTTTAACAGAAAGTAATAATTGACATTTAACTAATTTCCCGTGAAATAAATGAAAATTTCAAAATAAAAAACTTGGATAAAAGTGTACTTTTCTCAAATAGATCTTGCTAACTGTACGAGGATATACAACTTCAAGTTAAATATACAAGGTGGTGTACCATCATAATACAAATGTATTGTACGAGGGTGTAAAATATACCTGTGGCATGACAGTCCATTTTCTTAGCAAACTAGTTTAACAAAATCTTATAAATTTGACACAGTTTGTTTAAAACCAAATAGTAATATGTGACGCTAACGGAAATAGCTATTTTATTAAAACTTGTATTATTAATGAAACCATTATTCAAAAAACAAATGCTACAAATATTTAACAGTTGTGAAAACACACCGTTAGTTAGAGTAGGAAAAGTTAATTCTATGTTTTATCCGATTTCAACAGCAACATAGATCACCGTTTGCTAATATAAATAAAATAGAAATCCCCACCTCCACAGCAAAGACAGAGAAAATTATGTTAAAAATTATGTTAGATTTTTTGGCCCTCTTTTGCTAGAAATATTTTCATAAAATTCCACACAGCTGCTGTAGCAATTGTTCTATGCTTTTCATTCTGACAAAGAAGTATATTTATCTTTTGCCACATAAATCCAAGTTCATTTTATGTAGTTACTACTCTGTCTCAACTATCCTGAAGAGGAAGCACCTTTCTTGAATTGGAGATATTACATGGTTCAAGCAATAGTTCCTTATCAATAGTTTATGCTGTTATCTACGAATTATTTTTATATTAAGATAACTTAATATATCCTTTTTGGCGATTTTTTGTAAATATTTTTATGTTTCGATTATTTTCAAATGAACACATATTTTATGATATGTTTAATATAAACAAATAGCGTCTTAACACTATTGATTTTATTATGAGCCTTTAAAGTACGATTTATATATTCCGCCATCTTAAGAATGTTGTATTTCGATTAATTTATAACATTGAGATCAATCGGAATTTTTTTAGTTGGCAATTAGAAAAAAATTATTAAATGTTGGCGATATCTCATCATAAGAATCCATACGATAACCAACATCGTATTGATAACACTGTTTATGAATTATCACAGAGCTTATCACAAAAGTTATTGAAATAACGACAATATATGTTTTTAGGAGAATCAGAATATGTCTTGAGATAAATAGTATATTTCCATGAAATGTGTTACGGATATTTTAATCGACAATATTACGAAATATTTTTATTTAATTTATTAATACCTGCAGTTTTATGCCTTAGGAGTGAATATATATATATATATATATATATATATATATATATATATATATTATATATATATATATATTATATATATATATATATATATATATATAATATATATATATATATATATATATTACATATAATATATATAATATATAATATATATATATATATATATATATATATATATATATATATATATATATATATATATATATATATATATATATATATATATATATATATATATATATATATATAAATTCAACATTTTGACTCTTGTCTGCATATATCTGTATTTAGAAATATTATAATAAACCAGGTTCTTAGAATCAATAAAATTTGTGATGAATATTATAGATTAGCGCACTTTAAGGAATTATTGAGTACAGCTACTGTTAATGCATATCCCCCCAATTTTGTTATTAAAATTATCAACTCAGTGTATCAAATTTCACTCGATAACATCCTAGAAAACATTCCCAATTATAGTGACTAACATACAGGGAAAAAAAAAAAAATATATATATATATATATATATATATATATATATGTATATGTGTATATTGTATATAATTATTTATTAATTATATAAATAAATAAAAATGAAAAATAATAAACTAAGTCAAAAACATTAGAAAAATCAAAAAATCGGAAAATAAGATGCATTAACATTAATGTTTTGAATTTTATTTTCGCAAAAAAATGTAACTTTTGTCAGTATTGAAACTACGTTTTGAGCGCCCTTATAATGGTGTATAGTGGCATTCTCGATTATCCAGTTTTCCTATGAATTACTTGTTTAGTAGGAATTTTCATCTTTGATTCATATTCATATTCAGTTCTGCATGTTTGGGAAGTTGTATTCTGAATTGCTTGTCCAGTCTCTAGCTTAGACTCACTGGACGGGTTTGGGAGTAGACGGCAATGCCTTTATGGAGGCATTGCCGTCTACGGATGCACGTTCTTGTGTGACACCGCGTGCTGTTGGCCATCTCGGGTGCGGTATCCCCGTGGTTTGCGCGCTAGATTTGCACGCTAGCACAAATGCCGCCGTGTTCATGCGGAGTACGATCACGTTAAACATGTGGGTCCGTAAGTCCTTCCGAGAGGTTTGTGGTAGGGGAAGGAGGGTACGGTCCCTGTGGATGCCTCCCCCACTGGGTTCCGGTCTAAATTGGGTGGCACTTCCCGGCCGTCCATACAGTTACCTTACACCTTTCTGGTAGGTCGGACGGTCTGGGTCTCAACAACAACAACGTTCTTGTGTGATTTACGTCTTCTACTTTGACGTTATTCTGAATTTGGACCACAGGTGATATATGGCTCCGGGAGTGTTTCCTAAGGTGTAAAAAGTCGACTTGTAACCGGGAACTAGGGGTCGCCATCCCTCTAGGCCTTTTATATATGCCGTGTTGGTCTTTTTCACTTTATTCACGTTCTTGCAATTTTTGACTTGTTATTTTTTCTCGACATTAACTAGCTGCATTGCGCTGTTATGTCTTGAATTTGATTTAGTACTATTTGTACATTGATAATTACTGTTTTTTGACATTCTTATATATATATATATATATATATATATATATATATATATATATATATATATATATATATATATATATATATATATATATATATATATATATATATATATATATATATATATATATATATATATATATATATATATATATATATATATATATATATATATATATATATATATATATATATATATATATATATATATATATATATTAAAGCTTAAGTTTTTATAGTCACAGGAACCGCTGGTAGGGGGTTTCTGCAAAAATTTGGAATACATTCATTTTGCATATATTAGCATCCATAGACATTTCAAGCGTGGGATTGGATTGTGGTGCTAAGTGGTGGGATTGGATTTTCAGTTCACACAGAAACCTTTATATAAGAAACTTTTATATGTATGTATGCTGTAATTTTCAATATGAGTTTTTTTTTTAAATACTTTGATCTGTGTTATCGTTTCCGACAATCCACAATCCACATATTTCGACATACCTCGACAATCAATATGCATCGACATATGATCTCGACAATAGATATATATCGACATATCATCTCGGCAATCGATATATATCGATATATAACCATTAATATTTAATTGTATCAATAAATTCAGAAGTCTAAGTCAGAATTGTAAAAAAAAGCGCTTGAAAATTGTTCGAGTTAAATAAACGTGTCATGTCATAAGACGTGCCATGTTTTTACGTTCTGAAAATCTGCATTTTTCTCAAATATCCAATATATGTCAAGGGAATCCAAATAAGCAACTTTACATTTTAATATCACCCCACTTCAAAAAATTCTCCAAATCGTTTAGTAAAGACATTTTTATAAGTATTTTGATCCTGGACGTTTATACGTAAAATTTTCTTTTAACCTAACATGGGATTTATTTGCTGCCACAGTTCTTTAATCGTTAGTGAAGTAATGCAGAAAAGTTGGAACATCTTTTAGAATGGTGTAATGAAAGATAATTGTGCAGAACATGAAGTATAATCTTCTTCACTAATGACATTCTGTACGGTCAAAGTAATTGGACAGGTTAGATATCTTGTATAAACACTTTAATTTGTTTGTAGCAAGGAATTAAAGCCTATTTGAAAAATAATTGGGATCTGAGAAATACTTGGGTTTATATTTCCTTTTGACAGGCACATTTATATTTCATTCGTATATTGTAGATTTACCCCTGAGGCAGATCGTGTCATTTTCAACTCCGTACCTTACACATCCGTTAGAACCTTACATATTGACACATATTAAGAAATTATGGTAAGCCCTAAAAGTTTTCATTTCTTATAGAGAAAAATGTTCAGGATCTTTTAGGATCTTAAGATCTTTAATACATAACGCTTAGGATCTTAAGATCTTTAATACATTAGGACATTTTCTGCTTTAACCAATTTCTCCATGAGAAAACTCAAATAAAATAAAATATTTTTAAAGAATAAAATACTTTTATAAAATCAAATACAATTTTAAAATTATATTAATCTTCTTAAATAAAATATATTTATAAAATCATTTCTACGCATTATCTAACACATAATAATTCTATCATGTACTTTCCATGAAATGTAGAGTCTTCTGTAATTTACTAACATTAATTATTTGGTTTTTAAATCCGTAGATGGCGGATCTAAAAAAAATATTCGGTATGGGTATAATGCTTTGAGTATGCATGCATTTTTTAAGTTGATTGGAATATATTTGGAGCTGTAACAACTGTGTTTCAAAGTAACTGTCACGTGCAAGTATAATCCCTGAATTTTACAATGATATTTAATCTGTCTGCTCCAAGTAATCGATTGAAACATACACTTTAGGTTTGATTAGAAAATTTCTAACGTTTACAGAATCTCCAAATCCCATCTAAAAATATATGCTGATATCTTTGACAATTTACATCTACGTTCATACACCCTACTTATTTTATCTGATGTAAGGTTTTTGTACGACAGAATTGGTATATCTAAACTCCCGAAAATTATATGTTTAAAGTCATTCTTACCTTGGCTGCCTAATCTACACCATCGATTTTTATATTTTTATTTATACTTATTTCAGAAACACACGTATAATATCTACCTAATTTAAATCAATCCAATATATACGATAAAACTTTGCTACAAAAGAAAAAACTTTTTCTTATATCTTATCTACCAGAAAAATAAACTTTATGTTTCCAAGATGCTTTGCTGTTCCGCGAACTAAATTTGTCCCAACGTTTAAACATTGGAGTCTCAGACATCTAAAATATGTGATAAACATTAGGTTTATCTGGAAGATGAATGTTACATAACAAATAAATTCCGCTGCGATAACGCAAAATATCCTTTATCCGCTTTATTTCTAGACAGTTTATCTCAATCTAGACAATTTCAAGTTCTGAATTGTTTCGTGTTCAAGTTTAAACATTTGTAGAAAATTATTTTAAGGCTCATTTTTTTCTCCATTTATATGGCGTAAACACTTAAGGAGTGGAAAAGTAAGTTTATAAATGTTGTTGATTTAAAGAAGTAAGAAAGAATGTGACGGCAGCTTTAGGTTCTTGAAATGCTTTTCGAAATATAAATTTGAAGCACATGTTTAAAAAATACTTGATAAGTTGAAATATAGAACGTAGACTTTGTAATATGTTCTTTTATCAAAATGTAACAATTTCTTGAAGTTTGACCTATTAGTATTTTACTATCCTTTAATATATAGTTTTCAACATTAGTGAAATAAAATATTTTTATTCGATACTAGCAATATACATACACCTTCTTCTTATTGGAGATACACTATATAAAGAGACTTAAAATTAACAATCATGTGCAAACTCGTATAATATTCTAAATAACACGGATAATTTGTACCATAAGTTAGTTTAACTATACAATAGTAAAAAAAATGTATATTAACAATACATCTATTTATGGCATTCTGTCAACAATAAACGTAAATTAAAGTATAATATTAAAATATGGCATTTTATCTATACTTTTTAATTCCCTAATATTGCACATATGAAAGATTTATTATAGTTTTCTGAATTTTTTCTCAAAAACGTTCGTCTATCATGGATACGCCATGCTTACTTATTTAACTTGATTATCTACTGGTGAAAACAAACTATTGCTATACTTTTGAGCACTACTGTAGATGTTGAAAAGCAACACGCATTATTGATCAGATACGAAAATGGGTAAGACTAGGGAAAACAAAATTACAAAATTCTGAGAACTAAGTTTTATGTTCTATATTTCTCAATTTCGAAGATAGGTTATAGGATTCCAAATCCCATTTTCTGAATGATATATCCAAGTATGATAATAGTTTGAGTTATAAAATAGTTTAGATTAAATAGTTTAGGCAATTTATATTTAAAAAATTCTTAGTATGAGGAGTGTTAAAGTATTGCAACGATCAATCAATCTGTCACCTGACACCAGAAAAATATTGCTTATATTACAATTGGTGTCTTAAAAATAAGTTTAAGTAAGATGACACTTTGAAATAGTTGCATCTCGATTAAAGAAAAATGTAGCTGACGCAGCCGCTGTTTGACAAATTTTCCGTCCCCTGAGTTTCTCTGTCACTTACCGAAAAATATAGCATAGATAAATATGAAATTCGATACATTTGTAGAGGAATATTAGGAAAACATACTTAGATAAATCGTTTTTCTATTCAAATGTTTGGTTTAAAAAATATTAATTGATTAATTGTCAAAATCCAAGGAGGATTTAATTTGGAGTCAGCGTACAAGAGCTGAGATTTTTGTAGTTCTTGTTATTACTAGTACCTACATAACTAAATGTTGCAAGACGGAACCCAATTTTAAGACTCATACACAAAATGGTATGAATGAAATTATCACTGCTTTTACATAGAGAACTAGACGATTTATATTGCTATAACGCCATTTGAATAAAGTTCCTATTTTTTCGATGGAGTTTTAGGTTTTCAAGTAAAATAAATTATCGTAGTTCTGTGATAATTTAAAAAATATCATCGCTGAAGGTATCGCCTTCTGCATTTCAGTTGGAAAGTGCTTTATAATCAATGCTTTATGCATGATTGATCTTTCTTGTTCATCTTTCTATTTAGTTAATGAGTTATTTAATTTTCTATATGCTACTGAAGTGAACATTTTTCTTCTGTACGGGCAAAGATTTAATTGGTTGAGCCGATTTCCAACTTCTATGTGATTGCTTAATGGCAGAAACATCAAAAAGATAGCCAAGGATTGAGTTATTGAAGCACTAACAACATTAAAAGTGTAGATATTTAATTTTAAACATAACTACAACATTATTAAATGCACTTAGGACAATGTGGAATGTTGACAACCATCTGCATTAATATTTTTTCTTTTACAAACAGAGGGTTTAGCAACTGTTGTCGTCATTACGGTTAAAGTGTTATATTGCACCTTATATTTTAATATTAAAATCTAAACACTATATTTTGCTACTGCATTACGAACAAACGTTATAGCGTAAAACTTTGAAATTTTGTCGATTGTTCGTAGTAGAATTAGCAATCGTTTGTAATAGCAGTCGGCTATTAAGGCCCTGCGAGAGCCAGCAAGCAGTAAACAATGTATACCGACGAAGAGAGTTATGGTGTTGGAGAGCCTAGCGAGCAAGGGACCTGGTGGCTGAACGGGATGAAATAGCGCGAGAAGCAAGTTGTGGGAGTTAGTGAAAGTCAACTAATAAGGAGGACGAATGCCCAACGGATGTATTACGGTTGCAAAGAAATTCAGCGATCAAATAGCGGTAAGCCGAGCGCCGGAATTTGGCGACCGTCATCGAGTATAGGACGCGTTCTGGTCGTATGTGCCGGTCGTCCCAAGGCAGGGGGCATGCCTATATAGGATCTTAGCAATTACTTCCCCGACCGGGAAAAGGCTCAAGACCCTTCCCCACATACACCATCATCGGACCTTTTATTTTTTTCTTTTTAAGAATTTTTGCACCTGCCAGTGAGGGTACATAGAACCTACAAGAACTTCCTCTTCCCTTAGCCGGAAAGGGTTTAGTCCCAGGATACCAAAATACATTATATATTTTTATCATATTCAAAATGTTCATAGTATAAACAACAGTACCTCTAGTTTTTTAACTCTCTTAATTATATACATTATTCAGTATCATATTTTAATTGATGTGGAAGCCATATAAAATTATATACATATTATTAAGTTATATACACATTATTTAACTAATATATACGCATTATTTAATATCAATTTCCATTAATAGACAATTTATACAAAATATCAACTTATATTTCTATAATTTTGATAAAAATCTGGTAATGTACATAGTACATCATATACATATATTTTGCACAAATTAAATTACTATTCGTTATTCATTTTTGTTAATCTTATTAATATAATAATTTAAAAAATATCCCTTAGAGTGTATCCTCAACATTACCATAGTACATAACCTTAAAAGTAGTTTACACATTAGTATACCCTGCAACACATTGAGCTAACACAAACCTTATGGTTGGTCGTGTGGTTTGGGTCTTCAACACGTTAGTATACATTGTTTTTATACATATTTCAATATACATTATAAAATAAAAATTCGATCTATATGGCGGTCCGTTACATTGACATGTAAATATAGCTCAACAATTATTATATTCACATATATACATACCATTATATTACATATATACACAAGCTATATGAGTCCCATTAAATAGGATTTCCATTAACTATGATTTCTATCCATCTTAAAATTCAGTTAGAATATCATTCCATTAATAGCAACCCCATGATAAAAACACCCATTACAAAGTATTTTATATCATTTATAGAAAATTTAAAATACCAATTACCTTTCAATAAGAACCAATCACCTCTCAAGTCAGAAATAACTTACCTGCAGGCCTCTACTATTTTATCAGCTTCCAGTATACAAGAAATAATTCTCCCGATGGATCCCGGGGTCACATGTGCCGGTCGGGATGAAAGAGCTTATGAAATGAGCTTTAGGTGTCCGTGAGTGTCATTTAACAATGGATAATTTCCAACGGGCATATTACGCCCGCGTTGCAGCCGGCATGAAAGTGCTTGGGAAGCGATTTCAGCGAACATAAGAGGATGCGCTTTCCGACTCGTAAAGAAAGAAAGTTACGGGGGATTGGGAACATAGTGAGCAGGGGCCCCTAACCTGTAAAAAATTGTAAAATTAATGTATGTGTAGTTAGAATGCAGACGAACCAAATTGGCAGATTCGGGGTTTAATAATCACCAGTGTGGCAGTGCCGGCGTTTGATCCCGGGGATAAAGCGCGGTAATTTACCAATCTCATTGCATATGTGTGTGTAAAAAATCGATTAAAAATATATATGAATGTAAAAATTAAAAATTAAAAAATATATAAATATTTGAATTAGTTTCGTAAGCCTAAGATTGCCATAACTAGCATGAATACTGAACCAAAATATGAAATGGAAGAAGAAATTAATACTTTTTCAGAGGTCCACTTAATATCTCTTTGCTTCTGTGTGTCTGTGAATTGAATAATTACTAGCAATGATAAAATTGTTTAACTCTGGACCCTAAGAGTAAAGTAATAGAAATAAAAAAACGTATATACATTTTACAATGCCAAGGAAAACACTTCTAGGCAACTTTTGAAAAAAAAAACGAAGCACCCATAAAAAAAAACAATTCGATCAACTCGAAATTTCGCATACAAATACCTTCCTATCTAGTATGCAAATGATTAAATTTGCAAGGCCAATGAGTGTTAACTTCGGTCACACCGCGCGTTTCTACTGCGCAACTAGCATCCTATGCAACAGGTTAAAAATGTGGACGGTTTTTCTTTGCTCGTTATCGACGTAATAGTTCCGTAGAGACTTCTAACGTGGTCGTATAGTCGGAATGAGTGAATCTGGTTGCTCATACCGAGCAATAGGCTGCCACCTGCACTGAACGGTCACTGCTTTACAAAGTTGCTGGCAGAAGTAATTGCTGCAAGTAACTCATCGGTGGAATGAAAACTCTGGAGGGCCAAGGTGCACGAATGCGAGGCAAGATCGGATGATTGTGCGACAGTTCCGAACTGACCCAACGGTATCATTGTCCGCCATCCACCGTTCTACAGCCTCTCCCATACCACTCGTGCTATCTTCCACCATTTCACTTCGCTTGGCTCAGGTGGGGTTACGCTCACGGCGGCCTTTCGGACGTCTGCCCATAACCCCACAACATCGACAGAGTCGTTTGGAGCAGACTGGGGGACTGTTTGGACGTTGGACCCAGCAGACTGGCATCGCATAGTGTTCAGCATTAATCACACTTCAGTCTTTCAGCAGATGACCACCGGATAATTGTGTGGAAGTTCAGGTCCAGCTATCCCAATCAACCTTTCTTTTACACAGGCACACAGCCATTATCCCTGGCGTGATGGTCTAGGGTGCTATATCTTACGAAAGCAGGTCGCCCCTAGTCATCATGTGTGCAAATTTAACCGCTCAGCGATATGTTTTTGAAATTAAGCGGTGATTTGCGTTATTTTTTAATGGCACGTCATTATGATTCCATATTCCATGTCACGCCAACAAGATAATGCCACGCAACATACGGCTCGCATATCTGTGGACTGCCTCTGTGCTGTTGATACTGTTCCTTAGCCAGCAAGGTCACCAGACCTTTTGCCAATCGAGCATGTAGGGGACATGCTAGAGCGCCAGATTTGGGCATCCATAAATGTAGCAGATCTGGAGAAACAATTGAGGAATGACTGTCAGAATGTATCGCAGGATGATATTCGGAAACTTTAGCACTCCTTATCTAGGCGTATACAAGCATGCATTGCCGCCAAGGGAGGTTTCACCAATTACTGATTTGAAAATTCAATGTGAAATTGCTAACCATGGATGAGTCATGCGGCCTTGATATTATAACCATTTCATTATGTGTGTATGGGTTATACGCATATTGAATTTCAATAAAAACGCTCACTTTCTTCGTGGTGCGTCGATTTTTTTTCCATGTACATTCGTTAAGTCGATTATTCGATTATGCAAACATGAAGTATCTAAAGCATGGACAGATGAAAAAGTTGTAAAGAAATGAAAAGTTACATTAACTTGTAAATAACTGAAATTAGATAAACAATATATATATATATATATATATATATATATATATATATATATATATATATATATATATATATATATATATATATATATATATACTCAAAATGACAAATAGAAAAAAGACGGCTGAGGAAAGCTAACGAGCGGAGTTTCAAAAATAGTCGAAGGGGGCAATGGCCCCTCCTAAACCCCGGTTGGCTGCGGCAAGCACTCCCGGTAGCAAGCACCCCTTCGAAGCAGACCCCAATGCACCACAAACATGAAGCCGAAACGACTACAACCGGCCATCCATTAATAACGATATAGTATTAATAACGTATATTAATAAATAGTTCTTTAAAATTAAAAGTCCTAAATCGATATATATGTTAAAATTTGTTAATATTATTTAACATTTCAGATATATACTTCTGAATGAAATAACCAGAAGCGTTATGTTTAAGATGATCAATAATTTCATTTAAACAGTTACTACATTTCCTTCATGCAGTATATGAATATATGTATTATGTCAACGTGATGCTGCTTTATTTGTTATATCATACGTTCAGAGTGAAATATAGTGAAATAGACAAAAATAAAGAACATTATTGATCAGAAGCAAATTTGTTCAGACCAATGAAACGAAAAAAATTAGAATGCCTGCGAACAGGGTTAAGCTTCTTTCTTATGTTCCTCAATTTCCGAGATATGGTGGAGGACGTCAAAACCCATTTACTTAATGATATATCCTAAGAAGGGTAGCAGTTTCCAGTAATAGGCAGAGTAAGCGTTCTTATGGAGGAATCTTCAAATATTTGTGTCACAAAAGAATGGTGAAAGTCTGATAACATTTAAACAAAAGTTTGGTTTTGCCGTTATCATTTATGCGATATTTTGTTAAGAAAATATTCCAAGAATTCGATCAAATCGATGTCAATAAAGGCTTGCGAATGAAAAATATAGTTAAAAAGCATTTCAAATAAATGTACCGGTAATAACTGATTTGGGGGGCAAAAGGAACTTCATTTGCAGAAATAATAGATTCAATAATATTTCAAGATATTATTAAACATCTTTGAAAGAGAGTTGAGCTCGTCAAATCTGAATCTTAAATAATGAAAATAGAAATATAATTATAACTATCAAGAAAAATTATCTCCTGGTTCATGCAGGTAATTAATTAATACCCATACAGTAAAACTCCATCGATCAGGTTTTTTGGGAAAGAAATCCTCTATTTTGACTCAATCTGAAATTCTGAAAAATTCCGTGAAATAGCTCCCCGCAACATTAATGATCATCCAATAAAATAGACATATTGACAAAATGTACTTATTTTCTTTTAGCCATAAACTTCGATTAATCTTTCTCCTTACTACATATGTACGGATAGACGGAATTCTACTTTTCTTTTAGCAGAAAATTCTTAGTAAAAGATCCCCTCCACTACATATTTCGCGATTTTTATTCTCGTTTGAGTGGATGGATATGAAGAATTTAACGCCAGTTTGCATCTGCATATCCTATTACACCTAAAGTTCTATAGTGTGCATGTTATATGTTATGTAAATACATTACACTTTTATCTCTGTGTGTGTTTGTATGTGTTATTTTATGAATAACACAATATGTTTTCAAAATATATCGGTTTCCATATAATGTTTCTACTTTTCCATTATGTGAAAAATACGGCAAAACCTATTTTATAAATGGTATTTTTGGGTTTTTGAAACATAAATATATATTTAATCCTGCAATGCATAATTTTTTATATTTTCACCTTAAATTTTGCTGTTTTAATGATTTGGGCTTAAGTGTATATAGAAAAATATTGAAATAAATATTTGGTTTTTTTATTGGTTAATTATTTAATTTTCGGTTTTGATTCATATATTAATCAGTATGCATTTAGCTATAACGTTCAGTTTATATAAAAATTATTTTAAACAAGAAATATCAATCATGCATAAAGCATTTATTATGAAACACTTTCCAAGTTCATTTAATGCAATTTCATTAAAACATCTGCAAAATGAGATACATTCGTTGATAATATTTTAAAAATTATCACAAACTACAATAATTTATTATATTTGAAAACTTAAAAGTTCCTCGAAAATAATGAATTTCATTCAAATGACTCAATTAAATATAAATCGCCTGGCCCTTCGGTAATGTTTTTAACATTATCATAATACTACAATAATTTATTATATTTGAAAACTTCATCAAAAACAACTGACATTTATTCAAATAACGCCATTGAAATATAACACGCCTGGCTCTCTCTATAAAAGCAGCATTTCATTCATAAACATTTTCCCATTCATTTAATTCATCACAATACTATAATAATTTATTTTATTTAAAAACTTAAGACCATGGAGTTACAAGTAATTAAATTCTATGCTTAGAACTTCAACGGAAAAAAGTCGTCCTTCTATCTGTAAAATCAATGAATATTTCATTCATAGCAGCTATGCAGACTCCATGAGCTAAATAATTTTGCGTTAAAAAATACATCAATTCTTATATAACTCATTCTACACATTTTGCTGTTTACATATTACATAAGTGAAAAATAGGCTTCGTTGTAGAAATAATCGAATTTTGATGATCATTTAAACTCAAATATATTGTAATTGTGTTGTTTCAGTATGTAGATGCACAGAATTTAAGGAAGCTGAAGCGGTTTTAGGACGGATACAACACTCAATATGAATTAAAAAGAACTTTAAAAATCACGATTTTGAGACAAGATGGATGCCGTATTTCATTTTGAAGTGGATCACGTGATCTCTTCATAAAATGGTCACGTGATCGCTTCATATAAAAGGTGTAATTAATATTTTGATTTTTACTTCAGAAACTACTGAATATATTTTACTGAAATTTTTTTTGTAAATTTTATGGGATAATTTGAATATTACCTAAAATTTTCGAAGCAATTTGTGAATTTTAAATCCGCTTAAAATTTTTTGAAAAATTAGGTCCCATAGTGTTCAATGTATTTCATTTTTTCAACTCGGGTTCTATCCAAAACTAAGTGGGTGATATTATTAATTTATATTCTCATAGGTCCCACAGACCGTCTGAACAACATACTAAAATTTCATTTTGATTAAGTCATTTTTACGGCAGTTATCGTGCTAACGGACAGACAAACAGACAGACAGACAGACAGAATGAATGAACAAAGTCATAAACACTTTTCAACTTTGTTGTAAAATCTCAAAAATTATCTAATAAATTATCTAATAAATCTAATAAATTTAAATATATATATATATATATATATATATATATATAAATATAAATATATAAATATAATAAATATAAATATAAATAAATCTAATAAAAATAAAAAATAATAATTATCTAAAATATCATCTAATAAATTGTATTTTCGAGTTTTTGAAATATTATTATATATTATAATATATATTGTAATAAACATTAGAATATATTATTATGCATTCGAATTCTAATATATGTGTTTTAATTCGAAAAATATATTATAATTTGTACTAGGTAAAATACTTAGATATACACACATATACGTGAATACTTTATTAAGTGACACATAGGTAAGGTATCAGTTTCATTGCAATTGAGTCTCTGGGAACAAGTGGTGAGAAAAGTGACCTGAGATGTTAAGAAATAAAGTACTTTTGTAAAATTATAAATATGATATAATTAATTTTCATATGATAAAATATAATTGTGTTCATTTTGAAGCATTACTGAGTTCATATTTTCAAACGTTAAAGTACATATTTTAACAACAATTAAAAAAGCGTTTCCTGTTCATTGCACATTTTTTAAAAATCATTCAAACATTTAAAATAAAACACAATTGACTGGTTATAATTATTACAATTGAGAATATAATCAAAATTTTCCTATTCCGAGGCACTTACGAGTTCCAGTACCAGTATTTTTATACCCAATGTTGCGTCATGTATTTCAAAATGTTTTCTGAAATCATTGTATCATTAAGGGAAAGATTGTATGTATATCACTATTTAGAGTTTTGTTCCACATATTGTTGTTTTTTGTTAGAAAATGTCTTCCAAAATGATTGTGTGAACCCACAAAAACAGTCATTATTCTACATATTGTTCAGTTTTGTTTGAAAATGTATTCTGCAACAATTTTACTAATATTCGAAAGAGTATATTTCACCCTTATGCCATTTCTTCAAAGGCCTTCAGAGGTATTTTAGCATTCTTTATTTATTGTGCAATTTGAAATATTTTTAGTTGTATTATAAAGCAATTAATTAAAGCTATCATTTGGTCTTGAAAGTAAAATGGTCTTACTTCATTAGGAAGATTTATGCACAGCAGTTACTCTAGAAAAAATATTCTCTGTAGACGTACGGTATTTTCCTGCCTCGATAAGGTCTAGATGATGGCATGTGAACTGATGATGTCATACGGAATATAAGGGAAATGTAATAGAAATGTTAGGTACTGAATTTGAAAATATCATGTCTGGGAATGTATTAGGTAATATCATGTAAGAGAATGAATGTATTAAGTAATATCATGTTGGGGAATGTACTAAGTAATATCATGTTGGAGGACGTATTAAGTAATATCATGTTAGAAAATGTAATATATGTCAGGGAATGTACTATTAATAAATGAAATATTAGCGAATGTAAAATTAGGGAATATAATGCTAGGTAATGTAATGTTATGAAATGAAATGATAGGTTGTTATGGTTGCGAAATATGATGTTAGTGTGGTGCACAATTAAAAGATACATCAAGTTGGTTACTTTTTAAATAATAAACATTATTTTGTTGAATTATTGTTTTTAATTATTATTTTTCGTAAATCGTGTATTCGTACATTGTATCTTCGTCGCACTAACTCACCATTAATTTTTTGTAGAGTTCCTAAAATTAAAGTATCAATATATATACATTGAATTCCACAATTTTAAGTTCTAAAATAAATATGATTTATTACACATAATATGATTACGACTAACATTAATTTTTTATACACGCTTAAGGTGAGGAAATAGCACGTGTGAGACCAGGATTCCCTATTTGCCAAAAATTATATGTTTGATCTATTATATAAGCAGATTGGCACATACGTCTGTTTGTCATGGACTTTTGAACATTCATTGAACTCTTGAACACGCTTGAACATTCATTGCTGTTTTTCATACATCAAATACTTGTACCCAGTAAACTGAAACACACAACACTAATATCTCGCTTCTGTACAATCAGTTATTATCAAACAGAATTTGAAACATTCTGGACCCGAAATCTGACAACCTTGTACATTCTGAACGTCAATTGTCCAGGAACGTCCACTTCGCATCTTGAATTTTTATCGTCGAATGTCACCGCTACTGGACACTCGGGTACTAATTGTCGAATGTCACGGCTACGTACTGGACTGTCATTGAATGCAAATATCTTATATTATCTGTTTTTTGCCACATCTTTTGACTGAGATCCAGATACGCCTTTCGTATATCTTATTGGTTGATCCTCAGGGTGATGCAGCGACAGTTCTTCATCGGCCACCTAATTAACCAATCTGCATGGTCTAAGCCTTGGCCCCAAAGAGTTTTTTGACATAGCTACACCTGGAATTTGACATAGCATGTGACATAGCTACACCTGGAGCAAGAACTGTTGTAAAATGATGCCTAAGAGTCTGTGTTTTGTTTCGCAGTATATATCATATAAATCTCCAAAATATCATAAATGTATCCTGGTTTAACAGTTAGGGAACATGAAAACTGTTACACTATATAAGTGGCAGGGGCGCGGTAGCCCATTGGTTAGCGCGCTGGAGTTGCGCTCGGTAGGCCCGGGTTCGATTCCAGCCACTGCCAAAACTGCCGCCGTGTTCATGCGGAGTACGATCACGTTAAACATGTGGGTCCGTAAGTCCTTCCGAGAGGTTGGTGGTAGGGGAAGGAGGGTACGGTCCCTGTGGATGCCTCCCCCACTGGGTTCCGGTCTAAATTGGGTGGCACTTATCGACCGTCCAAACAGTTACCTTACTCCTTTCTGGTAGGTCGGACGGTCTGGGTTTCAACAACAACAACTATATAAGTGGCCTCCGGACGTCCATCTTTCTGCTCATCGGTCGTCCTGGGCTTTCGACTATATAAGTGGCCCGGCCAACGGCCCTACAGTGCTGAAAATACCGGTTCTCGTTAGATCACCGAAGTCAAGCAGCATCGGGAGCGGTTACTAGTTGGGTCAGTGACCACCTGCTGCAAGTATATCACTTGCTGCTGGCACATTTCGGGCACGGTAGCCCGGTAGTTTGCGCGCTGATTTGCACGCTGCCACAATTGCCGCCGTGTTCATGCGGAGTGCGATCACGTTAAACATGTGGGTCCATAAGTCCTTCCGAGAGGTTGATGGTAGGGGAAGGAGTTTACGGTCCCTGTGGATGCCTCCCCCACTGGGTTCCGGTCTAAATTGGATGGCACCTCCCGGCCGTCCAAATAGTTACCTTACACCTTTTTGGTAGGTCGGACGGTCTGAGTCTCAACAACAACAACTATATAAGTGGCCCGGCCACACAGATTGCAACCGTAAGCCTTCGGGTCGGTCGTGTGGTCTGGGCTTTTCACACTATATAAGTGGTCACTTTAGACATTTGTAGTGACTACATTTTACTGAAGTGATAATTTAGCTCAATCATTCTGCAAAAGAATGCTTACTTGCTTCTGAAGACAAATTATTTCTTTAGTATTCTACCAATGACGAAGTACTAAGTTTCAATTCATTTAATTCAACAGTTTAAGCTAATATTGTATATTCGATTTAGAAATATGAAGTGAATGTTAGAAAGTGAAATGATAGATTGTAATGATCTCAAAATGTGATGTTAGAGAATAGGGGAATCTCTCATCCTTATATAGCTAAGTTGCCGCGACATATATTAGGAGTGACTACATTTTACTGGAGAAATTATTTCAGTTCAATTATTCTATTAAGAGAGTCTTATTTTCCCCTGAAGATGTTTGATGCCTTTAAAATTCTGAAGTATTTTATGTTTCATAGTATTTAAGTCAGCAGTCGAAGCGAATATTTCATATTCTTTCTAAAATAGGGAATTGCGTGTAATTTGTATTCTCAAGAACATATTTGTTAAAAATATTAAATATATTAGTTAACAACAATTTAATATACAGTCTATTTCAATGGAAAATATTAGTTTTATCTATCTTTCTATAGTTCAGGTAAATTTTTTTTTGTATTTTAAACAAATGCAAAATTTAAAATTCATTGAACTATATATAATGATAATAGAAGTTTTATGTCTGTATTTTTACAAATACAAAATTACTAACGAATATATTACACTATTTATTTCATAATCATATAGAAAATCCTGTAAACGAACACAAACACGCGCACATTATATATAGATATTTTAGTGTTTTTTATTACTTTATTTGAATACGTTTGAATTTATTTGAATATATATTTATTGAATTTTATTGAAATATGTGTTCAGAAATCTTATATTTTTAATGTTTTTCTATCTCTGAAAATACTTATGACTTTAACCTTTATTGTGAATTGTCGTTATTGAAAATTTAACATTAGTTGACGCATTTTAAATGCTTCAACTAACTTTAAATGCGCTATGTAATCGAAGTATAAAAGGAATTCAAGAATGAAAAATATATACATACGCTTGACCAATCACAATCGCAAAAGGCGTCGAATTGTATCAGGCTGTTCCAATGCTCAAACTTTTGTAATGATATACGATTCGAAAATAACCAAATATATGGATGTTGCAGTTGAAAAGTTCTGTTTGTCCTTGTATTATTATAAATATGTATCATCATTCCTGTACGTTCTATTTGAAAATTAGATTTTGTTTTCTATCCGGAAAGTGGAAATTACTTGCTGCTAAATATTTAAAAATGAAGTCTGTATTAATTTGAGAGGAATGTGTCTTTGAATTCCTTTCGAGTTTTAAAGTTTGAGTTGCGCTCTGCAGAATAGTCAAATCCAATATATTTTGAACTTTTATCTTTGAAATTATACATGGTTAGACAATAGAATTAGTATACGAAATTAGAGTTTGTATGAATTAAATTACGAACATATTTATTTAGATATATATATTCTTTTAAATTTTAATATTTGCATATCATATCCATATGCTCTTGTTGCATATGTTTCTGTTGCAGAAAAAAAAGTGATAGAGCAATAATGTGTAAAAATCTTATTATGCACCCATAAATATCAGCTGCAAGTGGCAGACGCATGTTAAAGTCAAATCAAGAAAACTTGAGGTATGTTTTACTGGAACTGAAATGTTAAACAAGTAATTTCTACTACAATTTCAATGATTCGAATTAAAAATTGGAGTTGAAAATAGTATTTATGTACATTTATTTTATGTAATAAATAATTATTTTAAGTAAAATTAAATGTGTGATTTTTTATGTTCATCGTGCTGTTCATAAAATAATTTGAAGTTTAACATGATATAGAGTGTTAAGTTAAAGGGATAGATATATCTTTGAATTAAGTACTATTTATGTACATCATTAATCATAACTACTTTTAAAGATTTAATGGTACGTATCTTTAATATTACAGTCTTATTTATTGTATCACACTTATGCAGACAATATACTATTATTACGGATTCATTTATATAATTTTACATATAAACTGCTTTGAACTGTTTGAGTGAGTGAAAGGGTGATGCATCAAATTTATAGAGCCCTTCCATTATAGCTAAAATGTTAGTTTTGGTGTCTTTCTATCTTTCTCAGCTTCAAATCCAAAGGGAAAATCTAGAAGATAAACAGTTATAAATAGGAGTGACGGTGCAAATGGATAATCTAAAACTCAAATCAAGTTTATCTAATTATCGAGTACTTGGACTCTAGGTATAATCTTGGTTTTCATTTCATTTAATCCGTATCAGTTTTATAGATGAATGAAAAATTCTAATATTTCGAAAATTCGTTTTAGGAGTGACGACACAGAATAATTATCTTGAAAAGTACACTATGCGCTATTCCATTTTATGATTAAATTTGAAATACTTTTTATTATTCGGAAAATTTATTGAATATGTAAGTGTCACATTTAGTGGCTACTAGCCATTGAGACAGCGTGAATCGCCTGTGAAAGTCTAGAATTAAATATTAAGTGAGTGCCGGAAAATAAATTCCGTGTACTCCCTTTAGTGGCAGACAACAAAACTTATAAAGTTTAAATTTCATAAATGTCGAAGAAATGTTTTTTGTTCATTCCTTTTATCCCTTTTTTTTGCTCGTTTCTTTGTAGTTGTATTAATACTTTCGATTAGAATACATTTCTTAACCGAATGAAATGGGCCGAAACGAACTTCAAACAACTGTTAACATCTACCTCTCATGTCTGTTCGTGTCAAAGTACAGATGATTAGTATTCGCTTGATATTGTTTAAGAGCACCTTTCTAGATATTAAAAACAGTTTGCAGCACGCTCTCATTGCAGATAACAGCAGCCGATGACTTATTTTGCGCTTATTATGGTCTCACAAACTTTACACCAGACTAAAATAGCCAAGTTCAAAGTAGCAGAACCCGTTTGGTGAAGCAGATAATATAATTCGTAGCAGATAGCATAATTCGTGAATCGCTTTTGTGATTATTATTTTCTCGCCAGGGCAATAATAAATGCACAGAAACTGTGCATGAATGCTGTTATATGCAGATGAAGTGATTCAAATTTTATATGCAGCACACAGTCAGGTTCTAGGACATTGGCAATATAATTCTTTAAAAAATCAAGCTGGTTACATTTCATTGAAATTTATGATTTTTATGTGTTCAAAGTATTGAAGTGAAACGATTAGAGCACTGCTTGCGGAGTCAATCGTGAATAAAGTGTGACAATTGCGAAACGGAAGTATGTGACATCATATTGTTACGAATATATGACAAGGCACTATTGAACGTATTTGATGGTTTGGGTCACTAGACCAAATTCGGTGGCCATGTTTGCATTCCGGAAAAATATCGTACTACAGTAATTGTTCTGAAGATTATTATTGCTTACTCTAAGAAAAATAATTTGTTATCACAAACTTGTTTCAATCATAGATATTACCAAATACTGGGGACCGAGGCTTATTGGCTAAAGTCGAAGGTTAGCTCAGCGATGGTAACTGTATGTGTTTAGTCAGATTGATTACTTTAAGTGGATCACTTCATTATTACTTATTGAATCTAAACATCGAAACTGTAGAATGGAAATTGTCTAATTTTACAATTTATTACTTTTTGATAGAGCAGAGTAATTGTTACACCAGTATTTCAATATTATAAAGTATAATATAATAAGTTTTCTATGTGATGTATAATGTAACGTAAACATGGAAATATGAGATGGGGTGTTGAAGACCCAGACCGTCCGACTTATCCAAAGGACTCGAGTAACTGCATGGACGGCCGGGATATATAAGATGGGGTGAGTTGATGCACTTCTTTTCGGTCACAGTCGACAAATGCTCCAGCCTGCTGTATAGGAAAAATTTATTTCACATATAAGTTAGCCATATTGCATATAACTAAAATAAATAAAAATTCATTCAAACCAACAACCAATCACAAAATTTTGATTTGGTTGCTGCTTTAAATGAGTTTCTTGCATTAGCAGCAATTTTAATTGTACGCATAAAGAATATAATTATTGTTATTTTTATAGCAGGACCGAAAATTGTGAAATTTATTTTTCAATTTCTTTGGTTTACCAAACTGTCTTAAAACAATTATCTTAAATCAAATTTACCTTAATTTAATACTGAATTTCTATGACATTTTTGTACAGTCCATCAAATTCGAATTAGTGGCTGTAGTTTATTTTTGTCTGTAAATTTAAAATGATGTGGCATGACCTCCTCCAGATATTGATTTAAATATAATTTTTATATAAAACAGTTCAAGTTTTATTAATGTTATATCATATTATAACATTATTGAAGTTACCTTCTTGATTGTACTTCGAACATTATGCCATTACCTTTCAACAATATACCATTTCAACAGTGACGGATTTTATCGACTCATCTCCCATAGTGGTTGTTTTCGCTGCTGTAAAACTCCTGCATTGCATTGAATAAACTTCGTTGTATTCTTTGAGAAAGTTATTCTCACGGTACACTGTGTTTTAATTAGAAATATCTATATTGTTTTTAAAGTACTTGTGACATAATCTGTTTCATATCACCAATATTTTGAAACCTCTAAAATGATTTACATTGTCTTTAAAATGGGCTATTTCAATTAAGTTAAATAGCGTTTTTCAATTAGTTTTACAAGACAAATGGGTGCATAACTTTTGGACTTACTTAAAAATCTAAAAATGGATTTTGGTTCATCCTTTTCATATTAAACTCCGATATCAGTGCAAATATGGTAAATAAATTGTCTACACCAACGGTGATAGACACGTTAGAGCATATTGATGTCTAAAAAATCAATAAATTATTTTTACAATGATAATGATTCATGCACGATTAGTTGGGCATCGCAAATACAATTTCCTTAATTCTAATGTATTTCTTTGCTGCAACTAAGTTTTCTTAAATAGTAATGTAAAATATAAGTAATGTAAAATATTTGATTGTATCGTGATAATTCGACTAAAATTGAAATTATTTCTTATTTTATTTATTCTAAAAATAATACATTTTTAGAATAAATAAAATAAAAAGTTAACAAATGATAAAAATTTTGAACACATGATAAAAAAACATTTTATCATAGAAAAAACCATGTAGTTTATCACTGCACATAACAAAATATCTTTTAATTTAAAATATGTTTTGAAAACTAAAATCTTTAAAAGTTTGCATCAAAACATAATATGATACATAACTATCTGTTTAAAATTCTTAAAATCTATTGTAAACTCTAAATATTCGTGAGGTATGTTTGAAAGAAACTTTCTGCAGATTTAATTAACAGTTCGCCAAAAGAACTATGTATCTTCTTTAATGATGCAAAGGGCAAAAGTAAAACGAAATCAGGTGATCATGGAGAAAATGTTCAGGCAACTTGTAGATAAATGAAATTCCATATCATTAATCATAACGGAAGTAGAGCATTGTAATTAAAGTTTACGTTCATTTTAAAGAACTAAAAATCCTATTTGATTACTTTGAACTTAAATTAATATCAATTAAATATATATATTTTAAAAATAAATGGAAGGAGATGCTGCAATCGAATCTCTCATACTATCTTATTAACAAAAATTTTCTAAACGCGTTAGAGTGGATAAAAAAAAAAATAATTTTCCAAAAAAATTTAGCGTTAGTGCAAAAATTTGTAAGTAGATATTATTAGTAAGTGTGCAACATTTTGATTTTTCGCTATTAATATATTCTATTCAAGTCATCACAAAGAATCGAAAAAAACTTGTCAGGAATCTGCATGCAGAAACTCAGCTCTGTTCGTGGTCTAGGAGTCGAGAACTACACCTTAAATATATCGAACGAAGCGACAGAGTCCTTGTGAAGTTAAAGATAATTCTCAATACTGTAGAGGAAATTAAAAATAATTCGTTATTAACAAAATTAATACTTGATTAAATACTATATTACAAATATATTATGTATATATGATATATTTATTCAAATGCATTTATGAATACATAAAACAAACAATTTATGTTTTTACTTAACGAAATATTTTTAGTTTCTGATTTATTTAATACCTCGAAACACCTGCTTTCTCTGTTCTAAGGTGCTTTTTAAACCTTAAAAATAATTTATGGAATGTATAACATTTTATGAAGTAGATAAGGGCCACACGTGTTGCACGTCTATTTTAAATCTGAAACATAGCTGTTTTTGCGGAACATGTATTATCTAAGTACATACAGATGTGTACTTTTTCAACGTATGAAGACAAAATCAGTGTTTTCTTCTTCTGTAACATGTAAATATTAATGTATCCTTTTGGGGACATCAATGAAAAATAGCGGGTGATATTCCTAGAAGTACACAAATTGTTTTCTCTGAACACTTGTTTTCTAAAAACTTGTTTTCAAAACGTTCACGAATAAATATTTGTTAAAGGTTCGTTTATGCTTGGAGAAAATCTGGAAGATTGAGTCTTAAAATTATTATTATCAATATGAGATTATAAAAAAACAGTTAGTATATACGCAGATGAAAGCAATACTGCACTAAAATGCATAAATTAATATACATAAAAGTAGGTGAACTATATGTACAATGCATTTATATAATGTACAGTGACATAGAGTTAAACCATATAATATAGTGATATACAATAAAATGTATAGTGATATGTAATGACAAGTAATAATTAGTGATATGCAATACATAGTGAAATATGTTATATACAATTTATTTATGCAATGTATAATGACAACGTGATGTGCTGAATAAATTCTATGACAGAGAATAAAAACAATTACTACAGTTATGATTTTTTGATAAATACGTTGTATTGATATAATTTTGATGTTATAATTCTTATCACATCGATTTTGTTTTATGTTTTAGAATTAATTCAATATTATTAAATTTTATCAAAAAAAGTAATTGAAAAAAAAAACATATATTAGACGTTTAGAGTTTTTAGGAACGTACGGCATTTTTTCATGCGTATTATCGTACTAGTCATCTTCCGTTAGTCGTTGTATTAATCTTTGTACTAGTCGCTGTATTAAAAATGACACCTTTTGAAGAGTTCGCACTCAGATGTCTGCAATAGGCCACATAGTTGATCATTACTCGATCTAATCAGGATTAAGGATACTCTCAGACTAACTAAGTATGTTGATATACTATAAAAAGTATATATAATAAAATGTAGAAATTGTAATAATATAAATGCAACAGGGCTCAGCTCAGTAGGCTAGTATCTACAATAACAGAATGTCCCTTAACCCATTAGTGCCTAGCATCCCATTATACTGGATGGGACGCTAGACACTAAGGGGTTAATAACCCTTCAGTAACACCGTAGAACTCCATACAAGTCTATAATGTATTCTTCTAATCTCGTGATTTAAAGTTAAAAAAAATCTGATGTAGGCAACACATGATTTTCCTTATATAATGTAATGAATTTACTACTTTTACAGTAAAATAAATAGGTTTTTCTTATAGGTGATACTAATGTTCTTTCCACGATATTGAATTTTCGACAAATAGCCGTCATTTCATTGATTTAGCGTCATTTTTATCCATTTGGCGAAATTTTCGTTAATTTGACAACATTTCAAAAAGTAGCCAAGTTGGCGACAAATTCGTCGCTAAAATCTCGCCAAGCATTATGGACGAAGAAATAAGTTATTCTAACAGCAGATAAATGACTATTGACGTTCAAATACAAAAGTATTACTCAAAGTATATTTTTTCATGAATGGAACGAGCTAGATCACCGAGAATGATGTCATCCAATTTATCACATGGTATTACATATGAAAAGTGAACATGTTTCTCAAGAGGAAATATTTTTTTTAAATTTTATATGACTTTTTGATAATTTTTTTGAAAAACATGCAATATCTCGAGAACGGCTCATGTTAGCGTTCTAAAATTTATGTCAATCGTTTTCTAATGAAAAATTACATAAGAAATGTCTATTTGCGTAACTTTATTAGTGGTTTTGATTTTTTGACAATTTTTTCAAAATTTCATTCGAAAATTTAGGAGGGTTTTGAACATTCGATTGTGTATAAAAACAATAGGCTTCCAGTGTTTACGGATTGTGATTTTTGTACCAAATTTGGTTCGAATCGGTCCATTCGTTCGTCAGTTATCGTCTCCACAGGCTCACTGACACACACACACACATACTTTCACACACACACACACACACACACACACACACACATACTTTCACACACACACACACACACACACACACACACACACACACACAGACATCACTTCAAAAATGTTATCATCTATTTGAGTGTATCCGGGGCACGCTTTCTAAATAAATTCTTTAAATAGCATCTCGCAACAATTATATATATATATATATATATATATATATATATATATATATATATATATATATATATATATATGTGTGTGTGTGTGTGTGTGCGTGTGTGTGTGTGTGTATTTCACGATGAATACTATTCAAACTCTCAGTACCAGAATAAAATACTAACAACCGTAATCATTCTCAGAATTGCATGATTTTTCCGTTAGACTATGTTTAGTATGGGGATGTGCGAGAATTTTCACTTTAAAGCATATAGCTATAAAAGTGAAAAAATTGGAAATTTCCATTCTTAATCCCAGTCTTTCTACAGAGAACTGCGCCACCATTTAGCTAGAGTCAGCTTCTTAAAACTGAAATTGGCTTCTTTCATTATGTATTTCACATCAACCAATGTACTCCAAGACCTTTGTTTGCCTGAATTTAAACCAGAAAAAACGTTACTTCTGTTCGCTATTTTGAAAAGGAAATATATTTAATTGCATTCAATTTTTTATTTAATTGGCAAAAATAACCACATTAAATATCAATATATTTGTTAAGTGGCTGAAATCATAAATTTTGATATTTGATGATCAGATTGTGGGAACGTTCCGTTTTTCAGTCAACGAAGCTTCAAACATAGATATTATATCAAAAACAGCAAAACAGTTCAGATGTTCACCAGGTATGACCACAACTGTTCCTGTAACGAAATCATTGGCTGTATGTCGATGTTATTTTTAGATAGACACAGCATCTATTTGCACCATTTTATGCAAAATATCTTGAAGTTTTAAAAGAAGTTTATATTTAGTAAACACAATTTCATGGAGAATAATGTAAAATAAATTGCTTTTGCCTAAGTCTGTTTTTCTAAGACATGTGAATAATTTCGATTTACTAATTAAACAAAGAAATTCGATTTTTAAGCGGCCTTTTTTCTATATACAATTTAAATATTTTATTCCTGTTCCTTCAATAAACGTTAAAATTCAAATATGAATGTTCTAAGAAACGCACATATATTTTTTTTAAATGTTTTATTTTACTTTTAAATGTTGACAGATTATTTATTCGAATTGATTCAAATTTATTTAAATTTAATTAATTAAATGCACATTACGGCATATTGTACAGTTAAACAACTTCGAAAAAAATGAATTTAATTAAGCAACACGCATTCTTATCTTTTCCTTTGCTTCATAAACTTATCCAAAAAGAATGAGTAACAGTAGAACTCTCAAAATATTATTGTAATTAAATTTATTTGAGTAAGAATTTGTTTCATTACAATTTAAAGTTCCAGCAGCATTAAGAATTATTTCATAAATATAGAAGCACACACAAAAAAGAAGCGAAACATTTTTTGTTTAAAAATACTTCTGTTTAGCGAAGGGAGTAATAATTAAACACACTGGTATGAATATTTAAAAACAATAATTTGAATTTAAAATTGCATACTGAAGTACAAAAAGTAGTTAGGTGAGCTACATTATTACAGCCTTTGATATGTGAGTAATCACTCGAATAATGTTAATAAAGTTAAATACAGGGTGGTCATAAAAAAAACTTCCCGGATGTATGAACCTCTAGCGGCCTATCCGCTCAACTAATCGAAAGGAAATTTCAGATATTGTTATTTGAAGATATGCGCTCGAGATTGTGATGATTTCAAACAGTAGAGCTCTCACGGTTACGGTTAGAGTGAAATCATTTCAAAATTTTCAAATGGCAACACCCACTTTTTTCCTACTCAAATTGATCAGCGCATTGAAAACCATAAATGGCGTTGGAACGATACACGTATGGCGAAAAGTGGCGGCGTAAAACATTTGCAAATAAGAGCATTGTAAAGGACCAGTTACAACACAAGAGAGGAAAGGGGAAAAACTTGTATTGGAATTACAAGTTTTCAACGTACCCACCTTCGCTGACGATAACGGAATGCATGCGGGAGGTTGTTGACAACAATGACGAACGTAACATCACAGGAGGAATATGCATAACTTCACATTTTATGGCATCTTTCAATTCTGACAAATCTTGTGGATTTGATGTATACACCTTAGATTTCAGATAACGCCAGAACCAGAAATCCATCGGACTGAGGTCGGGGGATCGCAGTGGCCACTAAACTGCAAAGTTACGGGAAATGACTCTATCACCAAAAGTTCTGTTGCTGCACTTGTCGAACACATGTAGCGACGTGTGGAGGAGCTCCATCTTTCATCCATACAATGTCTTTTACCAAATTTCGCTGCTGCATTTCTGGAATTACGTAATTCTGCAACATTGTTTTATACAGAGGACCTGTGATGGAGCACGTTTGCATACCATGGAAAGTGACCTCTTCGAAGATGTACGGACCGAGAACGAATGTACTTGCCATACCGCACTATTCAGTCACTTTAGCTTCGTGTAAAGGCACTGGTGCCACATCGTGAGGATTTTCGTCAGCCCAGTGAACGCAGTTCTTGAAGTTTACGTTTCCAGTTAAGTAGAAATGTGTCTTATCCTTCCATAATATCCGCAGCGGCCACCTGCTATCTGCATCATACATGATGAGGAAAAAATTCGAAACGTCGACACGCTGTTGCTCGTCTCCTGGTTGCTACATCTGGACGCGCTGGAGCCGATAAGGAAACATGCTCAGAACAAAGCGCAGAACCTTGAGGACTGTAGTTTTCGGTACATCCAAATTGGGGGCAACCGTTCTTGCAATACGTAATGGACCTGCAGTAATCGTATTATGCACTTCCGCAACGACTTCAACAGGAACAGCTGGTCATCTGGATCACGGTCTATTACATGTGCATCCAGTTTCTTCAATTTTTTTTCCTACGTCACGTACAGTTCGTACGAAACGTGGGCCTCGTCTTAGCTTATGATTTCGCCGATAAACTCGCACTGCTTCGGCAGCAGTTTCCCCGTTCGGATGAAAGAGCTTTATGAATTCACTTTGGTGTTTCCCTGTAAGTGACATCTTGTTGGCACATACGAACAACTGATTGAAGAAACAGTCTTCCCACACTGCTTATTAAAGCTTTTCCACAAGCAATGCTTTTCAAATGGTGTTCTGTGATTGGTGTTTCTACTGTCTGTCCCTGTGAATTATGCAAAGTGCGTCAATGCACCTCCTCTCTGTGCTGTCATTGGTCATTTACAATGCTCTTCATTGCAAATGTTTCACTCCGTCAATTTTTGTCATACGTGTATCGTTCCATCGCCATTTATGGTTTTTCAATGCGTTGATCAATTTGCGCAGGAAAAAAAGTGGTTGTTACCATTCGACAATTTCGAAAATTGTCGACTGTAACCGTAACCGTGTGATCTCTATTGTTTGAAGTCATCACAATCTTGAGCGCATACCTTAAAATAACAATGTCTGAAATTTCCTTGCGATTGGTTGAGCGGATAGGCCTGTAAGGTTTCATATATCGTGGAAGTTTTTTTTATGACCACCCTGTATGTATCGAGTGCCAGAAACCGATGTATTTAAATTGAAATTAATGCTTGCGTTTCTAATAAAAATATTTATATAATTTTTATTTACATTTTAGTACTCAAATCGCCCTCTGTTTAAATTTTTCTAAAATCGAACATTCACTGAAACGCATGTTGGTTACTTGTTACGAAGGTTGAATCTTTAAGGTCTTGTTGCGATGATTCTCCAAATCAGCGGCAAAAAATAATTCAGATAAATTACTCTGTGATTAAGTAACATAAAGCAATATTTTAAAAATATCCAGTCTTGATCGTGTAGGACTCATGATTTATAAGTTTTTTCGTTGCTTGCAATATCGCTGTTAGTTTCAATAGTACATAGATCGGATGTGAGCAGAACCATACGTTCCTTCCATACAGCAATGATTTGACATCTTTCACAAAGAAATAATTATGTACAAGATCTACAAAATAATGGTTTTGATATTGAATTAGCAGCACGTAAAGTGAAATTGGACGTTTTGGGTAGTTTAGTAATTTAAACAAACTGACTTATTCGTACTCACATTGCAAAATCATCATCAAATTGCAATTGATATTTAAATATTATCAATTACATGAAATAAATGGCCATTGATGAATTCGTGAATCAGTAGATGATGGAATAGTTGCCGATGCAGCTGGATGACGATCGTGCGTTGTATGTATCTGGTGAACAAGGTTGCCGTTTCCTGTAGCGTATATTTCAACAAAATTGTCGAATCCATTATGCGGAGGCTGCTTTTGAATTGTCAGTACAACGCTTTCGGCAAGCATAAAAACTACTTCAAGCGAATCTGAATGAATCTCTTTCAAACGAATCGAATACCATCATAGGTGCTCACCGCATACCCATATTCTCATCTGTAAACAGAACAGTCCAAGCGAGACTGTGGGCGATGATATGCAGCCAACGGTGAAGCTCACCACGGATATATGCTCGGTGTCTGCGGTATATCTGCCGACACCGCAAATCAGTACACATATTTTGGTAATTCATATTCGAAATTTTAGATCCACAGGAAATAAGGCAGATTTATTGTGCGATTTTTTACAAAATATAATTAGCACACATAATAACGTTTGATGTGTTTGATGTTCACTTTTCATGAAAATTGAGCAGGCAGCAGGTTTTTGAGCTAAAATAGATATATAATTGTATAGATAGGCAGATAGGCACAATTAAGCGTAACGTAGTTTTTCGTATAATATGAAACGTAACACATGTAATAATTTTTACTCCCAATCAAACTTTTTGTTATATTCAAGTCTCAAGTAAAGCATTGGTAAATGTTCTGAACTCTATTCACTGAAGAACAAAATCTATGTTTAAGATTTATTCATAACTAAAAATTTCAAGAACGGCATGTGTCTGTTTACTTTTCCCCAATGCAAAAATGTTCATTATTATTTTATTATATATTTCAATTTGTCTTTTTATTATGATAGAAAAAATGATCTACTTCGCCTTCATTTAAATGAAAGTACAGAAATATTGCAACATATTATATCCGGTGAACAGTTTTATTCTCGGCGGAAAATGTGTGGAATGTAAACACCGTTGATCCGACTTCACTCACTTCAAAAAACATTGATCGTTGGAAAGAAGACACGTTGTAGGATATTTGTTATTGCCAGATTTCAAACTTCTGTCCTGCCAAGGGCGAGGAAAATATTCTCGAAAGCTCTGCCAAAGAACATCCCTTCGGTGAATTTAAATTTATAAATATATTGCTTTTGTTCAAGGCTTGGTTTTCAGATTTAACGTGTAAAATTTTGAATCATACTGAAATTCAGTTGCGTGTATATTTCTTATGAAATCAGTAGTGATTTTTTCTGTAGAAATAGCAATGTTTTAGGAGTAAAATAATGACTTCGAAATTTCCACATTTCGCTTCTTTAATTAAATTTGTACCGATATAATTCACAAATGTCTCAATTTTTGTAGATGTTCTGATTTTAAACGATTCAATTTAGCGGAAACCATGATTGATTACAGCAAAGCCAAAATATCTATCAGACAAATAGCTATTTTTCACTAATTTGAACATTCTACGGCTCTTGGAACAACACGTAAAGTACATAACAAGTCGTCGAGAGGGAAGGTTCAGACAAGCGACACCATTGAAATCTGACTGTACTTTTAAAGGCAGCTAATTGGAATCCCATTACTTTGACCGCAACCGCAACAATCGACAAACGTCTTGGAGAAATAGTCGCAGAATAGGAATTGAAACATCCACATACACATAGATGCGACCGCAAAATTAATGAGAACGAATGGTGACTTAATAAATTTAAGCCAACATTTGTAGCTCGTGAGATTCGCCAATGGACGATAGTTTATCATGAGATACTTTTAAACACACAAATATAAATTTATGCACTTGAAACATCATATTTTTAACACTAAGGTAGCCCTAGACTCGATTCAAATGGCTCCCAAGAGAATCGAATGCTCTCAATTCTGATCCTTTTGGGAGATATTTGAGCCAAAACTTAGCTCTGCCGTGGAGGTATAGTTCCATTTGCATTTTTATGCTCTTTACATAGCAGCCATTTATCTCATTTCCAGATTCTCCCAGAACAACACTTAAGCTAACTAATATAAAATAAATTAAAAGGGAAATCATATTTAATGTATGCTATAACAGGTCACGGGTTTCAGGAAAAATGTATGTAGTTGGTAAATTTTTGATAAAGTATACTTCTGCATACTTATATGTTTATATGTTTACATGCTGACATGCCAATATGTTTATGCTTATATGTTTACATGCTTATATGTTTTGAAATAAAGCATTTTAACAGTTCTCACGGTGTTTTCTCTAGTCTTTTGAGTTGCATTATTACTTCTCTCCCAATTCAGAGTATAACATGTGAAAATCCTGCTTCAAGTTAGATAAGGGATGCTAGAACAGTGTAATCGCGGACTTACTACACATGCCGATCACAAACATGACATAAGAATTACGTATTAGATATAGTTATCAAATAATGGACCGGGAGTTCATAAAATATTAGGAGCTTTTAGAAATCCTCCCACAGCCTATAGTGCAACACACCATTGTAGAAAAAGAACAATATCATTTCCAAGAGAACTAAGTAGTGCTACCGCACTTTTTGAAGCTTTAGGCATTTGAGGTTGAATAGCAGTGATGTAGAAGTGGATGTCACCTCGACACGATAGCAACTTTTATTCCACAGTCGACTACTTTGGCTATTCTACTTCAGGTATCAAATTTACTTAAACAAGTGAAGATGTGCTTATGGGTTATCCTGAATAAAAGGGTTATATTTGCCCTCAAAACCGATAGGCTCACCCTCCTATTATTTAGAGTATGCTGTAATTTTAGGAAGTTTTATAATATACTTGATTTTTATACACTTACTCGAATTCCGCCCAGATACATTGTTGTGCTATCAGTACACAAATAAGGGAAGTAGTTTCAACAGGAAATTACTATCCTCAGAAATTGCTATCCTGCAGCAATGCTAGCAGACTTTTGTTGGGCAATTGAGATATATGATTCAGATGCTTATTAAAAGAGAAATATTTATGCAAGAGAATTTGAATTGGATATGAATATACAAATTTGTACACATTTTTCAAAAACTTGTCCTCATCAGGTGCTTTGTCTGGAGTTTTCCTGTCAACATGACTGGGAAATTCCAGTCGACCAGTAACCTTTTAGTTCAACGTCCGTCCTTCAACTTCAACATTAACGTCCAGTTTTCCAGTCAACCAGTCGACTGTTTCGCACTCAACATGAATATAAGTTGATATGATTACAGAGATACACATAAATCAACATTTATTGTCCAGTGTTATAAATCTAAAATATTTAATTTAACGTAATGTTTAACAAATTGTAAGACTTTCATTTCGTAAACTAACCTATCAGTACGGTCTAAGGATTAATAGCGGACTATTTTAAGTGGATCGTGAAGAATTGAAATTTCGTTATATCATCAAAGATATATATTTATTATCACTTATGTGTTCCATATGAAACTAAAATTTGTCAAATATTCAGTCACAGTAATTATTATAATCAGTTCTTTTATATGATGTTTGGTAATGTGCCTAAATGTTTGTCGTTTTTCAACTGTCAGATAATCGTATGAGAAGAAAAGAGGAATATAAATTATGGCAATGTACATTTTCAAAATACACATATTGTCTAATAACATCTTACCAACGGTTCAATGTTTTATGGCAATTACAAACACTGAATATATGTTTGCAGTGGATATGCTTTGTGTTATCGAGAAGGGCGCGGTGGCTTAGCATTCTGGAGGAACGGTCTCCGTTCATAAAAGTTCTAGAATCATTACTCTAGAGGTGTGTACAGGGTGTTTCAAAACTAATGGAACAAACTTTAAGGGGTGTCGAAAGCCCAGGCCAGCAGACTCATCCGAAGACATAGAGTAACAAAATGGATGGCCGGAAACTTTAAGGGGTGACAGAACACATCGAAACAAACACTTTTCGTCAAAGAATACATAGTTGCAAGTTAAGCGTTTAGGCTCTAAAGAGCGGTTTCCATTTCCCCCAGATACACCATCTTTCGCAACGAAAAAACATAAAGATCTCGAGTTTTTGCATGCACCGTCATTAGAGAATTAAAATGGATCAGCATGCAATGCCGAAAGGAGAACCTTCATTGCCGCAATGCATGGTATAGGCTGTAAAAAGTGTGAGAACGCCGGACACGTCAGAAGAGATACATAGTCGCTTTGCCATGTACAAGATCATTTCTGACACCACAGGGTTTACCTTATTCCATGGTGCGGTTTATGTGTTTATGTCCCATAGACGTTTTCAAGTCGTTAATGAACTTGCATTCTAAAAATCATTGCTTTTATATGTCTTAGTGTTGCGAAAGTCGGTGTTTATAGGGAAATTGAAAGCGCCCTCTAGTACCTAACCGCTAGCATACGACCATGCATTCTTTGACGAAAAGTGTTTGTTTCGATGTGTTTGCTCTATAGCGCCTTTATGTGTGCTATACACCATGCTATGCACCATTGGTGCTATACACCATGCTATGCCCCATGTGTGCTATTCACCATGTATGCTATATACTATGAAAGTTGATATGGTATTAAATACCAATGCATTTGATTTTATGAGATACTATAATTATTTTTTTTAAATACTACTGTATTATACACGGTAAACTAGATAGTTTGCTGTATTTAAGTCTAAATACAATTTCTAACATATTACTAGGGTATTATAATATTTCTAACACATTTCTAACATATTTCTAAAATATTTCTAACATATAACTAGGGTAACATAATTTACTAGGGTGGCTCTGCCCCCTGCTCGCTCAGTTCGAGCAGCCCCCTTAGGGAGGATTCGCTTCCTACTCGTTGCGCTGGCACAGCATTTTCCTAAAAATTCATTTTCCTAAAAATTCGACTTTCAAAAATCTATTTTTCTATCCCTGCCTAATTTCCGCAGAAGGGAAAAGCAGGGATTTTTCTTAGCCCAGGAAATCCAAAAACTGAATTCCTGGATCATGAGCTCGTTTTGCGAGCTATTTCATGCCAAACTAAGGTTTAAATCTATAAACGGTTTATTTCATCGTATTAATTTATTATATATCTATAAATGTACCAAATTTCATAGTTTTGTATGCTATAGTTTTTACTGTGCGAGACAGAGAAATCGCTAGACGTGTTGATACGAAAAAAAAATTTACACTTCAGAAATGCATAAAAAGTAAAATATCTCAAAGGCTACTTCGAAATTAAAAAAGGGGCTCTATCCTGCAAAAATTCACGCATATAGGTAGCTGCCTACAAAAATTCGTGGTCTTGCTATTGTTAGTTTATCCGGGGAGCGAACTCGCAGTTCAAATATTTTGTCTTTGCCATTAAACATTTCTTAAACTACAATATATATAAAAAAACTGTTTATTTCAGCGTATTCTCCAAAGCTTTTTCTGCAAGTGTACCAAATTTCATATTTTTATATGCAATAACTTTTGCAGTACGAAGCGAAGAGTGTCGAGAAACGAGAAATTTGTCAAACAGCTCCGGCGGCAGCGTAAACTACTTACTCTTTTTTTAATACAAAGTGATAGCTTCACTCTTCAAAAATCCTTAACAAATATAAAGCACTATTTGCTTCATTCAGTTACAGAAAATATTTCATGTTGAATGACGAAATGTAATAAGATATGCTATATTGTTAAACTTTGAATATAAATTTTCAGCTAAGGTACGAAGACGATTGATTACAAATATTTTTTCACCTTCCATGAATTCTGTATTAGTATAATTGCACAAAATTCTTCACGATTTAATGTAAATTTAATTTCTTAGACTCTTTACCCTATTTCACTTTTGAAGCAAAAGTAAACATATTAGATAATAGTTATCATTGCAGCCATATTTCTCAATGTTGTTTAGGAGTAACTTTGACAAAATATTTCTTTTGTTCGTACCAAGTAGCTCTGTAAGATTTTAAGCTGTAAAGAGAACTGTTTGTATGTGTAATGATTGTAAATGAGTCTACAGATTTGTAGATATTTGAAAACAATTTATTTCTTCGTTAAAATTAGAATAAACTAATGAACGTTTAACTGGCTTTTAACGCTAATGAAATTCTAATTAAGTCAGGTAATATTTTTTAAAAATATTTTTATCTTTTCTTTTATAAATCAATATATCTTACCAATTTAACATGTAATTTACAAGAATTATGCAATTCAAGATTCAGCACAGAGATTTTCTAGGCATTTACAGAACATATATTTTTTAATGCATTCCACGTCCAATGCATACAACATTGAACTGAATTGAATGAAAATAATAATTGTCGTAAAGCAATTGTTTATAAATTTATATTAGGATTGTTTAAATTATGAACTTTTTGTATAAATCGTGAACTGTAAAATTCTCATGAACTGTAATCATCGTTTCAATTTTAAAATAAGACATTGGCATCTGTCATAAAATACGTATTATATGGTTGTGGTCGTGTTTTTCAATTTACAATAATTATACAGTAAAGGATTAAGACATTCGCCGTCAAATGTATGCTCTTTAAAATAAATTTTAATTCAGATACTATTGGCTGTGAACAGAAATGAATGAAACGATTGAGAAGTTGAGTGAATCTTTATTAAATAATGATTGTTGACTACTTTGTATCCGCATAAATTGTGCATCTTGTAATTTGAAATTCGTTTTGTGGAGCATGTTTCCTTAAACAAAACATCCCTATCTTACTTTTTAAAACTCTCTAGCATATGGAACGTGTAACGTGTAATGAACGTGGTCAATAATTGTGTGTGATGCACCTCTTTTACTGATATACGCTTTTCCCAACAATAAATACTCAAATATTAAACTTTTGTGATCGGACAAATTGCACTTCCACGACGATAATTCCTCTAAAACTTAACCGATGATTTTCTTACAACGTGGAGTTGTTTTGAATATAAATGTTTTACAAGTTCAGTTTTTATATGAATGAGGTCAGATAAAAAAAGCGGATGTAACTGTATGTTTACTGATGATCGATTGCCTTGGTTGATGATAATTCCTCCAAAAAGTTTAACAAAAATCACTTAAATTACCATATATTGTACATATGAACATTTTACAAATCATGTTATTTACTGAATACGGTTAAAAATTTATTGCTCAAACTGCGCCTCTTTACAGATATGTACGTTGCTTGACCATAACTTCTCTAAAATATATATATTTTTTTAAAATTTGCATATGAAATGAAATAAAAGTGATTGTCTGACGTAGTTTATTGCGGAAAGTAGTCGAACAAAATGTATGCGTACTGCATTTACTGATATATTTATTGTTCAGAGCTAAATCCTGATAAACTTAACCAATTTTTCTGAAATTGGTTATGTTTGTAATATTGAAATTGGTTATGTTTGGTCGCATATGTGGTGAATGTGATTGTTTTATAAGCCGAGTCTGTTGTTGAGCGACGTCAGATAAAAAGATGCACGTGGCACGAACACTATACTGATATGATTTCTGAGGAGATAATTTCTATAAAATGTAACATATCTGATAAATAATTATTTAAAATTATATTAAGATTATTTGTTAAAATATCAAAATTTCATTAGTATATATTTTGAATTGTAATTAAATAGAGAGTAGATACGATTGGGTTTCTACTCACAAAACACTCTTATAGGGGTCGTTTCAAAAGTTAATATTGTTTTCTCAAATTGTAGATTATATCATCATTGGAAACATTTTGAACTTCATTTTTGCTCTTCAGTTTTATAATAGAATAGTCCTTAGCAGAAACACAATTTCGTTAGTGCCCTAATTTTGCGACTTCTACTGAGATCGAATTTAAGAAATTTAAAGACGCCCACATGTTAGGACTGAATTTTTACTTTCTCAAACATAGTTTCCAGAAAATATTGTTTTCACGAAAATTTACGATTTCGAGATTTTGATGACATATGTTTTAAGACCTCCTGAACACGTGTTGACTATTTTTGAAGTGTCTGTCTATCGTTATGTCTGTGGTCGATTTCTTGAGTACAGGAGATCGGCCATAAATATAAATTGATTTTCACGAAATTTGATATACGGCTTTGTTATTGAAAATACTAGAGTTAGATAAAATTATTTTTTAAATTCGAGCAAAATCTTTGAAAGTTTACTAAAATTTTATATGTTTTTAACATCGCATCCCAGACAAAATTTGACATAATAATGCATAAAAGGATATATTTATGTCTGAATTATCACGAGAATATATAGTTGAATCAATGTTTTGAGAAATAGTCGCTATACAATTCTTTTTGTTCGTGACGTCATCAGCCCTCCTCGGGGGACTAGTTACCCACCACCCGGGGGGTACATTCTCAAGTATGATATCAATTGAAAGATTATTTAAAGCCCTTTTATAGTGAAAGAGAACACGTTATAATTGTAATCATTTACACCCATCATACTGATTTTTCAAAATTGTCTTAATAAAATCTAACAAAAATGGATTCTGGTCAAAAATGGAATGGTCAGAAAGTTGAGATGGGCCGCACAAGAGTTATTTCATCTTCATAGAGTTTATTGTATATATCGGTTTTTAACAAGGAATAAGAATAAATATATCCAATGTGTTTGTGTGGATATGAAGGCATTCCATACGACGCAAATCCATTAACGATTACTTCTGCTTCAATTTTTTTACTGAATCAGTTTCCTACACATTTCCTAAATACCGCATTATGTGCAAAAATAATTTTCTTTGTGGGGGGAGGGGATGTCCTGTAGATGTGTTTTCTTCTGAATATTAAAGAAGTTCTTTCTGACAGAAATGCTGGAAACTAGAGTTGGCTAAAATTAATAATTACTACTTATTCATTGAAATCGCCCTTTTTGAAATATCGTAAACAAAATGGTTTACACATTTAAAATGATTACGAAGTTTCATAATGTATTTCTCTCGTTTTCATAGGAAAAGGGGACGCGTTACGCTTAATGTTAAAAAAGAAAATAAATAAAAATGTGCAGCCTATTCTACTAAGAAAGCTATCTACACTTAATTCATAGTGTAACTCATAGTGCATGTAGCATAACGTTGAATAAGAGTGGTATTATCAGCGTCAAAATGTGTTAAGTCTTAACGTATTTTGTCATGCACAGTGGTAATGTTATGTATTAGTTTTGCAAATTCTAAAAATCTCTCTCTCTCTCTCTCTGTGTCTTTACACATAAATGCACACGCACACACACACACACACACATATATATATATATATATCACACACACACACACACACACATATATATATATATATATATATCACACACACACACACACACACACATATATATATATATATATATCACACACACACACATATATATATATATATATATATATATATATATATATATATATCTGTGTGTGTGTGTGTGCATGTGTGCGTGTGTGAAATGACAGACCCTCAACAACTGTTAAACAGCTAATCAAAGCGTATGTACGTGAAAGCACTGTAATTTATTGCTTGTTCATTCATAAATTCAGTATTAATTTGAAATTTTTCTCAATCCACATACTTTATATAAGGGAGTCCATTCAACGCCCGAGTTTTTCCTAATATTTTATCTCTAAGTGTGAAGAAAAACAAAATATACCGCACAGAATATATGTGGTTGATTTTTAAGTACTTTAAAGAATGCAAAAGAGATTAAACTTTTTTCAAATCTCTTAAAAGCTCAAAGTTGTTTAATGTTTCAAAAATTTTCAACCTATTGCATATCTGCACATGTTTATATTTTACGATAATGCATGTTTGAGAAACTTTCTTGCAGTACTCAGTCAAAAAATGTAATTACTTTCTAAGAAATTTTATATCTTGCGTAGAAAGTTTGCGCCAAAACATTAAGCCATAGTTCTTTATAAGTGTTGTTTATTTAACAAAAACAATATTTACAATCGTAAAAAACTTTTCTAATGTATTTTGTTGTATAAGAATATTATCTCGTTTTCACTACTGACTTTTACAGTTCTTGTCTAATAAAACGTTTTTTCTTTGCAAATTTTTATTGACTTTTGTTTCATAAATGACAATTAAACTACCGTTCAGTGCAGTAGAAAGTAATAATTATATCTATAACCTATCTCATACCATTTATTGTATACACACACATTATATCGATCACATTATTGCAAATTTATAACTTACTAACACAAAATTAATTTATATATATATATATATATATATATATATATATATAATGACAATTTTTGCAATGCAGTGTACAATTATTTGTTTTAAATTTCTTCTATATAGGATGCTAAACTTTTAACTGCAAACACTTTTTGGGATGGTTTATGGACAACTGCACAGATCCTTAACCTTACCGATATAATTTTGGTAAATTGACCTTGTGGATATTATGGCAACAGAAAAGATTCATCATCCAAAATAAACTTTTCAAGGGTACCTACATTTTTATGATAGATGGACATTGCTCTTTAAAATAAATCCCTAACCGCATACTGCAATCTATGAAACACTGTCATGAAATATTATATATGAGGCTTACATTTTTTTTTTTATATTTTAAAGCTTATACTAGTGCTGTATGTTTCGTTATGTATCTTGTAGTGATTTTATATAAGCTAATCGATGTTTGATTTTCTACAAATATATCTCACTTGACATGTTATCGCACTGTATGCGTTTCAAGCAAAATTTAATAATTCTACAAAACAAAAAATATATAAAAAATCAATATTTTCATACATCATGAATTTATAAAACTATAAATATATATATTATTATGTCATTAGTATACAATTTTTCTACACTTCAAGAACTCAAAGCATGTGAACTAAACAATAATTATGTCAAGTAAATTTATTGCATTATGTTGGCTTTCTCTCGGTGTAAAATCTTCAATGCATGATTCTTTGTTGTTGTTGAAACCCAGACCGTCCGACCTACCAGAAAGGTGTAATGTAACTGTTTGGACGGTCGGGAAGTGCCACCCAATTTAGACCGGAACCCAGTGGGGGAGGCATCCACAGGGACCGTACCCTCCTTCCCCTACCACCAACCTCTCGGAAGGACTTTCGGATCCACATGTTTAACGTGATCGTACTCCGCATGAACACGGCGGCAGTTTTGGCAGTGGCTGGAATCGAACCCGGGCCTACCGAGTGCAACTCCAGCGCGCTAACCAATGGACTACCGCGCCCGCATGATTCTTTGTAAAATAACTCTATAGAATAAATAAATATAATTCATTTTTTTCTTGATTCTTGTTGTATTGTTGAAAAGATTTTAATACGTGTCAATGAATAATAAATTTAAAAATTCAAATATATTGTAATTTCAATAATGAAAATTCAAACTAATAAATAAACCACCATACGTTTGTTCAGTATATTTTACAGTGTATACTGGATTTTGATTTTACTATTCGAAACTGTGTGTGCTTCAAAAATTCATTAAATTTCAATATTTCATTTTGAATAATGTATGATTCTTTCGTCACAAATAAGCAAATACTTAGGCAATTTCTTTCGCGGGATATTTATTGTTTAAATATTCTACAATGTTTAAATTTATTTACAGAGAACTAAACATCCAACAAGTAATAAATTGGCCATATTTCAATAATGACATTAACTTTCCAAATACTTTTAAAAAGTAAAATATTACGTAATAACTCGAAAATCAATTGTACGAATAGTACTGTCAGATTTTTCATTATTATGTAATCTTCACACAATGGTTTCAACCTTTTTAAGTTCATGTATCCTTTGCTCAAATGCATTTTTTATGCAAGTTTCCTGTAACTGCAATAGATACTCTCGCTTCAGTAAAAACATAAAGTGAACTAAGTGTGGCACTTTCCTCCGATACTGTACTTGTATAAAACCTAAGCTTACTTATTAAATTACACAGATTACTAATTTTAGTACCAATTTAGGCAGTTCTACCGTCATTTATTTCTAATCATCATATTTTGATCATCACTTGGTTTTTAAGACAGCCAAGTATGAAAACACAGGAGGTTACAAAAAGAATCCAAATCATCAGTGCACTCTTACGCAATCGTGAAGAATGTTCTACAGCCTATGCCTACACATGGCATATACACTACAATATAAATAAACATAATTTGTGTCTAAGAGATAGAAAATTGTAAAGAAACATGTTGTTTTACATTTTGCTTAAAGATGGTAAGTAATAATTGGGATAAGGCAAAAACTGTGTCAATAAATCTAATCTCGGTGGTTAAATCAAAACCCATGTCTCAGATTGGTCACTGGAGGTACTTAACCAATTGATACATGTTCCCTTTCATAGATAAAGTGGGCCCTTAATACTAGTACACAAGGTTTTGACAATGCAATTTCTGAAACTGAATCTCAGTGCAACTGATAAAACACCAACCGAGTGAAACTGATGAAACCTCAAAAACCTCAACGGAGTGCAACTGTTAAAACTTCAAAAACCTCAACCGAGTGCCACTGATAACACTTCACAAACCTCAACGAAGTGCAACTGATAAAACCTCATAAACCTCATCCGAGTGCATCTGATAAAACTTCATAAACCTCATCCGAGTGCATCTGATAAAACCTCAAAAACCTCAACTGATAAAATGCCCTACAGCTGATAAATTTTAACCCAGTGCAGCTGACAAAAAATAAACCCAGTGCAGCTGATAAAACATCAACAGATTGCGACTTCTGTTCTTTACACCCTTCCAATTTTTCTGCTTTTCATACAGAATAAAGCCACACCTGTACAACATAACTCTCCACAAATTTAAAGTGCTGTTATAAATAGTGGAATTTTCAGAAATAGTGTATTTTGTAATGGAATCCACAGCAATTAACTTGCTGAGTTAATTTTTTAGGTGCCATCGTAAAAATTTCTAGTCCTAGCTGAGAAGTAAGCAACTCATCTCTCGCCAAACATTCAAAATACTTCATTTAATAACCTAATGAAATGAAACAGTTTCTTTCTATATTTGATTTAGAAGCTTATAACTATTGGGTTTAAATGCCTATTTACTTGAATGGAGGACATTTATTATTAATTTTTTCTTATTTAATAAAACGTTTTCGGAGTTGTTTACTACGTAGAGAACATTTTTCTGCGAAAGTGAAAGCAAATTAACTGCAAATTTATTATATTATAACACAATTAAACAAAATATTGCGTATAACAAATTAATTGTGGTTTAGGATGTATAAAATTCATTCACATTTTAATAAAATGCAAAGCATTGTAAATATTTATTGAGAGGACAAGATGACAGGTTAATCCATCGTTTGATGTTTTAATGTTTCGGTGAGGTCGGATTAGAAAATATTTAAAAGGATCAATTTTTCAGACTACAGTTTCTCAACAGTTATTCAAATAAATAAAAAATATCTTGTGGAGATGCAGCACATGGAAAAATATCTATACAGGCAATGTCACCGATAAATTGCAAATATATAGCAGAAGCAGATAAAAAAAAATAGTATTTATTGGAAAATTGTTTCGTATAAGTAAATAAAAAATAAAAGAATACAAAATAACTAAAAAAGGATTGTTACTATTAATTTATATTTTACTATATCGCAATCTTTCATCATATGATTACTACATATTGCGACCCAGCTAACAATTTAATACAGTTCATTAATGGAATTTTTAAATAAAAAAGACGAATGTATAATTATTACTAAATAAAGACCAGGTTGAGCCACGATGCTAAGGAAGGTATGATTTTCAAAGTTTAAAAATTGTTTTGAAAAGTGCTGCATGCAATCATACCGGGGATCAGAATCGTTTCCTGGGCTTGATTCCTTATTATTTAGTAGCTATTTAGCGAAAAGTAAGATTTATAAATAAAAATAGATACACATGTTAATTTATGGGGGCTAGAAATTATTGAAATTACGTGGTTCTTAACCTGGGATGTGTGAATCCCTAGACGTGCGAGAGAAGTTTTTAAATTTTGAATGAAAACCACCGCCTGACCTAATGTGAGAAACTAGCTAACGGTTCCTTGAACTTTTGAGACCCTAAATCCTACCCTTCCTACATTCACCTCAGACGACACAAAAATGCACCAGGCTTCAAAGCCCTATTTACTGAGAAATATTTTACTCTGCAGTAATAAAAACTTCTCTTAAAAAAAAATTATTATTTTTTTTTGGTTGCATTAATTATTTCTTCCAAGAAGAAAATGCTAAATCATGTTTTTAAAGGGAATTATCATCAGGGTTTATCATCAGGTTAGCTTTTTTTCTGCCTGTCAGACTGAGTTTGTAACGCCTGAGTAGGTGTCAGATAAAATTTAATCGGGAAAGAGAAGGAAGGACACCAGGAAGTAGCTATTTAGCCTGCTAACTAAATGGAAGCACACATGTTTCTAAAGTATCCCAATAGATGGCATCGCACTTACCAGAACATGTAGTACGAAAAGAAACTGGTTGATACACGCACAAAATACTCTGAGTACGAACGTTAACTAGGTGGTTTGACGCAGAAACGAATACTAATTTTCTTTAATTTACCATTATTGATCAGTGACTAAAGCACATACTGCTTACGATCAGTTGATTACATAAAAGGTTTCTGAAAATTTTGAAAAATTATAATTATTATTTTATTTATTGTAGTAATCTTTTATTATGTCGAAAAAAACACTAATGGAAAGACGATTATGTTACTTATGGATTTACAAGTATAACAGAATAATATGGCACGCAACGACCACAATGCATTTTATGTTACAAAATATTTTCAAACTCCAATCTTAAGCCGTCAAACTTGTTGGAGCTTTTCAACAATCAGCATGGTGGTGAATCTGTAGAACATACTTTTAACATTTTGAAGTCTAAGGAAGCACGATTTGATACCAGCGGTATGATCACAAAATTTGACGTTGATGCAATTCAAAAGCCCTTGTTAGAAGCTTCTTATCAAGTGGCATATCTATGCGCCAAGAAAAGAAAATATCATACAATAGCTGAGGAATTGGTAGAACCATGTGCACTTGAAATTGCAAAACTTGTACTGGGTTCTGAATCACAAAGGAAAATTAAGCAGATTCCGTTATCGGACGATGTGAATCGACTGGGCATTCAAGATCTCAGTGTTGATATGTTACTGCAAGTAGTAGAAGATATCGAAGCCAGTCCTCTAAAAGTGATTATTTAACTATACAAGTCAACTGATATTGATAATTGCAGTGAGTTGTTGGTATTTGTGTGATACATTAAGGGAAATGAAATGCTCGAAGAAGTTTTATTTTGTAAGCCACTGGAGTTGACGACAAAAGGAATTGATATTTTTGATATTTTCAATCATATTAAAAACATTTTTTAAACATTAATCCACATGAATGTGATAGGTCCAATTTGCACTGATGGAGCCCCTACAATGTTGGGCAAAAATTCTGGATTTGTTTTCATACATCAAGACAGAAATGCCGTAAGTTACAATAACTCATTGTGTGTTGCACTGCCATGCACTTGCTTTGAAAGCTTTGACAGGCAATTTAAAACAACATTTATCTACTGCAGTAAATTTAATTAAGTATATTCGAAGACCAGCGCTTAAACATCGTATATTTCGGGCTTTATGGGAATAAATCGGTGCTATTCATACTGTGCTTCTTTAACACAATGAAGTACGGTGGCTCTCCAAGGGCCGCATGCAAAGCAAGGTTTTCGATTTGCGATGAAAATCAATACTTCGACAAGCCTATTTAGTAGATTATATTTGGCCACATGAGTGAATTAAACGCATCAGTGCAAGGATTTTATAAGAACATAATTACACCTAGTGAAAAATCTTCTTCATTTATTGAAAAACTAAAAATTTGGAAACATCGAGTTGAAAATGGGAATTTTGTAAAATTTCCTTTGGATTCAACCGTTCTGGAAAAAGAGAAAATAATAATCATACCTAAAATTGCAATACCTCTCCAACAATTGAGTGAATATTTTCATGGATACTTTACCATGGGAAAAATTAGCATAGTTCAGAGATGGATACTGGATCCATTTCCACTTTACAAAGATTTGATGGACGACCAGCGATTTAATAAAATATGATCTCATTGAAATATGAGTTAATTAAAGTATTCAAATTGAATTTGGATAACTGGACTTAGAACAATTGTAGTGTGTACAGTTAAAGTCTTATCCACAGCTGGCAAAAGCAGCATTACAGACATTTTTACCATTTGCCACCATTACCTGTATGGAATGGGATTTTAACCCCTTTTGCACATAAAAACAAAAGCCAGATATTCCTTACATACAAGGGATGACTTACTCATGGCTCTCTCAAAAAAGGGATACTTGCATCAAAAGTATCATTATGAATAAACAACAACAACTTAGCCACTAAAAATTGAGATATTATTTTGTACGAATATGTATGCGTTTCATTTTCAATAAATAAATTGCAATAGATGTACTTTCCTAAATAAAGAAATAGAAATTCAAGGGGGTGCGAGAACTTATTTTTTGATTCAAGGGGGTGTCAATCACTAAAAAATGAAGAACCACTAAATAACTTTATTACATTCTGAATATAATGTGAATAGCTCAGAGATAGCTTAAGAATATAATAAATAGCTCATACTGCTGTCTAAAATAATCCGAAACTAAATAAGACTATGATTAAACGTATCAACCTGTTTAAGAGGAAAAAATCAGCCTCATTCATGATAAAAGGACAACAACTACAACAGCAAAAGCAAGACGGCGTCCGTTTTATTGAGAGTTAACACATTAAGTTAAAACATCTACCTTATAGTAAATATATGCATAAAATTACCAAACAACAACTCATTGCCAAACATAAAAGACAAAACTTAGGAGAAGGGGAAAATGCCAATAGGCAGATTTAAAATGTTTTATCAGTGAATTAGACTACAAAATTACACATAGTACAGTAATGTATACAAGAGAAATAACGTTATAGGATTTAGAAGTTCATAAGGACTAAATAACTTTTTGTTATTATTTTCCTCAGTTTTTATTATAATTTATGTATACCTAAAATTAGCAACTATGACTAGTTCAGTTAGATAGACCAATTATCGAGCCAAGTAAAATTTCTGCGATTCTGGAGTAGAAACAGGATAAAGTTTCGGATCGCGATTAAGTTAGAGGATTGCTGTAGAAAGACAAATAGAGAAGCTGGGAGGTTAGAGGGTTACAGGAGTAGATGGTGTAAGGAAGTGAATCTCGTTAAGCTGATTAAAATGATCGTCTCTCGAATGATCGAACTCTGGCTGGTTCAGTTAGATAGACCATTTATCGAGCCAAGTGAAATTTCTGTGATCCTGGAGTAAACACAGGATAAAGTTTCGGATCGCAATTAAGTTAGAGGATTGTGGTAAAAAGACAAATAGAGAAGCTGGGAGGTTAGAGGTTTATAGGAGTAGATGGTGTAAGGAAGTGAGGCTCGTTAAGCTGATCGTGTGAGTTAGAAGGATACAGCGACCCTCTCTAATGGATAAAACTATGAGCAGAAGGGTCTAAGATTACGTGTTAGCCGAAACAAAGTTATGAGGCAAGTGCACGGGTTGGGAAAGCATAGACGCTTTATAACTAGTCCAATGTTTATCTAAATATCACCAGGCCCGTAAAACTGAATTCCATTGTATTTTTGTGTTCATTTATAGGTAAGTGCAATACTGATCGTTGGTACATATTTTTATTTTAGTTAAACAGCTAGCTGCTGTCAATTGAGTGAAATGTACAATAAACATGTTTGATCAACCGACTGCATCCGTATTTTATTACACTGGACCTCAAGGTATTTGAGACGTTTTGAGTTATGTCACTTTTTTATGGCAGATCTAAGTACGGATAGGTAATCCCTCAACCTAAGTCGATAATCTGTAAACCAGAGTGTTTATTGAGGTTCATGGGGCTATCATAGCTCGATAGAGGACAAATACCCTACAGTTTCACCTGAATAAAATAAATACTGCATAAGTTACATTGGCACCCCCATCAATTAAGTCAAGTAAATATATTGCTGCAGAAGCTAATTTAGAGTTTGTATGCGGACATATTCAAATTTACACAACGTGGACTTATTCCAACGTATCAATCTATCCACAATAAGCTGTAATAAAGCATAAAATTATTGTCACCGCAACTAAGTTTATTTTTCTATCATAAGATTTTAATTAAGAAAAATAGTTTGACTATAATTACTTCGGATCATTCGAAGTGCTTGATAATAAAAGGCCTATCTGTTCGAATTATGACTCGATTCAATATTTTTCTTGGAATAATTTATGATTTTATATAAAATTGATATCAAACAAATTATAAAAAAATCAAAGGCATTTAGTTTCATTAAAACAATGAAACCTAATTATAAGATTATCTAATAATTCCATCTTATTATAGAAATTAAACCCTTCAAAATGCGTTTAATTAAAATATGCCACAACTAATTAAAACTTATAAATAAAGATATCATGTTTCTCATATTAATTAAAATTTACATTGAGAAAAATCGCACATTTCGCGAAATTAATTATATGCTGAAATGTAAGTTAATTAGTGGAGTCGTTGAGTCTATTAGCATTTCAAAATCTATACCGGGAACTTAAAAATTCAAGTGACTGTCTATTCTACGTTATACGGAGTGAATTAATTTTGAAAAAGCTGCATCTTTTACAGAATAAATCATTATGTACAAGCCATGTTATCTATAAGATTTTTATGTTCATAAATTTATATTTTAGAAGTGTTTTCAAAATAACCACATGTTACTAAATCACAAAATTAATACTTCATATATATTGTTGTATTGAGGTAATATCCTTACAAGACTTTGTTCGAAAAACATCGGACATCTTCCCTTGATAAGTACGGATTACTGTTAGCATTGATAAGTATAGAAAACAGCAAGCTTTGATAAGTATGGAAGGCATCTAGCATGGATTAGTTTGGAATGTGCTAAGCATGTTTTCTTGGCATGAAGAAGTGAGCTTGTAACGCGCTCGAAACAATTGTATTCACTATCTGACATATGCTTGCTTTCATCCAAAATATTATGTAATGATTAGCTTACATACAGCAGAGTAAGAATACTATAAGTTCTTATTTAAACTATTTCAAAATACCCAACGAAATTAGATGTCGAAAAAACTCTACATAAACAATTATCAATATTTCTAGCATCCTCTATAACCGATACAGTCCATGTGTTAAAATGTTTTAATAATTATTTCATCAATTAGGCGTCATTTTCATTACTTTATTGTCATTTTTTCAATTTTGACGATCATTTTGTAAATCTGCGGCAAAATATCGTCAAGTTGTCAATACTTTGCTAAATAATTCACCAAGTTCGCCAAATGCATCAGCAAAGTGTTACAGACAAACGAAGAGAAGGTCATTTCTTATATACGTACTAGAAAGTAAGCCCGCCATATGAGGGAAATCAGAATTTGCAAAACCTTACTTCTCATATGGCGTCATATTTATCAATTTGGCTACAATTTTGTTAATCACGAAGTTCGCCAAATGCATCCCCAAGTATTACAGACACAAAAATAGAGTTTCTTATATTCTAGAAGGTATGCCCGTCATATGAGGAATATCAGAATTTGCAAAACATTATTTCCCATATGGCGTCATTTTTAACAATTTGGTTACAATTTCGTTAATTTGCCGATATTTAAAAAAAATCGCCAAGTTTAAGACATTCAGCCAAATCATATATATATATATATATATATATATATATATATATATATATATATATATATATATATATATATATATATATATATATATATATATATATATATTTATATATATATATATATATATATATATATATATATATATATATATATATATAATATATATATATATATATATATATATATATATATATATATATATATATATACGTATATATATTTATATATTTATTATATATATATATATATATATGTATATATATATATATATATATATATATATATATATATATATATATATATATATATATATATATATATATATATATATATATATATATATATATATATATACATATATATACATATATATATATATATATATATATATATATATTAAATATATATATATATATACGTATATATATTTATATATTTAATATATATATATATATATATATATATATATATATATATATATATATATATATATATATATATATATATATATATATATATATATATACATATATATATATATATATATATATATATATATATATATATATATATATATATATATATATATATATATATATATATATACATATATATATATATATATATATATATATATATATATATATATATATATATATATATATATATATATATATATATATATATATATATATATATATATATATATATATATATATATATATATATATATACAATTGAAGAAATTTTATTTTAATTGTATTATATATACCTGAGATGATCATTAATGGAAAATGTTCTGTATAGCAAAGATGAAAGGAAGATAGACTGAAATGTAAATTTGACATCAAAAATACTATACGACAAGCCGTTGAATATTTTAAAAAAACATGATAAATAAACCTGTTCCATATACAAGTTAAGGAATGGAATAAGAATTGCATGTGGTAAATAAAGATGAAATTTTTTTTATATAAATGATATATGTAATGCAGGTACTTAAAGTACTAATCTCCTTATACATATACATATATATATATATATATATATATATATATATATATATATATATATATATATATATATATATATTTATATATATATATATATATTTATATATATATATATATATATATTTATATATATATATATATATATATATATATATATATATAGATATATGACTAGTTATGTATATATTCCAGCATATTACGTTTCTGTTCGTTTTTGAAAGTTTGAAAGCTTATGTATTACAGCAAATATACCTCGACAGTCATTCTTCTGGAGGCTATTTTAATAAAACTATGTAATAATGGCAACTTAAGACTATAGTTTTTAGGAGAAGTAAAATAATAGTCTATTTCATATAAAGATATAATATATTGCAAAGGGCATTAAAGTATTTATGCATTAAGTACATGGAAAATCCATTAACGGTTTGTTTCCCTTCACTTCCTTCCTTGATGTCAGTGTACTAGACATTTCTTAAATAATAGTACTTTGTTCGAAGCGGTTTCTGCTATGGAAAATAATAGATGTTTTATCTTCTTTTATGGGTGAGAGGAATCAGACAATTCCAAGTTATTAGTGGAGATTATGCCTGTCGGTTTATATTATTTCATCAATGATGTTCAATGGTAGTGCTCACAAAATTGAAAATGTTCAATAATTAATCGGCTGCCCGATGAAAACGAAATGGTTTTGCAATAATGACACATTTTTTGTATGTTATTTGTCTGTCTTTGACATTTTCAAAAGATTTATATATATATATATATATATATATATATATATGGCACAAGAAAAGGAAACAATCATTTGGAACTATCCTTAGGTACTAAATAATGAACTACAATGAACTACAATGGCCAGACTATTTTTCGTCATAGGCACCACAATTGTTTACGCATTTATCGTAGCGGGGCACGAGTGTTTGGATGCCCTCGTCAAAGAACGATGCCGTCTGCGATTGCAACCAGTGGGTAACAACGGATCTGACCTGTTGGTCACAACCTGTCCAATATGTTGGTCCAATCTGACCTGTTGGTTAACAAGGGATCTGATCCGTTGTCGTCCCAGAATTGCTTTCCAGCAAGAAAGGTCTTCAGGTGATTGAAAAGATGAATGTCGCTGGGTGCGAGATCCGGGTTTTAAGGGGGTAGTGCAAAAATTCCCCATCGCAACTCCGTAAGACATTGTTGCTTGTTATGCGCAGTGTGTGGTCGTGCATTGTCATGAATGAGCAAAATTCAGTCCCGAAGCATGCGACGACGCTTATTCTGTATTGCGCGATGCAGTTTTCTAAGCGTCTCTCAATAACGTGCCGCGTCGACTGTTTCTCCGCGTGCCATGAAATCCACCACAAAACGCCGTGTCGATCCCGAAACACTGTACACATCAATTTGCGACACGTGATTAGTGGCTTGGCTTTCGTCTGTGGTCGCGATGACTTGTGCCTCCATTCCATCGATTGCAGTTTGGATTTCGGGGTTACGCGACACACCAGTGACGATCCGGTTTAAGAAGGCATCACCCTCTTCGTTGTACCGTATCAGGAAGTCTAGAGCTCTGACCCTGACGTTTCAATCTCTGCTGCTCTGTCAGATTGTGAGGTACCCACCGAGCATACAGTTTTCGGAATTTCAGTTTCTCGAACACCATCTCGTGCAGAAGTAATCTGGAAATCTGGGGAAATTCCAGAGAAAGTGTCGTTATGGTGAAACGGCTGTTCTCCATAATCTTCGCATTAACTCATGCAAGAAAATCATCATCAATCAGAGATGGCCGCCGACTTCGTTCGTTATTATGAACATTTTCACGTCCTTCAATGATTTGCTGCACCCATCTTTTGACCATGAAATCGTTCATCGCATCGGGTCCGTACACTTTACAAATTTGTCTGTGAATTTCACAAGCTTTTATGTTCCTCGCATTGAGAAATCGAATGACCGACCGTTTCTCGCATGCGGAGGGATGCTCGATTGTTTTAAATATTTTAAACTCTCACCAAACAAGCGCCGCATAAGTCAGCGATCTGAAAATACCTTTCCTCGCATGCCAATAATTCAGCGGAAAGAACGCTCATGTTTGAACTAACGAACGCAGCTATTCCGCGGCGAAAATGGAAAACGGAACATACTTTCTGGATTACCCTCATATATATATATATAGATATATATATATATATATATATATATATATATATATATATATATATATATACCAAATCAATTGAAGTCAAGCTAGAGTCTACGGTGTTCCTTATATTTTCCCTACCACCAATTATAAAATTTATATGGGTAGTACAAACAGAACCATTTGTATTAGATTATTTGAGCATGCTTGTGATATTAAAAACTAAAAACTTTCAACTCCTTTATTCTACTCACTTTTATATTACTGTTCTAAACGATGATTTTGTATTTATTTTTTGACAAAACTATTAATAATTTTAGTGTCTCATCATAATCCCTAGAACAATCTGATTTTTGGAATTTGCTTTTATTTATCTCTATCGAGATCGTCTTTGTAATTTCGACTCTGGTCAAAAACTTATCCGATTAAAAACTTTTGCCGGGCGACTTATCCTGGTTTCAAAGGAAATTAAGCCATTATCTGCATATCTAAGCATTTAAAGTTTTGCTAATTCCGTTTTTCTTGCATTCAGTTTTGTTTATTAATATTTGATTTTATGCAATATATCAGTTTTATAATTCTTTACTTCATATGAATTAATTTTTGACGAACTGCTACTTGCAATATGCTAATTTTGTGTGTTAGTTAGATAAATATAAAACTCTATTGGCTTTATACCATGTTATATGCCTCTGAAGGGCGTTTCAAGGCCAAAAGATAAATCTAGTGTAATTCACGTTCTGTGTTCTAAAATAAACGTTTTATTTATTTTAAAGTTCTTTCTATAAGCATATATTAAAGGTCATATTTAATGGTTTCAAATTTACATCTCAACTCGTGTTGTAAATTTAATGCACTTTAGCGTGTATTGGTCTGTTTTGTGTTATAAAAAATATGGGTATCAAATTATCAACTGAATAAATGAAGAATGCCAATTGGTTATAGAACACTAAAAAAATTAGAACGGAATATATTATGAGAAATATAGAAATCAAATTAATACCTTAAAACATTAAATAATTTCAGTTGTTTACAGAAAACTATGAAAAACTTTGATATAAGCCCATTATGCATGGATAGGTGTAAATAGAGAGTTTTGTGACAAACAAGTTATCATGAATAATTCATTGGACAACCGAAGATTTAAACTTAAAGTTTATTCATGCACAAGTCTTTAATATTCAAAACTTCATTGTTTAACATAACATATTCGCATGATTTCAAACAAAGCGTAGGAATCCTGATTGTGCATAAATAATTTATGAATTATTAATGAATCAAAAAACTGTATACAAGGATATAAAAAAAGTTGTCGTGCTCTTTGTTTAAGGTTAATACTTCGTTTAAAAAAATACTCGCACCATGAAAATTAAAGTCAACTTCTAAAACTAAATTCATTATGTATAAAAAAAATATGTATATTAAACTTCTACTCGCATTATGAAAATAAATTAAGTTTTACTTATTTATTCATAAAGTGTGTATGATCGGCTTATTTATAAGACACAAAATAATTTTATTGTTTTCATTGATCCCATTTATTGATTTTGGTATTTTCTTATAAAAGAAAAAATAATAATATTTTCTAATTGCAATAATAAACTATTAATCTAAAATGGAAACTTATACTTTGTCGATTAGTGTATATATATATATATATATATATATATATATATTATTTATATATATACATATATATATATATATATATATATATATATATATATATATATATATATATATATATATATATATATATATATATATATATACTATAGCTTACTAAAATATGAAGGATACTATGCAAATATTATTAAATAAAGAATTTAAAGTTATTAAGTAAATGGATTGAAAATGCAAAATACATTTAATTTATTGCGCAAATGCAGCTCATAAATAAAATGATTTCAATAATAATAGAAGTTTGATAATCCAATGAACGAAAAGTAAGAAGATGTAACACGATAAACCTAACTTTTTAAAACACCCACAGAATAAAATATATTACAGCAAATCATCAATCAAATGGATAAAAAATACAAAACACAAGCTATCAAGTTACAGGAATTCAACCAAATTAAAAGGTATGGAAACAAAAAAAGAAAAACTTAAACTAAATTCAACTATATAACTGGCTTACAAAACAAAAGTAAAAATCAACTAATCCTCAAGCAAATGGAAAAAAAAAAAAAATTAAATAAAATAAAATAAATATCGAATCAACAAATCAATGAAAAATATATAATACAAAGGTATGGAATCGAAATAAGTATAACAAACGAAATCAAGCACAAACGCCATACACGTGGACGAGGCTCTAAGCCTAAATCATGAATTGTTAACCTCTACAAAAATCTAATCATGTCCAAGTTTTTTGTAGAAGCAAACACAAAAAGGTATGTTTCTGAAGAAATAGATAGATTATATCTATAAACTATTTCTACTTGGACGACATACATAAAGAAGGAATAAAAAAGAAAAATTGAATACCTGGAAAAAGCACAGCGTATGTACAATCTAGTCAATACAGGGAACACTGTCAGAAGAGACCAGGGTTGCCATTCGTAAAGTAAAAATAAAAAACCATTTACTGTTGCCATTCATAAGAATTGAAAAACAGTGAAATGAAATGTTAAGAAAAAGTATTAATATACAAAAAGAGCTCCTAAAAAGGGGGGCAAATAATAGTAATGCTGAAGTGGGAAGTGAATGGAAAACAATAATACAAGAGAATGGAGATGTCTGGCTAATATAAAATACTATGAATAGAATTATATGATACTATGAAAAGAATTATAAAAATCCAGCTATTTTAAATTTTTTAACAATACTATTAACCAAATAAGAGGGATATTTATATAAATTACTAGTAATTTTGAGATTATTGATATGCATATCCTGAAATTTTTTATCAGATAATCTATAAATTCTAAAAAGCTGATTGAGTATAATATTTCTAAACAATTTAATCGAGTTACAGGAATTAAATGGTAAGATTTTATTAATATTAAAATTATAAACGTCTTTTTTATCATATAAATTTGTAACAATTATATTAGAAGGATCAATAAAAATATTTAAATCCAAAAAATTTACATTTTTACTAATAGTAGTTTCATTAGGAATTAATTCCAAATTGTCTGGATAGTAATCTATATCTATGAGATAATTTTCTGTATGTACTAAGCAAATCAGATCATCAACATATCTGTAAAAAGTATAATCTGGTGAAGTAAATGACTTTTCATAATGATAAAGGTATAAATTAGCTAGCATACTGCTACTGCAGCCACCCTGTGGAACTCCTGAGACTTGTAAGTATAATTTATTTCCTTGAAAAATATAATTATTGAAAATAATAAAGTGAAGAAGTTTAGGAAAATTTATAAATTTAATTTGATTTGAAAGAGGTGTAATATAAGCATTATATAGAGCTAAAATTACATCATATAGATCAGATATCTTAATATTATTAAAAAGATCTTTAAAATCAAAAGTTTGAAATCCTATTATTTTTCTAAGAGATGTTAATTTATTCTTTAATTCTTTACTATTATTTAGAATATGGTAATTATTGCTAGTCTGGCTTAAACTATTATTTATTAGATTTAAAGAATTTAGTAATAATTTACTCGCAGTAGTAGAGTAAGTATTATGGCCACTAGTAACTGTTCTAAATTTAATAGGATTTTTATGAAATTTTGGAATAAGCACTATATAAGGAAATTTAAGATATTTATATTTAATATTTAAATCACTATACATATTGATAATTTTCAATTTAATACTATTGATGGAATGTAAATCAGGTTTAAAAAGACTATTATTTTTTAAATAATCTAACAGAAATTGAATATAAAATTTTTCACAGATAATAGCATAATTATTAGAGGCTTTATCAACATAGGTGATAACAAAGGATCTTTGTAAATCATTAATGGAATGTTTAATATTATCAATATTATATAAAGATCTAGACAATTTATTATCTCTAATAGCATTTTTAATTGATTCTAATATAGTAAATTCCCACCTATTAATTGCCTCTAATGGCAGTTCGGTGTTGTATATAATTATATATATATATATATATATATATATATATATATATATATATATATATATATATACAACACCGAAAATGCAAGACCATGAATAGTGAATAGCATGTGATGATAAGGAAACATAGACAAAGATAGCATATACGAATAAGTGATGTTAATTCGAGAATGATGTTGCAATACTGTAATAAAATAGACAGGGTGATCAGTAGGCAGAAGTTCCACCTCTTGAGGCTGTACAAGCAGCAACCATTTAAGAAATAGATGCAATGAAAGTACAGATAGATTCCTGAGAGGTGGATGACCACTTTCTAATGCTTCAACTATCCTCCATAGGTTGTCCTCTGTTTGTGGCTGGGCCAGGGCATTCAAACGACGGCCAATCACTTCGCATACATGCTGAATATGTAAAGGATCTGGAGACAGCGGAGACCAAGGGAGCTCCTGGCTACGTTGCGAGGGTTGTCTGCTAATGGTTGTCTTGTGTGGTGGCGCGTTATCTTGCTGGAAAACAGCATTTTGCAACCGCTGAAGGTAGGCCAGTGCAAGGGGCCCCAACAACTCATCTAAATATCGTTGTGTCACCATTGTGCCTCGGACACGCTCCAGAGGTGACCGGCTATCGAAGCCAATGCCTTCGCACACCATGATGCTTTGTTGTCGAGCAGTATGGCTTTCAACAATCGTAGCATGATTAAATTTTTGGCCACCATCCGGCCGCAATGCACCGATTGGATAGTCCGTTAATCCGCTGTAACATTTAGGTGGTCAGTATCAGGCACAGCTGGACTGATTCTAAAATTATCCTTTTTTAATTCAAACTGTTGGCATCGGATTTATGCCCTATAAATATAGTCTTGAAATTGCTGTCATTATTGTCACTATCCTTTTTTGTGTTATGTATCGTTGAAAATCTACGTTTAACATGACTTGTACTTTATTGCTCTACTATTGTATTTTATTAATTTTGACAATTCTGGTCTGACAGACACTTTTGTCAAATAACATTTATTTCTCTTTTTCAGAAATCTACTGCTGGCCTTAATCGAAAATGCCCGTCTATCGACAGCTTCTCAAAGTATAGAAATTGAATCAAAAACTTTGTAGAGACGAATATTTATTTAACATTAGAGAGGTCTACTCGCCTATCTTATTGAAGTGTAACTCTTTAAATAAATTTAAATAATATAGATAAGATATAATTCAGTTTTGCATTTATAGTAAGATGACTTTAACGAGTTGCCTTGAAAATGTGAAAATTAGTGGAAATTTCTGGAGACATTCAGATACGGCTAAAACACTCATCCTCAAAAACACATCGTTCTTACATGGCTGATAAGCAGAGTCTAGTGAGTCATCTCGGTGATTACAGACTCGATAAATGCCCCACGATGGCTACATTACTTCGAACAGAGCACTTTTTCAAATTAATAGACTTTCTTCAGACAGAACAGAGCAGAAGAAAAATATTAAATTTTCAAAAGAAAATTATCTTTCACATTTATGAAAAGTAAATAATAATCATATATTCAGTATCCAAAATCTGTTTTGATTGAAATGAAATTTATAAACGAGTAATGAAAAAATAGGCGATGTTAAAACTTAAATTTCGCGTTAAAATATGAACTTTTAGTTCTTGATTACCAGAATGGTGAAATGCATACAGATTACATAAATTTGTAGCAATTGCTCATAAAGCAGCATTAAATGCCTTGAGCTGGAGACGGCTTTAGCTCAACGCCATGATACTAGCCTATCACACTTTGGCCCTGAGATCAAACTCTGGCACTACCAAGTTGGTGATTTCCTCATTCTAGCTACATTAGTGACCCTGACGTGGGCACGAAGGTCAATTATTCCCAATTATTCAGCTTCCTACGTATATATACATTGTATAAATGTACTTATTATAATCCCCGTGAGATGGCGTCACCACACTTTCTCGATCTTCCGAGATTTTCTGACGACGACTAACCGTACGCCATCGGGCCTTGTTACTAACTACGAAAGCACTTGTAACAACTCCTTCACTTTAACTTAGGAGCTCGCCGCGTCATCTGCAACCCAGTGATAATTTCGTTCGGTTTCGACGAACGAAACTCACTGGAAAGGGGAGTACTGTAGCGAATGCTAAGGCAGAATTAAATGCGTTGAGCTGGAGGTTGTTCAGCTCTATCATACTGGCGTCTTTAGTTTAACTCTATCATACAGGCGTACTTACTTTGGTCCCGGGTTCAAACCCTGTCACTGCCAAGTTTTGGTGATTTTGCATTATCGCTACAAATTTATGCATACATCAGTAACATAGATATACCAATTTTTACACACAAAATTGGAATATAATAAATGTGTAGATTAAAATTTATGAAATATATGAAGGTTGGTTCTCAGTACGTAAATTTACCGGCTGATAACATGGTAATTCTTGGGGATAAATTTGCTAAGATATTATCATTAATGTTATTAAGTGTTTTGTATTCGATTTCAAGAAATTAGTAGCACCGATTTTTTTAATTAAATAGTAGCAAATCGCAATTGGCGGTTTTTTCCATTTGCATACATTTATAGATGACCATTATAATTAATTTCAGAGTAAGTAAAATATTCACATTTGTAGTTCAGGAAGTATGGAAAAGTCAAGACTTTCTACCAGTAAAATTTTCATCATAAGGTACTAGATAAATTATTTGAGACCTACTTCAGAATGATGCAAAATTTAGTAACTGATATTTTGTTATTTGAGGGACGTAAATAAATTAAATTTGCATTTTCAGAAAATTTTCATTTTCGGGAGGTACAACTTTTAGATCAACAACCGCTCTGTTTTTCTAATCATTTTTTATATTTCAATTTGATTTAACGTCCAACCGTTGATTTTTTTTCGGACACTATTAACGAAACATCCGGTAAATTTTTATATTATGTTCCTGTATTTTATCTAATATCAATTGCGTCTACATAAATACTACCAGATATCCAGGGAAGCATATTGCAAGTATCAAAATTCCATATTTTAAATTCGAGCGAAAATTTTACAGCAAAATTTTATATTATTTATACTCGTGCTAAATGTTATATTCCTTTAACATGGCAGCATGGGTCAAAATGTCACATAATCATGTATAAAATGGTTTATTTATAGCTCTATGATCGCGAAACTGAATAGTTTCAATCATTGTTATGAAAAGTAGTCGCAATGCATTTTTTGTTCGTGACGTCATTAGCGGGTCCGTCGTGACGGATTCAGTGGACTATGAACGATTGAGAGCCGATTTCAAATTGAGAGGATAACGTACATGTAGGATACTAACCTGGGTAAAAATAGTAGTGGCAGGAGTTAAAAATAGCAGGAAGTGGTCAGTAAGATTATTAGTTGCCAGCAAATCTAACATTAGAGGGTGGTGAAAGCAGAGTTCACTTCCATAAGAGCTTGCAATTTCGCCCCGGTAGCTCAAAGGCCGAGCACCGTCTGGCCAGATCGGATATCCAAGGTTCGATTTCCGAATGGGACAACAAGGTTTTTACAAGTGAAGGGTAACATGCTCTAATTATATATACATTTAGATCCACGAAACCGATTTTTCAAATTTTTATTAAAGAAAATTAAAAAAAAAATGAGTTCTAGTATGATAATTTCGGGTTCAACCTCACTTCAGTTAATTTAAATGAGAAATACATTTACATTTAAAACCACTCTAAAAATTAAATTTTACTTCACAATTGTAGCCTCATTTTCGAATTCAACTTCAAAACCTTAACTTCGGCAGATCTGTTAATATTTTGCAGTGAAATGCGGACTGTAAACGGGAAATGGAGACGTATTTTAAGAAGAAACCTTTTAAAAATGCAATTCCCAAAGCTAATTTTCCCCAAAGAAAACATATCGTTAACGCTAAAGCATACAAACTTTCGCAGAAAGCAGACATTCCAAAATGCAATTCGAATTGTAACACGCAAAATGAAACTTTTGGTGCACAAAATTTGTTAATCTGTTTTTTCTGATATCTTGGAGGAAATCATATTTCACACAATGTCTTACCACATATTTTACACCACATTCCATTAAGATACCAGAAAGTTCAACTGAAAAGCGAGCTCATGCGTTAGGAATAAGTTTCCAAAAGTTTGAACAATTTCTGAGATAATGTTCTTAAGACATGAGGTTACATTTTCATCCCATTATGAAGCCGTCACCTCGGATTTCACATATGTTAGGTGTTATATTCCAATTTTTAACACTTTACGACATAGTTGAAAAGTGTTTATGACTTTGTTCATTCCTTCTGTCTGTCTGTCTGCCTGTTTGTTTGTCCGTTAGCACGATAACTGCCGTAAAAATGACTTTATCAAAATTAAATTTTAGTATGTTGTTCAGACGGTCTGTTGGACCTATGGAAATAAAAATTAATAATGTCACCCAAGTAGTTTTGGATTGAACCCGGGTTCAAAAATTGAAATACATTGAAGCGTATGAGACCAAATGTTTCAAACATGTTTCAAGCGGATTTAAATTTCACAAATTGCTTCAAAAGTTTTAGGAATTATTCAAATTATCAGATAAAATATATATAAAAAAAATGAAGAGATCACGTGACCACTATATGAAGAAATCACGTGACCCACTTTAAAATAAAATATGTCATCCATATTGTGTCGAAATCGTGATTTTGAAAGTTCTTTTTAATTCATATTTAGTGTTGTATCCGTCCTAAAACCACCTTACTTTTGCTTAAATTCTGTGCATCTATATACTGAAACTACGCAATTACAATATAGTTGAGTTTAAATGATCATCCAACTTTGATTATTTCTGCAACGAAATCTAATTTTCAGGAGAATGTAAATACCAAAAGATGTAGAATGAGTTGTATAAGAATTGCTGCATGTCTTTAACGCAAAATTATTGAGCTCATGGAGTCTGCAATATGGCTGATATGAATGAAACATTCATTGACACAGAGAAGCAAACGATGTTTTCGATGAAGTTTTAAGCATAGAGTTATATTACTGATACCTCCATGGTTTTAAGTTTTAAAATAAAATAAATTATTATAGTATTGTGATGAATGAAATTAATGGAAAATAGTTTATTAATGAAATGCTGCTTCTATATTGAGAGCCAGGCTTTTTATATTTCGATGACGTCATTTGAATAAATTTCATTTGTTACAATGAGGTTTTCAAATATAATAAATTATTGCAGTGTTATGATAATTTTAAAAATAATACCGAGGAGTGTATGACATTTTAGAGATGTTAAAACCAGGCAATTTATATTTCAATGCCGTCATTTGAATGAAGTTCATTTTTTTCGATGAAATTTTAATTTTTGAAATATAATAAATTGATGTAGTATTGTGAGTAGGGGATTAGGGAGAGTTCAGCGGCACTTCAGAGGCGGTGAATCCCTATACTTTAACATGGGGAACCCTCCGAGGCCAGAAAATGAGTGCATCAACAGAGGCGGTGGTAAAGTCCCATGCTTTAACATAGGAGTTCTCAGAAGTCGGTGTGAGGCAGCACAGTTCCATAAGACAGGTATGGAAAAAAGGTGACGTCACAGAAGAGAGTGGAGTTTATGACGTATATTGTTTTTTCTTTTTTTTTTTTTGTTTTTACTAACAAAATTTTGTAAATACAAGTTTTTTTCTTATATTTTTTCGCAAATGTAAGTTTTTTTACTTTTCAAAAACCGCACTTGTGCCGTTTTCTCTATGGAAATTAACATAGGTTTTCGCACTTGTGCTATTTTTTAACGTTTTTTCACAAAAACATACTTTTTACTAACAAAATTTCGTAAATGCAAGTTTTTTTTCTTACATTTTTTCGCAAATGTAAGTTTTTTACTTTTCAAAAACCACACTTGTGCCGTTTTCTCTATGGAAATTAACATAGGTTTTCGCACTTGTGCTATTTTTTAACGTTTTTTCACAAAAACATACTTTTTACTAACAAAATTTCGTAAATGCAAGTTTTTTTCTTATATTTTTTCACAAATGTAAGTTTTTTACTTTTCAAAAACCACACTTGTGCCGTTTTCTCTATGGAAATTAACATAGGTTTTCACACGTGTGCTATTTTTTAACGTTTTTTCACAAAAACATACTTTTTACTAACAAAATTTCGTAAATGCAAGTTTTTTTCTTATATTTTTTCGCAAATGTAAGTTTTTTACTTTTCAAAAACCACACTTGTGCCGTTTTCTCTATGGAAATTAACATAGGTTTTCACACTTGTGCTATTTTTTAACGTTTTTTCACAAAAACATACTTTTTACTAACAAAATTTCGTAAATGCAAGTTTTTTTCTTATATTTTTTCGCAAATGTAAGTTTTTTACTTTTCAAAAACCACACTTGTGCCGTTTTCTCTATGGAAATTAACATAGGTTTTCACACTTGTGCTATTTTTTAACGTTTTCTCACAAAAACATACTTTTTACTTGTAAAAAACTAACAAAACCGCGTTTTTAAAGTAGCAGAATCGCGTGAATTGGTGTTTTAAAGTAGCAGAATCGCGTGAATCGGGTGTATGGGAATCTCGAGAATCTCGGAGGGTTTAAGGGGTGTGTTTCTACAATCATCTCGATCTTGGAGTTTAAAAAATTTTAATATTCCCCAAAATAAATGTTTTTAAATAATCGTGAAAGTGTACCACTACCATAGGGGTTTCTTTATACCAACATGGTTTAATATGGGTGTTATTTTATGCATTATAATCCTGTTACGAAACGAGTACGCATCAAAGTAAAGAACAAAGCAAGAGTGATTTTAGACAAAGGAATGGCTCAAGTACTGGGTTTTAATCCCATGGTGATTGAATCGGACTCTCATTTAGAAACCAGTGTGGAAGGACCCTACGTTGCAGATGTGAACGCTCATTATCATGTACTGTTTGTGTATTCCGACATTGTGGAACCCCAAATTGTGGGAGATGTACTAGCACCCCTTTTACGCATAGTGAAAATGGCCGGAAACGACGGTGAATTGGTTTCTCTAACATTCGACCGCCCCCACTATTTACCTGTGAGTAGAAAGATGATTGACACTTTGGAAATCGTTATAAGGACACACACAGGCGAACTCACGCCATTTGAACGCGGACGCTCGTACGTGAAGCTACACTTTCGCCAAAAGTATCTCTCATGATGTATGTGCCTTATGAATGTTGCCAGAAATCTTTTGAAGACTACTATCTTCAGCAAACCGGTAATGGATTGGATTATTATCAAGGATCTGCATTTCAAAAAGGATATGGATTTGGAAGTTTGTTTCGTTCCTTTTTTAGAGCGGCTGTACCCATTCTAAAATCGGGTGCCAAAGCCGTGGGAAAACAAATATGGCAGAGTGGACTCAATGTGATGGGAGATGTATCCAGAGGAGAAGATTTAAAAGTGGCAGCCAAACGCCATTTAAAAGAAGCAGGTCGTAATTTAACAGACAAGGCTGCAACCCAGATGAAGACTATGATTGGTTCTGGAAAAAGCAATAAAAAGAGGAAGCGATCCGAGAATCACTTCATTCCCACTTCAGCAAAGAAAGCGAGAACACGAGATATTTTCTCCTAAAGATGTCTATCCATAAAGATTCTTCACCGTGTACAAAGAGCGAATTGGATTTATTCGTGACCCCACCTACTCAGACAGCTATAGAAAAAGGACATTTTATCGAATACCACCCCCTCTCTAATATACGAGATGGAGGCCCCGTGGAATTTAACATATCTGGAAGCGGAGATGAATATATGGATCTGGGTTCTTCCTTTCTATACGTGAAAGCAAAGATTGTGAAATCGGATGGATCACCTATAGCCGACAAAGAACCCGTGGCCCCCGTGAACTTATTTCTACATTCCCTGTTCTCCCAAGTGGATGTGAGTTTGAATGACCGAGTTATTTCCTCAGCGACCAACACCTATCCCTACAGAGCCTATATAGAAACCCTCTTGAACTATGGAGCCGATGCCAAGAAAAGCTTATTGACCTGTGAATGTTTTTTTAAAGACACCCATCTGAACAATACCAACCCCCTTGCAGAAAAGGATGCTAACGAAGGACTGAAACAAAGATATGAATTAAGCAAACAAAGCCAAACCGTGGATATGATTGGACAGATTCATTCAGACATTTTTCAGCAGAATCGCCTTATATTGAATTTAGTGGACATGAAGATAAAGATGACACGTAGCAAATCAGACTTTTGTTTAGTGTCTAGTGCTGCCAAACCTGATTATAAAGTGATGATAGAGCATGCTTCCATGTTTATTCGAAAAGTGAAAGTGGGCCCCGGCGTGTTACTGGGACATATAAAAGCCCTGGAGAAGCACACGGCCAAGTATCCCATTGACCGCGTTCTGTGTAAGACGTATTCTGTTTCTAAAGGCAGTTGGTCTTTTATGCAGGATAATGCCTTTTTAGGTGTGATGCCTAAAAGAGTGGTCGTTGCCTGTTTAAACAATGCGGGTATGAATGGACAGTATGACTCTAACCCTTTCCTGCTAGGCCATTACAACGCGAATTTTCTATGTGTATACGTGGATGGACTTCCAGTACCCAGCAGACCCTTGGAATTGAACTTTAACCAAAACAACTATATCCGTGCCTATCATACCTTATTCCCTGGATTTAACCAAGACAAAGGAATTCATCTGACCCGAGACGAATTTGCAAAAGGATTTACCTTGTACGCATTTGATTTGTCACCTGACATGTGCGATGGCCCTCATATGAATCTACAACACCAGGGTAATTTACGATTGGAAATCAAGTTTTCGGAAGCTTTAAAGGAAACCATCTCCATTCTACTGTATGCTGAATTTGAAAACGTGGTTGAAATTAAAAAGTCTAGACATATTTTGTGTGATTTTGCCAATTAATCATGGAAAGCCAGCAACTGGATAAAGCCCTCTCCAAGAATCCTATAACCAAGAACGCATTTCTGGGCGTTTTTCCGAGTGATTTACTACCCCAAGACATTGTGACATTCCCAGCCTGTTTGGTTGCCAACGTGGACGCTTCGACCGATCCAGGAAGCCATTGGGTAGCCTTCTACATGCAAGATAAAGACTCTATAGAATTCTTTGATTCTTATGGACACCCACCTACAGCCTTTGAAGGACCCCTCTCGGACTTTGTTTCTACGTTCCACCACCAAGAGTACAACCCCATGCCTCTACAAAGCAATGTAACAGCTGTTTGTGGACACTATTGTATCTATTATTTGTATTCAAGATGTCGCGGATCTTCTTTGAAAGACTTTTTATTACCCTTTGTACCCCACGACGTATGTAATGATGTTAATGTATATAACTTTGTAACCAAGCGCTTTCACATAAGTGCACCTTTTTACCAATAAATATAGATGTCAACATACTGTTCTTGTTATTTACGATGGAGTTCCCATCCTTACAACACCCCTTTACCATGGTTATTTCGGGTCCCACAGGATGTGGGAAGAGTTTTTTTGTGCGGGATATGATTAAACACAGGCGGGATATGTTTTTACCTTCTCCGGACAAAATCGTGTGGTTCTATGGGATCCACCAGCCTTTATACGATGAAATCCCAAACGTTTTGTTTGTGGAAGGATTGCCTAAAAACTATCAAGAGTATCTGGGATTGAATACTCTCTTTATTATAGACGATTTAATGAGTGAATGTGGTAACGATAAACGATTAACCCATCTGTTTACGAGAGGAAGTCATCATTTAAATCTAAGTGTGGTGTTTATTACGCAAATTTTTTTTCATAAAGGGAAAGAAATGCGTGAAATTACTCTCAATGCCCATTATCTACTACTCTGCAAGAATCGAAGAGATATGAGTCAAATCATGCATTTGGGAAAACAACTGTTTCCCAGACATCTGCCTTTCTTCCAAGAAGTGTACGAAGATGCTACTCGAGAACCTTATTCTTATTTGTTTATAGACCTGCGCAGTGAGACGCCAGAAGAGATGCGTTTGCGCACCTCGATTTTACCCGATCAGACACAATACGTGTATAAACTGAGACATTAAGCCTTTTTCGAAATGGATAAATGAATACGCATGCGCAGTATTCTCTCAGTTGTGAAGATGACACTCAGCAAGCAACAACAGAAGCAATTACGGCTGCTTCATTCTTGTCCCTCCAAACTACGAAAGACCTTGCTAAAAAAGATTCCTCGTTCCTGTATAAAAGCCATCTGTGAGTGTAGCCTGAATACATTAAAGGGTAATATCCCACTCACGACACAACAAAAGAGCAAACTTCGACATCACAAGACTGTTTTACGAGAATTGGCAGACAAGCGTAAGCCACTGTACCTGAAACGCAAGCTTATTATTCAGAAAGGCGGTTTTCTGAACTTACTCATCCCAGCAGCCCTCAGTGTGATTACAACCCTTTTCAATGGAACACGCTAAAAAGTATGCCTTGGTTCCTGAAGACTCTTTGTCTAAACATGTTGCTACAGAAAAGTATAGAACCCATTTCGATAAGGAAATGGCTCGTATTCTCAACAGTTCCCTGAGTGAAGATGATAAAGTGAAACTTTATTATGAACTTTTACAAAAGAAAATAAAGATGGATTCTTTCAACACACGTATACGAGTGTCTCACAAGGAACCTCTTCTAAATACGCAAGTATCACACAAAGACCTTCTGAATACGCAAGTATCGTACAAAGACCTTCTCGAGAATATGGATACAGATATGGATACAGAGATGAAAATATCCGAAGATGCTCCACCAAAGCAGAACATCTCAAGATATGAAGATATTATTTTAAACAGTGTTCCCCGAACCATGAGAAACTATGCCAGCAATTTATTGGATATTATAAAAGACCATCCCGACATTCTTTCATGGAATGAAAAAGGACATATTTCCCATCATCAGCAGTGGATTCCAAAGACTAATATTGGAGATTTATTTAATCTGATATTTGGACAAAAGAAAAGAACTGTAACAGGACAACAAGTGTTTTTAACAGCTTTAGATGAACTGAATATACCTACTCACTTTGTAAAAAACAAAAATTTGTATAATCAGCCTTATACTCCTACTCCACCTAAGGCAGAACCTGTAACATCCCGTTATTTAAAATGGGATAATTATGAATAATAATGAATAAAATAATGATTGATTATAATTACCTGTGTAGTGTTTCCATTCATAATCACCTGTGTATTGTTTCCATTCTTTTAACTAAGTGTGTGTTGGTATTGTATACTACCATTGCATACTACCCATACGAAAGAGGTTTCAGTGACGTCACTGAACATGCCCGTTCTTGTCGAGCGGGGGTCACGCGCGCGTGAGAAGCGGGTTGCAGGGGATTGGTAGAGCAGATTTGTTACGTCAGCATGTGGGAAGGGCGAAACACTGGTGTGGGGGATTGCGTTTAAGATGAGTTACTTGCTCGTTAGATTCTATCCTGCCAAGTTGCTTTATTTCTATTAACTGCTATCATGACTTCTTGGGATTTCGGCTTTAACGATTTTTCTTGTTCTTCTATGGATGTTGTATCAAATACTACTGATGAGGATGATGATGCTGATTATATAACCCTAGACAAGAATAAATATGTAAGTATTTGCTTTTTAACATATTTCTATTAAGTAATTTTATAAAGTCTTGCTTTTTTTTAGAATGTGTTAAAATTATATTATTTTATATCATTTATAATGAGTGAGGTGTTATGTAATAAATTGTTAAAGTTAATTTATATATCAATTATACTAAGTTCCTGTCTTTCATCTTTTATAGGCATGCGCCACCTGTGGAAAAGTGTATAAGAAGATGTGGTCTCTTAGTCAGCATATAATGGTTCATAAAGACATAATATCCTTCGGCTGTGGGGAGTGCTACATGGGCTTCAACAGAGTACAAGATTTAACACTGTACATCAAGGAACATTCTAAAGTGGACTCCATCAGACATTATAAGTGTGGAGTATGCGGTAAGGCGTTCAACCATTCTAAATATGTAAGTCAGCATGTTAAAAAAATTCATTACGACCCACCTTCGACTAAAACTTATGACTGCAAAGTATGTGGAAAGCAGTATACTCAATCTAGTAGCCTTAAAAGACATATGCCCATCCATTTAGAATCCAACACATGCTCCGAATGTGGTATGGGATTTAGACTTCATGAATACTTGATAAACCATAAGCTCATATTTCATACACCACGAGACAGTGTTATAGAACCAAACCCTATGGAAACTACCCCTGCAATACAAGCACCATTCAAGAATGAACATGAAGCGGATGACGTCATTGTCTGACTACGTCACACACCCTTGGCACCTTTTACAGAGGGGAGTGCCCTGCATTGGCTAATTTTTTAACCCGCTGTACCACTTTTTGGCGATTTTAAACAGGTCCTACTAGTTTTTTGGCGAGATTTCAACATATCTTTTGGCGAGTGTTTTCGCAAGGACTCTTTACTTTCTGCTAGATACCCATAGAGAGAGGTCGTCGCTGTTAATCATGTCTTGCAAACGTACTTTGTCAAATGCTATGGATGACTCAGCAAAGAGAGTCTGTTCTCAGCGTATCACATTGGATTCATTACCTCCTACTCTGTTTCATCTGGGTGGTGATATTTTTGCCAGTGTTGTTTATTTTATTGGACAAACACGGATACATATTCGTAAATTTACAACAGATGCTGATGGGAGTCTGAAACCTACAAAGGAAGGTGTTTCCCTCTCCACCACCGTATGGTTTGCTCTTCTCACCGAGTTAAGATCCCTAGTCAATCTCCTGAAAGACGATATGCTGCATATCATACAAAGAGATCTCTGTATATCCCGGCATACACTCCAAGGAGAACCCAAACTGACATTCCAGCGTATGTTTCGAAAGAAAGACTCCTCCTTCCAGTTCGTTCCAGAATATGTGGTTCTAACCCTACCTGAAACTCTGCAATTGTGTGATTACATCGATGCTATTAACATTCAAGTCCAAGCCAGTGTCATTTCCAATACTTTGGATTATTTCGTGAAACGAGAACTTAACAGCTATTCAGTGTCAGTCAGTGTTCCCAATGGTGATCCTGATAACCCTCAAGGATTTTATGAACTTCGATCTGCTTTATGCATTCATTTAAAAAACTGTTTAATGGAAAAAATATCCGAACTTTTTGAATGTTTCGCCTGCACAGCTGGGTACGACGACGCATCGAGCCACGATTGTGTTTCTTTTACCGAACTAGATAAATACCTACAATACGGACAACAGGCTCTGTATGCTTTGGATTGGTTTCATGTCGCCTACCTATTTACCAGAGACAATTTGAATAACCCTGATTTTGGAGAACTGGTGTTTATCCATGACTTTTTTCAAGTCATTCATATTACCGAACTTTTTCAAACTATTCAAAATCTATGTGCAAAAGAAGAAGAAGAATAATGTATATATATATATATATATATATGTAAATATTTATTTATTTTTTAATAAATGTGTTTTTTCTTAACTTTGCCTTGTTCTTGGAAACTACAGATACACCCCTTTCAGGTATTCGTAAAAACTTGGTAAAAAATATTTCTTTTTCAGGTATTTCAGGTAACATCAAGACATTTAAGTGGAAATGCAAAACGCATGGTATACATCTTTTTGTTTGTTCAGCTTTGTTTCAGCTATCCAGGATTTTCTTTTTCAGGTACTTTAGGAAATGGAAATAAGCACTTGGTAAAAAATATATTTAAAATGTAAGTGTACAAAATATTTGTTTCAGATATTATTAGAAAATGTAAAACACATATTTAAATGTGCAAGTACAAAAATATTTGTTTCAGGTATTAGCAACTCGGTAAAGAACATATTTAAACGTAAATGTAGAAACATAAGAACTTCAAGAGTCTCTCCCAGCAGAGAATAGCATTTCACGATGGTCCAACACAAGCATTCCTAAAAACTCTCCCCCACCACAGATGTTAACAATAGTAGCGAGAGCGGTTCTAAACAGTCGGCCCAACCCAACGCGGCAAATAGCCTCAAGTTATAGCCTGGTACAGAACCACGCTCTGATAGCAGTATCCCATCTTTCCCGCACTGACCATACGATGTAACTATCCGCATTCACGCGAGGTGGGGAGGGGTAGATCTGTCATCGTGATTTAATGGACTTTGCGGTATTCATTTGAGAATCACAGTTAAATTGTGGCGTCGATTTACATTAGATATTAAACACTTGTTGTTTTTTATCCAGTTTAAATTGACGGGTGGAGGTGGGACCACAATTAAAAAATTAAAAAATAATTCACTTACACACATTACACTAACCAGTCACACACTTTGCTACACTAGGCCTTCGGGTCTGTCGTGCGGTTTTTAAAACATGTTAAAATTAAAAGGCACCCCTATGGTAGCCTATGGTAGTAGTATACTTGTAAAATAACATACGTATTAAGCCATGCTGGTTTAAAGAAATAACACATGTATAAAATAACACACGTATTAAACCATGTTGGTTTAAAGAAACCCCCTATGGTAGTAGTACACTTGTAAAATGGTACTCATATTAAACCATGTTGGTATAAAGAAACCCCCTATGGTAGTAGTACACTTTCACGATTATTTAAAAACATTTATTTTGGGGAATATTAAAATTTTTTAATCTCCAAGATCGAGATGATTGTAGAAACACACGCCTTAAACCCTCCGAGATTCTCGAGATTCCCATACACCCGATTCATACGATTCTGCTACTCTAAAACACCAATTCACGCGATTCTGCTACTTTAAAACACCAATTCACGCGATTCTACTACTTTAAAACACCAATTCACGCGATTCTGCTACTTTAAAACACCAATTCACGCGATTCTGCTACTTTAAAAACGCGTTTTTGTTAGTTTTTTACAAGTAAAAAGTATGTTTTTGTGAGAAAACGTTAAAAAATAGCACAAGTGTGAAAACCTATGTTAATTTCCATAGAGAAAACGGCACAAGTGTGGTTTTTGAAAAGTAAAAAACTTACATTTGCGAAAAAATATAAGAAAAAAACTTGCATTTACGAAATTTTGTTAGTAAAAAGTATGTTTTTGTGAAAAAACGTTAAAAAATAGCACAAGTGTGAAAACCTATGTTAATTTCCATAGAGAAAACGGCACAAGTGTGGTTTTTGAAAAGTAAAAGACTTACATTTGCGAAAAAATATAAGAAAAAAACTTGCATTTACGAAATTTTGTTAGTAAAAAGTATGTTTTTGTGAAAAAACGTTAAAAAATAGCACACGTGTGAAAACCTATGTTAATTTCCATAGAGAAAACGGCACAAGTGTGGTTTTTGAAAAGTAAAAAACTTACATTTGTGAAAAAATATAAGAAAAAAACTTGCATTTACGAAATTTTGTTAGTAAAAAGTATGTTTTTGTGAAAAAACGTTAAAAAATAGCACAAGTGCGAAAACCTATGTTAATTTCCATAGAGAAAACGGCACAAGTGTGGTTTTTGAAAAGTAAAAAACTTACATTTGCGAAAAAATGTAAGAAAAAAAATCTCAACTATCAGAAAAATTCCCAATTTTCTTTCTGCCGCTAGAGGGCGCTGATGGTTTCATTCCGCCTTCCGTGCAGAACCTCAACCGTTGCCATCCCCAAAAAAGTTTCTACCCCACAGGTGTTGCTATGGCAACCTAAACAGAAAAATATTTCTAAGTTCCAATTTTAATTCCACTTTCTGCCGCTAGGGGGCGCTGATGGTTTCATTCCGCCTTCTGTGCAGAACCTCAACCGTTGCCATCCCCAAAAAGTTTCTACCCCACAGGTGTTGCTATGGCAACCTAAACAGAAAAATATTTCTAAGTTCCAATTTTAATTCCACTTTCTGCCGCTAGGGGGCGCTGATGGTTTCATTCCGCCTTCTGTGCAGAACCTCAGCCGTTGCCATCCCCAAAAAAGTTTCTCCCCTACTTAGAAAAATCTCACCCAAAAAATTTATTTCCCCCTCAACCCCTCGTACAAGACTACGACATCGTTGCCACCCGACAAAAAGTTTCTCCAAAATTTTTACCCCACTTTTTTTCATTTTCCCCCCTTTTACACCCCCGTCCAGGATCACAGAATGCGGAATGGCCGCCATCTTGGATTCCGCATTCCGCATTATTCCGCCTTCGTTGCAGAACGCCCCTTTCTTTACTACTATTGTGATAATTTTAAAAATATAACCGATGAATGTATCGCATTTTAGAGATTTTTAAATAAAATTGCTTTGAAGTTGGAAAGTATTTCATAATCAATGCTGTATGCATCATTGATCTTTCTTGCTAAATTTAAAAAAATGCTCATTTGTAGATTATATAATAACACTATGATTTTTTTTTTATGTTTTTAACTGTTTCTACGGAAGATCTGTTAAATATCGAGACTTATGATAATGCATAATGTAACTAAATAAAATTTAGGATGATCTAAAGGATGTATGATATAAAATAAGATATATATATATATATAATATATATATATATATATATATATATATATATATATATATATATATATATATATATAATATATATATATATATATATATATATATATATATATATATATATATATATATATATATATATATATATATATATATATATATATATATATAATATATATATATATATATATATATATAAGATTTAAAATGAAAAAAGAAAATATATAGGTGGAATGATTGTGTTTACAGGGTTGCAGAAAGGTCAAGGGGGATTGCGACCCCTATTTCCTGGTTAGAAGCTAGCTTTGACTTCATGAAAACGCTCCCAGAGACCCTGCACGCCCGAAACAACAATCGATCATGCCCGTGGGGAAAAAATGGCCGAATCCCAGACAACATAAAAATGATCAAAATAACAAAAATTGAAAATTTTACTAACCAGCAAGACGAGAATCATGGAAGAGTTGCATAAAGCGTATAAACTTCGAATAGGAAAGCATACATAAAAAAGTCGCGTCTAACTTATAGAGCTATCTGGATGTAGAATATTAATATATATATATATATATATATATATATATATATATATATATATATATATATATATATATATATATATATATATATATATATATATATATATATATATATATATATATATATATATATATATATATATATATATATATATATATATATATATATATATATATATATATATATATATATATATATATATATGTATATTAATATTCTAAAACATAATAAATATGTTTGATACCTTTGTTCAAACTTTTATGCTGTTTTTACGAAGTTTTTATTTTGTAGATAAACTAAAGTTGAACTTTTTAACACTTTACAACATAGTTGAAAAGTGTTTATAATTTTGTTCATTCTGCCTGTCTGTCAGTCTGTCCCTTAGCTCTATAACTGCCGTAAAAATGACTTTATCAAAATGAAATTTTAGTATGTTGTTCAGACGATCTGTGGGGACCTATGGGAATATAAATGTATAATATAACCCAATTAGTTTTGGATTGAACCACCCAATTTGGATTGGACCACCTAATATCACCCAATTGAGTTTGAATTGAACCCGAGTTGAAAAAATGAAATACATTAATCCCTATGGGACCTAACGTTTCAAACATTATAAAAATATAAAATATATAAAAAAAGAAATCAGTAAAATATAGTCAATAGTTTTTTTAAATAAAAATTTAAAAAATAATTAAACCAATTATACAAAGAGATCACGTGATCAACTTCAAATTAAAATATAGTATCTATTTTGTGTTAAAATCGTGATTTTTAAAATGCTTTTTAATTTATATTTAATGTCGTATCCGTCCTAAAACGGCTTTACTTGTGCTTAATGTCTGTGCATCTGTATTCGGCAATAGCGCAATTACAATACATTGGAGTTTAAATGATTAATCCCATACATTTTGTGTCAAAATTGTGATTTTTAAAGTTATTTTTAATTTAAATTGAGTGTTGTATCCGTCCCAAAACCGCTTTATTTTTGCTTGATTTATGGGCATCTGCATTCTAAAATAACACAATTACAATATATTTGAGTTTAAATGATCATCAAATTTTGATTATTTCTACAACGAAACCTAATTTTCACTTATGGAGAATGTAAACTGGTTAGACTGTAAGATAAGTTGTATAAGAATGGCAGACTTTCTTTAACTCAAAAGTATTTTTGCTCAGGAGTCTGCAATATAGATGATATGAATGAAACATTCATTGATTTTACATAGAGAATCAGACGGTTTAATTGCAGACTTCTTCGATGAAGTTTTATGCATAGAGTTAAATTACTTTGGCCTCCATAGTTTTAAGTTTTTGAGTAGAACAAATTATTGTAGTACTGTCATGAATGAAATAAAAATGTATGAATGAAATACTTACTGCTTTTACTCAGAGAGGCAGACGATTTATATTTCGATGACGTTATTTGAATCAAGTTCGTTTTTTTTTTGATGAAATTTTAAATTTTCAAATATAATTAATTATTGCAGTATCGTGATTAATTTTAAAAATATTACCGCTGAATGTCATTTTAGAGATGTTTAAATAAAATTAGAGTTAAAAAGTTTTTCATAATCAATGTTTTATGCGCGATTGATAACTCGAATATTGCATGGTATAATATTCAGATATATATATATATATATGTATATATATATATATATATATATATATATATATATATATATATATATATATATATATATATATATATATATATATATATATATATATATATATATATATATATATATATATATATATATATATATATATATATATATATATATATATATATATATATATATATATATATATATATATATATATATATATATATATATATATATATATATATATATATATATATATATATATATATATAGTATCTTAACATGGTCATTTGTATATACATCTAACATTAAAATTCATGATAAAATTCTGTGATTAATTTTTGTAATTATTAACACAAATTAATTTAAATATATATGCTTTTCTCATTTAATTATTTCATTAAAATGCAAAGAACCTTTGTCGCAACCAGGAATCGAACCCAGAATTTTCGTACTGGCAAGGCGACGCTCTATCGTTAAGCTACTTGGACGACATTGTAAACTCTTTCTGTCAAAATAGACTCCTCAAAATTTGTAAATCATGACCCATAAAATCCATGATAATATTTCGTGATTGAATTGCTACGTAATTAACATAATGCACATTAAATTCATATTCGTTTAGAATTTATTAATTTGTTTACATTCGTAAGGACTATTATCAATACGGGCATTTGTATCTTCAATCGGATTTTTAATTCATGCACTTTAACTATATTACCAAAATACAAATATGCATATAAAGTAATCTGTCTAATAACACGCCATATATATCAATTCAAAAACAACGATGTGAGTTGAATACTAATATGATAAATTAATACTTTTGTGTTTATATTGCTCTTAGTACACCCATTTAAGATAAAAATTACAATATTGTTACGAACATTAAAAGTACTTTCTTTCACTGGAATCTATTTTGAGAGTCAGAATAAAATAACACACCATACAGACAGCTATTTCTATCCTTTGGTTGCCGTAACATGATTATCGGTTTAGTGTTGCCAGATTTGACGACTTTTGGCAGAATTCCAAATGTTCGAGAACCATCTGGATATAACGAGTATTCTACGAGATAGGAGCCCCTTATGGAAGTTTCTACAGAGATTATACAAAAGGAGTTATCACTCAGTTGGAAAGTATGTCACGAGCTACATTGAATTCTGATCACCATCGATGTTTTGAGGATACTAGTAACCGCCATTTTATGAAATGGGATACTTCGATATTTTGAGAATAGTAGTGGCTGTTTTTTGAAAGTTGTGGAGTATTTATTTGTTTTTACAATATCTTACAGATGCTTAGTGATCTTGTGAGATGGTTATCGAGTTATTTGTTGCACATTGTTCATGTTTACCCTGTGCATGTGAATAAACGTGTGAGTTTTCCATAAATGTGGACTTATTTTTGTATCCTGAGCGGACACCCATGATTACAGAAGATATGTCGTATAAATTTAATGAGGGATCTAACATTTCTTCAGCGATCAGAAAGTTATCGAATTGTTTGTTGTATATTGTTCCTGTTTACACTGTGCATGTCAATAAACGAGTAAGTTATACAGAAACGTGGACTTATTATTATATCTCGAACGTTCACCCATGATTTTAACGGTTACGTCATAACACAATATACACTTTTCCCATTTATATGTTATAAATACAATAAAATGCAGAAATACCACGAGATAAAAATATCATAAATTATAACCAAAATTTCGTTCAAAAATCAGTGTGAATGCATTACAGATTGTATAAATACGTATTAAAAATACAGATAAATGTATTTCGCATATATCAAAATTATGTAAAAAGTACTGAGCCATATAATTTGGAATCATACAGGTCACTACCAGACATGTATTTTCACGGAATCAGTTGTACTGTATTGATATAAGTGGAAGCTAGAACGCTATTTTAAAGGCAGATAAAAAATTTATTTTTTTACAGAATAACAATTAGTTCTTTTTTTCAAAATCATATGTCTAAAGACAGATATAACTAAAAACGTTCAAGAAACACAGTGACAATTTCAGGCCATGGAAGTGGGAATAAAAATGTTTCGGGAAATAAAATTGGATACATTTGAACAATATCACCAGTCTTGATTTCACCGAAGTTTGATAATTGCATTAGCCAATGTACAACAAGTGGTGAAGCCAGTGTCACTTAGTACACGACTGATGTAAGGCTGATAGGAAGGAACAAAATATCAATTGTAAGTGGGCAGTTGATCCAACTGGCAAAGTCCTAAACAAACAACAGAAAAGAAACAACCTGAAATATAAAGTGGCAGCAAGTCATCGCCACAAATTGCTTACCAGAGATTGCCAAGGATTGCTTAACAAACTAAATTCATTTTCTCAGAGAAAAACCGCAGACACATTCTGGAAGATGCTCTGAAAGATAAGTTTGAAAAACGTTCCTGCCAATTTCTCCCAATTAATCCAAAATTTTTATTTTAAGTAATCTAATGATTACGACAAAAGAAATAGCAGTAACTACCGTGAAAGGCATTCACAGAGTCTGTCTCTGTCAACTGTTGTCAAGAGGTATATTGAGGTGGTGTACAGATGCAAAAATACGTTCAGATATAAAAGTACTTTTCCATAAGCCAATGTACGAATATTTGTAATTGAGGAAGCCAGCCTATTCTTTCCAGGTAAAGTGAAGTAGTTTTTATAATTGTGAAGAATGAATCTATTTTTGAAACTAATGATAACATGTAAGTTATCATTGTATTTTGGCGTAAGAGCTGTAACATATTATGACATTATATTTGCGCTTCAATTTTCCCAGCTTTCAGATTTTCAGTCCAGTAAAGTTCAATAATGTTTTTGACAATGAAGACTCAACAAATAAATATGAAAAAGTCCGGTTATGGAAATGAAATGAAACTTGCTAATTTCTTAATAGTGGTAAAAAGAAATACATATAATTTAAAATTTAAATTGGCTCATCATTATCTTATTTTGCTTCAAATTAATGTTTACTTTTCATATAAGTTTTGGTGCAGTAGAGCAAATAGAGATAGTTCAAGACGAGGTTTGTTGTGGGTAATAACAGAAACAAAATAAATTGATATATATTATGTTTGATTTAGGATTTGAACATTAAACTTAAATCCATACCCAACATTTAAGATTAACCAGATCCTCCAATAATGTAATCAGCACGCAAACCAAATAATGAAATTACTATTTTATGTAACATTAATATTTAACAGTATTGAAAGAACAAGCTAAAATCTCCCTCTAGATTTATTAATAATATAATTGCTTCTTGTAAGACATATTAATATATCAATACATAGTGTAAAAGTAAAAGGAAGTAGTTTAAAAATTTCCAAAAGTTACAAGTTAAGTAATTTCTATCAAGATATCTCGTATAAGAATGGGACTTCTGCATAAAGTTAAATTTCTTGACATTTTTATAGACGAAGAAATTGTGACAACATATTATTTCCGGTGTGATGTTTTCCTCCGTTCAATGTAGTGGACGTATAAACACGGTCTCAGAAACTAAACTTCAATGACTTGAGAAATATTGTAAGTAGTTCTGAAAGGCGTGAGTTACGATATTGTTACTCTGTCGGATACGTTTCGACTTCAGATTTAATGGAGTTTCTCAGATATGCACAAGATATATTGAGCATATAGTACTTAATGACATTTAATGGCATTGAAACAAAATAATTTATTTGGAAGTGTTGTGTTTAGTCTGATAAAATACATATTTAGTTAAAAATGTTGAAACGATTTAATTTATTTTAAAATTCCTACACTATGGACAAACATTGTACTAAATATTTGAAATATATTCTATTATGAACTTTAAAGTATAATTTAAAAAAAAATTGAATCATTAAATATTTTTTTATGTTTACGAATATTTATTTTAAAGTTAAATAACTTCGGAATGCTTATATTTCATTTAAGTGTGTAATTTTATTATTATTAATTATAAAAAATGTATAATGAACCTGGACTGTATTTTATCCGTAAAATGATTTTTAAATGTCAGGTTAATTTATTGTTCTTAGAAGATGCGTTTTCACAATGACTACTAAAACTGCATGGAAAAACATTATTGTCTATTTTAAATCAAAAACTAACTTGATATAGTTAGATTGGTGAACAGAGAAACTTTTCATACTGAAATTGTATTTATATATTAACCTGCAACGAGCAGCGAATATCTGCGTTGCTCGAGATTTAAAATGCAAAACTCATGATTAAAATAGCACAGTCAAATATATAGAAAGTTCCAGAAACGATGTTTTCATTTTCTAATAACACTGTGGAACACTATGGAGACTGGACATATGTAGATGGATGGTTCTTGTTTGATTTGATTTTCTTCCTTATCGATAATGTGTACGATGGGTCAAAGTTGAAATTCCCGTTCATACCCCTTCGTCTTGGGCCAATCATATCCATTTTTCTAATGTTGAGTTTATTTGACAACACTTTAACATAAAGAACAAATACATATTTTTTAGTATATTACGTATTGATCATATTTTTTGAAACGTACAAATTTTATTCAAGCCAAACTAGACTGATGTTGGAAAATATTAATTTTTCAATTTTGAATGATGTAAAATAATATTTCTACTTTATTGTCTCCTGACTTTAATATTAGCTTTGATAAACATTATTTACACTTTTATTGGCTTTGATAAACATTTCTGAGAAGTGCATATACGATATACAAGATTTATAGACGTTTTTAATTTTCAAACACATCGATTTATTTCGTGGTAGTGTTGTTTATCAATATGTGGAATTCTATAAGGTAGCTAAACATTTCTGCATTAAACACTGCAAAAAAACTTCTGCAGAAAGAAGTTGCATTTCTTGACATTTTTAAAGGTCAAATATGAAATAAATGTGAGAACATATTTTTTCCGGATTATTGTTTTCATTTCTTCTAGATCGTGAAACTATGTTATCAGGAATACGACATGATTGACTTCGAAAAATATTGAAATAAATCAGGATAACATATTCTAGTAGTGTTTTGATACTTCTCTATAGACAGTGCAAATTACATGTGCGTAGCATTGCTAGGATGGATGGAGGATATTAGAGTCGCATATAACTATTTTATATTTGAGATAAAATATTTGCTTGTTAGTACCGTATATCTTTATTTGGAAATGCATTTTTCTTTTAGCTGAAATGACGTTAGAAATGTGTATCTTTATTTAAAAATACTTTTTCCGTTTTGCTGAAATAGCTATAGTAATGTGTATCTTTATCTGAAAATGTATTTTTGTTTAATTGGAATGGACGTAGCAATGCGTATCTTTATTTGAAAAGGAATCTTTCGTTTAGATAAGATGACGATAGCAATATGTATCTTTACTTGATATACATCTTGCGTTTAACTGAAATTGTGGTATTAATGTGTATCTTTATTTAGAATGCATTTCTCGTTTAATTGAAAATAATGCATCTTTGTGTGCATTTTAAATAAAGAATGCACATCTTTATTTGAAACGACATCTTTCGCGTAGAAAAAATGGCGGTAATAATGTGTATCTTTCTTTTAAAATACATTTTAGTTTAATTAAAATGGCGCTATTACTGTATACCTTTATTTGAAAATATATCTGACGTTTACTTGAAATGGTGTTGCACATATAAACGTGTACTTCGGCAAATTAAAAGCGAATCAATCAATCATAGCGACGTCACTAGACATCGTTTTCTAAATTTCACTTTTATCGACACTTCTGATGAAATACATTTTAAAATATTTTATTCTGTTAAAAGTTTTAGGTCTTTAAATGAGTTCGATTACTTTATAATATTTGAAATTTAAAATTATTTTTATTTTTACTTAAAAATAATCATGTTTATACTAATTGTATTTGAAGTTGCGGCCTATAAACATAATACATTCCAATTATACTAGAACTAAAGTGTTCCTACTGCTAAAATACTACTACTAAACTATTGAGTTTAGGCATTTTAATAATAATTTCACTTAAAAATAATTAGTTAAAATTATATGATCCAGAAATATATATTTCATTTTCTATATCAACACATAGTGGTTATAGACGGTTGCACAAATAATTGCTTCTTGAACGATTAGTCGTAACACATGGTTCCAATTTGAGAAATATTTTAATTGAGGTAGACTATTATTGTATTCACATTTTGATAATTTGACACTTTTGGACAAAACTGTACAAAATGTAACATTTTATATGGGCCCCCTAGAAAAAAAAAACATTAAATTATAAAAATATTTTCCATAAACTAGTTAGTCACACACAGAAAGTTCAATTGTCATACGTTTTAAATTACTCAAAATTTCATTTCTGATGGATATCCTTTTACAAGTTTCAAGATTTTGAGAGATAATTTGGGAGTGCCTATACTATTAATTGCTTTTCTAAATAAACATATGTGTACAGATATTTGGATGGGAGTTTGATCTAATGAATTTTGTGCTATTCAAATTTTGTATTATCTATGAAATGTAAGTATTAGCAGTTTCATTTGATCAGATTGAAGTGGTTTACATCCTATCATTTTAATACGTTTTTCACGGTCAATTTTTCATATTATAGAGATTTTTGCATATTAGAAAAAAACTTTTTTTCATAAGATGATTAACCGTTTGTTCAAATATATAATGCAAAATAGCTCTCTGCAAAATATAGAGTTGTACATTTTCGTGGACGTTCTAATTGGTTATAACTTTGTGCAAAAGAAGAGCAAGACTGCGTATGTGTGAACAATAAGTAATACAGTAAGTACTAATACTGATACAGATAGCTATACTGATGATATATATTGTTGGTTTGACGAATATCAATCGAACAAGGAATTTATACGAACCTATGGATTTATGATGTTTATAGGACATTCTTGCTTTGGACGTGAATAGCAATAACAGCTATTTTTAAAAGAAAGTTAAACGCGATCCAGCATAGTCAAAATCGATTATCGATAATAATACACAAGGATGATTTTTATCCAATGTCCGCTTTTATATTTGATATTATAGATAAAATCAAATGATTTACGAAGAATAAAGAACTCACCAGCCAGCACATTTGATGTCTTATTAAAGGGGTTCATAATGCCCTTAAAACAATTGAAGTAGCCCATTTATTACGTGTTTCTTTTTATGAAATAATTGCAATGAACTTGCACAGCTAGTGGTAGCCCGTACATTCATTGCATTGGCTAAAAATTGGAAGTCAAGGAATGATTTTCTCTTTTTTGCAGTGAATTAAGGCATATTTGTATTTTTACTATGTGTTCTGGAATGCATTAAACATGATTAATTAACTGTCACTGTATATTTATAAAATTAAATGTTTGATTTACTCATTTTAAAGATTAAATTCAGTTTTATATTTTATTAATTTGCTTTAAAGTACATATTATTGTTCAATATGACTTTTATTTTCATAGAAAAGCAAACCGCTTCTACTTTAAAAACTTTGTACTGTTTGGCAGCTTTGAACTTCAAAATTTAAGAATATAGAGGATATGTTATTTCCCCAGCATTTTTTTTCTTCGTAAGAGATAGCAGAAATATAAACACTTTCCACGAAACAGAACTTCAGAAACTTCGAATGATATTGGAAGCATATATTAAAATGACATTTGCTACGATGTTGTTACTTTGAAAATCAATTTCTACCCCAAACTTTATAGACGGTTTCTTGAAAAATATATGATATACAGGTTTTATATTTATAAATATCTTATTTTAATCAATTCGCAATATATTAGTCTTACATGACCTGCAATACGAGAGGACGACGGATTTGATGATGAGTGAAATAAAACTTCCATATACTATTAAAACGTGTATGACTATGCTAGAATGTATGCTAGTATATATGTTACTTCCGAAAACAAACACGTAAATTATCAAGCAGAAAATTGTCGTTTGTGATAAATGAAAGCTACAGAACTTGAAAGGCTCATATAGTTTCCTAAATTACAAAACATTATAGCAATGTTTTAAATACTAAGCATTAGCTTCTATATTTTGAACAGTTTCGTGCCCCTTTATAATGTAAACTCTAACGTAATGCGAAATTACTGATATGACACATCCTAGGGTACACAGTAAACAGGAGTGATGGATATATGTAAAGGGAATATGAAACGGAAGTGACATCATTTCGTTACGAATGCACAACACGAAATCATTCATATATATAATAAGTCTATGTAACTTGATCTTGGAAGCAAATATGGAGAAATTAGATACGGATTTGCGGAATATCGCCAACTTTGAGATGTTTGAAGAGTTCTTTAAGCTTATCTATTTTGAAGATTAGTTCAAAATTCCAAGCGTTACGTGCTTTCTCCAAAATTCTCTAGAGAGGGCATGTCATATAATTTATTCACTATTCAGTCAGTTTGTTGACGTGATACGTGTGTAAGTGAGTGCCAAAATCAATACAGAACCGACTATGTAATGTGCCTTCTGTTCTATAGGGTAAACCAGGGCTATATGGACAATAGTTGTCAGTTGTTTTGTAACTGGTAGATGACAACCCTTACCACACAGTTATGATTCAGGTGTTCGTGAAGAAAGTTCCTGTTGTAGAGAGCTAATAAAACAGAGGCATTGTAATTATATAACATTTTATTTTACATTCCCATTATTCAAAATTTTTCTGGGTCCAGTAAGCTGCCTTGTGGTTACGGTTTATTTCGAGTTAAAATCTTGCAATCGAGCTTAAACGAGGAACTAAATAACGTGTTTTTATGCCTAACCTCGATACGTTTCATTGATGTCAGGTTAATCGGATCAACGACATGGCCATATATCCTGTTCGTTAAGGATAGATGGACCACACTTTTCAGGGTTAGCTGGCCAGCCTACCTGATGGATTATTGCGGCATGTACGTTAATCAGGGTTCTCACTTTCCTTTCAGATACCAAATATATATGTTAAGAAAATCGGTAGTAACCGTGGGGAGTGGACACAAGCTGGTTTATGTAGAGCAATTAAAGCGATACGTAGTGGTATGTCAATCCGACAAACTTCCATTGAATTTCGTGTGCCAAAAAAAGACACTGGAGAAGAGACGGAAAACTGGAAACATAGTCTAGTGCTCGATGGGTTGAGTGTAGCTCGCTGAATTTAGCTCTACTGAGAAAGATTCGGAACCACAGCCCAGCACGTCCAAGCAGAGTGAGATGAATGAGCGGTTCCTCACAGAATTGTTGAGCAATTTTCACTTGCCCTATTTATTAGCAAAACTCGCAATACATCCAAACGTCAGAGACGCCATGCTACTATTCTAGCGTCATCAAAAAACACAGATACAGTAAAAAACAGATACAGTACACGGATAAAAAAATATTTAAAATAAGTGTCTTAAAATAAGTGTGAGACTAAGAGGCATCATATGCAGATTTCAGTACTTACCACGAAATAAATCGCAAACGTTTAGACACCTTTTTATGACAGTCTTGTCCCGGAAGGTCATGACCGCAATAAATAAAAGCCACAAAAATTTCAGGTGCGGTTATGGCAAAATTCTTCTAAGACCAAAACTTAAACCTAGCTTAATCGGAGGCTCAAAGAACTAATGATGCGAAGATGCGGCATCGGGCTGAGGAGAATCAAATGAGAGCAAGGAAGGCGCTTCTGAACCACAGGCCAAATGATGTGGCCCCAAGGAAAAAAATCAACTGAAATATTGAAATGATATTTCTAGCAGTGTTGTTTAGGTAATCGAATTGCATTGAAAAGCTAGGGAGAAGGGTAGTAATGATTCGAGAAGTCTTGTTAAGAGAAGAGAGTCGGTATTTTCTGTATTGATGTTTTAGAAAAAAATGATGTGTGACTCCAAATGTCAGAAAAATCATGCGTAAAGATTCCAGTTATGCTGAGCTACAGAGCTGAAATACAGCGGAATGTGCCAGTCTTCCTGTATGTTAGGTCAATTATTGATTTTTCGAATAATATTCAAAGTACCTGGTATCAGTCGGTGCTTTTCTCCTCATTAATAGCTTGTTAAAATTCATGTAATTTTAATTATAACAATGATAGCGGTGTGAATAAATAATATTTATTTTAAATGTTAAAATGTGGATTTTAATGTGCAGTGTCTGGAATTAATTAACATATCCTCTTGCAAAGACCTCTTGCAAAGAAGTAATAGTGGGTTTTGAGGCAATGATAGCAATGTATGGATGTTATGATTTACGACAATGTTATTCCTTGTTCACTCAAAATTTCTAAATCATGTGCGGTTTCAATGTTCTTACATTATCACCACAAAGAACTTTTCTAAGGTCGCAAAGGTAGATATATATTTGTAATATCGTTTCCACTAGCTGCAAAGCCACTTCTAGACATAAGGTTCATAATCTGTCTTCAGATCTATAATAATTGTGCTTTAGTTCTGGATATGGTTAAAGACCGATGGTCGTATTTGACCGTAATGAATTTTAAAAGTTAGATCATGGACACAATAGACCTGGCGTGCATGACTGATGGACATCAGGATCTCAAAATAATTCAATGAAATTAATTCCGGATTTCGCGAGTATTACGACCAGAAAATTTTCTTTTTAAATTAATTATATAACAAGGACCTCAGGCTTTTTCTTTGGCCAATTGATTTTTCATTCCTAGAGATAATCACATTGAATATTTTTATACAATGTAGATTGATCATTGCATTTTAGAAGATTATAAAAAAGTATGCAATAATTCATTTTATACCATCCCATATATGCATTTAGAGCACATAATTGTTGAGTATAAAAGTATTACAATATTTTAATTTTTGCTCTTTACCCAATTTTCTACTTTATTCAATCCATTAGAGGAAAGTAACTATTGTGGTTTTGTTATAATCTTTGAACTACGGTTACTCTTTTAAGTTATGCAATTCAATGAAAAATGTATTTGGATCAAATCTGTTTGAACAAAAATATATACTTCTAAAAACTGTTTCAAGAAAGCACTTGTCCATCGTCGTATCTGCATTCCTTTCTTTTAGTGAAAATAACGATGAAAAATGAGACGCATTCTAAAAAGATATTCGCTTTTGTATGTTTGTCACGTAAAAATAAAAGATCAAAGTCTTTCAAACAGCAATTCATAGCAGAGCAATTCGCCGTTTAGAAGAGAAATATGATTCTAAAGGCCACTCTCATAAATGATAATGATATATAACAGAAGAAGAAAGCTTTTTGGCTATACTTAAAGAGCATTTCTGACTCAAAATATGGTGAAAATATGCTACAAAGGGAACTAATTCTTTATGCATGTGGCTAGCATATTCGCTGTCGTACTACGTTTCTACTCGTTGCCTAAATTTGAAACATTTGCTGAAAATACATAAAAAATTAAAAATCGAATGTTATATGAATGTTTAGTTGCAGCGTAACATTTTGTGTTGTTAAATACATTTCGTAATACGGTCTAAAAATATATAAAAACACTTATGTAAATAAACTTCATTATATTAACTATTGAATTTTTGCCATGAATAACGGAGATTCCATCACACTGTGGTGCACACCCTTTAAATTCCCAATTTCCACACAAATCTTCTATCAGTGGAAAGCCAATGAAGAATAAATACATCAATATTTATTTATATGCTTATTTTGTATTTTATTCACATAATCTAATCGTATTCACATGTTTGAATAAGATTGTTACAGGTTAATCGTTGTCACGACCTTAAGTGTTCAGCCGCAATAGGATTCAAACTTCGAACTTCCTAATCTCAGAGCAAATTTTCTATCAAGAACTTCTTAATTATGATCAAGTTTTCTATAAAGAAAGTCTTGACTTCAAGAATTACTTCACCTTGTTATGTGATCATTTTTGAATTATGATCCAGTTTTCTATAAAGAACTTCTTGACTTCAAGAATTACTTCACTTTTTTATGTGGTTATTTTTGAATTTTTATCCACATAATAATAAATTCGTCTTAGTGTCATCAGCATCATTTGGGCAAGAGTAAGAAACATTAATGGCAGGACTAGAGCCTGTAATATTAGATTGATTTCATAAATTGCTTCTGTATCTGCGATGCTTTTTTCACACTCACAAAGAAGACTTGTTTTATTTCTGTGGCCTGTTTGGTTAATTTTGTTTCGTCAGCTTTTTCAATAAGCTATGTGTACAGAGGTTGCAACTTTGTCTTGAAACCCATGATCTATCACTTGAGCTGTACAGGCCCTGTGGAATTATATTTTACAATAATACATTTATGATAGCATATATTATAAACAACAGACTTATAATTTATGTCCCCTTAACAGAAGCAGCTCCTGACAAATGTAAAGAAAAAGTAGCATATCTACAGATCTAACAGAATGCTCAAGCACATTATAAGATTTTAAACATATTTATTTACTCGTATATGTAGTACCATTGCAAGTACTTATCCTGAGGCGGGATTTCTAATATCTGAACTCTTTGGACACAAAAATGTACCATTATTTATATGCTTATTTTTGCACTTTTATCCACATATTCATTAGTCTGAACGGTGGTTACCAAATTATCTTGGGCATCAGTGTGAAGCATTAATGACAGAGTTCATACTTATAACATGATATTGGATTAATCTCTTGCTACTGTATTTACTCGACTTTTCATATATACTAAATAAGAAATCTCGCTTTGTTTCAATGTATATTTAAAAAACTGATTTTGTTTTCTACTGCTTTTTAACAAGGTAAGCTTTCATAGTCTGCAGCTTCGCATTGAAAAATACGCTCTACTATTCGTTATGGAGGCTCTTTAGAAATATTTTATATTAGAAGAACATCACACAATTTTAAAGATACTTATATGCAATATCACGATCTATTTTTATTTGAAATTAAAACGTTTAGTTTTGTTCGTATTATAAGAACACAAACGTTAATTTTATTTAATAAATTTCGAATTCCCAGAATTTTAAATAGTTTATATTACTTTTCCTTTAGGAATGTTATAATTTGCAAAATAAAAAAAATAAGATACAATACGTTCGTTTTAAATCTTTAAAGAATGCAACGTATTACTTATACTTTAGCATATATCGTATAATTTGTATTTCTACAATATGTTAGAATATTCGAACTAAATTTTTTTCTATGGCATTAAAATACTTTTAACATAATTAAATTATTTCCTTAAATTTTTACATTTATATGTGTAAATATTCCCTACAGACCAAGTTATAAAGTAAAATTAATAAGGAAACATTAAGCAGCATTTAATTGATTTCGATATTTCCTTAAATATACTCATTAGAAAAGCATTTATTTCAAAAATTCTATATTAATTGAATGTGATGCTTCATTAATTTACATGAAGGAGAATGCAATCCTTAATTAGATTTTAAGAGCTTGCTTCAAACACATTTTTTTTACTATCTTAATGAATAACTTTTGTTAAAGCTTTTAAATTAATTTCCCTAAATTAATTGCAATTAGATGCATTTTTAAAGTAGAATTGATATTTCAGAAATAGTTAATTGTAATTGCGTTAAATGTGAAACAAATTCATTTCGTTCATAAATGTTTCTGCTTGAATAAAATTTCGCGAATTTGATGTCAGAGCAAAAATGAAACTAATAAGTAATTATCATATATTGGTTTATAAACTAAATTAAAATTTTTGCAATTAAGATGTAGCAAAAATTGTTATTGCTGTAATATGTATTTTATCTACCAACAGAGTAACGGATATTATAATTTATGAGTACACGTTTAATTGAATAAACTATTCAAATTTGCTTCAAAAATCATAATTGTCTGTTTGTTCAACAAATGTTTAAATTTCTATATCGAATAATTTGATATTAATAAAATAGCATACTTACTTACCATACATACTTGCATGGTACCATGCATGCTTGCATGGTTCAATGCATACTTGCATTGCATCATATATACATGCATAGTACCATACATACGTGCGTACTCCATGCATTCATATTTTTGAAAAATAAGAATTTAGCTATAAACGACTTTGTCGTTTGAATTTAATGAATAGCAAAAATATGCTGCTTTGCCCGAGATTCAAATAGTTTAAAAACTATAGTACTCTTCATGGTACCCAATCTTGTAACTGTTTTCAATACATATATTATTTCATTTGTGCCGGGGAGTATGGATAATACACGTTTACCTTTTCCGACATTTGTGTTATTCGGGAAAGGGCTAATTATCCCTGACTTATCCCTTTTTCTAAAGACGTTGATACCCACTCACATCCTAATTTTATTTTTTTATTGTGACCTGGAAAGAAGATGATGGAGATCATCATGGCCACTTATAGAGCTATTAAATGCTTTCCAGTTTCAGAAACTATTACGTCGGGATATATTCAAGATTTTATGAAAGGGACTCAGCAACATGGTATAACGAATGACAGAATTATGAATTTTGTGTGAAAAAAAATAGAGTGAAGAGAAAGGTGATACGTGTCCTGCAGAAGGTTCAATTTCGCATAAAGTCTAACTGAGATTATTAGCGATTGCGACATATCGGACTCCAGGTTAAGATTAAACTAGGTATCTGCAGTATATACTAAACAAATGCATATATAATTACACATGTAACATCATTGTATATAAAACTTTTTATATTCAATTATTTTACAGTACATATTTTCTTAACGACAGGATTGTGGGAGGTCCTAGTGGGTTGCATAACATTGTATCAAAAATCAGCTGTAAATTGCAGGTACAATGCAGTCAATACACAAATAAATTTATGTGTTAAACGATTGTGATTTCGGATCATAGTACCCCGAATAATCGAAAGTAGACTATCAGTATAATATGTAATTGATTTCAATTACAATTAACATTCTAAAATTTAGATTACGATCGGGCTACGATTGTACGTACAAAAGAAATTAGAATGTGATTAAGATTACAAAAAGTTAAAGTTATAGAATATGAATATGATTAGGATAGTGATAAAGATGGAAGTTTAGATTTTGAATATGATTACGATTACAATGTAGATGGAATTTTAGGTGTTGAAAATGTGATTAGGATTTCATTACAGAATAAAAATTTGAGATTATGTATACTTTTACAGCAAAAACACTCGATTTCATCTTGATTACACTACAACTACTTTCTGGTTACAACTTATTGCACTTTTAAATGAAGTTATGTGGGTACACAGAATTAGAGAAAATTCAGACATATACATTTTTATTACATACATATTCCCTACATACATGCTACTTACATACTTTTCACATAGCGGGTTTTAATTGTGTAGATAATACCTGGGTTTGGTATTGAGATCAGAAAAGATAAACTCAATTTCCCCATAAATATTTATCATGGTATCGCGGTAAGTAGAATCAAAGCAATTTATTCATTCATAAATATTTAGCTTGAAGAAATTGAACTGAGATTCCTTGGTAAGGATTAATTCGTTTCTACACCTATATTTTGTTTCAATGTTGACTTGGAAATATACATGTATAGGGAAAACTAGGCATCATATATACATTATTGATAATGCATTATAAAATAACCATTTCTTGTAGCGTTGGCATCATTATGTACCGATAACAAAAATATTATTTCTATATATTGTTTTTATAACTTCCAATGGCAGAATTTTTAATAATTTACAAGAAAGTTGAAAAGTGTTTATGACTATGTTCATACTGTCTTTCTGTCTGTCCGTTAGCATGATAACTGCCGTGAAAATGACTTTATCAAAATGAAATTTTAGTATGTTGTTCAGACGGTCTGTAGGACCTATGGAAATATAAATGTATAATATAACCCAATTAGTTCTGGATTGAACCCGGGTTGAAAAAATGAAATACATTGAACACTATAGGACCTAATTTTTCAAACATTTTTTTTGCAGATTTCAAATTCACAAATTCCTTCGAAAATTTTAGAACATATTAAAATTATCCCATAAAATATATAAAAAAAATTCATTAAAATATATTCAGTAGTTTTTTAAATAAAAATTAAAATAATATTTACACCTTTTATATGAAGTGATCATGTGACCATTATATGAAGAGATCACGTGACCCACTTCAATATAAGATATGGCATCCATCTTGTGTCAAAATCGCGATTTTAAAGTTCTTTGCAATTCATATTTAGTTTTGCATCCGTCCTAAAACCGCTTTATTATTTCTTAAATTCTGTGCATCTATATACTGAAACAACGCAATTGCAATATATTTGAGTTTAAATGATCATCCAAATATGATTATTTCTACAACGAAGCCTACTTTTCACTTATGGAAAATGTAAACAGCAAAATATGGAGAATGACTTGCATAAGACTTGCTGCATTTCGTTAACGCAAAATTATTTAGCTCATGGAGTCTGCAATATAGCTGATATGAATGAAATATTCATTGATTTTACAGAGAGAAGGACTATTTTTTCAAGATTTAAGCATAGACTTTAATTACTTCTATCTCCATGGTTTTAAATTTTCAAGTAAAATAATTTATTATAGTAAGGTGATGAATGAAATGAATGGGAAAATGTTATGAATGAAATGCTGGTTTTATAGAGAGAGCCAGGCGTGTTGTATTTCGATGACGTCATTTGAATAAATTTCATTTGTTTTCGATGAAGTTTTCAAATATAATAGGTTACTGCAGTATTATGATAATATTAAAAATATTACCGAGGAATGTATCGCATTTTAGGAATGTTTGAATCAGGGAAATTATTTTTCAATGCCGTCATTTGAATGGAGTTCATTTTTTTCGATGAAATTTTAGTTTTCAAATAAACTAAATTAATGTAGTATTGTGATAATTTTCAATATATTACCGAGGAATGTATCGCATTTTAGAGATGTTTAAATAAAATTGCATTGAAGTTGAAAGGTGTTTTATATTCAAAGCTTTATGCATGATTGGTCTTTCTTGTTATTATTTACAATAGTCCAGAAAAAGAAATATACCACAGAATATGTAGGAGCAAATGTCACCACATTTGTCTAAAGGACTTTTAAGACATTTGACCTCTAGCTTCTCAAAATCTTGAGCAATCTGTAGCTCCAGATAAAGGTCGACGACGTGTGCCCTTCATCTCTCGAAGGTCACAGGGCCTGCAGTAAGAACTGTCTTAAGGCTGTGAGGAACGGTTTTAAAGCTGTGTAGATAAGTGTATGGGGCTGTCTTAAGTCAGTCTTAAAGCAGAACCATAGTTATAAAAATAACACAGCTTTGACAAGTAATAATTTCCTTAAAATATTAACAGAGATTTGGGAACCTATAGGAAATGAAGATTTTGTTTATTTATCAGAAATCTGTTTTGTACCTGAGGAGTACAAAAATACTGTATTTAAACCAGAGAACCCCCTCTGATCACGAAAAATTGGTTAAAATACAGTGTAATGCTCATAATGTTTTAGAGTTTTATACGTTTAAATAGTATATTGTATATAAGTTATAAATTATATTTTGCATATAAGTTATATTTTGCATATATTCTTATCAATTGGTTATATAATACTTTATATTTAATTGTCTTCACTGCATATTTTGTCAAATGCCAACATAATTATTTGTAAAAATGTGATTCAAACAGTTAAATAGATTTAGATCATATATTTATTCCTCGATAATGCAAGGACTGTATTAGTGTCCGTTTAAATTTATAATAGTGAATGAAATACTAAAATTCTTTTGTACTGAGAAATTACTGAAAATCTACAAAATAATTTACAGACGCAGTATTTGTCAAAAATACATGTAAAATATACATTGCTTTGTAAATATTTTTATGCTAAATAATAATGTTATATCAGAAGCCAAATTAAAACAAGAAAGATCAATCATGCATAAGCATTGATTATGAAACACTTTCCAACTGAAATGTAATTTCATTTAAAAATTTCTAAAATGTGATTCATTCAGTGGTAATATCTTTTACATTATCACAGTACTACAGTAATTTATTATACTTAAATATTTAAAACTGTATCGAAATATAAATCATCTGATTCTTTATGCAAAATCAATGAATATTTCATTCATATAACTTGTATTCCAGACTCCAGAGCTAAATAATTTTGTGTGAAAAAAATTCAGCAATTCTTATGTAATTCATCTTACAATCGCTTGAGATATTTGCATTCTGCATATGTTAAAATTAGGCTTCCTTGAATTAATAATAAAAGTTTAGGGATCATTTAAAATCTCAACTATTGTAATTGCATAGGCACGGAATTTAGATACACAGATAATATATATGTGTATGTGTATGTACTCAAAGTATTGGAATCGTGCCGAAGATCGGAACTCGAATTTTCGAAGGATCTACACGTTTTGGGACTTCTAGAACACGAAAAAACTAGTTTTAGGAAGACGTCTGTGTGTGTAAGGGTGTATCTGTGTATGTTTCTGTGTGTCTGTGTGGATATTACATCCACTCTAATTGAAAAACTAATGGACCGAATTTCATACAATTTGGTAGGTATGTTTTTTGTGGGAAATCCTGATGTTCATTAGATTATAGTACGATTCGTAATAAAAGAATCTGCCTTCTTTGCGAAATGGCCGCAGAAATTGCCTTTATCCACTCTAGCTAAAAACTAATGAACCAAATTTAACAAAATTTGGTGTATAATATTTCAATAACCTACAAGTGATTTATATACCAAATTTAACAAAATTTTGTATATAAATCATTTGTAGGTTATTCTACTACGATTCGGGAAAAAGGAACGGGCTATTTTTGCGAAATGGCCAGCAAAAATCGTTATATATAAAAATAAAAGACTACGTGTGCTCAATTATATCAATTAAATTCCTATTTTATATGTGATTTTTGACAACAAAAAGAATAAGACTAACCCCATTACTCTAGGACTAGCCGTTCTTGAGATATTCTAGTTTTTTCGCGTTTTCGCTACGCCACCTTTGACAATAAGTCCAGCTATCAAATGAGAACCAAATTTAAGTTTAACGTATAAATTCAATGTCATTTAAAATACTTATGTTGTGCAGATAAACTCAAATTATCATTGAATAAATAAAGAGAATGAATATGAGTCTGCAGCGAAAGACATGTGCTGTCCACATCAGAATTTTTAACAATATTACAACAATGATTTATAGAAGTGAACGGGGATTATTTTCAGGCCATTTCGAAAAAAATGTATGATCTATATTTAAAGATCCATCAAATTTTTGTCGAATAAAATGTTCAACAAATTTAAGCTGTGTACCAAATTTTAACTCTCTAGGACGTAGGAAAGTGCATTTAAAATGCCATCAATTAAATTTATCATGAAGAGTTATATAAAATTTAAAAAAAATGAAAAATTGTTATCTACCAAATTATTTTAAAATATGAAGCCACTCCCATATGCAAAACGTTTAAACAAATGGAGAGATCTCTATTATATAATATCTCTCTCTTTTCTTTCTGGAAGATATCCCAAAGTCAGAATTTAATTGAATTTGTTTTTTTCCCTATATTAAATAATTTTTTTAATTAAAAAACTACTTAATATATTTTACTGATTTTTTTTTTATATATTCTATGGGATAATGTGAATATTTCCTAAAAATTTCGAAGCAATTCGTGAATTTTAAATTTACTTAAAAAATGTTTGAAACATTAGGTCCCATAGGGTTCAATGTATTTCATTTTTTCAACCCGGGTTCAATAAAAAACTAATTGGGTGATATTGTTTTTTTATATTCCCATAGGTCCTACAGACCGTCTGAACAACATACTAAAATTTCATTTTGATAAACTCATTTTTACGGCGGTTATCGTGCTAACGGACAGACAGACAGACAGACAGACAGACAGACAGACAGAATGAACAAAGTCATAAACACTTTTCAACTTTGTTGTAAAGTGTTAAAAATGTACTCAATTAATATCTTTATTTTCCAATCTAATCAATTTTGAAAATCATATATGAAATATTAAAAAAGAAGCTTAAAAAGTGTTTTTTCTGTTTTTGTTAAATCATCAATATTTATTATTTTTCCTATATACATAGTATAATGTACAGGGGAAATATCGTAAGGAAATTCAAAATTCGTATTTCTAAAACATGTATTGACATCAAAATATCGAAATCATGAAAATAATACTTTCTATAAACATCGTATTAGAAAGTAAAAATAAAGCTAAAACAAATTCAATATTTAAAAAAAAATGAAAAAAAAATATTACACGGCTATTTAAGTAAAATCTAAATTATTTCCATTCTTGACATTCAAAGAAGTGTTGCTTTATTTTTAACACTTTACAACAAAGTTGAAAAGTGTTTATGACTTTGTTCATTCTGTCTGTCTGTCTGTCTGTCCGTTAGCACGATAACTGCCGTAAAAATGACTTAATCAAAATGAAATTTTAGTATGTTGTTCAGACGGTCTGTAGGACCTATGGGAATATAAATGAATAATATCACACAATTAGTTTTGGATTGAACCCGGGTTGAAAAAATGAAATACATTGAGCCCCATGGGACCTAATTTTTCTAACATTTTTTAAGCGGATTTAAAATTCACAGATTGCTTCGAAAATTTTAGGAATAGTCAAATTGTTCCATAAAATATATAAAAAAAAATTCAGCTAAATATATTCAGTAGATTTTTAAATAAAAATTAAAATAATAATTACACGTATTATATGAAACGATCACGTGACCATGATATGAAACGATCACATGACCCACTTCAAAATGATATATGGCATCCATCTTGTTTCAAATTCGTGATTTTTAACACTTTACAACAAAGTTGAAAAGTGTTTATGACTTTGTTCATTCTGTCTGCCTGTCTGTCTGTCTGTCTGTCTGTCTGTCTGTCTGTCTGTCCGTTAGCACGATAACTGCCGTAAAAATGAGTTTATCAAAATGAAATTTTAGTATGTTGTTCAGACGGTCTGTAGGACCTATGGGAATATAAATAAATAATATCACCCAATTAGTTTTTTATTGAACCCGGGTTGAAAAAATGAAATACATTGAACCCTATGGGACCTAATTTTTCAAACATTTTTTAAGTAAATTTAAAATTCACGAATTGCTTCGAAATTTTTAGGAAATATTCACATTATCCCATAGAATATATAAAAAAAAATTCAGTAAAATATGTTAAGTAGTTTTTTAATTAAAAAAATTATTTAATATAGGGAAAAAAACAAATTCAATTAAATTCTGACTTCCAGAAAGAAAAGAGAGAGATATTATATGATAAATATCTCTCCATTTGTTTAAACGTTTTGCATATGGGAGTGGCTTCATATTTTAAAATAAATTTGGTAGATAACAATTTTTCATTTTTTTAAAATTTTATATAACTCTTCATGATAAATTTAATTGATGGCATTTTAAATGTACTTTCCTACGTCCTAGAGAGTTAAAATTTGGTACACAGCTTAAATTTGTTGAACATTTTATTCGACAAAAATTTGATGGATCTTTAAATATAGATCATACATTTTTTTCGAAATGGCCTGAAAATAATCCCCGTTCACTTCTATAAATCATTGGTGTAATATTGTTAAAAATTCTGATGTGGACAGCACAAGTCTTTCCCTGCAGACTCATATTCGTTCTCTTTATTTATTCAATGATAATTTGAGTTTATCTGCACAACATAAGTATTTTAAATGACATTGAATTTGCACGTTAAACTTAAATTAAGTTCTCATTTGATAGCTGAACTTATTGTCAAAGGTGGCGTAGCGAAAACGCGAAAAAACTAGAATATCTCAAGAACGGCTAGTCCTAGAGTAAAGGGGTTAGTCTTATTCTTTTTGTTGTCAAAAATCATATATAAAATAGGAATTTAATTGATATAATTGAGCACACGTAGTCTTTTATTTTTATATATAACGATTTTTGCTGGCCATTTCGCAAAAATAGCCCGTTCCTTTTTCCCGAATCGTAGTAGAATAACCTACAAATGATTTATATACAAAATTTTGTTAAATTTGGTATATAAATCACTTGTAGGTTATTGAAATATTATACTCCAAATTTTGTTAAATTTGGTTCATTAGTTTTTAGCTAGAGTGGATAAAGGCAATTTCTGCGGCCATTTCGCAAAGAAGGCAGATTCTTTTATTACGAATCGTACTATAATCTAATGAACATCAGGATTTCCCACAAAAACATGCCTACCAAATTGTATGAAATTCCGTCCATTAGTTTTTCAATTAGAGTGGATGTAATATCCACACAGACACACAGAAACATACACAGATACACCCTTACACACACAGACGTCTTCCTAAAAGTAGTTTTTTCGTGTTCTAGAAGTCCCAAAACGTGTAGATACTTTGAAAATTCGAGTTCCGATCTTCGGCACGATTCCAATACTTTGAGTACATACACATACACATATATATTATCTGTGTATTATCTGTGTATCTAAATTCCGTGCCTATGCAATTACAATAGTTGTGATTTTAAATGATCCCTAAACTTTTATTATTTCTTCAAGGAAGCCTAATTTTAACATATGCAGAATGCAAATATCTCAAGCGATTGTAAGATGAATTACATAATAATTGCTGAATTTTTTTCACACAAAATTATTTAGCTCTGGAGTCTGGAATACAAGTTATATGAATGAAATATTCATTGATTTTGCATAAAGAATCAGATGATTTATATTTCGATACAGTTTTAAATATTTAAGTATAATAAATTACTGTAGTACTGTGATAATGTAAAAGATATTTCCACTGAATGAATCACATTTCAGAAATTTTTAAATGAAATTACATTTCAGTTGGAAAGTGTTTCATAATCAATGCTTATGCATGATTGATCTTTCTTGTTTAAAGTTCTTTTTAATTCATATTGAGTGTTGTATCCATCCTAAAACTACTTTATTTCTGCTTAAATTCTGTGCATCTACATACTAAAACAACACAATGACAATATATTTGAGTTTAAATTCTCATTCAAATCTGATTATTTCTACAACTAAGCCTATTTTTCACCTATGTAAAATGTAAACAGCAAAATATGTAGAATGAGTTGTATTAGAATTACTGTATTTCTTTAACACGAAATAATTCTGTCCATGGAGTCTGCATGGCTGATATGAATGAAATATTAATTGATTTTATAAACAGAAGGACGATTTTTTTCGATGAAGTTTTAAGCATAAATTTTATGAATTGTAGCTCCATGGTCTTAATTTTTAAATAAAATAAATTATTATAGTATTGTGATGAATGAAATGGAGAAAGTTATGAATGAAATCCTGCTTTTATAGAGAGATCCAGGCGTGTTATTTTTTCTATGACGTCATTTGAATTAATTTCAGTTGTTTTCGATGAAGTTTTCAAATATAATAAATTATCGTAGTATTATGATAGATTTAAAAATATTACCGTGGAATGTATGGCATTTTAGAGATATTTTAACCACGCAATTTATATTTCAATGCCGTCATTTGAATGAAGTTCATTTTTTTCAATGAAGGTTTAAGTTTTCAAATTTAATAAATCAATGTAGTATTGTGATAAGTTTTAAAATATTACCGAGGAATGTATTGCATTTTCGACTTTTTTAAATAAAATTGCATTGAAGTTGGAAAGTGTTTCATAATCAATGCTTTAAGCATGATTGATCTTTCTTGTTTTTAATTATCGTCTTTGAAATCCATTTTTGGCAGCTTTTGAATACTAAATTGCATTTCTTCGCTTAAATTTCTAAATATTTTAAAAATGATAACTTAATTTACAACCAATTTATAATTTTCGATAATTTTCAAGGATTTCGTTCAAAAACTCATGATGTGTGGATTGCATGCTGAACTAAATGCAGATTTTAGGTATTTCAGATGTTGTATCTAATAATTTAGTGTAGATTTAATATCATGAAACGACCGATTTCTTCCTTTGGTTAGCCTTTAAAAAGTGAATATACTACATTTAAATGTGCACAAAAATCCTCTTAGGCAATATCATCATGATAAACTATTAAATTCTGTTTCAGTTAAAAATGAAAGAGCTAAAACTGCAAAGTGCTCAAAATGCTTGCATTATGTGGCCATTGAAATATACTTAGATACAGTGACGATTCGAAATATTAAAATAAATATAACATTTTAGTTTATTCATTTCCTTTTGCTGTAATGTCATTTTTTTAATAACGATTGTATTACTTATCTCTGATAAACCGCTGAAAGTCGATGCCATATCAGTACAAACAATCATATCTAATCCTGAATTCAAACTGGTTGAATTTGTCCTGTTACTGTCTCTTTTGTAACTGACCTGAGTAACCAACTGTTCAGTAACAGGCGTGTTAATATTTGTTGCATATGCTCGACATACACTATATTTATGATTTGCATAGAAAAGTAGTCCTCATGTTAACCTATTATTGCCAGCCTATTTCAGATTTTCTTCCTATAACCCTTAAATTACATTCAAATAAACTAAATTTCATATTTTCGGTTAGTGTTTTGTAATGAAGAGCTGATAAGATAATAACTGTCATTAGCGTGAAATATCTCGCCATATATTTCGGCAGAATGAATATTATATATAGGCAATATAAAATAATATTAATACAGACAAGTTTGAAAGACGCTCCTGCTACAAATAGCATCACTCTTAGGAGTTTATCGGTATGGAATAACCAATATCTGAAATCGAAACATAAAACCTTACTATCTGGCACAATTTAACCTTTATAAGAACTTACAAATTCAGTAATACCACGAAGCCATAATAATGTTTTATTGAAATGGAGATCAGACTACAATGGAGGTACAATGTTAATATAAGTATTTATGCTAACTCAACAAATATACATAATTCATTTATGCTTAAGAATTCAAGGTGGATTGAAAAATAAATTGTATGTCTTTTGCACATTCTTCTGATTATGCAGTTGAAAAATATACTTGTGTTTTGAATGGTATCACTATCTGAAAATAAGTTGATATTGCGAAAAGTAACAAAAACTTTATTCCTGAATGCAAGACAAAACAACACAACAATACAATACATAACAAAACTAGAAACAGACTGTATATTACAAAATAACTAGCAGCGATTACACGGCGTTGCTCGGGATTTACGATGCAAACTCTGATAAAAATTACACCGGCACATATAGGGCCGAGAATCTCCAACATTGTTTTTCACGGTGAAAGGAGTAAATTCATTGCATTATGTAAGAAAAAAAAATCATTGCAATATATAAGCTGCTTCTGACGTGCCTACGGCACGCCCTTCGCAGCTAGACCCTCCGGGAAGGTAGCGTTTCGGAATGTGAATATAAGGTATTCACAATTGATGTGCAGTTAATATGAACAGTTTGAAATATGTATAGTTTACTAAAATTACTTTTAAACGCTAGGTAGCAATGCAAATGTTAACAAATTAAATGAAATTATCCTAATTTGTTAGTTTGTTAGGTTTTACTGTGATGCTTGCTTGTAAACCTCATTTTTTGATTTATCTCCCGCAGCTAAACATACAAATTTTGTGGCGTTCCTACTCTTGAACATGCCACATTAAATTGGCCATGAGAGAAGCAGGGACTTTCTAAATTCACACCTGCAAACTTAAGGGCTTATTCTTGAGATTTGTTGATGATCATGCCAAATACTAGTCTAACGGGGAACTGGACTCGTTTGAAGCTGAATGGTAGGTCGGTTGGTATCAATGGTATGCTTGGTATGAATGCGTCCTCTCTCTTTGCCTTTTCCGTTAATTCCGTTGTTTCGATGACATTTGGTAAAATATTTTTGACACAGAACCGTGTGCCATTGCATAGTTTTGGCGAATCCAGATTCCGTAGAAACTTATTGGTGATCCTTTCTTTAAATTCAAAATATGAGAAGGCATTCCAGGTGGCTCAATGTAGTTTAGAAATTCCAGAAGGTACTTAACGGCATCCTCGGTGTCCACTGCAGTCAAATGATTTGACATGTTATAAGAAAGAATCTCATAAAATGCTGATAATTAAATAACCATTTTGATTTCTTAATACTTTTCGTTATTGAGCAAGCTTGTTAAAAATAAACCATTGTGATAGAGTTTCTATTTAAATTCAAATTTCAAACCTGCGACTTTAAAAATTGACTAATACGTTCAATGCACTTCCACAAAACTCAGAGATTTAATTGACTTTCACACTTTTAACCAACGATTTCCAACTTTTTTCTTTGGTAATCATGGAGTTACAGGGGAGGACTCCAAGGAAAAAATTTCGTTTTCCATTAATATCTCAACAAGATTCGTTTCCATTAATATCTCAGATTTTAGAAACTCGAAAGTTGGACTAAATTTATGGGGAGCTATTGCAAAGCAACCCACACAATTTCATTAAATTCAGTGTCGCTGTTCTCCCGTAATGATGAGAAAAACTAATGTTTTGTCCATTAATATTTTTCAGTAATATCGTGATAACACCTGACGTTAGAATCTCAAAACATGGACTATATTTTGAGCGGGGCTATTTCAAGACTACCCACCAAATTTCATCAAATTCGGTTCAACCATTTTCCAGTGATTTTGGACCTTACATACATACATACATACATATTTTCTTCTTTATATATATAAATATTTAAAATATTATAAGATAATGTTTGTATTTTAGTTTTAGTTTAATATTACATAACTTTAACCAAATGAAATGGATTAAAACCATAATTCATAAAATGATATAAATTAGGAATCTTTTATTGTCCAATTCAAGTTACGAATATCAATCTCTTCGTTTCACTTTTGTCGCTTGGAAGATTAAAAAACTTTATCTCAAATAAATATTTCGTTCTTACAAATCCTCCGGGAGATGTGGGTTTTTATTGGATTTTCGGGTCTTCCATATTAAATATTATAGTTTTTTTTCTTTCGAAGAAGCCCATTGAGGTTAGGTATGTGAATGAATAAAACATATATAATGTTTTCGTTAATTTTCATTTTCGCTATACGATTCCGTTCTTTTATGAATATTGTGTTATTAAACGTCGAGAGATAGAAGTAATATCAAGAGTATCAAGTTAGTCATTGAATTAAATTATATCATAAAAATAATATAATGTGGATTATATGATTACAAATTGTATACATTATTGCAGTGGGATTACAGAAATACCTAAGCGACCTGAGTTTCAATGTATTTTATAATATTGAACAAAGCTAATAAGATGTGGAAATTAATTTTCATAAACACACACACACACATATATAGGTACATATGTAAGATTATTGAAAGAAAGTCCAATGTTGAATTTCGCTTCATATTTCATAGGGTGACATCCACATGTTCCGTATCCTCGCTCTCCTGCCACCAATATCTCGGAACGACGTTTTAGGACCTACATATTTAACGTGCCCGACCTTCTTGTAGGCGCGGGGATATTTTGGGCAGCTTCTGGAATCGAACTCGGGTCCTCCGACTGCAGTACCCGTGCATTAACCACTGGGCTATCCCGCCTATATCGGGTATTAATTACTGTTTTTAATCATATAAAATTGTTTTTAAAAGCGTATTTAAGAAATTGACAATATTTCGAGACCAGTTCATGCCTGCGTTCTAAAGTATGTGTCATTCTAAATATGTGTCAACAATTTTTGAAATGTTTTCTTATTTAACCGTTTTTATAGTCTCAATTTATTGTAAATTTTTTCTAAAAATCCATTAGACCTTCATGTAATATCTCGAGAACAGTTCATGGTAGCTTTATAAAACTTAAGTCATTCGTATTTCTAATAAAATATTATTATATTCAAAAATAGGTGGTCTTTCGAACAGTCGATGGCTTTTAAAATCAATAAGATTCAACATTCCACTGATTGTATTAGTAATAATCTTACCAACTTACGTTTGTAATTATCCATTCTCTAGTGAGATATACGTACTGAAATTGACGGACATATACACTAACATACATACACATCCACCTCCTTAAAAATGTTCAATTGAAGTTCAGCGATGCTTGAAACATGATCTGCCGTCAAATACTTAAATTCGAATTTCTGACCTCGTCACAATACTTTCTCTGCAGTTAGTACAATTGCAAGTAAACCGTCTAATCTAACTTGCAGTAAATACCATTAACAGCTACGTCTTCTAATCTACGTAAATAGTTTTAACTGTTTAGCGAGAATAAACTCGTCTGTTTTAATCCAGCTTAATTGGTATATCAGAATTTTAAATCAAATCCTCCAGTTGAAAAAAATATATTCTGAAACTCTTCTAACTTTAAAAACTATTAATTTGACTCATTTTAACATAAACGTGGCACTTTAAATTTTCCGAGGATAAGATTATCTGCATTTTGTACGACCTCCTACGCTTCTAAAACGCTATTTTTAACATCTTAAACTTCCACATCATACAGGTAAATTACTTCTCTGCAAGAAAAATTAATAAATCACATTAAACTTTTTATCGCCAGAGTTGAAATTGCTTAAGAACCTTGTTCTAGATTTTTTTGTACTTTTAACATTAAAGTGATGCCTTTTTATTGCATACTCTCCATTTTTTACTAAGGATTAGAGGTTTACTGAGGATATTATATCTGAATTTACATAATGATACTCGTGAATTAAAAGAAAAAAATAGGTTACTAAACAGATGGTTAGGAACTATAAAGCGGATAGGTTATTTTTTCTCTCTTTGGATTCAACTGAACTATAATAGTTAAAAAAAGTTATGCACTCGTTTTAAGGAGCCAAATTTAAGCATAACATTAGAATAGCGAAAAGTTTCGAGTATGTCGATTGAATTAGGGAAGATTTTTGGTTAGGATTCTGGTTGGATGTGATATCTTTGAAATTGCATGCGAAAAACGTAACATTGTAAAAAGTAATACAGCAATACTTAACACTACAAACTATATTTTATAAATCACTAAGGTTTCCAAATGCTTATTTATTCCAGAAAACTCACATGCGGTGGGACAGTCCAGTGGTTAAGGCACGGGGATTGCACTCCAGGAATCCGAGTTCAATTCCTGGCTCTACCTCAACTGCCTCCGTGTTAAAACGGAGTATGGGTACTTTAAATATGTGAATCCTGTTATGCTAGATCATATTATTAACGCTTAAGGGGTAGAAAATGCATGTGTGAGACAGGATCTTTGAATATTATTCCAGAGTCAACAATTGACCTAATATATATGGAGACTGACACATGCCACTGCTTGTTGGATCTGTTGCTCATCATGATTGGAATTATTGAATCTTTTTCTGACTTTTGGGCTCAGATTAATAAGATAATCACCTAAATATAATTATATTCATAAAAGAAATAAACTTCAATTAAAATGTTTAATATATGGGCACCACAGGTCCGTAATTCCTTCCGAGAGTTTGGTGGTAGGGGAATGAGGGTAAGGTACCTCCGGATGCCACTCCCACTGTGTTTCGGTCTAAATGGGGTAGCGCTTCTTAGCCGTATATACATATACTTTACCCCTTCGGGTAAGTCGGACGGTCTGGATCGAAGAAGAAGAAGAGGACTTATACGTTATGGTAGGGACTTTCAGATCACTAGCGGTTCTATATAAATTGTGCTATCCTCTTTTACTAAATAGAAGGATGATAAAGGGTGAGCAAAAAGCAAATGCAAACATTGAAGGAATGAAAAGATTCAATGAAAAATCAATCTATAATATACTTTAATTAAAGGTCATTCTATGTACATATATAATCAAAAGATCAATGGTTTTGTGTAAAAAATTCAACGACGTGGTAGAAATATATCTAAGAATAAACAGACACCAAATCTTATATGCTGAAAGAGATCATCAAATAAGATCATCTTACATAATAATGAAAGATATTTGTCTAAGTATCTATGCGGCTGTGTTTGTCATATGTAGAGAAGAATTGAAGCAACAGACATAGGCAGAAGTTGGTACAAAGTTTCTTCAGGTACCAAGACCATGCAATTACAAGTGATATTGTTTTTTAATTCGAATTATTTTTTTAATTATTTTATGTTGAGCGTTTCTCGTACAAATCGGTCCTGTTGGTGTATATCACAAAGTTGCAATCTTACCATAATCACGGGAAAAGCCAAAAACATGTTCTTTCTAACGATATTTAAAACGAAACTGTTGGACAGTTTCTTCCTATTGTTGCGAACATGTCAAATGACCTCACTTCACTCTTTCGAAAATCAAAGCGAGAAAACACCCGTACATGCAACCTTTCCTGTGACGTATATATATAGGGTTGTTATATGCTGATATTCGATGAGGGACTTACCAAATTTGTCTATTTTGCTCTAATTTGGTGACATTCGATGGTTGAAGAGCCTCCTCGAAATAACGAATATAAATAGACAATGAATATATTTGTAATATTTTATTTAAAATAATGAGCATATTTTTTATAAACTTCACTGCTTTATCTATTTAGCAATTTCTCCTTTCAAACCTAATATGTGTCAGACAATTAGGGATTCCGCGAGATTTTACGAAATACTTAAAGTAATCCGCCAAACAAAATATTGGGAATCACTGATGCACCGGAAGGTTTCTTCAAATTCTTCATGGATTTTTTTTTTTTTAATTTAAACAAAACTTAAAGTGAAAATCTATTTTTGGTTGTATTACGGCTTGAGCGGGTATTGCACGATCTATGGGATTTGGTGTTTTTTTTTATGAGAGTATTGCAATATACAGTCATTTTTTTTTATTTTATATGCATTAACAAATAAATATAAAATACAACTCTGCAGTCTGTAGCGCGAAATCTAAACGTTGTACGGCCATGAAATTGTGCACACAGGTACTTCAGGATTCGAGTAGTTTTACCTCTGTGTTACTATTATTGTTATTTTTATAAATCTCGAATTAGATTTAATTTATTGTACAGACTGGAATTTCGACAGCGACCTCTAAAATCTCAATAAAACGCGTGGAGAAAATGTGGGTCGAATTTCTTTGAAGACATGGTGGGAAGATCGTAAACATGCATCTATGTCGCGAACCAAGAATTTTGGAATGATGTCGCTTCATATTTTTTACGGAGCATCCGGATTTCCGCAAAATCATTTGCGTCATCAGCTGTTGAATATACGGTCTAAGATTCATGTATATACAGGCTGGCACAACTTTGCCTACAGACCGTTTTGATTCCCTGTGCAGTGATCACAGTACACGGCGAAAAGGCAGTTAGTTCTTCATCCTTTTCCTGTGACCTCGAGGAAATTAAAATATTAGTCTACTTTCTTCAAGTTTAAGGCAGAATCACCTACTTTACTGCTATATTGCGTATGAAATATAAGCCATGTGACATGCTGGGGCCATTGAAAGAATACAGGTAGACGATAAGTAGACTGGTTGGAGTCTAATTGGCAGATGCGTCAGCTTGTATATATAGAAGCCTTTATACGGTCAATTGTGGTTCCCATGTTTTTCGGAGAGCGCTTGCGATTTGTATTCGCTAATTTGGGGAACGAAACTTTTTTAATTTGTGTATTATTCAAATGCATTATTCAAATATATTATTTCTGCAGCCGGTGCTTATTTAATTATATATACGTAATGGGCAAATATTTAGAACCCGGGCAACGACGGGTTATTCTTCATAGTTATATTAGAAAGCAAAGTGTCAATGAATACCACTATTTTTATACTTGAGAATATAAAAATGAATAAATATATCTTTAGGAGACGTTTCCCTTCGTAAGCCAGTCACGTAGCAGCGGAAATAAAGCTATTAAATATCAATTTAAAGCCGATGCATTTTTTTCGTTGTGACGCTTTGTGATATTAAAGGCAGCTGTCATGAAATATAATGGCATTTAAAGAGCACATTTTAGCCATTTCTTCCACTTTAAATTTTTCTGAATGTTACTAAATATAATATTAAGATGTAATAAGCGCAAGGGAATATTATAAACATTAGGTTCGTTCAGTATATATTTTATTTTTAAACTTATGACTTCATATGGAATAAAATGTATCAGGAATAGCTAATTAGTTTTGTCTAAACTGACTTTTTAAATTGCCATTCGATACGCTTCAGACCTAGAACTCTAATTCTCAAATGCTAGAAAAATGTTCTTGTTTTCCGCAACTTCGAACAGGATTCATTATTTTTACTTTCCCTATATATATAGCATAATGTGTAAAGAAAGTATTGTGACGGGGTCGAAAATTCGAATTCGAGTTTTCGAATTCGTAGAACACGTTTTTAGCTTCTTTGAACTCGAACCGATCATTTCTGTGGTTATGTTTGTGTGTGTATATATATGTATATATATGTATATATATTTATATATATATTTATATATGTGTGTGTCTGTGTTCGTGAGACTTTGGATGCTATATTTCACAAACGAATGGTGTGTTTCAAACGAAATTTGGTACAAAAATTACAATGACTGGGTACTGGAATCCTGCTAATTTTAAACGTAATCGAATTTTCGGAAGATCCCCAAATTTTTGAATAAAATTTTGAAAAAATCATCGGAAACTCAGAACTTTCATTAATCTTTCTTAAATAATTTATTCTTAGGTTAAACTTTCACTACAAAACGAATGACGATTTTTGAACGATAGCATGCAAGATTCTCGAGGTATTGCACTTTTTTCAAATACATTTATCGGAAAAATTACATAAAATTAAAAGAAGTATTAATTATTATGGAATATGCTCACTTTTCACATGTAATAATATATGAAAAATTTGTAAACTTCATTCTCGTGGATACAGTTCTTTTCATTCACGAGAGGAGATACTTTGTGTAATAGTTTTAATAGTTTTGTATTTTGACGCCTAACAATTCGCCAACAGTCTACTATTATTAGAAATGTTCTCTGTTTGTTTGTAAAGCTTAGCGATAAATTTGACGAACTTTGCGATTAATGCAGCAAATTATAGCCAACTTTGCAATATTTCGCCCAGATTGACAAGATTATCGTCATAATTGCAAAAATGACAATTAGTAATAAGTAAGTTAGTAGGGCACTTAGTAATAGTTTTACATATTGTCATCTGGAAAAGCGTACAATATACAATCCAATATTGAAAACATTATAAAGTGGATCTTATACATCATAACATTTCCACTGTGAATAAAGTAAATTCATTGCATTACATGGAGAAAGACATATGCAGCAAGCATCATATTTTTCTTGAGGTGTGTGAGTCTGGCGATATGATATTATTAAGAACATGTAAAATGCCCTTACTGGAGTCTCGTTTGAAATCAGACGGTGAAACCACCTTTACCGGTAACCATTCTTATGGCGTGAATTTAGGTTTACCATATGCATAAATTCGAGAGTGGTTTGTCAGATTTAGAGATTTATCGTCAATTCAGAGATTTTTGGTGGCTTTTCGAATATATTAGAAGCTTCTGCATATAACAAATATTATACGTGATACGAGTCTCTTTTAGAAGTTTTTCCAGAGTACACAGGGTGATTAAAAAAGATGGACCAAACATTACGAGGTGGTAGTATACGTCAAACCAAGCATTTTTGCCATAATTTACCGGGTCGTAAATGAAACGTAAAGGGATAGTGGATGCTTAATGGTGCAACCGATGAGGTGAGGCGAAAACACAAATATGATATAAAATGATTTTTAATAAACAATAATTACAGTAATGGACCCAAAAGAGCGAGTGTCAACCTGAATGCACGTCTTACATTGACGGTAGAGGGATTCGCGTACTCTCTCAAACAGAATAGTCAAGACGCGCACTTCGGCAGCAGTGGCCGAAATTCTGGTGACGAGTTCTTCTTCAGATTCAAGGGGAGTGTCATAGAGGAAACTCTTGAGGTATCCCCACAAGAAGAAGTCAGGATACGATAGATCGGGCGATCGTGACGAGCCAAGCTTTTGGACCAATTTGCACAATCCTTCGGCAAGGAAAAGTGACGTACAGATAGTTCCTTACCTTTCTCCCAAAATGAGGCTAGAATTAAGGATTTCCATAAGGGATCTTCTTCTTCTTACTCAGATGAAATTTGCATAAACGGTTTTCTTCTTCAACCACAAAATAACAACCAGAATGACGATTTTAATTTTAAGGAGCTACCTCATATCAACGAGCAAGCGCCCTGAAAACTCAGGCGAGTGGCGCCTGCCATGTATGGCGTAAGGTAAAATGACCCACGGCCAACCTTGAATGCACGTCTCACAGCGGCGATGGAGGGATTAGCGGTCTGGAACAGATCTGGCATGTCGATCACTCAGGTAGCAGTTACCGAAGATCAGATGACGAGTTCCCCTTCAGATTCATGGGGAGTGTCATAGACGAGACTTGAGATATCCCAGCAAAAAAAGTCAAGTTAAGACAGATCTAGGGATTGTGGAGCTAAGCTATTTGACCTCCTCTCCCAATCCAGCGCCCTGTAACGTCTTTATGTTTCATTTCCGAACCGGTACACCATGACGAAAAATGATTGCTTTGTGTACTACCACCTCGTAAAGCTTGGCCCATCATTTTTAATCACCCTGTATAAAAGGAGTTATCACTCAAGTGTACCAGTTCGCGTGATACCATCTACATTGATTTCTGACATAGCCAATGGTTTAGGAATAATATCAGCTGTTTTGTTTGGTGAGATGTGTCAAAATTTTGAGAATATAAGCTGCTTTTTCGCGAATTAGTGCAGAATTTAAATGCTGTTTTACTGTACATGACAGATGTTCTGTGATCTCTTGAGATGGTTATCTAGCTATTTTCTGTATATTGTTTAGTTGAGAAACAGCGCACGCGTGTGTAATAAATTCTCTAAATGCAAAACACAATACAACATATAGTATTAACGACATTTGATAATTGTTCTTTCAATAATATTATACATATTTTGGAACATTAAGATGCATTTAATCTTACTTTGTCCTACAAAGCTATTTCAATTGGGGCATTTTATAAGTATTAAAATAAATTGAAATACCAATGAGTCTGAAAATTTTGCAACAAACAAATAAGTGAAAAATATTTTCATTTCCAAGTAAAATCTGACATTGAGGAAAATTCCATATTTTCTCCTAATGGGGGTATTTAGGATTTGATTAAAAGTTTAGTTAAAATATGTGACGCACCTTAAGGGCTGTCACTTTAAATTTACTTTACAGCCGTGAATCTGTCAAAAAATTTCATAGAACTAATTTAAATTCTAATATCATACAACTTAAATGCCTCTTCAAAATGTTCAGTCTACAAACTTCCTTAAATCTTCTCTGATTCTTGACACTAATTTGCTTCAGTCTAATATGGGACTCGTTAGCCAGCAAAGTATTCTTTCTTGAAGTAATGCAGAATGATTCAAACATCTGAGAGGATTAAGAAATATGACTCCATTGTACTTAACATGAAGAAAATAAGTCTTATTCAGATGTAAACAATTTTCCGTCATAATTAAAGTGATTCTAAAGATAAAAATCTGATGTGATATGTCCATTACTTTCCCTATAATATAGCGAATTCTAAAAAATGTAGAAACTATTATATTCGCTAATTTATTCTAATGTTTAATACCCGTGGTAAAATTTTTGAATATGGTGTTTTTGGAGCTTTTCGAAATAATTGATTTATAGACTGTTTTGCATTTCCCTATTAGGTAATAAATTATACTTAACTAATATCATTTGAAATAAATGAAACTTTTAAGGTACAAAACTTTAAGAAAACGTTTATTTTTTCTAAAATAGATCTTTCTAACTGAGCAAGGATGCCCACTTCACTATACAAAGTGATGTAGCATCGTACAAGAGATATTTTGTACGATCGTGTAAGATATATTTGGGACATACTAGTTCTTTTTCTTAGAAAACTAATTGAACTAAAATTAATAATGGACATTAATGTAATATCAAATGAAATAAATGAAAATTTTTAAAATACAAAACTTAGAGGAAAATTATATTTTTCTCAAGCAGATCTTGCTAACTGTACGAGAGTGTACACTTTCAAGTTAAATATACAAAGTGATGTACTATCAGAATTCAAATATATTCTACGATGATGTAAAATATACTTGTGGCAAGATAGTTCATTTTCTTAGCAAACTAATTTAACAAAATCTTAGAAATTTGACAGATTTTGTTTACAAATAAATGGTAATATGTGCCGCTAACGAAAATAGCAATTGTGTTAAAACTTATCTTATTAGTGAAACAATCATTAAAAGACAAATATTGCGAATATTTAATAGTTGTGAAAACACATCGTTAGTATGAGTGGCAAAATTTTTTCTATGTTTTATCCGATTCCAATAGCAATATAGAGCATTATTTGCCAATATACATAAAATTGAAGTCCATTAAAAAATACTACCGCCATTTTAGTGGGTACTCTGTTACATTTATTCTGACGAAGAAAGCCCTCTTTTGCTAAAAATATTTTCATGAAATTCTACACAGCTGCTGTAAAAATTGTTCTGTCTTTTTTATGCTGAATAAAATGTATATTTATTTTTGCCAAAACAATCCATATTTATTTTTTCTAGTGTCAACTCTGTCTCAATTTCTATGAAGAGAAATCACTTCTTTGGAATTTGAAACATTACACGATACACTTAATGAATAGTTTACGCTGTTGTCAACGAATTACTTGCGTTTTAAAATTTCTTAAATCATCAGTTCCAGTGATATTACGTAAATAGTTTCATGTACCCATTATTTTCAAATGGACACGTATTTCATGATATTTTTAATATAAAAACGAATTTTTAACACTATCGATTTTATTGAGTCCTTAATGTGCGATTTATATATTTCCCTACATTAAGAATGCTGTATTTCGATAGATTTAAAACTTTGTGATCAAGCGAAATTATTTTAATTTGCAATTAGAAGAAACTTATTGAATGCTGCTGATATATCATCATAAGAATCCATACAGTAACCAAAATCAAATTGATAGCACTGTTTATGACTTATAGCTGAGCTTATCACGAAAGTTATTGAAATAACGGCAATTCAATTTTTTTAGTAGAAACAGCACGTCTTGAGATAAATTATAGATTTCCATTAAATGTGTTACGGATATTTTAATCGACAATATTACGAAATATTTTTATATATCGTATTAATACCTGCAGTTTTATTCCTTGAAAGTGAATCTTTCGAAAGCTTAAGTTTTTATAGTCACAGGAACCGCATGTAGGGGGATCCTGCAAAAATTAGGAATACATTCATTTTCCATATATTTGCATGCATAGACATTTAAAGCCGACTACTTGGTGGGACTGCATTTTCAGTTCACGCACATGTTTGCAAAATTACGTCATATAAATAGTTTTCTTCATAAGAACGCAGTCCCATGCTGACGAGGGTATATCATATATGTAACCTTTATATATATACTGTCATTTTCAACGCGAGTTTATTTAAAACACTTTGGTTTTCGTTTTCATTCCCGACGATCCACAATCCACATATATCAACATATCCCGACAATTAATATACACCGACCTATGATCTCCACAATTGATATATATCGACATATTTTTATTATTGTCGACATATTATTATTATCGACACATTATTATTATCGACATATTATTATTATCGGTATATTATTATTATTATCGCTCTTATCGACATAAATTTATGGATACAATTGTATATTGATAGACCCATCAATATACAATTGTAACCATAAATTTAGATGTCTAGAATATAGCCGTAAAACAAAGGCGTTTGAAAATTGTTCGAGTTCTCAGAAAATCTGAAAATTGTTTTTGAAAAAGTTAATAATACTTATCATAAGAAGTTTTAGAGTTACGTAGAACATGTCATGTTTTTATGCTGAAAATCTGCATTTTTCTCAAATGTCCAATATACTATGTCAAGGGAATCTAAATAAGCAATTTTATATTTTAATATAACCCCACTTCAAAAAGAATTTCTAATCGTTTAGTAAACATATTTCTATAAGTATTTTGATCCTAGACGTTTTTAAGTAAAATTTTCTTTTAGCCTAACATGGAATTTATTTGCTGACAATTTTAAACGGCAGTGAAGTAACATAGAAAAGTTGGAACATCTTCTAGAATGGAGTAATGAAAGGTAATTGTGCAGAACATGAAGAATCATCTTTCTCTTCACTAATGGAATTTTGTACGGTCAAAATAATTGGACAGGTAAAATATCTTGTATAAACACTGTCATTTTTTGTAGCAAGGATGTAAAGACAATTTGAAACTATCTCAAAACTAAGAAAGACATTATTTTTTTAGCAAACGGCATTTAATGTACAACTGTGGTAAAAATCAATGAATATTTCTTTCATATCACCTATATTACAGACTCTAAAGCAAAATGATTTTGCGTTAAAAAAATTCCAACAATTCTTATATAACTCATCTTACAGCTCGATTTGGGTCTCGTTGTCAAAATAATCAAAGTTTGATGATCATTTAAACTACAAAATACTGTAATTCCGGTGTCGCAGAAAATAAATACATAGAAAATACGCAAAAATAAAGCGGTTTTAGGACGGATGTAACATTTAATATAAATTTAAAAGAACTTTAAAAATCACTATTTTGACACTGGGAAAATATATGGATTTCATATTTTATTTTAAAGTGGGTGAAGTGATCTATTCATATAATATGGTTGTAATCATAATTTTGTTTTTTATTTAAAAAACTACCGCATATATTTTGCTCAATTTTTATATATATACTTTCGGGGATTAGTTCAATATTTCCTAAAGTTTTCAAAGCAATTTGCGAATTAAAACTTTGCTTAAAAGAGTTTTTGAAAAATTAGGTTCCATGTGGTTCAATGTATTTCACGTTTTAAACCCGGGTTCAATCCAAAACTGATATGGATTTTATTATTTATTTGCATTCCCATATGTCCCACAGACGATCAGAAAACATATTAAAATTTCATTTTGATAAAGTCAGTTTTACAACAGTCATCTAGCAAAACTACAGACATACTGATAGACAGACAAAATGACCGAAGTCATAAACACTTTTCAACTATGTTGGAGAGTGTTAGAAACGAAATCATATGAGGCCGTCTTGGTATGAAATTGCGCACATATTTCTAAAACTACGACAACCACTAATTTTGATGTCATAAACTAATTCTGCATCTCCAAATTAGTATATAGTTCTTAAAAACTGTGGTACACATTTTAAAATAGAAACTTAAAGTTGAACTTTTTGATTAAGCTTTAAGATTAATTATCATTAACATATCTATCTCTTAACGTGGCCGTAAATTCGTACATCGTGGACTTATTTATTATTGTACATTGTATTCTTGTGCTGCTATATAAAACCCTCCAATTGTTTAACTTTCGCGCGAGTTCTGTAAAAGGATTATTAATTAACATAATACTAAATGGATCACACCATTTTAACTTTAATAATAAAATATTTATTAACAACATAAAAGACTTATTAAATTCATTACACAATTAATTATATTATTTCGGCGGCGGGAACATGTGAGACGACCTAACTTGCCTAATACATGTTTAGACATAGATATCCTTTTGAGGAACACATACCTTCAAGTCTGTCTTGGGCTTTGTCACCACCAGGTACTTCGCCGATCATATAACTGAATTAGACTCAAAGTACTTATTCATCACACGTAATTCGACTATAATATTGTACTGCTGGCTCGACACTCGTACTTGTGTCATTCTCGTAGTCGACACATCTTTTTAAGTTTCGTGTTCCTTGATTTCGAGCTGTTAACCGCTTACATTTTTTATCCAATCTACGAAGTGCGTTCTTAAGTCACAGGTTGTGGCGTCTTTTCCATCGGGGGTGTCACTCCCCCTTTGCTTTCATTTGCAGCATCCAGTGTGACGCAACAAGCACTTTCTTCATTGGTTAATCATTGAACCAATGTCGCTACTTGACATCCTTTTAAGGACCTGCTCGGTTCCCTGTGTATTGATGCTCCTAAATTTATGGTTTGCTGTAAACCTCGGCACCATCTAGACTGCCAGTATTGTTCAATGTTTCGGACACAATAAGTATCTGGCATAAACTTATCTCACCAAAACACATGTGAGATCTACTTCTGGTCTCACATATCTCCCTCGGATAAAAAACCGAACAAGAATCACCTCCAAAGAAATTCGAAAAAGTTCGAGTCACTTGTAACTCTGTAATTGGCATTTTCCCTTGGGCACAAAGTTCGTCCTTACATTGCAGTTCCAACACAGTCTTGTTGTAACACAGAAGTTTTTCAACACATATTATAATAATAATATGTACTTATTATGTACTTAATATGTATTTATTATGTACTTGTACTTATATGTACTTATTATGAACTTATTATGTCCTTTTTATGTACTCATCAAATGTATCAGGTCAAGCTTTCGACTGAAACAAGATATGTGATGCCAGAAATAGATCTCACATGTGTTTTGGTGAGACAAGTTTATACCAATTATTTATTGTGTCCGAAACATCGAATAATATTTTAAGTCTGAGTGGCGCCGAGGTTTACAGCAAATCATAAATTTAGGAGAGTCAAGACAGAGGAAACCGAGCAGGTCCTTACGAGGATGTCAAGTAGCGACATTGGTTCAATGATTAACCAATGAAGAAAGTGCTTATTGCGTCACACTGGATGCTGAAAATGAAAGCAAAGGGGGAGTGACACCCCCGAGGGGAAAAGGAGCCACAACCAGTGACATAAGAACAAGAACGGTAGACTGGGTAAAAAAGTAAGAGATTAACAGCTCGAAATCAAGGAGCACGAAACTTAGAAACATGTGTCGACTACGAGAATGACACAAGTAAGAGTGTCGAGACAGCAGTGCAGTATGATCGTCGAATTATGTGTGGTGAATAAGTACTTTGAGTCTAATTCAGTAATATGATCGGCTAAGTACCTGGTGGTGACAAAGTTCAAGACAGACTTGAAGGTATGTGTTCCTCAAAAATATATCTAGGTCTAAACATATATTAGGCAAATTAGGTGGTCTCACATGTTCCCGCCGCCAAAATAATATAATTAATTGTGTAATGAATTTAATAAGTATTTTATAATGCTAATAAATGTTTTATTGTTAAAGTTTAAATGGTGTGATCTATTTTGTTTTATATTAATTAATAGTTCTTTTACAGAACTCGCGCGAAAGTTAAATAATTGGAGGGTTTTATATAGCGGCACAACAATGCAATGTACAATAATGAATATGTCCACTATGTATAGATTTACGGTCATGTTAAAAGATAGATAGTGTGTTGATGATAATAAATCAAAAAGTTCAACTTTAAGTTCCTTTTCTTTTCGGTTGCCACAAAAACATATACGGAAATATTGCTGTTTAATATAGATATAATATGAGGAACATCTCCATATTTAAAATCGTAACTTGAAGCAATAATCTTGATTAGAATCTGCTCTAATAAAGTGGGCCATTTGATATGGGCTTTATGAAAGGAGTGATTTGTTCTGATTTTTCAAATTTCCTTAGAAAACGCAAACCCTCTTTAATCCGTGAACTTTGATATTGAGGGGTTGGACAGCCCAGTGGTTAGTTCCCAGGAATTGCACTCGGACGACCCGAGTTTGAATAGCTGCTCTTTCCAAATTGCCACTGTATTCACGTAGAGTAAGGGTAAGTTAAATATTTGGGACCGTAAGTCCTTCCGAGAAGCTGGTGGTAGGGGAAGGTGAGTACGATTTCTGTAAATGCCATCCCTACTGGGTCTCGATCTTAATTAGTGGCCAACCAATCATATACCTTGCACCTTCGGGTAAGTCATACTGTCTGGGTTGAACGAACTTATGGGGTTCAAAAAATGGTCAAATTACGCGAATGACGGAATCGGCATGTAGTCAGAAACTGTCGAACATGCGAAAGTAGCTAGACAGCATTATCAAATTAATACGGGAAAGGTGGACTGTTGTTTTAAATTATGTATATCAAAAGTAAACCTATATATGAGGACAAGTTTAAAGATTGGATGATAGCTTGAACATTTGACTAGGAAAGGTATTTTTAAATATTTTGTTTTACAATTTGTATTCTGATATTATTATTTTTCATTTTATAGATACACAAGATAAATAACATTATTAACTATTAAAATTGCAGTACAGATTTGTCCTGAAAAATGCGAATCAATTTTACTTATATTGAGTCTTTTGAATGTGGTTTAAATACTTTTGAACTTAAACGATCCATTTTTGTTATATTTAGTATATTCTTTGTTCTTCAGTTTTACATGTATTAGTATAATGGCGTTGGGATATTTTGAAGATTCTATCAACAAGTCTAACTCTTAACTAACTTCAAAGGAAAATGTTTAAAAAATGTCCAAATTGGAAGAAAATATTCAATTTTAAATATTGTTTAGCATCAAAGTAATTCAAAACTTAAATGATAAAAGACTACATTTTTATAGATTCTAAAAATATATATGAAATATCTTCGATAATATTCTCCGAATATACAGTGTATATATAAAGGGTAATTGACATTACATTATATCTTTTGCTTATATTTTATATACAGCAAAATCACTTTGTACGTTTGACTTGCAACTGTATATTTTTCTATTTAGTTATATAAGTTCTTCTTCCATTTTATGATTTTGTAATGCATTCAAGTGTATGCCGAAGTTAGATGAATTGAATATATTTCTGTAAAAATATGTTTAAAAATATAGAATTTCTACCTATGTTAACTGAATTGCATTTACATTATAATATTTTATTTTATATGTCTGGAGCATTTAGAACTAAGACATTTGAACAAGTGATTAGCTGAATAATCAATGAAGACCTAAATTTGGGTAATTGCGCAATATTTGATGGTTGGATAACATAGATTGGTGGGTGAATATCAGAATTCTAATAATATCTATACAAGAATTATTGGTATGTAACCGAAAATACATTCACTTTACGTGAGGAAAATTCCAGTACAAATTCAAGTTACTATAATTCTGAAATATGATGAAATGCTATCAAGATTTGTGCTGTAGAATATTTACATTGTCCCGGTACTATTATGATTTATAGAAGCATTTAATTACTACTATATAAAAAATACTAATGCGATATATAAAAATACTATATAAAATATACTAGTAAAAATAGTCCCTTAAGCCTTGCTATCGATACACGTGAAATAAATCAATATTGTTTACATTATTAATCGTATAATACTAATGTTCGCCAAATTTATATGTATACTGATGGCGCATGTGCTTTGATGGGTAATTGAGTGTAACTGTATCAATAAGTTTCAAAGTTATCACAAACAGTGCATGTTTTTTAATGTATCTTTAATAATACGCGAAAATACCGCTCATAAATTTACTAATTATAGAGCTTATTTTTATACCAATCTTCTTGTCACTAACTTAAAGAAAAAATAGCTCCCATATTATTCCTCAAAGTGAACATTTTAGTCAACATCAACTAATATTTAAATTTTAAAGGAAAGGACAGTATACTTCTGATAAGGTTGATGTTTTGCAATATAATTGGTGCAATATAATAACATAAACAGTGGTCATCTCCTTCTGCATCAACAACAAATGGTAGAAGTGGTAGGAAACCAATGGGGGAAAGAAAAAAGCGCCCCAAAGTTTTGTTTCAGAAAGTTCACAAGACTTCAATTTTCGAGAGAACTAACAACATGTATCTTGGTTTTGTGCAAAAATACATCTAGTGAGAGCGCTAAAATGAAAGCGTGGTGCAGATATGTGATGTACAATCGTGTCGTACGGCATAGTCATTGCACGGATAAGTGTTGAATGTAAAAGAGAAGAGGTAATCAGGTTTCACTTGTCACTAATTAGCACGGAAGGCACACATTTAACAATTATTCTAATAATGAACAATCAGTTCGTACGAGTCTCTATTATAATAATGAGTTCTTATATTTTGAACTAAAAGAACTATTTTGAGTTCGATAGCTTAAAAGAAACTGTTTAAAAATATATGTCAATTATATTATGTGTTTGAATATGTATTAATGAAATATTGCCAGTGTTATATATCTTATAATAAGATATTTATGAGTAGTATTATTAATCAAGAAAAAATGGATATCTATAACTTAAAATATTAAATAAAATTGGTCAATTTAGTTAGGTGTATTTATTTATATTTTGTGTGTTTGTCTCTCCGGCTTGAGACCCGGGAGTTTACATGCTCCACCCTTAGTGAAGGCATCATAGGTAAGTCCTAGTGTAGTAATTTTGATAAGGACAATTTTACCTTATTACACATATCTAATACATAATAACTATATCATGAACTTTCCGTGAGATGTATTGTCTTCAGTAATTTGCTACCATTAATTATTTGGGTTTTTATATCCGTAGATGACGGATCTAAAACTCTTCGGTATCGGTATAATGCTTTGAGTATGCATTTATCTTTTATTTTGTTTGGAATATATTTGTAGCTGTAAATAATGTGTTTCAATGTAAGTGTTATGTACAAGTAGTGTCCCTGCATATTACAATGATATTTAATGTGTGCGCTTGAAGTAATCGATTGAAGCATACATTTTTGGTTTGATTAGAAATGTTCTTAGGTATACAGAATCCCTAAATTCCATCTAAAATTATATGCTGATATCTTTTGCAATTTAAATTTACGTTTATACACCCAACATATTTTATCTGATATAAGGATTTAGTACTTTAGAAGCGCAACAGCTAAATTCCCGAAAATGATATATTTATAATCATTCTTACCTTGGCTGCCTAATCTACACCATCGAACTTTTATTCTTTTATTTATACGTATTTCAGAAACATACGTATAAACTCTACCTAATTTAAAACAATGCAATATGTAAGATAAAACGTTACTACAAAAGAAAACACCTTTTCTTATATCTTATCTTCCAGAAAAATAAACTTTAAGTTTCCAAGATACTTTGCTGTTCCGCAAACTATATTTGTCCCAACGTTTAAACATTGGAGTCTCAAACATCTGAAATATGTGATAAACATTAGGTTTATCTGGAAGATGAATGTTATATAACAAATAAATTTCTGCAATAAAGCTGCGATAACGCAAAGTATCCTTTATCCGCTTTATTTCTAGACAGTTTATCTCGATCTAAACAATTTCAAGTTCTGAATTGTTTCTTTCAAGTTTAAACATTTGTAGAAAAGGATGTTAAGGCTCATATTTTTTCTCCATTTATATAGCGCAAACACTTAAGGAGTGGAAAACTAAATTTATAAATGCTGTTGATTTTAACAAGAAATAATGTGATGGCAGTTTGAGTTTCTTGAAAGACATATTTAATACAAATGCTTGAAAAGTTAAAATATAGAACGTGGACGTTGTAATATGTACTTAAAAAATAATGATATTTCCTTAAACTTTTCAGAGTCCACATCGACAATAAGAGCTTGCAATGTCGTCCCAGTGGTTCAACTGTAGAGCGTCGGATGACCAGTTCCGAGATCCAGCGTTCGATTTCCGGTGGAAGCAGCAAGGTTCTTTACTATGGCGGCCGAGCGAATTCGCCCTTTCGGTTAGTGCAAAGATGCCGGAGGTCTGAAAGTGACCCTAGTACTACTGGTACGGATTCAGTGGACTCTGGGATATAAAGCGCCGATTTCAAAAGCGAGAGGATAACGGCCATGCAGATACTAACCTAGGACAAAAGAGTACTATAAGGAGGCTGACCTGAGGTAAAAATATCAGGAGGTGGTTAGTCAGATTGTCAGTTGCACGCCAATCTGACATTAGAGGGTGGTGAATACAGAGTCCACTTCGACATAAAGATATTGCAATTTCGTCCCAGTAGCGCAACGGCAGAGCTTTTGCTGACCAGTCGGAGATCCAGTGCTTAATTCCCGGTTGGGGCAGCAAGACGCTTCACAGTTTGGCTTATTAGTATTTTACTATCCTTTAATATATAATCTTCAACATTTGTGAAATGGGACATTATGCCGTTTTTGTTCGATACTAGCAGTATATAGATTCTTCTTACGGAATATACAATATAAAGAAACTTAAAATTCACAATCGTGTGCAAATTCCTTTAGCATTCTAAATGACATGGTTAATTTGCACCACAAGTTTATTTAACAATATAGTAAAAAAATTGTACATTAAAATTATATCTATTTATGATATTCTTTCACCTTCTAAAATGCAACTAAAGTGCTTAAACCAAACAATAAAGGTAAATTAACTTATAATATCGAAATATTTTTTATCTATAATTTTGAAGATTCCAATATTGCGCATATGAAAGTTTTATTATAGTTTTCTGAACTTTTTCTCAAAAATGTTTGTCTATTATGGATACTCTATGCTTATTTATTTGATTTGATTAAGCATGGAGTATATGTTGGTAAAAACAAACTATTGCTATACTTGTGAGCACTACTGCAAATGTTGAGAAGAAACACGTATTATTGATCACATGCGAAATTGGTGAAGACTAGGGAAAACAAAATTACAAAACTCTGCGAACTAAGTTTTGTGTTCTATATTTCTCAATTTCGCAGATATGGTATGGGATATAGAATCCCATTTACAAAATGACATATCCAAGTATGATAGTAGTTTCAGTTATAAACTAGTTTAGTTATTATTTCTTTATAACATTATTTCTTTGAAACTTTGGTAAGCGAAACTGACTTTGTTCAAATTAGAATATTATCAATTTGAACGTGATATAAAATTGTATCACACGTCCATCGTACAGTAATAAATTGTGTATCCGCTGTAAGTTTAAATAGCTCAGTTTGTGAAAAAATTCTTGGTATAAGGAGTGCTAGTAAATTTTGCACCTATCAATCTATCATACTGGCACCAGATAAATAGTATTCATATTGCAATTGGTGTTTCAAAAACAAGTTGAAGTCTTTAAAATAAGCGTCTTAAAAAGAAGTTTACTTTGTAATCTAAGTTTACTTTGTGTAGAAAGTTACTTTGCAATAGCTGCATTTCAATATTAACAGTAGCTGACGCCGCCGCTGTTTGAGAAATTTCCCGTGCCCCAAGTTTTTCTGTAACATACAGAAAAATCTGATGTGAGCAACACATGACTTTCCTTATATAATGTAATGAATTTACTACTTTTACAGTACAAAAATGGGTTTTTCTGATAGTATATACTTATATTCTTTCCAAGATATTGAATTTTTGACAATGAGTCGTCATTTTCATTGATTTAGCGCCATTTTTATCCATTTGGCGAGATTTTCGTTAATTTGGCAACATTTAAAAAAGTCGCCAAGTTGGCGACATTCCGACAAAATCTTCGCCAAGATTTCGCCAAGCGTTATGGACGAAGAAATAAGTTATTCTTACAGCAGATAAATGACTATTGGCGATCAAATGCAAAAGTATTACTCAAAGTATCTTTTTTCATGAATGGAACGAGCTTGATGTCACCCAATTTATCGCATGGTATTACATATGAAAAGTGAACATGTTTCTCAATAGGAAATATTTATTTTTTATTTTATATGACTTTTTGATAATTTTTTTGAAAAATGTACAATATCTCGAGAACGGTTCATGTTAGCGTTCTAAAATTTATGTCAATCGTTTTCTAATGAAAAATTACATAAGAAATGTTCTATTTGCGTAATTTTGTTAGCAGTTTTGATTTTTTGACGATTTTTTCAAAATTTCACTCGAAAATTTAGGGAGGTTCTGTATATTCGATTGCGTATAAAAACAATAAGCTTCCAGTATTTACGAACTGTGATTTTCGTACTAAATTTTGTTCGAATCGGTGCATTCGTTCGTCAGTTATCGTCTCCACAGACTCACTGACACGCACCCCCCCCCCCCCACACACAGACATCACTTCAAAAATGTTTGATTCGTGATCAGGGATGCTTGAAACGTGCTCTCCCGTCGAAAACTCGAATTCGAATTTTCGACCCCGTCACAATACTTTACTTATACATTATGTATATAAGGAAAGTAAAAATGTAGACTACAGAAATATGAAATTCGATACGATTGCAGAGAAATATTAGTGAAACGCACTTAAATAATTCGTTAATATATTTAAAAGTCCAGTTTACAAAATATTAATTGTAAAAATTAAACGAAAACATGTGAGCTGCTAGTTCGTGTCTTACACAGACTAGTAATAACAATACGACAATACAATAAGATTTTTGTAGGTATGTACGTACACAGCTAAATTTTGCAAGACAGAGCCCAATTTTGACATTATGATTTAGTTAATGAGTTATTAAATTTTCTATACACTTTTAAAGTGAATATTTTTCTTCTGTACCGGCAAAGATTTAATTGGTAGAGCCGATTTCCAACTTCTATGTGATTGGTTAATAGCAGAAACGTCACAAAGATATTCGAGAAATGAGGTATTGAAGCACTAACAACATTAAAAGTGTAGATATTTAAATATAAACATAACTACAACCTTAGTAAGTGCACTAAGGACAATGTGGAACGTTGCCTATCATATGCCTTACTGTTTATTCTTAAAACATAATTTTTCGCAACTGTTGTTGTCATTACGATTAAAGTGTTATTTTGTACATCAATTAAATGTCTTACTGTTTTAAATATTTTAATACTAAAAACTAAACATGATGTTTTGTTACTGCATTGCGAACTATTTAGCTACTGCATTGCGAACTATTTAGCTACTTCATTACGTTGTAGCGTAAAACTATGAAATTTTGCCGATTGTACGTAAAACACTAAGCAATCGCTTGTAATAGCAGGCGGTTTGTAATAACTAAACACGATGTTTTGCTACTGCATTACGAAATTCCGTTGTAGCGTAAATCTATGAAATTTTGCCGATTGTACGTAAAACACTAAGCAACCGCTTGTAATAGCAGGTGGCACGAGATAAATCGCTAATCAAGCTCTGCGAGAGCCAGCGAGTAGTAAAAACAGTCTCCCGAATTAAGAAGCGAAACACGGTGTTGGAGAGCGTAGCCAGAAAGAGGCCTGGTGGCTGAGCTGGAAGAAATAGCACGGGAGGCAAGTAATGGGTGATAGTGGACGTCAACTAACAAGAGAACGAAGACCCAATGGAGCCGGAATTTGGCGAGCGTCATCGAGCATAGGATGCGTCGTTGATCTTATATGCCGGTCGGGTTGCAAGAGCTTGCGAAATGAACTTCTGGGGTCCGTGAGCGTCATCTAAAAACTTATAGTTTCAAACGGGCATATTAAACCTGCGTAGCAGGTGACACGAACGAGGTGAACGAAAGAGGTGTGAAGCTTCCCCACTCTGGTTACGGGGGATTCGTAGCGTAGCGGGTAGGATATATATATATATATGTATGTATGTATGTATGTATAATTGAATTAAAATAGTAAAGCAACAATAACAAGAACATTTTAATTGTACCGTTTTTAACACATTTGTGTGTATTGTTAAACTTACTAGTTTCATATGCTTAATATTTTATATTAAAAATCTTTGATAGATATACATTACACATAAGTTGGTCAATGCGTAAAATCTCAGAGGACAGCCACCTACACGCGTCCACGGTGCACCGCGTGTGGCAAAGATGGTTGGATCAAGGGGATGTAGCACGTTTGATCGATGCTGGCACTACCAGAGCGACGTCAGCAAGCGTGATCCTAAGCATCAACCGGCGAGCATTGGCGGCCCCACAGACCACTTCCGCGCTTTTTACTGCATGTTCAGGACACCCTTGATGCTCCCATATCGACCAGAACCATTATCCGGCGAGCTGCACTCAAGGCGCCCGTTAAGAAGACTGCCAATGACCCAAAAGTTTAGATGTCTCGTTTGCAATTCTGTCGGGATAAAGCCTCATGGACGTTGGAATTTGACAAGATCGTGTTTTCAGACGAATCACGCTTCTGTTTCAGCAATGATAGTCGCCGTGTTCGAGTCTGGCGCCGAAGTGGTGACATGGTCAAACCGGCCGCATATGTGGAACGCCACATCTCGCAACAACGCGGCATCATGGTTTGGGGCGCCATCGTCTACTATGGTAGGTCACCTCTAGTCCGTATTGAGGGAACTATGACAACCCAATGATACGTGGATGACGTGCTGAGGCCGGTGTCATTACCCTTTCTTTAGGGGGTGCCCAAAGCCATTTACCAGAAAGATAACGTCCGACTGCTCACGGCACGCATCAGTCAACATGCCCTGCAATGTACCCTTGTGCTTCACTGGCCACCAGTCTCCCCTGATCTCTCACCAATCGAAGATGACTGAGACGGAATTAGACGTCGAGTGCATGCAATGCCACCGCCACGTTTAGAAGACGAACTCTGGCAAATGGTTAACAATGAATGGGCAGCCATCCCTCAGGACACCATCCGCATGTTTATTGACTTTTTCTAGACGTATTTCTGCCTGTATCGCATATCGCTGTGGTCCTAGAACCTACTGATCTGACGGTGTTATCGCTCAGTGTATATATGTGTATCATGTTGCAATAAACGTCACTTATTGTTCGTTACTGTCTCTCTCTGTTTGCCGATTTTCATCACTTTTTGCTCACTCCTTCTTGGTGTCTCATTTTTACTATGTATATATATATATATATATATATATATATATATATATATATATATATATATATATATATATATATATATATATATATATATATTTATATATATATATATATATATATATATATATATACACATATATACATATATATACACGTATATATATATATTTGTGTGTGTGTGTGTGTGTGTATTAACAAATAGTTCTTTAAATGAAAACTGTTAAATCGATATAAATGTTAAAACTTCCTAATATTATTAAACAATTGAGATGTATAATTCTGAATGAAATAACCAGAAACGTTATATTTAAGGTGATCAATTATTTTATTTAAGTAGTTATTACATTTTTTGATGTAGTTGTATATGCATATGTATTATGCCAATGTGATATTACTTTAATATTTTCTATTTAATATGTTCATAGTAAAATATAGTGAAAGAGACGAAAGTAAAAAATATTATTGATCAGAAGCAAAAATTGTTCAGACCAAGGAAATAAAAAAAATTAAGAATGTCGTCGAACAGAGTTAAGCTTTCCTTCTTATATTCCTCAATTTCCGAGATATGGTGAAGGACGTCAAAACCCATTTACTTAATGATATTTCGTAAGAAGGGTAACAGTTTCTAGTAATAGGCAGAGTAAGCGTTCTCATGCAGGAATCGTCAAATATTTCCCAAGTAGCACCGGCACGTTCACAGCACATACAGATTTAGTACTACGAAAACGTTTCGATCACGTACTACGGGCACGTACACAGTACGTACTGTGGATACGTACAGAGCACGTTCTAGTAGCACGTGCCGAATGACGTCTATCTGTCACAGCAAAACACCGTCGAAAAGTACGTACAGAATTGGTGCTATAACACAACTTTTTCACGTGGTATAGCACGTCGAATACTATTGTTCAGAGAACTTTTATAGTACTATAGATAGGCACGTGTTTCTAGAACCATTTGATAACGTTATATTGCACGTCGAATAAGCATGTTAAGACACCTAGATTGGAACCCCTCCCGAGATTGGTAAGGCACGTGACCTGACACACGCAAAACCAATAATGAACTGGTTTATGACGTACAATGATGAGCAAATCAAGATATATACACCTACGTATGTTTCGGAAATTAATTGGATTTCCGTCTTCAATGTAAAAAGTATTTTTACACTGAAGAAAATCCAGTTAATTTTCGAAACGTACTATGTTTATTAATCTTGATTTGCGCTGCATTTTACGTTGTAAACCAGTTCATTTTAACAGAAATGGTGTTAGGGTTTTTTATAATTAACTTTCACTAATTTACATGTCTAATATATGTATATATGTGTGATGTGCTTCCAAGTGGAGGTTAAAACTACGATCTTTGAATTTGATTAACTTAATTAATCTCTCCCCACTTCTTTAAATCCTATGATAATGTTAAATATTTGTTTCACTTTACAAGTCAAAATTATGTAAATGTCACATTAAAATTTAAATAATGACTTATTTCAGAATGCAGAAAATCAATCAAAATTAATATTTTGAAATAATATGTATGCAAATTATTACTTATGTTCTTTTACTCAGATATAAATAAAAGCCTCAACTTATCTATTATTTTCCTGTTATTCAATTTTAAAACATTTTTCTGTAACGTTTACACATTTTATAAGATAAAAAAATGAATAAGTAGCAATATTAATCAATCAAACATTTAGTTAAATGTGTCAAAGATTTTCTTGCACAAAATTTAAATGTTGTCTTTTGATTCTCAGGGATGGACATTTTTGTCATCATTTTATTTAATTCATCCTATAAATATTAACATTTGAAGAATACCATTCATAGAAGTTATTTCCAAAGGGACAAAACTTGATTGAAGTGAAAAAATAATTTAGGTCCCAGCTTCTTCTTACAATTCTATTGTATTTGAGTTTGATAATATCTCCAGGCCCCTAAATACCTTCCACACCACCGATTGAAGTTGTCCAGTCTTGATTGAAATAAATTTAATCAGGGGAAAGCTAATGCTTAGAAAAATAAAAATTACTCAAACAGCTGTCAGGAATAATCCACAAACACACGCAGAAAAGAATTATTTTCCTATTTAACAGCATACAAGGTTGATTAAAATTATCAACCAATTTAGGAGGCCTTCAAATTAAAAACTAGCAATAATGAAGGCAAGAACTGCCTTTGCCTCTAAAACTGGATGATAGTTTTAATCAATGTTTTATGGTATTAAAGTAAAGGTATTTTTTTTTATAGTGGTGAATATTTTAAGCTGCTCACATTGGTTTTGTAAACATTGTAGGCTTATCTTCTTCAAAGAAAGGTATGCCTTTGGCACGGGATCAGTCTTCTTCCAACAATGTCATGTTCCCTAGGGTGTCTGTCCACAAGGCATCTTAGTTCAGCATTCTCAAGCATCTTGGTTTCAGTTTTTTTTTTCCAATTGACAAAATATAAATATCACATTCACTAGCAACTGATTCATTAAGTAGATTGAGTAGCATCATAACTGCTCTTTAGCATGTATCTAATAATTTTTTAATTGTTGATCTCGATCCACCTGGATCACACAAATGAAGTGAGGCTCAGGGATGTATCTACAGTAGTCTGGGTTTCCACCACTCAGAATTTCCGACCACCACTCAATTGCCGACCACCACTCATCCAAAAAAATATACATATTATAATTACATTTAAAAAAAGTTATATTCAATTTTATCAAATGTTTTTCTTTAATATAAAAGTATACAATACTAATACTGTTTATGTGTGCGAATTAACGTAAAGCTTGTTTCGAAATTTTATATTCTCAATTATAATTGTTCTGGAAATCAACCACCACTCACATTTCTCTAGATACATCCCTGGAGGCTGTATATTGGAATCTTTTTAACTAGCCTAACAATTAAACTCATAAATAATACTCATTTACCTCTAAAGAGGATATAAATAGTTAGGGGGTGTAAAAAGTTTTTTCCAAAGTTGAGACCTCGCTAAATTTTTATCTTGTACCTGCTAATGGTAGATTCACTGCCTTTCATAAAAAAATTTAGGCAAGTTTTAAAGATACAAATATATAAAAATATGATGCCTTGTAATATAGGATAATATTCAAGACAGCTATAGCCATCATTTCTGTGCACACCACCAAAAAATACAATAGTATGTCCATCATTTACATGGAAGCATTAAAAATGTTAAACAGTTACCAGCTGTATAACAGAAATTTAAAAAAAAAATTATTTTAATCAAGAATGAATTTCAAAATTTGTGTAATGACTCTTTTTAAGTTGCTTGAACACCAAGGGCTGAAAAAAGAAATCACATTAATAAACTTTTAAATAAAAAGATGAGAAAATGTTTACATAGTTTTCATTTTTATTAAGGTACAATAAGCATGTGTATATTTTGGTCTAACAGAATATGAAAAAATCGACTATTTTAAACATTTTAATATTTTTTCAGATTCTTGACAAGGAAGAGCTCCTTTGCATTCCTTTAGAAAAGTACTCATTCTATATTCTAGTTGAAAAGAGTCCTGAAAAAAAAAAAAGAAAAAAAAACTATAATAAAATTAAAGAATTCATTAACTATAACAAATTAACAATCACACTGTCAACTTTGTTTAAATTATAAAAAATACAAAAGCCATGAAAACTGTTTAGAAATGTCCTATTTCAAAAATGGTCTTTCACAAAGTTAAAAATGCAATTATTAAAGTATAAGCAAGCCTGGACTTATGTTATTGATTCGATCATAGACATAGTACTGTAATCAAAAAGTATTCAACCTTATTTCCTTTCATGTAAACTAGTGCGAACTCTGTGGCAGGGCAGTGTCAGCAGATACATTTGACCTTAATGGGCATGCATGAATTCTTTCATTACTGCTTGACTTAGTTACAACCAAGAAGGCAAGCACCTGGGTTTGTTATGTTTTTCATACTTACTGTATCTCCATCTTGAACCACAATGAACTAACGTGTTGAGCAACACCATTCAGCAAGTCTTGTAAAAATCTTGATGCCGAATCTGAAACAATCAGGAAGATTTTCTAGCACGCTTTCAGGAATAATGCTATGGAGATGACACAAAAGTCTGGTGCAATTGTTTCAAGGATGAACAAACGTCTGTTCATAATGATCACAGTTCAGGCATGCCATCAACAAACAGGAATCTTGAAATTATGGAAGGTGTTTGTGCTTTGGTGATGGAAAACTGTTTTCTATTAACTTTTAGAAAAATTGAAAATGAACTTTGAAAATCTTACTGGTTAGCAAGGTTAATAGAATATTAACAGGTTGTCTTGTTCGCTATTCCCCCCATGGTAACATTTCTGGATGAACTGTGACGTCACTGCTAGACCTTCCAATCTGTAAACAAGCGGCACTTCGTAGAAAAATGTTGGAAAATTGTGGAAAATAAAAGGGGGGGGGGGCGAAGGTATCATCTGGAATTTTATGCTAAAAGAAACAAAGGCTATTTTTATCATTTTATTCGAAGACGATTTCTTTTTTCTCCGAAATTTGTCTAATACTTATGTGGAAGGTAGCTTCAAACTAAAAAGATTCCATTCAACGTTTGCTTTAAAATAAATACGGGTAATTGTGTCATTTTAATGAGACTGTAAATATATTTTGTTTTTACAAAATTATTCATAAAATTACAGTAGTTTCTTTTAACTTATGAATATCCCTTTCTTGAACAAAAACCATTTTTATTGAATCGAAACTACTCTGTCGTACTCAGGATGAAGCCCTGCAATTTGACGGATCAAGATATAAATGCCATAACAAAAACTTTATTAACAAATTTACTAACAAAAAAAAATTCTTAACAAACTACATTTGACGTGACTAATAATTATTATTGCAATGGTTTGATAAAATATGTGTTTTTAAATTTAAATCAATTACTGTTTTTTCTTCAGATTTTGAAAGTTTCCTGACTTTATCTCAAATCCGGACAATATATTTTTTCAAAAACATGTAACATTTTTTAACTACACAAAAGCTATGCATTGCCTGAAAATATTTATTCTAATTTATACTGCATTATTCATGCCTGTAAACCTCGGAAATACAATCAATATTTAAATGACGACTGATTTGCCCCATTTAGATTAGAAATATATATTTATATCCTCAAACCGATTCCCATAATGTACCTAACAACTATTGGCTCTTCTCTGACTATTCAATTATCTGTCAACACAGCATTCAGTAATCTTTGTATAAATTTCTCTTATGTTAAAATCTTAATAGCTTCCCCTCTCATCAAAAATTTGCTATTTCTTTTCATATCGACAGAATGTATTTTCGTAAACTTCACATTACTATGCATATACTGTTTTATTTTATTCTATATTGCTTGCATACAGTTACTATTGGATAAATATTTAAATAGTTTTCGATCAAAGTTTCTCAGTTTTTCTTGTCTGTCAGAAAACGGGTCTAGCAATGATGTCACTCGTCTTTCTTTCCGGGGACAAGTTTTTCCACGAATGAGACAACCTTATATATAAGATATTCTACGGACCTTGACTGGTCAACACATTTTTTTTTTAATTTTTTATATTTGCATTATTATTCTCAAACTAAAGTAAATATATAACTGTAAAGCAAATACTACTCCATTTATAACATTACCTGTAACAAATAAGCATATCCACAAGTTTTAGGGGCAAAAACAAAGTTTTTTCGAAAGGGCAAATGAGACAGAGCCGCCACTCCAACAAAGGTAGAAAATGTCTGTCAACAAAAAAAATTTTCCTATGTAAATAAAAGCAAAAAGGAAAAGATTACTATTTAATTATATATATATACATAAAATATATTTGTATTTGGCAATAAAAGTATGACGGAAAACAAATCTGATGTGGTCAACATATGGTTTCCTTTCCATTATGCAATGACTTCACTTTTTTACAGTTGCAATAATATATACAGATTCATAGCACAAAGTTTGGGCTTTGAATTGTACATTCACATTTGGCACTTTTCTTGATGACAACATGTAAATATACAAGGTGATTATAAAAAAAAACTTTGCAGATATATGAGCCCTTAGCGATCATACCGTTCCAGGAAATGTAAAGAAATTTTGGATGCAGGTATTTTAAGGTATGCGCTCAAGAATAATGTGAAAAAACAACAGTCCTGCTCTCACAATTAGGGTTACAGTAACACAATTTTGAAATTTTCAAATTGCAATACCTACTTTTTTTTTTTATTGGAATGGGATTTTTACAGTGAAAAACCATAAATGGAGTTGAAACGGTATCTGCAACACAAAATACGTCGGAGCTAGGCAGACTAAGAAAAAAGTGAAAACAACAAATAAGATCAGACCAGTGACAGAAAAACGAAACATTTTATTGTATATCATAAATTTTCTATGTGCTTGCCTTCACACACGATGACACTTTACATGCAACAGATGGTGGATAACACTGAAGCACATACCATGGCAAGAGAAATCTGTTGAACCTCATATGTGATGGTATCTTTCAAATGAAATAGAGTTTGCGGATTGCCTGTATACTCTTCGGATTTCATGTATCCCCACAGCTAAAAATCCACTGGAGTGAGATCGGGGGACCTGGGTGGTCACGGAAATATGAAATGGCAGGAGATAATTTTGTCACCAAATTGTTGTCAATAAACATTTCATAGAAGATCCCATATGTGGTGGAGTGCCATTTTGCATCCACACGACGTCAGATAGGGCATTTCACTCATTGCAATTCAGGAATGATGTAATTGGTTAACATTGCTTCATAGCGGTCGGTCACTCGTTACTGTACACGTACATAGGCCTGCGACAGTAACCTCTTAAGGTTCTTGTTATCCCGCACTACACAGTCACTTTTACGTGGAGTAACGCAAGTGAGACTACCCCATCATGGTGATTTTGGTCAGTCCAATGCATTCAGAATTCCCATTACCAGTCAAGGAGAAATGTGCCTCGTCCGCCCACAGAATGCATAAAGGCCATCTGTTATCATCGTCACACCGGATGAGGAATTCATTAGCAAAATCTAAACCTAGTTGGTTATCATCCACTTGTGCAACATCTGGACACGCTGGAACCGATACGGAAACATGTGGAAAACAGAGCACAGAATCTTGCGGACCGTAGAATTCGGCAAATCCAGCATCTGTGAAACACCATGTGCACCTGCAATACAACCTTCGTTTATTGTCTCATGCACTTCTGCAACAACCTTGACAGGAATGGAATGTCGTCCAGACCGAGATCGATCGCATGTGCAACCAGTTTCTTCAAATTTGCGCATCAAGTCCCGTACAGCTTGCACAGAAAACACAGGCATCATCATAGCCAATGGTTTGTGCGATAGACACGTGATGTCTCTGCGACATTTTGCTCATTCAGGTAATACAGCTTTACCATTTCACCTCGCTGTTTCACTGTAAGCGTCATGTTGGTCAAGTTAAAGTGCAAGAAAGCAAGCAGCACTTAAATCACAATGCCTTTTCTTTCTCAAGGCGATGACGTCAACCATGACGGTGTCTTACACCAAACTTGGAAATCTGCATACCTTGGTCTCTTCTCCTTTCGAAGGAGATTCAGCAGGCTGGGTTCTGAGCCGAACACACAGTGTGAAATGTGACGTCAATGGAACAAAAATTCGTGTTCTGGTGAGCGCCACAGTTGTTATTTTTTTTTAGTCTTTGCTTAGCACAGGCATTTTTCATGCTGCAGGTACCGTTTCAATGCCATTTATGGTTTTTCACAGTGAAGATCACATTCCAATAAAAAAAAAAGCAGGTGTTGCCATTTTAAAATCTTAAAATTGTGTCACTGTAGTGTAACCCTAACTGTGAGAGCAGGACTTGTTTTTTCACATCATTCTTGAGTGCATACCTTAAAATACCTGCATCCAAAATTTCTTTCCACTTCCTTGAAAGGTATGAGCTCTAGGGGCAGCATATATATCGGCTAAGTTTTTTTATAATCACCCTGTACTTCAAAGTATCAAATTAACTCATATTTCATGCAAATCCAACTTGACAATTAGAAAAATTGACAGTGTTCGTTCAAAGTAGATAACCATCTAATCATTCATTCTGTATAAAACGTGAAATGCAAGGATAAATGAATAAAGTAATACTAATACCACAATGTTGTTAGTATTGAATTAATATTAGGTAATTGAAGTTTTATCAAATTTCACATAATATAATTATAATTTCATTTCAACACTATATCAAATATCTCAAGGAATGCCTATAAAAAATTTCTCCAGTGACCAATATGAAATATCTTTAAATTTAAGCAAAATGACATATTCTGGATCAATCCGATTTGAAAAGATTCTTTGTCAGACTCTTAGCAGAAATTTTATGTTAATAAACACAAGTAAGGAAAGGTATGAGCTTTTAATGAGATAGAGACACAAAAAAATCGTAAAAATGGAAGAACATTTTCCTGATTGAATAATTAGACAGTTATGAATATAATTATACAGCAAAATGAAATAAATGCTATACAAAAAGGTCCTGCAGCTTTTCAGATACACCTTGAATATGGATGCTACAGCAATTTATTGTTAGACTCAAGTAATCATGGACAGTGGAAGAAACAGGAATCGGAATATATGAAATACCTTGATGATCTTGTTCCATATGGTGATGGGAAAAAATGCTCAAATTTACAATCAGATGATCATTCTTGGATTTAAGAGATAATTTTTCCTACTTTAATTGTATTTTTTTAACCATGATATGTAAGAAAATTAAGAATTTTAGTACAAATTTAAGTAGTTTCAAGATCCTTAAAAATCAAAACCAGAAGCTTTTAAGGGCAGCAAGTACCCTGTTTATGATTCCTGCCAGTTTATCTTTTATAAGAAAGTCTGAAAGCAGATTTATGGTGAATGACAAATAGCTTGAAATGAAATATGAAAAGATGAAGTAGCATACCTGCCAACCTCAAAATGTTGAAATTAGTACAATTGACATCTAAAATTAGTACAAAATTAGAGTACAATTTTCATATGCAAAAACATTAGGCAATACAACTGAGGAAATTAATGAAATTAACCTTTATTGTACCTTGATATAGACATTCAATTAATTTTCAACACTGTAACATAAAAATGACATCTATTGGCCAAGAATTTGATTGCTAGAGTTTTTAAGCATGTCATAGGTGTGACTTTGCATTTTTTAAGAATTTGTCATCATATTTTTGCTCGTAACATTTTCCTCTTTGCATGGTCTTAATTAACAAATTTTCTAAATTTGCATCAGACATCGAGCTACGAAATTGTGTCTCATTTTTCTTTATTTGACTAAACATGCGTTCGCATTCAGCATTTCCATGTAGCAGTTAAAATTGATAACATAACTCTGCCAAGCCTATCGTATTTTAAAGCACCATTTGCCAATTTTATGTAAGACCATTTAGTTTTCCTCTTCAATATGTTCTGGTATATCACCTACCTGAAACACAGAAAACTGAGCATGCAGCTTGTCTATCGCTTCTTCTTCACTCACTATCTTTGATATGCAACATAATAGGGAATCTGTGAATTGGTTACAACTGACCATCATTGCTATTACTTCCGTCAGTTGTGAATAGAGAATGGAGTCAACTTTAGCAAGTCCACCAATAATTCCTTTCCACTCGAAGCCATTTTATTCAGAACAGCACTAATCTTTGTCTTTCCACACTCATAATTTTTAGCAGTCTCACAGCGAGTGAACATTTTTTTGAAAAATGGTCCATCATGATCAGCAACAGAAATAGGAAGGTTATGTTCAATAATGAATGCAGTAAAAAGGCATTCTGCTTTAGTAACATCGTTATCTCCAGTTGTTTGATGAAAAAAAGATCCAACATTTGAATTCTTTTCAAAATTAAATGCAAAATCACAACGTTTTTGAAACGCACGTGTACTTTTACATCGTTTAAGCCGCCATGTGAAATGCTTATATCACTTGCACACAATGAACAAAAGGCAAAATGCACACCTTTGCGAGACTGCATAATACAGGAAAACTCCTGAATGTAGGATTGTTTAAACACTTGGGAATATTGTTCAGGCTTTACTTTGGACATTTTGCCACAAGACACGATCACTATAAGTGAATTACAGAGGGTTGGATCCACATACGTAATTTTAGATGCAAATGGCGCCACGGCGACTGTGTTGTTTACTCCGTGAGGCGTTGCCACACAACTTGTTTAAAACCATCCAAATTATCTTGGAAGCCACAGCAGCTGTGTTGGTTACTCCGTGAGGCGTTGCCACGCAACTTGTTCAAAACTATCCCAAATTATCTTGGAAAAACTCTACCGAAAAGTACCCGAATTTGCGCACATCGGTTCAATTTGGCAACATTGATATAGAATTTATGGATTTTATGTTGTTGCCAAACTTAGTGATCTTTTTTTAGCAAACTGGAAAAAAAAAAGCCCAATTTTCCCTAAAACCGGCAACACTAACGCAATTAATGTTTTTCCGATTTTCAAGTTGATGTTACCAAAACTAGCGATTTTCTACTAAAACTAGTGGTTTTCCGCCAAATGTAGCACAGTCACTAGAATTCGCTAACCTACGAATAAAACTATTAAATTCATACATTTTTTGATTATTTCGTATAATCGTAAAAATGAAACAAATTTCATACATTGTGACGGACAAATCGTATAAGTTGGCAGGTATGAAGTAGTCTTTTCATAACACGTTAAGCGCTGAGCCTATTTTGTTTTCTTTTCCATTCAAGCTGCAATATGCTAGCTAGTCTTTGAGTTCCTACTAAATACTTCATCAGTTCTAAATGCTCATATTTTATTTTAAAATATAACCAAAAATAATACGAGTATCACAGAATTTCAAAAGAAATTAGCTGTCTTATCTTTCACATTGTTGCTATGAAGGAATTCCAAGTAGAAATATTGCAATTATACACCTCAAATATCTTGTCACAAATTACAACAAAGATCTGGAAGAGCATCGAAAGTTCAAAGATATTGTAAAAAATGCTACGAAGACAATGCACATGATTTAGAAGAGATATTGCCAGAAAATTGACGAAACAAGTGACAACATTCTGTGAAACCTGCACAGGACAACTATTTATGTGTATCCAGTGTTTCAACAATACCTATTAAAATAATTTTTCTGATAAGAAGTAATATTTAGATACATTTTTTATAATATTCAAACTATTTAATTTTTAATTAAGAATATAATTTTTTAAATTATATATAGTCAGATCAATGGTGACGAACACGGCTTAAACGGAAAGTATATTAACAATCACTGGTGACTGATGCAGCACTCAGCATGTTAAATGATTTATTTTTAATTGTGTGATTTTATAAACAGGAACATAATTTATTTTTACAAATTAAACATTTAAATAATTACATTTGTAAACACGAAGCTGTAAATTGGAAAAGGCTGTATTCAGAATTTTTCATATGAGAGATTTTGCTACTCATTAATTTCAATCATAAAGAAAAAAACAAACATCCAGAAGTGATCAACTAAGATTGTTTCAAAATTTCTTAATGGCAGTGTTCGCATGAATTTTTTTTTTTCTAGAGGATAAAAACACCCTTTAAGGTAATTAAGATAATTCAAATTCAATTAAATAGTTTCTATTTGTTGCTTCAGTTATTGTAAACTGCTAAACATGTCCATAAACACACACACACACACTGATAATTTGTAATCCCTGATACTTTAAAAGGACATTTTTTTTATAAAATACTAAAAAATTTTAGCAAATGAGTATGTGTAGCAAATGAATATGTGTTTGGCAACAAGTATATAATTCACCTCTGGTGTCTTCATAATTGTCCACAAAGTTGTGCCTTAATATTCACCCCCCTCTGGTGTCTTCATAATTGTCCACAAGTTCTGAAAACACCACCTCTCACCGGATTTAAGCCCAATAGAACACATTTGGAGAGAACTGGAGGTTAGAGTACGAAGACATGACATTAAAATGAGAAGCGAACTAAAAACAGTAATGATCGAAGAATGGAGTTACATTGATGCAGAAATTACAAAAAACTAGTAAACGCTATTCACAGATGTTAAAAAGCTGTTGTGGATATAGAAGTTATCCTACTAAGTACTAATTTACCACAATATTATAATATTTACTGTATGTAGAGATTTTTTTTAAACTGCAGGTACGAAGAGTTTTGTGACGTAACTTTTTGATTATTAATTTTTTTTTAAAAAAGTTTTACTATGTATTTAAAATATTTTATACATAGTAAAACTATGCATAAAATATATATAGTTTTGTTAAGAACATGTTATAGATATCATTAAAAAATTCCCATGCTGAAATATTAATTTTTATTAATGGATAGAGCAGTACTTCTTTGAAATTCGTAAGTTTACGAACAATTTTGGGAGCCACCTGTTTCTTCCTCTTAGATGCACATAAATAACTGTGAAATATGGAATGAAAAGTAGAAGATATCGCATTTGGTTTTGCCTAAGTTTTATGGTCGATTTTTCTTAATTTGGCAGAAATTTGTTTTAAACTCCGGTTATAATTAGTAATACAACTAATTAGTAATTTGAAATAAAATCACTTACCTTCAACAGATAACTTCAGTTGCCGTAGAACCAACTCCAAGGTTATTATATCTATGCAGAAAATGCACGTAAGTTATTTGTGCTTTTAAGATGTGAAAACAAGAAAAACCTTAACTAGATAACTAACCTAACTTTATATTAACTAGATTTGAAATGAAATCACTTACCTTCAACAGATAACTTCAGTGGCCGTGGAACCAGTTAATGCGCGCGCGCGCGGGAATCCAACTCAACGACAAATAACAAATTCAAATTTGTAAACACGGAATAAGTGTTGCCAGATACCAACTAGAAATTCTGAAAAGGATTCTCCAAAGATGCATATATTTTATTTTATTTTTTAACGAACGTTACATTCATGCAGAAGCATATTTATATTAAGAACTACAACTAATTAGTAATATTTAACTGTAAAAGAAAATCTTATGGATGAAAATAAAATTTTGAAAAATAATTTGGGGACTGTTTCCGAAATATCTCAGAATTCAATTTTTCTAGCTACAAATTTTCCAGTTTAAACATAATTATATTTACCCAAGTTACAACAATAAATATATTCAATAAACACGAGGAGAACCATGTTTATTGAATGTAACTTTTTTTAAATCATGTGTTATACCACAGCCGGTCTACATCGTGTGTAGACCGGCTGTGGTTATACTTTTGAACTGATAATTTAGAACATTAGTGGTGTCTGCAATGGAGGGGGGGGGTGTATTTGGGGATTGTGTCTCCTCAAGAATCCATCGAACCCACTGAATTTTATAGAAACGATATATGGGGAAAATGGTAAACAAAATATTTGGAAACTGCCACTCCCCCCGTACACACATACAGAGAGAGAGAAGCAATTTCTGTCGAAGCTAATGTAGAAATTCAGGAATATTTTAATCTAATCACATATTCCGTATTACGACAATTTTATAGTTTAATTTTTTTGTAGGTTATTTAAATATAATTTTTTTTGTGTGAAGTGTGAACTCGCCCGTCTACTGCACACGCAGAGACAGGGAAAAGAGAGTGATAACTACTCTAAAAGTGACACAAACATGTTCAATACGTCTTATATTGTAACTTTTTGCTAAAACCCTAAAAATTAGAAAATTTTTAGAAAACTATATTTTCTAATTTGGTGTTACGATTCATAATAAGAGAACCCGTCCGCTTATGAAGGTCGAATGACTTCAAAAGACGACTTTTTCAATTGCTTTTCACAGCTTATTGTTCATATGCTTGGAACACTAATTATATTTGCCAACTGTCATTCTATGGCAAATTAACTATTTCAAAGAAACAACTAACATCACATATGAGTAGTTACATTCTTTAGTATATGAAAGGACCGAAATCAGAACTTTGTGTGCTCACCTTTGTTTCCTGTAATGAACAGAATACGATGTGACATACTTTTGTCAATGAGAAAATTGCAGTAGTCGCTTAAAATGTCTTTGCACAGGGCCACATGTACTTTACTGCGTCAATCAAAGATTCGAAATTTGATGGGATTTTTTTTGCTGAATTTTCGATAGGGTTTTAGTCGTGCCAGTCAAGCACGTTTATGTATTTCCTCTGCAGGTAATCCTATACTACACTTGATCTGTGGCATGAAGTACCATCATGCATGTGCATCTGTGCACTTGCATATGAGTTACTAACTTTTTTCGTAACATATTCATATAAATAGAACCATTCATGGTAGGGCCTCTCGGCTAAAAGAACAAGGAAGCAGTACCTAAAGCTGACATAGCACCCCACATCACCTGACTTGGCGATGTTTCACTACGATAACAATGTATTTTTCATTAAACTTTTTGCCTTTGGTCATACAACATGATTTTGAGTGAAGCAAATTGACACAAAGTTGATTTATAGGAAAACAGAGCTTGATACCAATCTTGAACAGTCCACGTTTTGCAAAGTAAAGTCTCTTTTTATCATTATAGCGTTTAGTTTACATTCATGAGACGTCGGGAAACAGCGCAAATACTAATATTATATCCTTTTGAATGTAGAAAAGACTTTATTTTCGTGTACGAACTCTTGAGAGAAAGCATAACAATTCGCCGTATAATGTTGTTACCGGATGGGCTTGTTTATTAGAGCACCCACTTCATCTTGCATCCACTTCATCACCTGTATCTTGATGTTTCGTGATAATGTTATAGATATCAGTCGTTCTAACATTCACATTTCTGCTATCTCAGACTGAAAACCAGAAGAAAACTGACCCTTGAACTTTTGCCCCCATCAACATATGTCTCTGTAAGATGATGCAACACCGCAGGAAGCAATACGGTCAGTGAATACGAATAGGTGGTTTACAATTTTCGCAAATGACTGTATTTCAGATCATTTCCTAGGGATATTGAGGATCAAAATACGGTTCTTTGTGATGAAATCAAAATTTCGGTTAAAATGTATATAATTTTTACCTTACCATAAAAGGAAAAGCGCTCTTTCAAAAAATTAAAAATTTCACATTTCAAGATATAACACATTCAAAGTGATCACTTTTCGGAAAATCTAAGGTTTCAAATGCGAGATAAATCGTAAACGAGGCTTTTAAGAAGTATGCTCAACGAAAATAATCTTGTAAAGAAATACATTCTTCCTGAATATTGAAACTTCATGAATTACATCCTACGGCTATAGAAAAGAGAAAATTAAAATTAAAAAATGATTTCGGTTTCGTTTCACACCAAAATCGAAAATTTTCCTTCCCAATTTGATAGGGCAGAAAATTTATAGGTTTCATACTACAAGAATACATACATATATCTAGCGGTATAACTAGAGATTTTGTCAAATATCCCTGTTTTGTATTCTAAACCTTTTCTATACAATATCCGCCGTAGAATAACATAATAATAATTTAAATTAAAAATAACTTCAATTTTTATTAATATATTTTGTTCCATTTTCGAAGTTTTTCGATTAAAATCACATTTTTAGTCCTTTTCATAGGCAAACTAATACCTTTCCAGTCCAATTTTGATATCGAGGTTATTCTATAGATTCTATACTAAAATACAGCATCAGATAAATAGGTTTGAACAGTTAATTCCTGGAAAAATGTATGGATCGAAAACGCGATTGGACGAGATTATATAACGCCCTATACAAAATAAAAAAAAATTGAAAAATATTAAATACCCTATTTTGTTCTACGTATATTGTCTTGAAAAGAAAATACATTCCCTCGGAACATTTTTCATAAAAATACTCCGGTACTTAGACAAAAACTCTGGATGTTTAAAGGCTGAAATTCCGTTTTCAGCTCTTTTTCACGGGCAAACTAATACCTGCCTGGTACCATTTCGATATCAGGGATGCACTATGTATTCCACACTAAAATAATACATCAAAAAATTATGTTTGAACATTTAATTTCTGGAAAAAACTATAGGTTAAAAATGCGATTTTACGCGATTGTGATCATAATCTTCACACCCTAAAGTAACAAAGAAAAAAAAAAAAAAAAAAGGAAAAATTAAGCACCCTATTTTGTTCTACGTATAGTATCTTGAAAAGAAAATACATTCTCTCGGAACATTTTTTAAAAAAATACTCATGCACTTTGACAAAAACTTTCGATGTTTATCGACTGAAATCCCGTTTTCAGCTCTTTTTCACGGGCAAACTAATACCTGCCTGGCACCATTTCAATATCAGGGATGCACTATGTATTCCACACTAAAATAATACATCAAAAAATTATGTTTGAACATTTAATTTCTGGAAAAAACTATAGGTTAAAAATGCGATTTTACGCGATTGTGATCATAATCTTCACACCCTAAAGTAACAAAGAAAAAAAAAAAAAGGAAAAATTAAGCACCCTATTTTGTTCTACGTATAGTATCTTGAAAAGAAAATACATTCTCTCGGAACATTTTTTAAAAAAATACTCATGCACTTTGACAAAAACTTTCGATGTTTATCGACTGAAATCCCGTTTTCAGCTCTTTTTCACGGGCAAACTAATACCTGCCTGGCACCATTTCGATATCAGGGATGCACTATGTATTCCACACTAAAATAATACATCAAAAAATTATGTTTGAACATTTAATTTCTGGAAAAAACTATAGGTTAAAAATGCGATTTTACGCGATTGTGATCATAATCTTCACACCCTAAAGTAACAAAGAAAAAAAAGAAAAAAAAAAAGGAAAAATTAAGCACCCTATTTTGTTCTACGTATAGTATCTTGAAAAGAAAATACATTCTCTCGGAACATTTTTTAAAAAAATACTCATGCACTTTGACAAAAACTTTCGATGTTTATCGACTGAAATCCCGTTTTCAGCTCTTTTTCACGGGCAAACTAATACCTGCCTGGCACCATTTCGATATCAGGGATGCACTATGTATTCCACACTAAAATAATACATCAAAAAATTATGTTTGAACATTTAATTTCTGGAAAAAACTATAGGTTAAAAATGCGATTTTACGCGATTGTGATCATAATCTTCACACCCTAAAGTAACAAAGAAAAAAAAGAAAAAAAAAAAGGAAAAATTAAGCACCCTATTTTGTTCTACGTATAGTATCTTGAAAAGAAAATACATTCTCTCGGAACATTTTTTAAAAAAATACTCATGCACTTTGACAAAAACTTTCGATGTTTATCGACTGAAATCCCGTTTTCAGCTCTTTTTCACGGGCAAACTAATACCTGCCTGGCACCATTTCGATATCAGGGATGCACTATGTATTCCACACTAAAATAATACATCAAAAAATTATGTTTGAACATTTAATTTCTGGAAAAAACTATAGGTTAAAAATGCGATTTTACGCGATTGTGATCATAATCTTCACACCCTAAAGTAACAAAGAAAAAAAAGAAAAAAAAAAAGGAAAAATTAAGCACCCTATTTTGTTCTACGTATAGTATCTTGAAAAGAAAATACATTCTCTCGGAACATTTTTTAAAAAAATACTCATGCACTTTGACAAAAACTTTCGATGTTTATCGACTGAAATCCCGTTTTCAGCTCTTTTTCACGGGCAAACTAATACCTGCCTGGCACCATTTCGATATCAGGGATGCACTATGTATTCCACACTAAAATAATACATCAAAAAATTATGTTTGAACATTTAATTTCTGGAAAAAACTATAGGTTAAAAATGCGATTTTACGCGATTGTGATCATAATCTTCACACCCTAAAGTAACAAAGAAAAAAAAGAAAAAAAAAAAGGAAAAATTAAGCACCCTATTTTGTTCTACGTATAGTATCTTGAAAAGAAAATACATTCTCTCGGAACATTTTTTAAAAAAATACTCATGCACTTTGACAAAAACTTTCGATGTTTATCGACTGAAATCCCGTTTTCAGCTCTTTTTCACGGGCAAACTAATACCTGCCTGGCACCATTTCGATATCAGGGATGCACTATGTATTCCACACTAAAATAATACATCAAAAAATTATGTTTGAACATTTAATTTCTGGAAAAAACTATAGGTTAAAAATGCGATTTTACGCGATTGTGATCATAATCTTCACACCCTAAAGTAACAAAGAAAAAAAAGAAAAAAAAAAAGGAAAAATTAAGCACCCTATTTTGTTCTACGTATAGTATCTTGAAAAGAAAATACATTCTCTCGGAACATTTTTTAAAAAAATACTCATGCACTTTGACAAAAACTTTCGATGTTTATCGACTGAAATCCCGTTTTCAGCTCTTTTTCACGGGCAAACTAATACCTGCCTGGCACCATTTCGATATCAGGGATGCACTATGTATTCCACACTAAAATAATACATCAAAAAATTATGTTTGAACATTTAATTTCTGGAAAAAACTATAGGTTAAAAATGCGATTTTACGCGATTGTGATCATAATCTTCACACCCTAAAGTAACAAAGAAAAAAAAGAAAAAAAAAAAGGAAAAATTAAGCACCCTATTTTGTTCTACGTATAGTATCTTGAAAAGAAAATACATTCTCTCGGAACATTTTTTAAAAAAATACTCATGCACTTTGACAAAAACTTTCGATGTTTATCGACTGAAATCCCGTTTTCAGCTCTTTTTCACGGGCAAACTAATACCTGCCTGGCACCATTTCGATATCAGGGATGCACTATGTATTCCACACTAAAATAATACATCAAAAAATTATGTTTGAACATTTAATTTCTGGAAAAAACTATAGGTTAAAAATGCGATTTTACGCGATTGTGATCATAATCTTCACACCCTAAAGTAACAAAGAAAAAAAAGAAAAAAAAAAAGGAAAAATTAAGCACCCTATTTTGTTCTACGTATAGTATCTTGAAAAGAAAATACATTCTCTCGGAACATTTTTTAAAAAAATACTCATGCACTTTGACAAAAACTTTCGATGTTTATCGACTGAAATCCCGTTTTCAGCTCTTTTTCACGGGCAAACTAATACCTGCCTGGCACCATTTCGATATCAGGGATGCACTATGTATTCCACACTAAAATAATACATCAAAAAATTATGTTTGAACATTTAATTTCTGGAAAAAACTATAGGTTAAAAATGCGATTTTACGCGATTGTGATCATAATCTTCACACCCTAAAGTAACAAAGAAAAAAAAGAAAAAAAAAAGGAAAAATTAAGCACCCTATTTTGTTCTACGTATAGTATCTTGAAAAGAAAATACATTCTCTCGGAACATTTTTTAAAAAAATACTCATGCACTTGGACAAAAACTTTCGATGTTTATCGACTGAAATCCCGTTTTCAGCTCTTTTTCACGGGCAAACTAATACCTGCCTGGCACCATTTCGATATCAGGGATGCACTATGTATTCCACACTAAAATAATACATCAAAAAATTATGTTTGAACATTTAATTTCTGGAAAAAACTATAGGTTAAAAATGCGATTTTACGCGATTGTGATCATAATCTTCACACCCTAAAGTAACAAAGAAAAAAAAGAAAAAAAAAAGGAAAAATTAAGCACCCTATTTTGTTCTACGTATAGTATCTTGAAAAGAAAATACATTCTCTCGGAACATTTTTTAAAAAAATACTCATGCACTTTGACAAAAACTTTCGATGTTTATCGACTGAAATCCCGTTTTCAGCTCTTTTTCACGGGCAAACTAATACCTGCCTGGCACCATTTCGATATCAGGGATGCACTATGTATTCCACACTAAAATAATACATCAAAAAATTATGTTTGAACATTTAATTTCTGGAAAAAACTATAGGTTAAAAATGCGATTTTACGCGATTGTGATCATAATCTTCACACCCTAAAGTAACAAAGAAAAAAAAGAAAAAAAAAAAGGAAAAATTAAGCACCCTATTTTGTTCTACGTATAGTATCTTGAAAAGAAAATACATTCTCTCGGAACATTTTTTAAAAAAATACTCATGCACTTTGACAAAAACTTTCGATGTTTATCGACTGAAATCCCGTTTTCAGCTCTTTTTCACGGGCAAACTAATACCTGCCTGGCACCATTTCGATATCAGGGATGCACTATGTATTCCACACTAAAATAATACATCAAAAAATTATGTTTGAACATTTAATTTCTGGAAAAAACTATAGGTTAAAAATGCGATTTTACGCGATTGTGATCATAATCTTCACACCCTAAAGTAACAAAGAAAAAAAAGAAAAAAAAAAGGAAAAATTAAGCACCCTATTTTGTTCTACGTATAGTATCTTGAAAAGAAAATACATTCTCTCGGAACATTTTTTAAAAAAATACTCATGCACTTTGACAAAAACTTTCGATGTTTATCGACTGAAATCCCGTTTTCAGCTCTTTTTCACGGGCAAACTAATACCTGCCTGGCACCATTTCGATATCAGGGATGCACTATGTATTCCACACTAAAATAATACATCAAAAAATTATGTTTGAACATTTAATTTCTGGAAAAAACTATAGGTTAAAAATGCGATTTTACGCGATTGTGATCATAATCTTCACACCCTAAAGTAACAAAGAAAAAAAAGAAAAAAAAAAAGGAAAAATTAAGCACCCTATTTTGTTCTACGTATAGTATCTTGAAAAGAAAATACATTCTCTCGGAACATTTTTTAAAAAAATACTCATGCACTTTGACAAAAACTTTCGATGTTTATCGACTGAAATCCCGTTTTCAGCTCTTTTTCACGGGCAAACTAATACCTGCCTGGCACCATTTCGATATCAGGGATGCACTATGTATTCCACACTGAAATAATACATCAAAAAATTATGTTTGAACATTTAATTTCTGGAAAAAACTATAGGTTAAAAATGCGATTTTACGCGATTGTGATCATAATCTTCACACCCTAAAGTAACAAAGAAAAAAAAGAAAAAAAAAAAGGAAAAATTAAGCACCCTATTTTGTTCTACGTATAGTATCTTGAAAAGAAAATACATTCTCTCGGAACATTTTTTAAAAAAATACTCATGCACTTTGACAAAAACTTTCGATGTTTATCGACTGAAATCCCGTTTTCAGCTCTTTTTCACGGGCAAACTAATACCTGCCTGGCACCATTTCGATATCAGGGATGCACTATGTATTCCACACTAAAATAATACATCAAAAAATTATGTTTGAACATTTAATTTCTGGAAAAAACTATAGGTTAAAAATGCGATTTTACGCGATTGTGATCATAATCTTCACACCCTAAAGTAACAAAGAAAAAAAAGAAAAAAAAAAGGAAAAATTAAGCACCCTATTTTGTTCTACGTATAGTATCTTGAAAAGAAAATACATTCTCTCGGAACATTTTTTAAAAAAATACTCATGCACTTTGACAAAAACTTTCGATGTTTATCGACTGAAATCCCGTTTTCAGCTCTTTTTCACGGGCAAACTAATACCTGCCTGGCACCATTTCGATATCAGGGATGCACTATGTATTCCACACTAAAATAATACATCAAAAAATTATGTTTGAACATTTAATTTCTGGAAAAAACTATAGGTTAAAAATGCGATTTTACGCGATTGTGATCATAATCTTCACACCCTAAAGTAACAAAGAAAAAAAAGAAAAAAAAAAAGGAAAAATTAAGCACCCTATTTTGTTCTACGTATAGTATCTTGAAAAGAAAATACATTCTCTCGGAACATTTTTTAAAAAAATACTCATGCACTTTGACAAAAACTTTCGATGTTTATCGACTGAAATCCCGTTTTCAGCTCTTTTTCACGGGCAAACTAATACCTGCCTGGCACCATTTCGATATCAGGGATGCACTATGTATTCCACACTAAAATAATACATCAAAAAATTATGTTTGAACATTTAATTTCTGGAAAAAACTATAGGTTAAAAATGCGATTTTACGCGATTGTGATCATAATCTTCACACCCTAAAGTAACAAAGAAAAAAAAGAAAAAAAAAAAGGAAAAATTAAGCACCCTATTTTGTTCTACGTATAGTATCTTGAAAAGAAAATACATTCTCTCGGAACATTTTTTAAAAAAATACTCATGCACTTTGACAAAAACTTTCGATGTTTATCGACTGAAATCCCGTTTTCAGCTCTTTTTCACGGGCAAACTAATACCTGCCTGGCACCATTTCGATATCAGGGATGCACTATGTATTCCACACTAAAATAATACATCAAAAAATTATGTTTGAACATTTAATTTCTGGAAAAAACTATAGGTTAAAAATGCGATTTTACGCGATTGTGATCATAATCTTCACACCCTAAAGTAACAAAGAAAAAAAAGAAAAAAAAAAGGAAAAATTAAGCACCCTATTTTGTTCTACGTATAGTATCTTGAAAAGAAAATACATTCTCTCGGAACATTTTTTAAAAAAATACTCATGCACTTTGACAAAAACTTTCGATGTTTATCGACTGAAATCCCGTTTTCAGCTCTTTTTCACGGGCAAACTAATACCTGCCTGGCACCATTTCGATATCAGGGATGCACTATGTATTCCACACTAAAATAATACATCAAAAAATTATGTTTGAACATTTAATTTCTGGAAAAAACTATAGGTTAAAAATGCGATTTTACGCGATTGTGATCATAATCTTCACACCCTAAAGTAACAAAGAAAAAAAAGAAAAAAAAAAAGGAAAAATTAAGCACCCTATTTTGTTCTACGTATAGTATCTTGAAAAGAAAATACATTCTCTCGGAACATTTTTTAAAAAAATACTCATGCACTTTGACAAAAACTTTCGATGTTTATCGACTGAAATCCCGTTTTCAGCTCTTTTTCACGGGCAAACTAATACCTGCCTGGCACCATTTCGATATCAGGGATGCACTATGTATTCCACACTGAAATAATACATCAAAAAATTATGTTTGAACATTTAATTTCTGGAAAAAACTATAGGTTAAAAATGCGATTTTACGCGATTGTGATCATAATCTTCACACCCTAAAGTAACAAAGAAAAAAAAGAAAAAAAAAAAGGAAAAATTAAGCACCCTATTTTGTTCTACGTATAGTATCTTGAAAAGAAAATACATTCTCTCGGAACATTTTTTAAAAAAATACTCATGCACTTTGACAAAAACTTTCGATGTTTATCGACTGAAATCCCGTTTTCAGCTCTTTTTCACGGGCAAACTAATACCTGCCTGGCACCATTTCGATATCAGGGATGCACTATGTATTCCACACTAAAATAATACATCAAAAAATTATGTTTGAACATTTAATTTCTGGAAAAAACTATAGGTTAAAAATGCGATTTTACGCGATTGTGATCATAATCTTCACACCCTAAAGTAACAAAGAAAAAAAAGAAAAAAAAAAAGGAAAAATTAAGCACCCTATTTTGTTCTACGTATAGTATCTTGAAAAGAAAATACATTCTCTCGGAACATTTTTTAAAAAAATACTCATGCACTTTGACAAAAACTTTCGATGTTTATCGACTGAAATCCCGTTTTCAGCTCTTTTTCACGGGCAAACTAATACCTGCCTGGCACCATTTCGATATCAGGGATGCACTATGTATTCCACACTAAAATAATACATCAAAAAATTATGTTTGAACATTTAATTTCTGGAAAAAACTATAGGTTAAAAATGCGATTTTACGCGATTGTGATCATAATCTTCACACCCTAAAGTAACAAAGAAAAAAAAGAAAAAAAAAAAGGAAAAATTAAGCACCCTATTTTGTTCTACGTATAGTATCTTGAAAAGAAAATACATTCTCTCGGAACATTTTTTAAAAAAATACTCATGCACTTTGACAAAAACTTTCGATGTTTATCGACTGAAATCCCGTTTTCAGCTCTTTTTCACGGGCAAACTAATACCTGCCTGGCACCATTTCGATATCAGGGATGCACTATGTATTCCACACTAAAATAATACATCAAAAAATTATGTTTGAACATTTAATTTCTGGAAAAAACTATAGGTTAAAAATGCGATTTTACGCGATTGTGATCATAATCTTCACACCCTAAAGTAACAAAGAAAAAAAAGAAAAAAAAAAAGGAAAAATTAAGCACCCTATTTTGTTCTACGTATAGTATCTTGAAAAGAAAATACATTCTCTCGGAACATTTTTTAAAAAAATACTCATGCACTTTGACAAAAACTTTCGATGTTTATCGACTGAAATCCCGTTTTCAGCTCTTTTTCACGGGCAAACTAATACCTGCCTGGCACCATTTCGATATCAGGGATGCACTATGTATTCCACACTAAAATAATACATCAAAAAATTATGTTTGAACATTTAATTTCTGGAAAAAACTATAGGTTAAAAATGCGATTTTACGCGATTGTGATCATAATCTTCACACCCTAAAGTAACAAAGAAAAAAAAGAAAAAAAAAAAGGAAAAATTAAGCACCCTATTTTGTTCTACGTATAGTATCTTGAAAAGAAAATACATTCTCTCGGAACATTTTTTAAAAAAATACTCATGCACTTTGACAAAAACTTTCGATGTTTATCGACTGAAATCCCGTTTTCAGCTCTTTTTCACGGGCAAACTAATACCTGCCTGGCACCATTTCGATATCAGGGATGCACTATGTATTCCACACTAAAATAATACATCAAAAAATTATGTTTGAACATTTAATTTCTGGAAAAAACTATAGGTTAAAAATGCGATTTTACGCGATTGTGATCATAATCTTCACACCCTAAAGTAACAAAGAAAAAAAAGAAAAAAAAAAGGAAAAATTAAGCACCCTATTTTGTTCTACGTATAGTATCTTGAAAAGAAAATACATTCTCTCGGAACATTTTTTAAAAAATACTCATGCACTTTGACAAAAACTTTCGATGTTTATCGACTGAAATCCCGTTTTCAGCTCTTTTTCACGGGCAAACTAATACCTGCCTGGCACCATTTCGATATCAGGGATGCACTATGTATTCCACACTAAAATAATACATCAAAAAATTATGTTTGAACATTTAATTTCTGGAAAAAACTATAGGTTAAAAATGCGATTTTACGCGATTGTGATCATAATCTTCACACCCTAAAGTAACAAAGAAAAAAAAGAAAAAAAAAAAGGAAAAATTAAGCACCCTATTTTGTTCTACGTATAGTATCTTGAAAAGAAAATACATTCTCTCGGAACATTTTTTAAAAAAATACTCATGCACTTTGACAAAAACTTTCGATGTTTATCGACTGAAATCCCGTTTTCAGCTCTTTTTCACGGGCAAACTAATACCTGCCTGGCACCATTTCGATATCAGGGATGCACTATGTATTCCACACTAAAATAATACATCAAAAAATTATGTTTGAACATTTAATTTCTGGAAAAAACTATAGGTTAAAAATGCGATTTTACGCGATTGTGATCATAATCTTCACACCCTAAAGTAACAAAGAAAAAAAAGAAAAAAAAAAGGAAAAATTAAGCACCCTATTTTGTTCTACGTATAGTATCTTGAAAAGAAAATACATTCTCTCGGAACATTTTTTAAAAAAATACTCATGCACTTTGACAAAAACTTTCGATGTTTATCGACTGAAATCCCGTTTTCAGCTCTTTTTCACGGGCAAACTAATACCTGCCTGGCACCATTTCGATATCAGGGATGCACTATGTATTCCACACTAAAATAATACATCAAAAAATTATGTTTGAACATTTAATTTCTGGAAAAAACTATAGGTTAAAAATGCGATTTTACGCGATTGTGATCATAATCTTCACACCCTAAAGTAACAAAGAAAAAAAAGAAAAAAAAAAAGGAAAAATTAAGCACCCTATTTTGTTCTACGTATAGTATCTTGAAAAGAAAATACATTCTCTCGGAACATTTTTTAAAAAAATACTCATGCACTTTGACAAAAACTTTCGATGTTTATCGACTGAAATCCCGTTTTCAGCTCTTTTTCACGGGCAAACTAATACCTGCCTGGCACCATTTCGATATCAGGGATGCACTATGTATTCCACACTGAAATAATACATCAAAAAATTATGTTTGAACATTTAATTTCTGGAAAAAACTATAGGTTAAAAATGCGATTTTACGCGATTGTGATCATAATCTTCACACCCTAAAGTAACAAAGAAAAAAAAGAAAAAAAAAAAGGAAAAATTAAGCACCCTATTTTGTTCTACGTATAGTATCTTGAAAAGAAAATACATTCTCTCGGAACATTTTTTAAAAAAATACTCATGCACTTTGACAAAAACTTTCGATGTTTATCGACTGAAATCCCGTTTTCAGCTCTTTTTCACGGGCAAACTAATACCTGCCTGGCACCATTTCGATATCAGGGATGCACTATGTATTCCACACTAAAATAATACATCAAAAAATTATGTTTGAACATTTAATTTCTGGAAAAAACTATAGGTTAAAAATGCGATTTTACGCGATTGTGATCATAATCTTCACACCCTAAAGTAACAAAGAAAAAAAAGAAAAAAAAAAAGGAAAAATTAAGCACCCTATTTTGTTCTACGTATAGTATCTTGAAAAGAAAATACATTCTCTCGGAACATTTTTTAAAAAAATACTCATGCACTTTGACAAAAACTTTCGATGTTTATCGACTGAAATCCCGTTTTCAGCTCTTTTTCACGGGCAAACTAATACCTGCCTGGCACCATTTCGATATCAGGGATGCACTATGTATTCCACACTAAAATAATACATCAAAAAATTATGTTTGAACATTTAATTTCTGGAAAAAACTATAGGTTAAAAATGCGATTTTACGCGATTGTGATCATAATCTTCACACCCTAAAGTAACAAAGAAAAAAAAGAAAAAAAAAAAGGAAAAATTAAGCACCCTATTTTGTTCTACGTATAGTATCTTGAAAAGAAAATACATTCTCTCGGAACATTTTTTAAAAAAATACTCATGCACTTTGACAAAAACTTTCGATGTTTATCGACTGAAATCCCGTTTTCAGCTCTTTTTCACGGGCAAACTAATACCTGCCTGGCACCATTTCGATATCAGGGATGCACTATGTATTCCACACTAAAATAATACATCAAAAAATTATGTTTGAACATTTAATTTCTGGAAAAAACTATAGGTTAAAAATGCGATTTTACGCGATTGTGATCATAATCTTCACACCCTAAAGTAACAAAGAAAAAAAAGAAAAAAAAAAAGGAAAAATTAAGCACCCTATTTTGTTCTACGTATAGTATCTTGAAAAGAAAATACATTCTCTCGGAACATTTTTTAAAAAAATACTCATGCACTTTGACAAAAACTTTCGATGTTTATCGACTGAAATCCCGTTTTCAGCTCTTTTTCACGGGCAAACTAATACCTGCCTGGCACCATTTCGATATCAGGGATGCACTATGTATTCCACACTAAAATAATACATCAAAAAATTATGTTTGAACATTTAATTTCTGGAAAAAACTATAGGTTAAAAATGCGATTTTACGCGATTGTGATCATAATCTTCACACCCTAAAGTAACAAAGAAAAAAAAGAAAAAAAAAAAGGAAAAATTAAGCACCCTATTTTGTTCTACGTATAGTATCTTGAAAAGAAAATACATTCTCTCGGAACATTTTTTAAAAAAATACTCATGCACTTTGACAAAAACTTTCGATGTTTATCGACTGAAATCCCGTTTTCAGCTCTTTTTCACGGGCAAACTAATACCTGCCTGGCACCATTTCGATATCAGGGATGCACTATGTATTCCACACTAAAATAATACATCAAAAAATTATGTTTGAACATTTAATTTCTGGAAAAAACTATAGGTTAAAAATGCGATTTTACGCGATTGTGATCATAATCTTCACACCCTAAAGTAACAAAGAAAAAAAAGAAAAAAAAAAAGGAAAAATTAAGCACCCTATTTTGTTCTACGTATAGTATCTTGAAAAGAAAATACATTCTCTCGGAACATTTTTTAAAAAAATACTCATGCACTTTGACAAAAACTTTCGATGTTTATCGACTGAAATCCCGTTTTCAGCTCTTTTTCACGGGCAAACTAATACCTGCCTGGCACCATTTCGATATCAGGGATGCACTATGTATTCCACACTAAAATAATACATCAAAAAATTATGTTTGAACATTTAATTTCTGGAAAAAACTATAGGTTAAAAATGCGATTTTACGCGATTGTGATCATAATCTTCACACCCTAAAGTAACAAAGAAAAAAAAGAAAAAAAAAAAGGAAAAATTAAGCACCCTATTTTGTTCTACGTATAGTATCTTGAAAAGAAAATACATTCTCTCGGAACATTTTTTAAAAAAATACTCATGCACTTTGACAAAAACTTTCGATGTTTATCGACTGAAATCCCGTTTTCAGCTCTTTTTCACGGGCAAACTAATACCTGCCTGGCACCATTTCGATATCAGGGATGCACTATGTATTCCACACTAAAATAATACATCAAAAAATTATGTTTGAACATTTAATTTCTGGAAAAAACTATAGGTTAAAAATGCGATTTTACGCGATTGTGATCATAATCTTCACACCCTAAAGTAACAAAGAAAAAAAAGAAAAAAAAAAGGAAAAATTAAGCACCCTATTTTGTTCTACGTATAGTATCTTGAAAAGAAAATACATTCTCTCGGAACATTTTTTAAAAAAATACTCATGCACTTTGACAAAAACTTTCGATGTTTATCGACTGAAATCCCGTTTTCAGCTCTTTTTCACGGGCAAACTAATACCTGCCTGGCACCATTTCGATATCAGGGATGCACTATGTATTCCACACTAAAATAATACATCAAAAAATTATGTTTGAACATTTAATTTCTGGAAAAAACTATAGGTTAAAAATGCGATTTTACGCGATTGTGATCATAATCTTCACACCCTAAAGTAACAAAGAAAAAAAAGAAAAAAAAAAAGGAAAAATTAAGCACCCTATTTTGTTCTACGTATAGTATCTTGAAAAGAAAATACATTCTCTCGGAACATTTTTTAAAAAAATACTCATGCACTTTGACAAAAACTTTCGATGTTTATCGACTGAAATCCCGTTTTCAGCTCTTTTTCACGGGCAAACTAATACCTGCCTGGCACCATTTCGATATCAGGGATGCACTATGTATTCCACACTGAAATAATACATCAAAAAATTATGTTTGAACATTTAATTTCTGGAAAAAACTATAGGTTAAAAATGCGATTTTACGCGATTGTGATCATAATCTTCACACCCTAAAGTAACAAAGAAAAAAAAGAAAAAAAAAAAGGAAAAATTAAGCACCCTATTTTGTTCTACGTATAGTATCTTGAAAAGAAAATACATTCTCTCGGAACATTTTTTAAAAAAATACTCATGCACTTTGACAAAAACTTTCGATGTTTATCGACTGAAATCCCGTTTTCAGCTCTTTTTCACGGGCAAACTAATACCTGCCTGGCACCATTTCGATATCAGGGATGCACTATGTATTCCACACTAAAATAATACATCAAAAAATTATGTTTGAACATTTAATTTCTGGAAAAAACTATAGGTTAAAAATGCGATTTTACGCGATTGTGATCATAATCTTCACACCCTAAAGTAACAAAGAAAAAAAAGAAAAAAAAAAAGGAAAAATTAAGCACCCTATTTTGTTCTACGTATAGTATCTTGAAAAGAAAATACATTCTCTCGGAACATTTTTTAAAAAAATACTCATGCACTTTGACAAAAACTTTCGATGTTTATCGACTGAAATCCCGTTTTCAGCTCTTTTTCACGGGCAAACTAATACCTGCCTGGCACCATTTCGATATCAGGGATGCACTATGTATTCCACACTAAAATAATACATCAAAAAATTATGTTTGAACATTTAATTTCTGGAAAAAACTATAGGTTAAAAATGCGATTTTACGCGATTGTGATCATAATCTTCACACCCTAAAGTAACAAAGAAAAAAAAGAAAAAAAAAAAGGAAAAATTAAGCACCCTATTTTGTTCTACGTATAGTATCTTGAAAAGAAAATACATTCTCTCGGAACATTTTTTAAAAAAATACTCATGCACTTTGACAAAAACTTTCGATGTTTATCGACTGAAATCCCGTTTTCAGCTCTTTTTCACGGGCAAACTAATACCTGCCTGGCACCATTTCGATATCAGGGATGCACTATGTATTCCACACTAAAATAATACATCAAAAAATTATGTTTGAACATTTAATTTCTGGAAAAAACTATAGGTTAAAAATGCGATTTTACGCGATTGTGATCATAATCTTCACACCCTAAAGTAACAAAGAAAAAAAAAAAAAAGGAAAAATTAAGCACCCTATTTTGTTCTACGTATAGTATCTTGAAAAGAAAATACATTCTCTCGGAACATTTTTTAAAAAAATACTCATGCACTTTGACAAAAACTTTCGATGTTTATCGACTGAAATCCCGTTTTCAGCTCTTTTTCACGGGCAAACTAATACCTGCCTGGCACCATTTCGATATCAGGGATGCACTATGTATTCCACACTAAAATAATACATCAAAAAATTATGTTTGAACATTTAATTTCTGGAAAAAACTATAGGTTAAAAATGCGATTTTACGCGATTGTGATCATAATCTTCACACCCTAAAGTAACAAAGAAAAAAAAGAAAAAAAAAAAGGAAAAATTAAGCACCCTATTTTGTTCTACGTATAGTATCTTGAAAAGAAAATACATTCTCTCGGAACATTTTTTAAAAAAATACTCATGCACTTTGACAAAAACTTTCGATGTTTATCGACTGAAATCCCGTTTTCAGCTCTTTTTCACGGGCAAACTAATACCTGCCTGGCACCATTTCGATATCAGGGATGCACTATGTATTCCACACTAAAATAATACATCAAAAAATTATGTTTGAACATTTAATTTCTGGAAAAAACTATAGGTTAAAAATGCGATTTTACGCGATTGTGATCATAATCTTCACACCCTAAAGTAACAAAGAAAAAAAAGAAAAAAAAAAGGAAAAATTAAGCACCCTATTTTGTTCTACGTATAGTATCTTGAAAAGAAAATACATTCTCTCGGAACATTTTTTAAAAAAATACTCATGCACTTTGACAAAAACTTTCGATGTTTATCGACTGAAATCCCGTTTTCAGCTCTTTTTCACGGGCAAACTAATACCTGCCTGGCACCATTTCGATATCAGGGATGCACTATGTATTCCACACTAAAATAATACATCAAAAAATTATGTTTGAACATTTAATTTCTGGAAAAAACTATAGGTTAAAAATGCGATTTTACGCGATTGTGATCATAATCTTCACACCCTAAAGTAACAAAGAAAAAAAAGAAAAAAAAAAAGGAAAAATTAAGCACCCTATTTTGTTCTACGTATAGTATCTTGAAAAGAAAATACATTCTCTCGGAACATTTTTTAAAAAAATACTCATGCACTTTGACAAAAACTTTCGATGTTTATCGACTGAAATCCCGTTTTCAGCTCTTTTTCACGGGCAAACTAATACCTGCCTGGCACCATTTCGATATCAGGGATGCACTATGTATTCCACACTAAAATAATACATCAAAAAATTATGTTTGAACATTTAATTTCTGGAAAAAACTATAGGTTAAAAATGCGATTTTACGCGATTGTGATCATAATCTTCACACCCTAAAGTAACAAAGAAAAAAAAGAAAAAAAAAAAGGAAAAATTAAGCACCCTATTTTGTTCTACGTATAGTATCTTGAAAAGAAAATACATTCTCTCGGAACATTTTTTAAAAAAATACTCATGCACTTTGACAAAAACTTTCGATGTTTATCGACTGAAATCCCGTTTTCAGCTCTTTTTCACGGGCAAACTAATACCTGCCTGGCACCATTTCGATATCAGGGATGCACTATGTATTCCACACTAAAATAATACATCAAAAAATTATGTTTGAACATTTAATTTCTGGAAAAAACTATAGGTTAAAAATGCGATTTTACGCGATTGTGATCATAATCTTCACACCCTAAAGTAACAAAGAAAAAAAAGAAAAAAAAAAAGGAAAAATTAAGCACCCTATTTTGTTCTACGTATAGTATCTTGAAAAGAAAATACATTCTCTCGGAACATTTTTTAAAAAAATACTCATGCACTTTGACAAAAACTTTCGATGTTTATCGACTGAAATCCCGTTTTCAGCTCTTTTTCACGGGCAAACTAATACCTGCCTGGCACCATTTCGATATCAGGGATGCACTATGTATTCCACACTAAAATAATACATCAAAAAATTATGTTTGAACATTTAATTTCTGGAAAAAACTATAGGTTAAAAATGCGATTTTACGCGATTGTGATCATAATCTTCACACCCTAAAGTAACAAAGAAAAAAAAGAAAAAAAAAAAGGAAAAATTAAGCACCCTATTTTGTTCTACGTATAGTATCTTGAAAAGAAAATACATTCTCTCGGAACATTTTTTAAAAAAATACTCATGCACTTTGACAAAAACTTTCGATGTTTATCGACTGAAATCCCGTTTTCAGCTCTTTTTCACGGGCAAACTAATACCTGCCTGGCACCATTTCGATATCAGGGATGCACTATGTATTCCACACTAAAATAATACATCAAAAAATTATGTTTGAACATTTAATTTCTGGAAAAAACTATAGGTTAAAAATGCGATTTTACGCGATTGTGATCATAATCTTCACACCCTAAAGTAACAAAGAAAAAAAAGAAAAAAAAAAGGAAAAATTAAGCACCCTATTTTGTTCTACGTATAGTATCTTGAAAAGAAAATACATTCTCTCGGAACATTTTTTAAAAAAATACTCATGCACTTTGACAAAAACTTTCGATGTTTATCGACTGAAATCCCGTTTTCAGCTCTTTTTCACGGGCAAACTAATACCTGCCTGGCACCATTTCGATATCAGGGATGCACTATGTATTCCACACTAAAATAATACATCAAAAAATTATGTTTGAACATTTAATTTCTGGAAAAAACTATAGGTTAAAAATGCGATTTTACGCGATTGTGATCATAATCTTCACACCCTAAAGTAACAAAGAAAAAAAAGAAAAAAAAAAAGGAAAAATTAAGCACCCTATTTTGTTCTACGTATAGTATCTTGAAAAGAAAATACATTCTCTCGGAACATTTTTTAAAAAAATACTCATGCACTTTGACAAAAACTTTCGATGTTTATCGACTGAAATCCCGTTTTCAGCTCTTTTTCACGGGCAAACTAATACCTGCCTGGCACCATTTCGATATCAGGGATGCACTATGTATTCCACACTAAAATAATACATCAAAAAATTATGTTTGAACATTTAATTTCTGGAAAAAACTATAGGTTAAAAATGCGATTTTACGCGATTGTGATCATAATCTTCACACCCTAAAGTAACAAAGAAAAAAAAGAAAAAAAAAAAGGAAAAATTAAGCACCCTATTTTGTTCTACGTATAGTATCTTGAAAAGAAAATACATTCTCTCGGAACATTTTTTAAAAAAATACTCATGCACTTTGACAAAAACTTTCGATGTTTATCGACTGAAATCCCGTTTTCAGCTCTTTTTCACGGGCAAACTAATACCTGCCTGGCACCATTTCGATATCAGGGATGCACTATGTATTCCACACTAAAATAATACATCAAAAAATTATGTTTGAACATTTAATTTCTGGAAAAAACTATAGGTTAAAAATGCGATTTTACGCGATTGTGATCATAATCTTCACACCCTAAAGTAACAAAGAAAAAAAAGAAAAAAAAAAAGGAAAAATTAAGCACCCTATTTTGTTCTACGTATAGTATCTTGAAAAGAAAATACATTCTCTCGGAACATTTTTTAAAAAAATACTCATGCACTTTGACAAAAACTTTCGATGTTTATCGACTGAAATCCCGTTTTCAGCTCTTTTTCACGGGCAAACTAATACCTGCCTGGCACCATTTCGATATCAGGGATGCACTATGTATTCCACACTAAAATAATACATCAAAAAATTATGTTTGAACATTTAATTTCTGGAAAAAACTATAGGTTAAAAATGCGATTTTACGCGATTGTGATCATAATCTTCACACCCTAAAGTAACAAAGAAAAAAAAAAAAAGGAAAAATTAAGCACCCTATTTTGTTCTACGTATAGTATCTTGAAAAGAAAATACATTCTCTCGGAACATTTTTTAAAAAAATACTCATGCACTTTGACAAAAACTTTCGATGTTTATCGACTGAAATCCCGTTTTCAGCTCTTTTTCACGGGCAAACTAATACCTGCCTGGCACCATTTCGATATCAGGGATGCACTATGTATTCCACACTAAAATAATACATCAAAAAATTATGTTTGAACATTTAATTTCTGGAAAAAACTATAGGTTAAAAATGCGATTTTACGCGATTGTGATCATAATCTTCACACCCTAAAGTAACAAAGAAAAAAAAGAAAAAAAAAAAGGAAAAATTAAGCACCCTATTTTGTTCTACGTATAGTATCTTGAAAAGAAAATACATTCTCTCGGAACATTTTTTAAAAAAATACTCATGCACTTTGACAAAAACTTTCGATGTTTATCGACTGAAATCCCGTTTTCAGCTCTTTTTCACGGGCAAACTAATACCTGCCTGGCACCATTTCGATATCAGGGATGCACTATGTATTCCACACTAAAATAATACATCAAAAAATTATGTTTGAACATTTAATTTCTGGAAAAAACTATAGGTTAAAAATGCGATTTTACGCGATTGTGATCATAATCTTCACACCCTAAAGTAACAAAGAAAAAAAAGAAAAAAAAAAGGAAAAATTAAGCACCCTATTTTGTTCTACGTATAGTATCTTGAAAAGAAAATACATTCTCTCGGAACATTTTTTAAAAAAATACTCATGCACTTTGACAAAAACTTTCGATGTTTATCGACTGAAATCCCGTTTTCAGCTCTTTTTCACGGGCAAACTAATACCTGCCTGGCACCATTTCGATATCAGGGATGCACTATGTATTCCACACTAAAATAATACATCAAAAAATTATGTTTGAACATTTAATTTCTGGAAAAAACTATAGGTTAAAAATGCGATTTTACGCGATTGTGATCATAATCTTCACACCCTAAAGTAACAAAGAAAAAAAAGAAAAAAAAAAAGGAAAAATTAAGCACCCTATTTTGTTCTACGTATAGTATCTTGAAAAGAAAATACATTCTCTCGGAACATTTTTTAAAAAAATACTCATGCACTTTGACAAAAACTTTCGATGTTTATCGACTGAAATCCCGTTTTCAGCTCTTTTTCACGGGCAAACTAATACCTGCCTGGCACCATTTCGATATCAGGGATGCACTATGTATTCCACACTAAAATAATACATCAAAAAATTATGTTTGAACATTTAATTTCTGGAAAAAACTATAGGTTAAAAATGCGATTTTACGCGATTGTGATCATAATCTTCACACCCTAAAGTAACAAAGAAAAAAAAGAAAAAAAAAAGGAAAAATTAAGCACCCTATTTTGTTCTACGTATAGTATCTTGAAAAGAAAATACATTCTCTCGGAACATTTTTTAAAAAAATACTCATGCACTTTGACAAAAACTTTCGATGTTTATCGACTGAAATCCCGTTTTCAGCTCTTTTTCACGGGCAAACTAATACCTGCCTGGCACCATTTCGATATCAGGGATGCACTATGTATTCCACACTAAAATAATACATCAAAAAATTATGTTTGAACATTTAATTTCTGGAAAAAACTATAGGTTAAAAATGCGATTTTACGCGATTGTGATCATAATCTTCACACCCTAAAGTAACAAAGAAAAAAAAGAAAAAAAAAAAGGAAAAATTAAGCACCCTATTTTGTTCTACGTATAGTATCTTGAAAAGAAAATACATTCTCTCGGAACATTTTTTAAAAAAATACTCATGCACTTTGACAAAAACTTTCGATGTTTATCGACTGAAATCCCGTTTTCAGCTCTTTTTCACGGGCAAACTAATACCTGCCTGGCACCATTTCGATATCAGGGATGCACTATGTATTCCACACTAAAATAATACATCAAAAAATTATGTTTGAACATTTAATTTCTGGAAAAAACTATAGGTTAAAAATGCGATTTTACGCGATTGTGATCATAATCTTCACACCCTAAAGTAACAAAGAAAAAAAAAAAAAGGAAAAATTAAGCACCCTATTTTGTTCTACGTATAGTATCTTGAAAAGAAAATACATTCTCTCGGAACATTTTTTAAAAAAATACTCATGCACTTTGACAAAAACTTTCGATGTTTATCGACTGAAATCCCGTTTTCAGCTCTTTTTCACGGGCAAACTAATACCTGCCTGGCACCATTTCGATATCAGGGATGCACTATGTATTCCACACTAAAATAATACATCAAAAAATTATGTTTGAACATTTAATTTCTGGAAAAAACTATAGGTTAAAAATGCGATTTTACGCGATTGTGATCATAATCTTCACACCCTAAAGTAACAAAGAAAAAAAAGAAAAAAAAAAAGGAAAAATTAAGCACCCTATTTTGTTCTACGTATAGTATCTTGAAAAGAAAATACATTCTCTCGGAACATTTTTTAAAAAAATACTCATGCACTTTGACAAAAACTTTCGATGTTTATCGACTGAAATCCCGTTTTCAGCTCTTTTTCACGGGCAAGCTGATACATGCCCGGTACCATTTCGATATCAGGAATGCACTACGTATTCTACACTAAAAGAATGCACCAGAAAAATAAGGGTGAACATTTATTTCCTGGAAAGAACTATGGGTCGAAAACGCGATTGGACGCGATTGTGATCATAATCTTCACACCCTAAATTTAAAAAAGAAAGAAAGAAAGAAAAAAAAAAAATCAAGTACCGTATTTTGTTCAATGTACATTGTTTTGAAAAGAAAATACATCCTCTAGGAACATTTTGCATGGAAAAAAAAAAAAAAAAACCTCTGAAGCACTTTGATTAAAAAAAACCACTTGATGTTTATCGATTGACATCACGTTTTCAGTTCTTTTTAGGGGTAAATTAATACCTTTCCTGTCACATTTCGATATCAGGGATGTTCTACATTAAATATGTTCTACATTAAAAGAATACAGTATGTTCTACAGTATGTTCTACATTAAAAGAATACATCAGAAAAATAGGTTTGAACATTTAATTTCTGGAATAAACTATGGATCAAAATCGTGATTGGACGTGATTTTAATCACACCACAAACAAAAAAATTTAACTAAATTGTAGCCCAATTCGTACCATAATCCATTCTTAAGTAGCTAAAGTTTTTTTCCCATTTAAATTAAGAAAAAAAAATGAAAAATTGGAATTGTTGTGCCAAATCATTACTATAGCTTGTTACCCTTCAATTTAGAGGACTTGAAAAAATCTTTTGATTGATACCATACTTGAAAATGTGCGAGTCTACCTGGGGTAATGACTTCACTCATACAAAAATTGTATCGCAGTTTCTTTTCCCAACAATGATGGTATTTATTATTGAACCATAAATAAATATTTTTATGTATGAATATGTCAAATTTTGTCCCATGTTATAAAAATATAAAATTTCGAATCAAGTTCTAAGTTTTCGCAGGAATTTAAAAAATTTCCTTCTAGTTCTAGGTTTTTTTATAACAAACCCGAATATAAATTTTCGCGAAAAATCCATTAATATTTGTTGCAGTTAGTATACAAAAAATCGACCACAGTACAGACAGAGGGATATCCCTCCAAAGATAATCAAAACATGTTCAGGAGGTCCTAAAACATATATTAGCATTAAACTCTTGAATACGTATATTTTTGTGGAAACAATACCATCTCTATATTATATTATATAGTATGAGAAAATAAAGATGAAAATACATTAATACAGGAACACATAGAAACAATAGATTTTAATATTTAAATTTTTACTGATTTAAGGCTGAAAATCGCAAACAGACTCAAAGGAAATCTTAACCTTTGAGAAAGAAGGAAAAAGAGAGAGAAAATTGAAAAGTACATTGGTCTAAAATACTTTACGTGCTATTCGTGCTACTATTGCTCGGCGAATTGTACGCTCTTTCGATACAGATATTGAACGTTCTATGTTGTACTATTATAGCATGCCGAATATCACGTTCTTCTGACACGGTCTTCGGAACGTTTTTATTGAACTATTGTAGAACGTCAAACAGTACACTTTATACGCACAAAAATTGAACGTTCTATGTTGAACTATTATAGAACTTCCAATATCACGTTCTTTTGGCACAGATAAAGAACGTCTTATATTGTACCATTGTAGAACGTCGAACATCACGTGCAAATAACACCAAACACCGTTATATCACTTATAACACTATCTTTGAACGCATTCTGAACGTACTCTGAACGTGCCGGTGCTACTTGGGTTGTGTCACAAAAGAATATTGAAAGTCTGATAACATTTAAACAAAAGTTTGGTTTTGCTATTATAATTTTTTGTGAGATTTTGTTAAGAAAATATTACAAGACTTCGATCAAAGCGATTTCAAGGAAAGGCTAGCGAATGAAAAACTTAGTTAATAAATCAGTTCAAATAAATGTACCCGAAGCAATTTTATTGGGAAGTGAAACGAACCTCATTTGCTTTAAAAATTGATGCAAGAATATTTCGAGATATTATTAAACATGTTTGAAAGAGAGTTGCGCTCGCCTAGTCTGAATCTTAAATACAGGAAATGACAATATGATTTTAACTATAAAGACGACATATATCCCAGGAGATGTAGGTAATGGATAAATTCCCATATCGTAGAATGCCGTCGATCATATTTCTTGGAAAACACCCCTTCCCCCCTGTTTTGCCTCAATCTGAAATTCTGAAAAATTCGTGAAACAGCCTTAGCCCCATAAACCGATCATCGAACAATACATTTTTTTCTTTTAGCTGAAAACGAGCCATCCTCCTCCTTACACATTCTACGTTTTTCTTTGCAATTGAGAGAATTCTACTTTTATCTTTTAGCAGAAAATTCTTAGCAAAAGAACCCCTCCTCTCTCTTTTTCGTGGCGATTTTCAGTGACTTTTGAGGGTGTTTCGTCAGATTGCATCTGCATGTCCTAAAACCCCTAAAGTTCTATAGTGTATATATTATATGTTATGTAGAGATAGGCGTGTATGTAAACTTCTACCTTACGTTTGTGTTTCTCTCTCTGTGTATGTATTATTTTATGAATAACACATAATGATTTCAAAATATATTAATTCAAAATAAATCAGTTTCCATTGTATGAAAAATGACTGGGAAAACCTATTTTATAAATGGTATTTTCTAGTTTTTGAAGCATAATTATATATTCTAAAATATATTTCAATATATATTATAATACGTAATTATGCATTATAATTCTAATATATATTCTAATTCGAATTATATATTATAATTCGTACAAGATAAAATACTTAGATTTACATACATACATGTGAAAAGTTTATTATGTGACACATAGATAAAGTATCAATTTCATTGGAATCTCTGGGAACAAGTGGTGAGAAAAATGGCCTGATATGTTGAGAAATAAAGCACTTTTATGAAATTATAAATGTGATATAATTAATTTCCAGATGATAAACAGCAACTGTGAAGTGTAAGGTTCATTTTGAAACATGAATGAGTTTATATTCTTAAACGTTGAAATACACATTTTAGAAACAATTGAAAAAACGTTCTTTGTTCATTACACATTTTTCTAAAATCATTCAAACATTTAAAATAAAATATCGTTTATTGGTTATAATTCTCATAATTAAGAACAGCATCTCCATTTTCCTATATCTAATTTCCAGAGGCTTAAGCATCCTAGCACCTGCATTTTCACACCCAATATTGAGTTATGTATTTCGAAATGTTTTCTGAAATCATTGTATCAATATGGGAAAGAGTGTATATGTATCAGTGTATAGAGTTTTTCTCCACACATTGTTTTTTTCTTTTGTTTGGAAATATGCTCCGAAATGATTGTGTCAACACACGAAATAGTGCATTATTCTACATATTGTTCCGTTTTGTTTGAAAATATATTCTGAAATAATTGTACCAATACGAAAGAGTGCAATTTCCACTTAGACCATTTCTATAAGCGCTTTCAGAGGTATTTTAGCATTATTTATTTACACTGAAATTTGACATATTTTGTTAATTGTATCATAAAGCAATTAATTAAAGTTTTCATTCGGTTTTGAAAGTAAAATGATCTTACTTCATTAGGAAGACTGATGCACAGTAGTTACTCTATAAGAAAATTCTCTGTAGACATACATCATTTTCTTGCTTTGACTGATGATGTCTGGATGATGTCATGTGGACTTGTAATATTATAGGGAATGTAAGGGAAATGTGATAGGAATATTAAGTAATGAATTTGGTAATATAATGTTGGGGGATGCGTTAGGAAACATCATATAAGGGAATGTGTTAGGTAATATCATGTTGGGGGATGTATTTCTGGTGCTAGAAACTTATATGCAAAGAATACATTAAACTAAATATCTTATAAACATGGCCGAATATCGTAAATTGTGAAACCCATTCCATTGTGTGGATCTCAAACACACCATATTTATCTGTAGTGCGAGTTCCAGTAGTAGAATAATTATTAACATAAATCTACTCAATTAATTGCACCATTTTTGAACTTTAAAAATAACATTATTTATTAAAAGCATTTGTTTAATTATAATTGATTACAATACTTATAATATTATTGTGTAGGAGATAGACCATGTGAGATTGGACATGTGAGATTGGACATGTGAGATCGGACATGTGAGATCAGAAAGTTTTAACTACCAATATGTTCTATGACCTGCTACAACAATTAATGGGCACATGCCTTCAAACTCGTACTGCATCTGCTCTTTTCGATGAAGTCCAAATTAGGATATTTTTGTGGACTCTTTGTAGAATATTTGTGGAACACACTCTTACAGAATCATTATGGCATTTTGCTGAATTTCTCCTTCAATCTCTGTGGCTACATGTAGCGGAATTACTTCTCTACTGCATCTCTGCCGATATGAATCTGTTGCGGTGTCATTCTGTTATCTAAATCTCTGAATCTGTCGTCGAGTTGTGCATATCCTTTTTCAGCGCCCCTCGATTGCCGTCCTCTTTGCCTGAGGTCTGTAGCGCCTCTTTGGCTCTGATTGGCCGACCTTAGAACAATGCCACCAGACATCTTGAATAATCGGTCAACGTTTTTAACCATTGTCATGGCTATATGTAGCCTCATAGGTTTATGGTCTAATTGACCTCTCGAGTCAAAGTGTTGTAATAACTGGTGTCCTTACATCTGCTTATATTGTCCAACAGTTCAGCCATAATAATTAAAGATCGTACAACTGATTCCGCTAAATCTTGTCTCAAATCTATTCCTGGTCATAATCTGATCTCACAATATTAAGTAATATCACGTTAGGGAACTTATTATACGTTAGGGAATCTGCTATTAAGAAATGAAATGTTAAAGAATGTAAAGTTCAGGAATATGATGTTAGCTTATGTAATGTTAGGAAATGAAATTATAGGTTGTTATGGTTGCGAAATATGATGTTAAAGAACAGAAAACACTCTCATTATAATATAGTTAAGTGTCACTATAGACATTTGTTGTGACTACATTTTACTGGAGTGATAATTATATCAATCATTCTGGAAAAGGATGCTTATTTACCTCTGAAAACAATTGATTCCTTTAATATTCTATCATAAGTTGCAAATGACGAAGTATTAAATTTCAGATTATTTAATTCACCAGTTTAAGCGGATATTTTATATTCGATTTAAAAGAATGAAATGAATGTTAGGAAGTGAAATGATAGATTGTAACTATCTCGAAATGTGATGTTAAGAAACAGGGGAATATCTATCTCATCCTCATATAGCTAAGAGGTCCCGACATATATTTGGAGTGACTCGTTTTTACTGGAAAGATTATTCCAGTTCAGTCATCCTGGCAAGCGAGGCTCATTTGCCTCTGAAGACGATTCATGCCTTTAAAATTTTATCTTAAGCTGCCAATAACGAAGTTTTTTAAGTTTCATAATATTTAAGTTAACAGTTGAAGAGACAATTTATATGCGTTCTAATATAGGAAACTGTTTGTAATTTGTATCCTCAAGAACATCTTTGTTAAACAAAAATGAATATATTAATTCACAACAGTTTAATATGTAGTCTACTTCAATGCAAAATATTAGTTTCTATCTGTATTTCTGTAGTACTGGTTATTTTTTTTAAAGAAATGCAAAATTTAAAATACATTGAACTATATATAATAATAATAATGAAAGATTTATTTCCAAATTTTTACAAATTCAAAATCACCAATGAATATAATGCACTATATAATATAATCATATAGAAAATCCTGTAAAAAAGATATAAACACAAGCATATGTACTCTGTGTTTATATCTTTTAATGTTTTTTTATTCATTTATTTGAATACGCACAGTGAAATATGTGTTAAGCAGTTTTACATTTTCAATGTTTCTCTACCTCTGAAAATGCATATGAATGTGTTGTTGTTGAGACCCAGACCGTCCGACCTACCAGAAAGGTGTAAGGTAACTGTATGGACGGCCGGGAAGTGCCACCCAATTTAGACCGGAACCCAGTGGGGGAGGCATCCACAGGGACCGTACCCTCCTTCCCCTACCACCAACCTCTCGGAAGGACTTACGGACCCACATGTTTAACGTGATCGTACTCCGTATGAACACGGCGGCATTTGTGGTAGCGTGCAAATCTAGCGCGCAAACCACGGGGATACCGCACCCGAGATGGCCAACAGCACGCGGTGTTCCGAGGTGGTCACCCACCAAGTACTAACCGCGCCCGATGCTGCTTGACTTCGGTGATCTAACGAGAACCGGTGTTTTCAGCACGGTACGGCCGTTGGCCCTGCATATGAATGTGTATTTATCCTGAATTGTCTCTATTGAAAATGTAACATTAGTTGACAGATTTTAAATGCACTTCTAGGTAAACGAAGTATAAAACTAATTCATGAATGAATATATATATATATGCTTGACCAATCATAATTATAAAATGCTTCGCATTGTATCTGACTGTTCTAGTGGAAAATCTTTTGTAATGATATATGATTTGGAAAAGACTCAGATATATGTATGTTGCAGTCAAAACGTTCTGTTTGTCTTTATGATATTTTATTGTAAATATGTATCGTTCCTGTACGTTCTATTTGAAAATTATATTTTATTTTCTATCTGGAAAGCGGGAAATTGCATGCTGTTAAATATTTAAAAATTAAGTCTGTTCTCGTATGAGAAGAATGTTTATTTGAATGTTAAATTTTAAAAATGTATTTAAAATTTTTGCGAGTTTTAAAATTTGAGTTGCACTTTTCACAACAGTCAAATTCAATATCTTTTTAACTTTCATCTTTGAAATTAAGCACGGTTCGACAAGAGAATTATAATGTGTACGAAATTAGAGTTTGTATGAATAAAATTCACAATATTTTCTTTAGATAGCTGTATGTTTTTAAATTTCAATATTTACATATCATGTTCAGATTCGCTCGTTGCATTTGTTTCTGTTGTAGAAAGAAAAGTGATCGCGCAATAATGTGTAAAAATAATGTAATGCACCCATAAACTTCATCCGCAAGTTGCAGATACATAACAAAGTCAAATCTAAAAGATTGGAAATATGATCTACAAGGATTGAAATATTAAATAATAATTTCTACTAGAATTACAATGATTTTATTTTATTTATTGGAATTGAGATTTGTATTTAAGTAAATTTATATTATGTAATAAATATTAATTTTAAATAAAAGTAAATGCGTGATATTTTATATTCACCGTGCTGTTCATAAAATAATGTAAAATTTAGCATGATATAGAGTGTTCAGTTAAAGGGATAGCTATATCCGCAAATTAAGTATTATTTTGTTTACGTCATTAATCGTAATTATTGTTAAAGACTTAATGACATTTATTTTTAATATTAGAGTCTAGTTTATTATACAAAACTTATGCAAAAAAATGTTAATTTTACGGATTTGGTAGTTATTATTTTTTGCATATTTATATAACATGCTTTGAATTGTCTGATTAAGTGAAAGGGTCATGCATCAATTTATCAAGTCCTTCCATTATAGCTAAAATGTTAGTTTTGGTATCATTCCATCTGCCTCAGCTTCAAAACCAATGTGAAAACCTATAAGTGAAACAATTATAAATAGGAGTGACGGTGCAAATGAATAATCTGAATCAAAAATAATTTGCCTAATTATCGAGTGCTTGCAATCTACCTAGAAGTTTGGATTTCATCTCATTCAATCCGTCTCAGTTTTTAGATGACTGAAAAGTTCTAATATTTCACAACTTCGATTTAGGGGTGACGACATAAAATAATCTTCTTAAAAAGCACACTATGCGCTATTTCAAATTATGCTTAAATTTAAAAATGTTTTTAATATTCATAAAATTTATTGAATGTGTATGTGTCACATTTAGTGGCCACTAACCATTGAGGCAGTATAAGAAATGTCTAGTATTAAATATTACTAGTGCTTGTTAGAAAATAAATTCATTGTACTCCCTTTGTTAGCAGACAGCAAATTTATAAAATTTAAATTTTTAAAAAATGCCAAAGAATTGTTCGTTACTGATTTTTTTCTGTTTCTTTTTTTTTGTCTGTTTCTTAGAGAGTTGTATTAAATCTTTCGATAATAATACATTTCTTAACCTCATGAAACGGTCCCAAAATGAAGTTCAAACAACTGTACTGAAGTTCAAACCACTTACTTTTCATGTCTGCTTCAATCAAAGAACAGAGGATTAGTATTCTTTTGGCATTGTTTAAGAGCACCCTTCTAGATATTTAAAACAGTTTGCAATACGCTCTCATTGCAGATAACAGCATTCGATGACCTGTTTTGCGCTTATTATGTATTCGCCAAATTTACATCAGACTACATCAACAGCCAACTTTATGGAATTCCAAGTTCAAAGTGGCAAAACCCACTTGGGGAAAGTTTTCAAATATTTACCATGCACTCTTAACAGATAACAAAATTCATGAATCGGTTTTGTGATTATTATTTTCTCGTCAGCGCGAAAATTAATTCACAGAATCCATGCGAGAATGCTGTTATCTGTGTGGTAGCGGTCTCAGAACCAAATTGTGGGAACAGATTCCGCTACGCACAAAACGGCCAAGTGATCGTATATATCACAACAAAAACAATATAGAAATTTATAGTGGTAATTATCATACTTAACTTAACCCAGGCAATGTTATTTAGATGAGGTTTTCCCAGTCTAGAAGAATTAGATTCTAGATGGTAATCAGTGAGCAAACAACATGATGGAATACAAGAGAAAAGGCACATTTATCAATTTAAACAAATCAAATTTTATTCAATCATCAACATTTATTTATCAATATTCATTTACTTTCAAATTATTATTCAGAATGATTCAGAGCTTCCGTTATCATTAAACATTTATCATTCAAATTATGCTCTGCTCAATAATATTTCAATAATTATATATATTTCAATAATATTTCAATAATATTTCGTAAATTCAACAATGCTAGTATTATTCAAAATCAACCAATATTTAGTGTGCCTGTATTGTATTAATTTGTGCCATATATTTCAGTTGGAACTTCTGGTTCCAATTACAAAAGGGATTACCTGTACCGTTGATCTAAACTAAAATTTCACAGAAAAGTTTCAAGTTCGGAAACACTACTTGAAGGGAACCGAATTAATTCCAAAAAATGAGGATCCAAGATTTCTCGAATTTCAACAGGGCTTTACGCCAGATCAATTCCAAGGAGATCATCCGTCCCGATTCCAACACAAGGAGACCAATTCGATCCCCAGTAAAAATCATCCTGGAATAAAAAAGGGTAAATTTAGAATTTAGATATAGAAAGTCGAATCTTCTCCAGGAACTTCTTCATCCAGGCTCCAGGAATGGATCGTGGTTTCATCAGAAACAAAATATCTCCATCCGAGGACAATTAGCCATTTTGGCCAAAGCCTTTGTCTTAAAGTTTTTAAGACAAAATTCGATGCGACTTCTCCAAACCAAACTTCCAAGCCGAATCCCCCGGGTCTCAAGAGTCCAGCAAAAACTTCTCCTCAGCGCCGCTTCCTGATTGGCAGGCAAGCGCGCCCAGCAACAAGCTTCTCCTCAGATCACACGTCACACATCCAGGCGAGACAGAAATCCTGGCCCGAGCCAACGGATTCTCGACGAAACACAGTTTTTAATGCAAAACAAATCCAGACAAGGCCTACCGAAAAACAGCACAGGCACGGAAGGAAAGAAAAAGAGTTTTTCTCACAGAAAAACACGAAAGGCTCATTTCGCAGAATTGCGACATGACATCTGCAATGGAAGTACATTCAAATTTTATGTACAACATACAGTCAGGTTCTAGGACTTTGGCAATATAATTCTTTCAAAAATCAAAAATAATTAAAATTTATGATATTTATGCATTCAAATTATTGAGGTGAAACGATAAGGGCGCTGTTTGCGAAATCAATCGGGAGACAATGTGACAGTTACAAAACGGAAGTATGTGACATCATATTGTTACGAATACCTGACAAGTCACTATTGTAAGTAATTGATGGATTGGGTCATTAGACCAAATTCGGTGGCTATGTTTGAATTTTGGAAAAATATCGTACTACTGTAATTGTTCTGAAGATTATTATTGCTTATTCTAAAAAAAATATGTTTTTACCACAAACTGTGCGTTTAAATGATAGATATTACCAAATACAGGATGCCGAGGTTTGTTGGCTAAAATAATAGGTTAGCTCAGTGCTCATAACTGTATGTGTATAGTCAGATTGATTACCTTAGAAGGATCACCTCATTATTACTTATTGGATCTTCGTGTATTGTTGGTGTTGTTGTTGACACCCAGACCGTCCATCTTCGTGGGTGAAAAACATAGAAATTGTAGTATGGGAATTGTCTAATTTTAGTATGTGTTACTTTTGATAGAAGATAGTAATTATTACACTTGCATTTTAATCTTATAAACTAAAACACAGTACATTTCCTAAGTGGCGTATAGAATAGCGTAAACACGGAAGTATAAGATGGGGTTTGTTGATATGCTTCATTTCGGGTATAGTTGATAAATAATCCAGCCTGCCGTATAAAAAAAATGTATTTCACATAAAAGTTAAACATATTGCATATAACTAAAACAAATAATAATTTATTCAAAGCAACATCCAATGACAACATTTTGATTTGGTTGCTGCTTTAAATGATATTTATTACTTTTCTTACATGGCGTTACCTTTTTTGATTACACTTCAAGCAGTTTGAACTGTTTCTTATAGCAGGATTAAAAACTGTAAAACTTAGTATTTTCCAATTTCTGTTGGTTTACCAAGCTGTCTTAAAACAATAATCTCAATTTAAATTTATTTTTAGCTAGTTTTAAGTTTTTTATGAAATATATGTATGGTCCATCATTTAAAGACGATTTAGTGTCTGTCAGTTTATTTTTATCTGTTAATTTATAATGTCATGGCATGCCATCCTCCAGATGTTGATTTAAATATAGTTCGATATAAGATTTTTCGATGTGCATTAATGTTATATCAAATTTAATCATTATTGAAACATTATTATATTAATTCTTACATAATTACACTTCAAACATTATGTCATTACTTTTCAACAGTATAACTTTTCAACAGTGACGGGTATTATCGACTCATCTCCATCGTGGTTGTAATATTCCTGCATTACATTGAATGAATAATATTAAAGACATCACAACGTTGTTACACAGAAGGTATTTTATTAAAACTTTATGTAGGACGTCCAAAGTATTAAAAATGCCACAGCGTTTTCGAGAGTTAATAAGCTCTTCATCAGTGGATAAATGGAAAGTAAACATGGGTCGTTCATATATAGACCAGTAACATAGAAAATTTGCATAAATGCATATAAAAATAGTAAATGGATAGATTATTATCCATGAAATATACACAGAAAATATAAAATATATTTTCTGTGTATTATCACGTAGTCGTAAGTGTGTATCATCACGTAGTCGTAAGTGTGTTTTATCACGTAGTCGTAAGTGAGTATTATCACGTAATCACAGAAAATATATTACATATTTTCTGTGAATATTTCTTGGATAATAATCTGTTAATTTACAAATTTTATATTTATTTATGCACATTTGCTATGTTACTAGGTTATATATGAACGGTCCTTTTTACTTTTCATGTAGCAACTGAAGAAGATCGTATTAACCCTCGAAACCGCTTTGTCATTTTTAATACTTTGTAAGTCTTATAAGAAGTTTTAATAAAAAACCTTCTGTCTAACAACGTCGTGTCCTTAATCTTATTTAGCTGTAATCAGACGTAATACCAGATTATTTATATTGAATGAACTTCATGCAATTATTTAAGAAATTTTCTCTCACGGTATTCTTTGGTCTTAATTTGAAATATCTACAACGTTTTTAAACGTCATTGTGGCAATCTTTTTGTCACCAATATTTTGAAACCTATAAGATGATTTATATAGTATTTAAATTGGGTCATTTCAATTAAGTAAATTGCTTAAGTTAATTAGAGTTTTTTCAATTTGTCCTGCAAGACAAATTGGTGCAAAACTTTTAGACTTACTTAAAAATCTAAAAATGGCTTTTGGTTCTTTGATTTCATATTAAACTCCGATACCAGTGCAAATATGGTGAATAAATTGTCTACACCAGCGGTGATAGAATCGTTACAGCATACTGATGACCAAAAATCAATAAACAATTTTTTCAGTGATAAATATTCATACATGATTACTAAGGCATCGCTAATACAATTTCCTCAATTCTAATTTATATTTTTCTACATCGAGTTTCTCTAAAATTTTACTTGTAAGTAATGTAAATTTTTAAGCGTATCGTGATAATTCGACTAACATTAAAATTGTTCTTATTTTATTTATTCTAAAAATTATACATTTTTAGAATAAAAAATAATAATATAGTTTTTGGTTTTTAACAAATGATAAAAAACATTTTGGCATATAAAAAACCATGTAGTTTATCACTGTACATAACAAAATACCTTTTAATTTAAAATGTTTCTCGAAACTGAAATCTTAAAAAGTTTGCATCAAAACATGATATGATGCATTACTCTTTGTTTAAAAGTATTTAAATCTATTACAAACTCTAAATATTCGTGAGCCATGTTTGAAAGAAACTTTCTTCAGATTTAATTAACAGTTCGCCAAAAGAACAATGTATCTTCTTTAATGATGCAAAGGGCAAAAGTAAAACGAAATCAGGTGATCATGGAGAAAATGTTCAGCCAACTTGTAGATAAATGAAATTCCATATCATTAATCATAACGGAAGTAGAGCATTGTAATTAAAGTTTACGTTCATTTTGAAGAACTAAAAATCATCTTTGATTACTTTAAACGTAAATGAATATCAATTAAATATATATATATATATATATATATATATATATATATATATATATGTATATATATATATATATATATATATATATATATATATATATATATATATATATATATATATATATATATATATATATATATATATATATATATATATATATATATATATATATATATATATATATATAATTTTTTTTAGGGAGATGTTGCAATCGAATCACTTATACTATCATATTTCAAATATTTTATACAGCACGTTAGGGTGGATGTAAAAAATTAATTTTCCAAAAACATTTAGCGTAAGTGCAAAACATCCATATTATTAGTAAGTGTGCAACATTTTGATTCTTTTGCTGTTAATATATTCTGTTTTGGCCGTCACAAAATACTTCACATTTCGAAAAAACCTGTCATGACGCATGTAAATGGTATAGTGACTGACGTAATACAATGACGTAAAATGTTAAAACTTGAAGATATTCCACGAGATGAAGCTATAAGCCGAAAATTTAGCTCTGTACGTATTCTGAGAGCCGAAAACACCTAAAAGTTGTTGAACGAAGGGAGAATCCTTGCGAAGTTAAAGAGAATACACAATACAGTAGACAGAAATAAATATATTTCGTAATTAACAGCATAAATATTTGATTGAATTCTATTATTCAAATAAATGACAAATATATGACAAACTTGTTCAAATGTATTTAGTAATACATAAAATCAAAAGTTTATGCTGTTATCGTATATTTTTATTTTTCAGACTGTAATACAAGTTAAATATGAACAGTAAGAAAAAATATAGACGCAATATCTTGAAACACCTGGTCTCTCTATTCTGAGGTGGTTTTCAAACCTTAAAAATAATCTGCAGTATGTATAACACTTTATAAAATAGATAAGGTCCACATGTGATGCATGTATATATAAAATCTGAAACAAAACTGTTTTGGTGGGGCATCTAAGTACTTACAAAAGTGTACTTTTTCAACGTTTGAAGAAAAAAATCCATGTTTTGTTCCTTTTGCATAACATGTAAATATTAATGTATCCTTTTGGTGATATCTATAAAAAAGCTCATTCCTAGAATTACAAAAATTGGTTTTTAAACGTTCATGAATAAATTTTTGCTAAAGGTTCTTTTTATGCTGGAAGAAAATCTGGAAAATGGAGACTTAGAATCATTGTTATCAATTTAAGATTATAACAAGAAAGATCAATCATGCTTAAAGCATTGATTATGAAACAATTTCCAACTACAATAACATTTTATATAAACATCTCGAAAATGCGATACATTCATCGGTAATATTTTTAAAATTATCATAAAACTACAATAGTTTATTATATTTGAAAACTTCATGGAAAACAAATGGAATTTATTCAAATGACGTCATCGATAGATAAATCGTTTCTATATAAAAGCAACATTTCATTCATACATTTTTTAAATGTTTTTCATTCATCACAATACTATAATAGTTTATTTTATTCAAAAACTTAAAACCATGGAAGTAGAAGTAATTTCACTCCATGCTTAAAACTTCAAAGACAAAATCGTCTGGTTCACTGCAAAATCAATGAATGTTTCATTCATATCAGCTATATTGCAGACTCCATGATCTAAATAATTTTGCGTTAAAGATATGCAGCAATCCTTCAACAATTCATTCTACATCTTTTGGTGTTTACATTTTCCATACGTGAAAATTAGGCTTCATTGTTGAAATAATCAAAGTTGGATGATCATTTAAACTCAAACGTATTAATGTATTGTAATTGCGTTGTTTCAGTATATAGATGCACATAATTTAAACAAAAATAAATCGATTTTAGGAAGGATACAACAGTAAATATGAATTAAAAATAACTTTAAAAATCACGATTTTATGCAAGATGGATGCCATATTTAATTTTGAAGTGGGTCACATGATATCTTCATATAATAGTCACGTAATCTCTCAATATAAAGGGTGTAATTATTATTTTAATTTTTATTTAAAAACTACTGAATATATTTTGTGGATTTTTTTTATATATTTTATGATATAATTTGAATATTTTTTAAAACTTTTGAAGTAATTTGTGGATTTTAAATTTGCTTAAAAATCTTTGAAATATTAGGTCCCATAGGGCTCAATGTATTTCATTTTTTCAACCCGGATTCAATCCAAAACTAATTGGGTGATATTATTCATTTATATTACCATAGGTCCCACAGACCGTCTGAAGAACATACTAAAATTTCATTTTGATAAAGTCATTTTTACGGCAGTTATCGTGCTAAAGCTCAGACAGAATGAACAAAGTCATAAACACTTTTTAACTATGTTGTAAAGTGTTAAAAACCCAGTCAGTGTATTTGCAGATGGAAGCAATTATGCATTAAAATGTATAAAATAATATATAGATAAGTAGATGTACTATATGCACAAAGCATTTTTATAATGTATAGTGACATAGGAATAAACCATATCATATATAGTGATATACCATAAAATGTATAGTGATATACTATAAAATGTATAGTGGTATGCAATATATATTAAACTATATTATATACAATTTATTTTTGCAAAATATAGTGAAATTTGATGTGGTAAATTCATTGTATGCCAGAGAATAAAAACGATTACTACTGTAATGGCTTTTTGATAAGTATATTGTATTGAGATGATTTTAATGTTATAATTCTTATCATATCGATTATTTGGTATTTTAGAATTACTTCAATATTATTAAATTTTATTAAAAAAATAGATGAAAAAATGCATTAGACGGTTAGATTTTTAAGGAACGCCCTGGGTATTTTTTCATGGATATTACCGTACTACCTTCCGCTAGTCGTTGTATTAAAAATGAGGTCTTTTGAAAAGTTCGCACTCAGATGTCTTCAGTAGTCCACGTAGTTGATAATTACACGAGTATACCACGATAAATGATATGCTTAGACCAAGTTCATTGATATACAATAAAATGTATATACAGTAAAATGTATACACAATAAAATGTTGAAATTAGAACAATATAAATGAAACAGGGTCCGACTCAGTAGGTTAGCGCCTATAATAACACAATGTCTCTTAATAACCCTCTTGTACTACCGTAGCGATCCATCATCATCAGCATGGTACTGCAGCCCATGTAGGGTCAAGACCTACTTTAAGGCGATCCATACCTGTACCGATCCATACCTGTCTAAAATATACCCCCACAATCTCGTGATTTAAAATTAAAAATTATCTCTTTGATTGCACCCGGAGCGCGATGTCTAAATGAAATCTTCAAATGCCATCTCCCAACAATACAATAAAATAAAATAAACACATTGCATTATCAATATTATTAAAACTCGCAACACCAGTATAAAATACTAACTGTCCTAATCATTATCATAATTGCATGATTTTTCCGTCAAAGTATCTTTAGTAAGGGGATATTCGGGGATATTCAGTTTCAAGCACATAGCTATAAAAGAGAAAATATAGAAATATGCATTTTTAATTTCAGTCTTCCTTCTGCAGCGAACTGTTCCATCATTTAGCTGAAGCCAGTTTCTTAAAATTGAGATCGGCTTCTTTCATTCTGTATTTCACATCAACAGATGTAGTAGTCCAAAACCTTTGTTCGCATATTTTTTAACAGGAAAAATCGTTGTTTCAGCTCACGATTTTGAAAAGGTGATATATTTAATTACCTTCAATTTTTAATTTAATTGACGAAAATCATCAAATCAAATATCAATATATTTGTTAAGTGGGTGAAAACATAGATTTCGATACTTCATGATCATATTGTGGGAACGCTCCGTTTTACAGTCAACGAAACCTCAATCATAGGTACGATTTATATCAAAAACAACAAAACAGGTCATATGTTCACCATGTATGATCGCAACTCTCCCTGTAACGAAATTCTTGGCTGTATGTCAATATCCTTTTTAGTTACATACTGCCTCAATTTGCACCAATTGATGCAAAATATCAGGAAATTTTAAAATAATATTATATTTAGTAAACATACTTTCATAGAAAATAGTGTAAAATAAATTTTTTGTGCCTAAGTATGTTTTTCTAAGACATATGAAAGTTCAAATGTTTCAAATTACTAATTACACAGAGCGATTTTTAAGCGGCCTTTTCTCTATATACAATTTAAATATTTTATTCATGTTGCTTCAATAAAAGTTAAAAATCAAATATGCATGTTTTAAGACATGCACACAATTAAAAACAAATAATTTACGTTCAAATATTGACAGATTTTTTATTCTAATTGATTCAAATTTATTTAAATTTAGTTAGTTAAAATGCACATTACGCCATATGGTACAGTTACACAACTTCGAAAGAAATTAATTTAATTTAGCAACACGCTTATTTGTCTTTTGTTTTACTTTAGAAATTTATACATCCAAAAATATTGAATAACAGTGGAACTCTCAAAACATTCTTGTAATTAAATTTACTTGTGTAAGATTTTGCTTCATTACAACTTAAAGTTCTATTAGCTTTAAGAATTAAATCATAAATATAGAAGCTACATACAAAAGAACAACGAAACAGTTTTGTTTAAAAATTATTCTATGTAGGGAAGAGGTTAATATTTAAACACACTTGTATGCGTATTAAAAAAATCATTTGAATTTAAAATTGAATACTGAAGTACATATTGCAGTTTGGTAAGCTAAATAATGTAGTCTTAAATATGTGTGCAAAGGTAATTTGGATAAAGTTAAATATATATTGAGTGCCAGAAACCGATTTATTTATTTTGAAGTTAACGCTTACGTTTCTACTAAATAGGTTTCTAAATTATTTATTTACATTTTTTATACCCAAATCACCCCTCTGCTTGACTTTTTTCTGAAATCGAACATTCACTGGAACACGTGTTGGTTGCTAGTTATATAGGTTAAAACTTCAAGGTGTTGATGCTAAACCAGATATATCATTATATAGACAGACAGATACACACACAATTAATGTAGTTTTTCGTGTAATATGATACTTAAAACATATAATAATTTTCAACCACAATCATTTTTTTTTGTTATATACAAGACTAACAATTAAAGTAATGATAAATGTTTTGAACTCTATGTACTGAAGAACAAAATCTATGTTTAATATTTATTCATTATATAATATTTCAAAAACGGTATATATCTGTTTATTTTTACACCTATTTAAAAATTTTCACTAAAATCTCATTATATATTTTCAATATTTCTTTATATTATGACTGAAAAATCTGCGGCTTTATTTAAATGAAGTTCCAGAAATATTGCAACATATTATTTCCGGTGAACATTTTTCTTCCTCTGCGAAAAACGTGAGGATTGTAAACACCGTGTTTTGATCCGACATCTCTCACTTCAAAAAACATTGATCGTTGGAAAGCAGACACGTAGCAGGATATTTGATATTGCCGGATTTCAAACGCCAGTTCTTCCAAAGGCAAGGAAGTTCTCCAAAGCTCTGCCAAAAAACAGTCCTTCGGTGAATTTACATTTATAAATATATTGCGTCAGTTCAAGGCTTGTTTTTCAGCTTTAGCGTGTAAAATTTTGAATGATACTGAAATTGAGTTACGTGTTTATTTATTATAAAATCAGGCATGATTTTTTCTGTTGAAATAATATAGAAATATTTTAGGAGTAAAATAATACATTTGGAATTTTTAGATTTTGCTTCTTTAATTAAATTTTTACCGTTATAATTCACAAATATCTTTATTTTTCTGGATGTTCTGACTTCGAAAGGTTCAATTTAGCTAAAACCATGTTTGATTGCAGAACAGTCGGAATATCTATCAGACAAAATAGCTATTTTTCGCTAATTTGGACACACTGTAGTGCTTGGAGCAACGGGTAAAGAATATAATTCGTGAAATACGTGGAAAGGAACAACATATGCCAAAATAAATAATGTATGATAACAGGAGCACAGGATGGAGGGAGAAGGTCCAGACAGGCGACGCTATTGAAATCTGGCTTTTCTTTCAGAGTTAGCCAATTGGAATCACATTACCTTGCCCGCACCACTCACCAAAGAGCTTGGGCTATTAGTCGCAGAATTGGGATCAAGCCGTCCAACTGCACATTAAAGATACGACCACAAAATTAAGGAGATGACTTGGTAAATTTAAGCCAACAATTGCAGTCCGTGGGCTTCCACAGCTAAAGATCGTTTTATCATGAAATAGTTTTACACACTGAAATAGGAATTCCCATACTTGAAGCATCACATTCTTACCAATAATGTAGAAATGGATTCGGTTTAAATGGCTTTCAGGAGGGTCGAATGCTCTTAATTCTGATTCTCTTGGGAACTATTTGAACTCCACAGTCAACTAAAGTCAACTCCACTATGGAGATATAGTTTCATTTGCATTTTTATGCTCTTTATAAAGCATCCATTTATCCAACTTCCAAATTCTCTCTGAACAATACTTAAGCCAGCTAGTATCAAATAAACTAAAATGGAAATTACTTTTTATGTATGCTATAACAGAGCACGGGTTTCGGGAAAAATGTTATGTAGTTTCTAAACTTTCGATAAAGTACGGTTATGCGTGCATATGTAATATTTTTGGTAAAAGTAATTAATAAATAATACATTTTAAGGATACCCACGATGTGTTTGTTCCCTGGGCTTTTGAGTTGAATTATCCTTTCTGTTCCACTTAGCTCTCTTCCAAGTAGAACGTATGAAAGTCCGAGTGTCAGTTAGATACGGGATGCTTGGACAGTGCAATCACGGTCTTACTACACATGCCGATCACAAAAATTAACTTAAGAATTACGTATTAGCTCTAGTTTTCAAAATACGGTAGATATAGTTCATAATGTATTAGGAGCTTGTAGAAATCCCCCTGCAGACTGTAGTGCAACATACCATTAAAATAGGCAGTTTTGAATCTCAAAATGCTTAAAAATATACTGTAATCTGCTGTTGTGGATAAATCTGGTGTAAATTCTGCTCAAAGCCCAATAATATAAGAACCGTCAAAATATATCATACACTTAATTTTAGGGGTCAACATTATTAGAAGGAATGTAACAATATCTTCTCCATGGGAGCTAAGTAGTGTGACCTCACTTTTTGAAGCTTAAGGCATTTGAGGCTGAATAGCAATGATGTAGAAGCAGATGTCACCTCGACAAGATAGCAACTTTTATTTTACAGTCTGCTACTTGTGCTATTCTACATCAGGTATCAAATTTACTTAAACAAGTGAATATGTGTTTATTGGTTATCCTGAATGTTGTTGGTGTTGTTCGCGTGTCCATGGATAAACAATATTGTAGTGGAGTAGTGGTCTAGATTCCTTCAAAAGCATTGATCACAGTCTCTGCCAATGCATAGAAAAGGGTGCCATTGCCTCCGAAGAGGTTGGACTTCTACCTGTTGGTCCGCGGAAGGTATTTTATTTCCCTTCTACCACCCAAAGCAAAATCCAATGGAGAGGCTTTACTCTATCCGCCACCTGAGGACGCGCCCTCTAGGGGTTGCAGGCTCCCCCGAGTGGTTATCCTGAATAAAAGGGTTATATTTGCCCTCAAAACAGATAGACCCACCTATTGTTTAGTGTATACTGTTTATATGCTAAATATAATTTTTATATAGAAGTTTTTATACTATATATGATTTTTGTATTATTATCTGAATTCCGTCCAGAAACATTGTGATTCGATCAGTACACAAGTATGGGGAACAGTTTCATTAGGAAATTGCTATCTCAGAAAAGGTTACAAACGAAATAGAATGCAGCAATTCCAGCAGACTATTGTGGGACACTTGAGATATATATATATATGATCCATATACTTATTAAAAGCGAAAAATTTATGAAGATTTTAATTGGGTATGAATATACAAATGTATGAAATTTTTCAAAAACTTGGTCTCACCAGGTGCTTTAACTGCCTTTGTCCCATTCAGCAGATGAATCAACATGAATATAAATTGATATGATTACATAGGTACACATAACTCAAAATTTGTTGTCCAGTGTTAAAAATCTGAAATATGTAGTTTAAGGTAATGTTTTTTCAAATTGTAAGACTTGTATTTCTTAATCTAACTATTTCACTACGGTCTGCGGAATAGCTAACTACTTTAAGCGAAAAGTGAATGAATGCAACTTTGTTATATCATCAAATATATATTGTATATATATATATATATATATATATATATATATATATATATATATATATATTCATACATATATATATATATATACATATATATATATATATATATATATATATATACATATATATGAATATATATATATATATATATATATATATATATATATATATATATATATATATATATATATGTATATATATATATATATATATATATATATATATACATATATATATATATATACAGTTTCAAACAATTCATGTATTCAGAAAGTGACTAATTAGCGCAAAAAAATCTCCCATCAAACTCAGAGATAAAGTTTTAATTCACTTTCAAACGATTTTCAAGCTTTTCGTTTGGATAAACCACGGAGTTAGAGAGTAGAACTCCCAGGGAAAAATTTGCTTTTCATTAATATATGGATAACCCCTGGTCTTAGATACTCGAAACTTGGGCTAAATTCATGGGGTGCTATTTCAAGGCTATTCACAAAATTCCATCAAATTCGGTTCAGCAGTTCTTCAGTGATAATGAGACAAACGAAAATTTCGTTTTATACTAAAATCTCGAAAACCACTGATTGTAGAAACTCCAAACATGGACTAAATTTTAAGTGGGACTATTTCCAGGCTACCCACAAAATTTCATCAAATTCGATTCAACTGTTCTCCCGTGATGACGGTACAAACAGACAGGCAGATTTTAAATTTTATTCATATAGGTTTTCAATATTTCTTTAATTTATAATAGAACAATTTATATACTACGCCTTCATTTAAATGAAGACGCAAAATATTGTTACATATTATTTTGGTGAACATATTATTTAACGTGTAACATATTATTTCGGTGTTTTTTTCTCGGCGAAAAACTTGAGAATTGTAAACACTGTGTTTTGATCCGACTTCACTCACTTCAAAAATATCGATCGTTGGAAAGAAGACACGTAGTAGGATATTTGGTATTGCCAGATTTCAAACGTGTGATTCACAAATGTCTTAATTTTTACCTTTACCAGGGGCTTGACAGAAAATTACTGATGGCCTTTAAAATACATTTGATATTAGACACTGATAGGTGTGGGCAGAATGTAATACAATTTACTCTTCCAATTTAATCTATCTCTATAAAAATAGCTTTGTACAGTGGTGTAAAAGTGCTTGTAGTACCACTGTACAGTCTTTGTAGTACAGTGGCATTTCTACATAAATTCTGTATTTTTAAAATAAATATTCTATATTGCTTAATAAATCCGAATGTTGCATCAAATATTTGTGCATTGATCCTTACATGTAAATGTTAAATGTCATCTCCCTCTAGCCATCTTCCTCTGTCTGTTGAAACAGTAACAAACCTGAATGCGGCATCCAAGTTTATTGCATTGATCGCAACAAACCTGATACTGCGTAACAAATCCAAATGTGGATCCAATTTTATTACTTTGATCTTCATATGAAAATGTTAAATGTTATCGCCCTCTAGCCATTATTTTGAGACAGTAACAAACCTGAGTACTGCATCCAATTTTAGTGCATTGATCGCAACAAACCTGATAATGCGTAACAAACCCAAATGCTGGATCCAATTTTATTACTTTGATCCTTATAAGAAAATGTCAAATGCCATCGCCCTCCAGCCATTATTTTGAGACAGTAGAAATGACTCCATATCATCTCGAAAATTTAATAAAAATATTTTTAGCGAGTTTTATGAGCATAAAGTTAAATAAATCCGTGTCGAATGTACTAAAATTATGTAAGTTAATCTTTTAAAATTAAGTTACTCTTTGAAAATTATAAGGTACTAAAATTTATTTTGAAATATTTACTTATTTCTAACGTACATCATGTATTGATACTTTTTTAAATTGAAAAAATATATACAGTGTAGGATACGGACATAAGCATGGCAGGAAATTTCGGTCGAACGTATATCCTTTAAAATTAACAGGCACTGATAACAGTGGATATACTTGAATAGAAACGATTACGAAAATGATAAGAATTTTTAAAAAGTTATGTATAAATATATATCATAATTCATTAAATTAGAGATATATATTTTGAAATTTGTTCTGTGAAGTATATTTTTCTTAAACTGTATTTTCTCGTTTTTCTGTTAAAATAAAGCTTCGAGATTATCATAAAATTACACACTTTTATATGTGTTTATAGCAACAATATTTAATTGAAGTAATTTAAAAAATAATTTTAGAAGCCTTTTGAAATTATTTCTTTTATCTCTATATTTTACAATAGTAGCTGCCGCCGCCGTTGTAGCTACCGCTGTTTGACAAATTTCTCTTTTTTTCGAGAATATTTTCTTCGTACCGCAAAAACTGTTGAATATAAAAATATGAAATTTGGTACACTTGTAAAAAACTTTGGGAAATACGCTGAAACAAACCGTTTTTTGATATATATTGCAGTTTAAGAAATATTTAATGTCAATATCAAAGACAACATATTTTAGCTGTGAGTTCGTGTTTTGGATAGACTAACGGTAGCAAGACCACAAATGTTTGCAAGCAGGTATGAATTTTGCAGGACGCAGCCCCATTTTTAATTTGGGTGTAGTTTCAGAAATATTTTACCTTTCATGTACTTTTGAAGTCAATTTTCTTTTCGTATCGGCACGTCTAGCGATTTCTTTGTGTTGTACCGCAAAAACTATAGCATACAAAAATATGAAATTTGGTACATTTATCGAGATATAATAATGTAACACGATCAAATAAACCGCTTATCGAATAAAATAGGCATAAAATAGATCTTTGGCATAAAATAGGTCTCGATCAAAGATTCTAACGAGCTCTGGATCAAGGAATTCAGTCTTTAGACTCCTTGGGTAAAGAAAAATCTCTGCTTTTAATTTCCGCATAAAATAGGTAGAGATAGCAAAAAATATTGTTGAATATGCAATTTTTAAGAATGATAGGTATGAAGCCAGCTTTTCGAAAGTAGGTAGTAGGAGGCGAAGCTTCCCGAAGGGGGTTGGCGAAGCGTATCAAGCAGAAGGCAGAGGTCTCTAGTGATATAAAATGATGCTTCTATCAATGTACGACGGTTTCAGTTTTCATAAATAAACAGTTGTTGGTAGAACAGAGTAAACATATTTTAATTTATCACAAATTAAAAGTGTTTCATATAATTTTGTACGATTTTGTCCTCAAGTAAAAAAAAATAGTAAATAAAAATTACCCATCGCGACAGTTTATCCTTCAGCTCCCAATACTTCATCATATTGCGAAAAGTGTAAAGTTCTTTGATAGCATTAAATATTGAGGAATATTAGAAAATTATCCTTTTGTTTAACATTATTTTCTTTCACAGTCTGGAAAAGATAAAACACCATATTTGAATTCAAATTCAGACATTTGGAAGGACATTGAACACTGTACAGTGCACAAGTCGCATGATAATCGATATTTCTGCATTTTATTATTGTATTCAGTTGAAGATTGTGTAAAATTTTTAGAAAATATTTTGAAAGACTAAATTGTAAATTTATATTTCTAAATATTTTGTTCCAGCTTACAATTTACTTTTGAAATATTAGTTTTTGCATCATACAGTCTTTTTCAGACATGTGTTATTATTTCGTATTTGGAAAATTAACAATTATTAATAACATGACACATAGCAATTTCAAGACTTCATTGGCGATCAGATCAACCATATATGTATAGACATCAACAGTGTTGAGCAAATAAGAATTAAAATTAATATACCTAACGTAATTTCTGTTGGTAAAGTTAAGCATTGCAAAGATAATTTTAGGTACAATGTGAAGAGATTACTTAAGATGATTTACAATAAGCAAAATTTGCATTTTATGTATTTTACATCAACTAAATATTTTGGGTTGATTATGTTACGAAATGCATGCCTTGCTTTTTAATTATTTCATTTCTAAATTTAACTTTCGGCGAATTTCATTTTATTTTCTATTCTAAAACTTGCTCTTAAATTGTATTCCAAATTGATAACACGCCAATTCTGTAATTCGGCCTTTTGGATCCTTCCCGCCAGTTTCGATAAACCTGGCGTAGTACATGTACAAACATGCTGTACATGTACAAACCTTTCCCGCGTGTTTGTACATGTACAGCGGATTTTGCATTTCATATTCTTTAACATGGGAACTTCTTTATCTGATGTCAGGAACTTGCGCAGGTATACTAAAGACGCTTCGTCGTGGAAATTATGATTAGTTTCAGTTGGCGATGTAATCTTAAAGCAGTAGGACGTGTTTAGCCTGAGAGGCTCGGCATGAAATCGAAAATGCCTTAGTCTAAATTAATTGTACTTTCTAAATTAAAATATTAAAATTAATTGATGTAATTGTTGAAATGCCACGTTTTATTTCAAGATTCAAATGGAATTGATAAATATGGATGAAATTATGAGATATCCAGTAATTCTGATTGTGAAACGGAAATATTATCTGATTCTTAAATGTTAATGTTTATAGTCTTTTCGTGGAGAAAGATTATTGATTATATGAGATGAATATTTATATTTTGCCAAGAATAAAGGAGTAATTATTTTTATGTAATATATCTGCCTGGTCATTCAAACCTTCAACACTTCCGTGTTCCAATTTGTATCGCCACTGTTTTCACCTTCATTCGGATATTCAAGATTCTTAAACACAACGCAAGTACGGTAAAATCAACCACGTCCAAAGGTGTTCCATTACGCGGAGTTTGACCGAGAATCCGCCTGAGGAGAATTCCTTCCAGTGTTCACATTTCCTTCGGAAACGCATGAGTGATCCTCGCCGGTCCTTCACAGTGTGACACCGTCGACATCGTATCACGTCAATCTAACTGCCGTTTCCTGCAACACTGAAACGCCTAACAACTCCTCTCGATCATTGCCAGTTATACGCCATCGGAAGCATATAACAATTATTATCTGACATCGCTTTGCCTGATGTCATCTACTCATTTTTCAAAATTTGGCTATTTTTTGTAATCTATAACGTGTTGTACAGGCTTTGCAAAATACAGATATTGCTTTCTGTGGGTTAGTTTCACCGTGCGTGCAACACGACATGTATTTAAATTTTGTGGCTATACATTATTTCTCTGGCTAAATATGCTAATTTTTCCGTTTGTTATTTAACTTTTGGACAGGAGTGTATGTATATGCACATACTGCATATGATTATGTATCATATAAGATCCTATTATTAATTTCCTTATATACATAATGAATAAGGAAAGTATCGTCACGGGGTCGAAAATCCGAATTCAAGTTTTCGACGGGAGAGCACGTTTCGAGCATCCCTGACCACGAATCAAACATTTTTGAGATGGTGTGTGTGTGTGTCAGTGTGTCAGTGTGATGGTGTCAGTGATGGTGTCAGTGTGATGATGTCAGTGTGTCAGTGTGTCGTTGAGATGGTGTGTGTGTGTGTGTGTGTCAGTGAGTCTGTGGAGACGATATCTCACGAACGAATAGAGCGATTCGAATGAAATAGGTTCAAAAATCACAATCCGTGAATACTGTAAGCCTATTGTTTTTAAACGTAATCGAATGTTCAGAACTCCCTAAATTTTCGAGTGGAATTTTGAAAAAATCATCAAAAAATCAAATCCTTTATTAAAGTTACGCAAATAGACATTTCTTTTGCAATTTTTCCTTAAAAAACGATTGACATAAACTTTAGAACGCTAGCATGAGCCGTTATCGATATGTTGCACATTTTAAAAATAAATTTATCAAAAAATCTCATAAATTGCTACTATGCACCGTTCTCGAGATATTACATATTTTTAAAATAAATGTGCCAAAAAATCCCATAAATTAAAAAAAATATATATATTAACAGTGGAGAAACATGTTCACTTTTCATATGTAATATCATGCGATAAATTTGGTGACATCATTCTCTTGTATCTGGCTCGTTCCATTCATGAGAAAAGATAATTTGAGTAATACTTTTGTATTTGAACGTCAATAGTTACTTATCTGATATAAGAATAACTTATTTCCATAACTTATGCCATAACACTTGGCGAGATTTTGGCGATGAATTTGGCGGAATGTCGCCATCTTGGCGACTTTTTTAAATGTTGCTAAATTAACGAAAATCTCGCCAAATGGATACAAATAACACTAAATCAATGAAAATGACTACTAATTGACGGAAATTCAATATCTTGGAAATAATATACATATCTACTATAAGAAAAACCTAATTTTTTATTGTAAAAATAGTAAATTCATTGCATTATATAAGGAAAGTCATGTATTGCCTACATCAGATTTTTAATTTTGGGATGGAAATCATTTCTTTTAAAATAATATTTAAAATAATTCTTCTGCATTTATTAAGTGTTACGTTTTGATAGTTAAGCTTTTTGTAGCATTTATCTTGTAATTATTAAATCATTATTAATTTTTCTCTACCTTTAATAGTTATTCTTGTATATTGTACCTTTTATAGTTATTTCTTATAGCATTAATATAAATCCTATTTTTATAATATAAAAATATATTTTTATTGAAGATTTAGACATTCTTCTGCTCTGGGATTGAAGACTTAGACATTCTCCTGCTCTGAGATTGAAGTTCCATTCCAATTTTCAGAAAGATATCTTAAATAACTAAATTATTTCAATTAATTATAATACCCGTTGTATTCTAATTTCTTAGGCATGAAACATTTTTCATCGTACAGGTTATATGCAATTTTCACTTTCCCTGCAATACATGGTAATATATAGGGAAAATATTGGAATCATGTCGAAAATCGCAACTCGAGTTTTCGACGGATCTACATGTTTCAAGGCCTCTAGAATACGAAAAAAACATTTTTAGCGTGACGTCTGTGTGTGTGTCTGTCTGTGCAGATTTTGTATCCACTCTAACTGAAAAACTAATTGACCGAATTTCATAAAATTTGATAGGTAAATCAGTTGTGGGCGAATCTGGTGCAGATTAGTTTTGGGTACGGTTCGGGATAAAAGAACCCGCATTTTTTTTTACGAAATGGCCCACAGAAACTTGTATCCACTCTATCTGAAAAACTAATGGACCTAATTCCACGAAATTCGGTAGATAAATTACTTATGGGACACCCTGGTGCCGATTAGATTTTGGTATGATTCTAAAATAATAACCTGGCTTTTTTTGCAAAATGGTCGGCAAAAATCGCCAAAATCTAAACTAAAAAACTTCGTATGCTCAAATATATCCATTAAATCCTTGTTTAATAAGTACTTTTTAACGAAGAAGAATAAGACCAATCCCATTACATTAGAACTAGCCGTTCTCGAGACATTTTAGTTTTTAGTATTTTCTCTACTTCTCCTTTGAAAATAAGTCCAGTTATCAAATGAGAACGAAAATTGAATTAAAAGTGAATTAAATTTAATTAAAATAAAGAGAACGTGAATGTAAGTCTGCAGGGAAAGTCATGTGCTGCCCACATCAGATTTTTCTCACATAATGTCTCTGACCATTTATACCATTTTACTATACATAAACAAGATATTTGAGATATATTAATTTTGTCATGGGCTGCTTTCTGTTAGGAGTAAGCAAGACATAGGAGACCGTATTTGCAGAAAACATTAAATTAGTTGAAACCATGGAAACTTTAGTGGTAGAAATTGACAAAGACCTTGTCCTAAATCTAAACATAACAGTTTTTGTGATTAATTATTCCAAAGAATATTTTTAAAGACGGAAAATAAATTGATAATCAATTGACAACAAAATATCCAAAGTAAGAATGCCATGTTGGAAGAATTGAAATCATAAAACAAAATATGTTTATTACATATTCTGGAAAAAACTCTAGTCTATGTTTTAAAATAAGTTTAGAATCTTGAACATACGAGTAGTATCACAAAGAATGTAAAATATATTTCAAAATAGATAAGCGTCCCGTATGTTGTATATATAAATAAAGCATGAAATGGAAAATCGTATTTTAAGACACATACGATATTCTGTGGAAAATTGTCTTTACAATCCACGTCTATTTTGCAAAATATATAATGTTTAACTTGTTGTATATAAGGAGGATTTCAAAAATAGATGTTTTAAGATAATAACATGAAACATTTTTATATATAGTTATTAGTCCAAAGACATTTCCTAAATTATAAACATTTTTTAAGAATTTTAGGAACAGGTTTCAATATGTAAATAAATGATAACAATGTGAATATTTTGTTTACCATTTAGTTTATTTTGCTATGTGATCAGTAAATTGCACGAATAACATCTGCACTTGATTATTTTCTGCAGAATATCGAATGCCAATAACAGTGACGCAGGTCATTTTGTATGCATAGCATTGTTATTTGCGCCCTGCTAAATTTATAAATTTTGTATAAAGAGTAAATTTCACCTTTTTCTTATAGTGCGGATGACTCTGTACAATCCGTGGCGCATAGACATAAAGACATCTGATGGCAGATGTGATTTACATATTTAAGTTGTATTTGCAAGTAATATGGTGTGGGAGAGTACTCGGCATGGGGATTGCACTCGAAAGACGTGACTACGATTCCCGGCGCTGCCACGGTCTACAAGAAGTACTAACATGTTATATCTGTGGATACGAAAGCATTTCCGAGATGTTGGTGGCAGGGTAATGTGAGTACGGGCCTGTGGTTTTCGCTACCACTGGATTGTGGTCTAATTTGTGCGGTACTGTCTCAGCCGTTCAAATGGAAACCATACACATTCGTGTAGGTCGGACGATCTAGGTTGAAAGAAAGAAAGTAATATGGTGTGAGGCAGGATAACTCGTTAAATGAGGGACGGGGTTATACTGGTCTTAGTAATTAAAATGATTCATTGATGAGTGGTTGAAAATGTGAAACTGTTTTGTATTACAGCATATTTCTCTCTATTTGGGAACTTTTTGATGATTCAAGAAACGCAATATTTCTCAGGCGCCGGTTCAAATGACACACTTATCTGCTAAGCAATTAACAGCCTTTTGCAACATAGACTGCTCGCTTTATGAAAAATCAATTATTTTTCAAAATTCAATAAGTTTTTGCGTTATGTTACCTTCCACCCGCTACGTTATTCAATGTCGACTACTTATATAGATAATCCACAAAAATGGACAACAGGACTGCTGAAATCGAACCAATACAGTACAACATTTAAAAACATAGCTCAGACTATGTTGCATCTTAGAGTAGTTGACTTAGAACACTTATTCTCTTAAAATGTCTGTAAGGGGGATAATACGTCAGTTGCATTGACTAGCTACCAAGGCAAAATATGAAACAATGAATACAAAATTGACTTTCATTTTAGTGATTGGTCGCTCTTAGTAACAGATTAATTTGAAAACCCTGCTATTTCATTAACTTATTTTGCAATAAAAATCACTAAAAGTAAATGAAAAAATCGCTATGTATATACTGTTGCGAACGTATCCTTTAGAATATTGGAAATAGGCAGGATTCAAGAACGAGTCCAAGTTCCTGGATAGCCAACATTTATTCACTAGCATAAAGTACATAGGAGCAATATGCAATTAAACATCTTTTAAATGCTCCACTAATTACACAAGAAAAGCTATAATATTCTCAAAACACAGGCGAAAATAATTTCACAAAACAACTGCTACTATTCTCAAAAAATTGACAAAAGCCACAGGTCACTATAGCTCGTGTGTTGTCAAATCATCAACTGAAATATCCGATTCAGTGATGACTCCAATTTATATCATCTCCATAGAAATTTCTAGACATCTCAATATCTCATAGAATAACCCTACTATCAAGAAGTTTCTGGAACATTCCAAAATTCGCCAAATGTCGCCAAACCTGGCAATTCATCATTTAACTGGGAAATCCTGCTAACCCTGGGTCCACGTAATCCTCACGCCATGCTGACATCATGAATTGTGTTTTCTTCGCCTGACCTGCGAGATAGATGAAAGAGGAGGCGCCAAAGGGAATATTGCACGGACTAATGCGGCTGCATTCTGTGCTATCTGTCGTTGAAAAAGAGGCCATTAAATGCAACCCTTTAATCTACTGAATAAATTCAAAAGCAGAATAAATTTATTTTTTGACATAATATTTTTTTTCGATCACTTCAGATAACAAAATAGGCTTTCCCAAAAAAAGGAAAAAATTTAAAACGCTTTATCGTTAATACTGAAACATCCGATGTACCCTGCAAAATTTCTGTTGTCTTTTGTGGGGCCGTCGCAGCATACCTTCGAATGAGTAGATTAACGCATGGTGACGTATATCTGGATGAACCTGTACCACCGCGACGAGTCACATACCCTTCTTAATCCATCTTCTCAAAATTATTTGCTCACTCTGCACATCTACGTGTATTTCAGGGGCGATACGCCGGTGCAACCACCCAGCCGTACATACGGTCGTCCAAATGCTAACACGGACTTCGGCGTCATCAGTCAGGAATCTCTTCAACAACACGTGTTTTCTGAAACGAAAAACAGCTCGGAAAACGGATTTCTGCAGGCGACAGATATTAACAACTGTTGAGTCATCTGCCTTTTTCATCCCTTTTAACCCGCATTAATCAAGTGACCTACTAGCATTTCAGATCATTTGCACACATCGGCTAGTTACGTTTGTCTGGCAATTTGCATAATTTTACGGCCGATGCTTAATGGTGGTGAATTTGTCGGAAAATGTGCATTCTGTAGAAGTTATCCATTTCTATTTTTTCTATTTTTAAGTATTAGATACAGATAGATGTATGATGACATCTGATATGAATATTCACTATCGAATTTCAGTAGACAAATCATAAAAATGTTGTATATCTGTGATGTATTTATCTATCACAGTTACATATCACACAGATGAATCCAAAGACCAGCTTTCATAAATAACCGCTGCTCATTTTAATTGAAATGAATGTATTCTACACTATTCCCTTTTTCATCAGTAGAAAGCTGACGACGTAACGGACAATAAAACCGTAAAAATGCATACGATCCTTACGGTGGTTTTGTTTATTAATTATTCTTTTAAACGCTTCCGTTATGCTTTTTGAACTTGAATCCTTTTCTGAAGCACTAAACGACGTTCCGTACGTTAAGATGTTGTATGAATACATAACATTTCTCTCAATAAAGTAGCTAGTGCTTTTCATAAACTTCTGAAACTTTTAATGATGCTAAGACTTTTTGGCAGTCATGCGCGAATTTAATAATACACCTAGTACTTATCATCTTGAAAGAAAGAGAAAATGGTTTATGATGGTTAGATGTAAAGTTTGGGTAAAAAATATGCTTCAATGATTTAGAATTATATCTGGTAATATTTTAATCTAAAAAATTATAAAATCATAAGTCATACAGATAAACGTCTTCAGCACTCAGAAGATATTCTTTACAATGCCCTACAGTGTATTGTGTTAGGAGCATGTAAAATAACACTGGAGTATTTTCAAAAGACCAATCAAACGGAGCAATCAGACGGAGAAGACGAAGAAAACACCCGTACATGAAACCTTTTCTGTGAAGTGAATATATCGTTACCATTTACTGAAGTTGGGATGAGGAGAAGTTGCCAGATGTGGCAATTTATTCTTTATTTTGAGCCGTTTTTGACTTTTTGAAAGTTCTAGAAACACCTCGAAATAACCAATATTCATCGAGATATGAGATATTTCTGGAAACTTCTACAGAGAGTCAGGAGTTTCAGTTGTAGGGCTGTTGACATGAACGTTACTGTTGGTTGGATGGTTGGTGTCGTGTCCTTAACATTATTTATTAGTGGAGTATGTGTGCACTGCTTCTGTTTAGTCAAAGATCCGGGGCATCCGAAGGTAGAAATCTGACTTCTGCCCCGATAAGACTTTACAATATCCATGCCTGCAGGCGGGACTCGAACCCGCTATTTGACAGCCAAGCCATCAGGAGGAAACGCCTGCCTCTTTGCCCCCTCGGCCAGCACATAGGCAACGTTACTGTTTTGGGTATTGTAAAGGTTACTTTGCGAAATTAGTGAAACATTTAAGTATGTTTAATTGTATATTGTTCCTGTTTACGCTGCGTTTATGAATAAACGTATCAGTTGTCTTGAAATTTGGACTCATTCTTGCATTTTTAGTGCACATCCACGGTTCCAGAGGAAAAATCGTAACAATAGTATGTGAAAATAAAAAAAACTGATATCTTAAAAAATAGTATGTTTTTTTATGCATGGTTGTATTATGCAGGGTAATTTTTTAAAGCGTTCTAAAGTTACAGAAGCAGGGTCTACTAATATGAAAGCAAACTATACGGAATCGATTTTAAAAAAATTCAGTGACTCTAGTGAAGAGTACAGAATGTTATAATTCCTATATCAAAAACGAAGCAACATAGGCGAAAAATTTCAATTAAAAAGTTGTAGAGCGTTCTCAATTTAGTATGGAAATAAGAGTGGTGATTTGATTTTGGCATGCACACAGACGTTAAAACTTGATCAAAGATGAGCAATAATTGTATAAACATCTCGTTATATAGAAATACTTTTGAAGCAAAACGTTGAGACACGCTAAGGAAAAAATGATAATCCGTGTAATAAGTTACTTTTAACGTTTTTGGAATTTTCCTTTCTGCAGTAAAAAAAATCTGGGGGCAACACTTGACTTTCCTTATTTAATGCAATGAATTTACTATTTTTACAATAAAAAAATAGGTTTTTCTTAGAGTAGCTATATATATTCTTTCCAAGAAATTGAATTTTCGTCAATTAGTCGTTTTTTTTCACTGATTAAGTGTCATTTTGGAGATCCATTTGGAGATGTTTCTGTCAATTTGGTAACATTTAAAAAAGTCGCAAAGTTGGCAACATTCCGCCAAATTCGGCGCCAAAATCTCGCCAAGCGTTATGGACGGTGAAATAAGTTATTCTTATAGCATATAAATAACTAGTGGCGTTCAAATACAAAAGTATTACTCAATGTATTTTTTTCTCATAATGGAACGAGCTAGATACACGAGAATGATGTCACCCAATTTATCGCAGGATATTACATATGAAAAGCGAACATGTGTCTTAACACTTAATATAATTTTTTTAATTTATGGGATTTTTTGATAAATTTATTTTTAAAATGTGCAATATCTCGAGAACGGTTCATGCTAGCGTTCTAAACTTAGGAGACGTCTCCTGAGGTCGTAGATGGCGGCTGGGGGCTTTCTCCTCGAGGGCACTAATACTAAGTCTATGAGAGGGTAGTCGAAAAGGCGGGGTCTATAAAAGAGCTTAAGATATGAGAATATAGTCCATTTCTCCTATAAATTTAAATTATAATTATATTATATATTAAAGAAGCTCTACAACACTCCCTTCCTCCTAACTATATATATATATCATTATATATATATATATATATATATATATATATATATATTATTATATATATATATATATATATATATATATATATATAGAGCCAACTGTCCCCCAAAGGGGGACGTCCCCTCTTTGGGCGGGGACTTTTTAGAAAGCGAAATTTATTTCAGAGCAGAGGAGGGAGGAAGGTAGGTCCGCAAAGCTAGCTTTAACACACACACAGTTATAAAGAAAGATATTTTTCTAAGCGGAGTAGGGAGGAAGGTAGGCGCCCAAAGCAAGCTTTAACACACACACAGCTTTCAATAAAAAAAAGCTATTGCATCAATCGAAGCAACATCACTCAAACAGACATGTCAATAGATATCGAATGTTCGTACGTCATCAACACATGCCATGCATCAGAATAGACATTTCTATAGACACCACGTGATCACAATTGTCCCAATCCAACTCTCAAGTTGGAACTACGCATTCATCCCAGAGTATATAAACCTCAACCCAGCCGAAGAGCAGGTATTCACTACACGTTACATTCAATACTCTTCTCATGTATATAAAACGTTATCCAAAGAAACATAGACCATCAAATCAAAAGAAAATGCTATATATCTCTCTCTCAATACCATTTCTCAAAGACTTTTTAACATAGACCATCAAATCAAAAGAAAACGCTATATAAAATTGTATATAAACAAACTCTACAAACTTCCTATAACTCTCTCTCAATATATATCTCTCTCTATATATACATATATATCTTTCAATATATACATATATATCTTTCAATATATAATATATATCTTTCAATATAAATCTCTCTCTCAATACCATTTCTCAAAGGCCAATCGTTTCTAAGGAAAAATTACATTAGAAATGACTATTTGCATAACTTTATTAAAGGTTTTGATTTTTTGATGATTTTTTGAAAAGTTTTCTCGACCATTTAGGGGGGTTCTGAATATTCTATTACGTTTAAAAACAATAGGCATCCAGTATTCACGGATTATGGTTTTTGTACCAAATTTCTTTCAAATCGGTCCATTTGTTCGTCAGTTATCGTCTCCTTAGCCTCACTAACACACACACATACTTCAACACACACACACACACATACTTTCACACACACACGCACACGCAGACATCACCTAAAAATATTTGATTCGTGATCAGGGATGCTTGAAACGTGCTCTCCCGTCGAAAACTCGAATTTGAATTTTCGACCCCGTCACAATACTTTCCTAATACATTATGTATATAAGGAAAGTAATAAACACTTTACTAAATTTCAGATAAATGATGTAGTACAATAGTTTTCCTTTTCGTATGCATACTTTTTCATCACCCGAGTATATGTCATGTGCAAACCGCGTATTTCCTCAGGCAAAATAGAAAACTCTCTAAAAGTTTGTAATTGCAAATATTTTCCTTACGTGGTTTGTTTTCAGTATAGGTGTACAACTATGTCAAACTATAGAGCATAGTTGCTTTCCTAGCAGCATACCTCGCTTTAGCTGATTTAGAAAACTTCAATCTGAATTTTAAGGAATACTTATAGACATATGTGAGAATCCTGTATGTATATATTAAAATTTACTTCGCTAATTCTTGGCGAAGAACGCTATTTGTTTTAAAAAATAACCAACGGTCTGAGATCATATAAAAACTGCTTAAGAATTCAGAATTATTAAGATGTGTTGTTTTATCCCTTGAAACGATTCTTTACTGCAAAGTAAACAAGAATTTCTTGTTTTAATCATCTTTATTGGCCTGACATTCTCAGTGATAATCAAAGCATTCTGCCTGCATAAGCTGATGCAGACCAGTAGAATTTATTAAATTTCTAAACATGTATATATATATATATTTCTTCATTCTGGGTTCCGGGTTTCGACATTTGTGCATTTGTTGAGTTATTTACCAGGTATCCTTTTTGTTGAGTTATTTACCAGGTATATATACCGCAATTTGGATGCACCGAAAACCACAGTCATCACGCTGCTGCGCTCTGCTCTGCAGATGGTTCCTTATCGATTCTAGCGCTTCCAGATGTTGCAACCTGGAGAGGAGCAGCAGCGTGTCGACTTTAGAAATTTTTTCCTCATCAGATATGATGAAGATAGCAGGTGGCCGCTGCGGATATTATGGACAGATGAGGCACACTTCTCCTTAATTGGGACCGCAAACTCCAAGAACTGCGTTCACTGGGCTGACGAAAATTTTCACGATGTGGCACCAGTGCCTTTACATGAAGCGAACGTGACTGTGTGGTGCGGTATCGCAAGCACATTCGTTCTAGATCTGTACTTCATCGAAAAGGTCAGTCACTTCCAATGGTATGCAAACGTGCTTCATCACAGCTCCTCGGTACAAAACAATGTTGCATAATTACGTAATTCCAGAATTGCAGCATCGAAATGTCGTTAATGATATTGTATGGATGCAAGATGGTGCTCCTCCACACGTCGCTACATGTGTTCGACAAATGCTGCAACAGAACTTTGGTGATTAAGTCATCTCTCGTAACTTTGCAGTTTTATGGCCACCACGAACGTCCGGCTTTTAAAAGCTACACCGCATTGCTATCCTACATTCATGTCATGAGAAATTATTGCATCAACGGGTATTTTCTCGGTCTGGTCTTCGAAAGTTAGCGAGGGAAAAAATTTCATAGCGTTTTACATGTTTATATAAATAACTAGGTAACCCTTGACATTATACATTCAAACCATAGATTCAATTTCTTATGGTATAGCGAAGAGCTATACATAAGTTGTAAAATATTGTTCAAAACTAGTGCTTACTGAATAAATAAAAATGCTTAATTTCACACTTCTAATTAAGTGTATAACAAGAAATATTGTACCCTATCTTGATAAACGTCGAAAGTATATTTTTTTAGTGAAAAAAATATTTGTTCTATCAATTATTTATAAATCTCATTAATACCGTTTTCGTATTCAAATCTTCCTTACCATTGATAGTTAAAAATTAATGCATGTTTAAAATCTCGAATTACATTTTTTCCAATTATATAAATATAATCATTCAAGAAATCATAAACATTGCAAATATATAGAATAGAAGAAACAAATATTATTTTTTAATAAATTATGCGAACCGCATTTGAAGAAGATTAACTATTTTCGTATTTTTAACAACTCGAACGGGATCGAAATTTATCGTATCATACAATGGAATGATAAATGACGTTGCTCAGTGTATCTTTCATTTTGAAAATAACAATATATGAAATTCAAAATCATACACAGTTCCGTACCTTCAAACAAAATTCTATACTTCTAGTGGAATTCACATTATCACGAACTTATTTAAGTAAAATAAATTTTCACTTAAATATTTGTAACATCAAATAATGAATTTTAATGGCATGAATTTTTTAGTATTACAAAAATGAATTTTTAATGTAAAGAATAAATAAAAATAAGATTATTTATATAATTAATTCATCATCATATTCGACTCTAAATTAAAGTAAGGACGAATATAAATTCTTAAATTATGAAATTGAATCAATTGTGAAATTAATAATTAAATTGTTTGTCAAAAGTATATAAGTATTAAAATAAAATATGTGAGAACAGTTCAGGATATCATTAATAAGTAGTTTATTTATTATCTTTCGTTTTGGAATTAGTTTTATTTACAAGCACACTATGTGGGACTGCACAGCAAAATTTCATTACAAGAACAACATGGGGGACTGCAAAGTTTTTGTGACGCAGGTCTTTGTACACTCTTTTGTATTTTGTACCATTTTGAGCCGGAATTAATATAATCAATAATTGTTATTTAAACATTATTTCCACCACATTCATTATTCCTTGCTTTCCACACCCTTATTTCACCACATTTTAGTGTTCTTGTCATATATAATAATTCACCTCAACTTATATTTATACTTTCAAATGTGGAAAGTTTACATTATTAAATGAAAATCTATCATTAGGTAATATTTTCTGGATAAAAAAGCTAATGTGTTATATTCATAATATTATTTTCATTTTTATATATTGAAACACACATATCATTATTATAACAGATAATTTGATAATGAGAATTAAAATAATGTTTCTCAATAATGTAAATGCATGTCAGTTAGGAATCTTGAACTTGCAGTACTTTGTGGCAAGCCGTTACATTATCAATAAATTTTGCCAGATTATTTTACATAATAAGTAAACAGCACAAATTTGAGTATTATTCTAAAATCATTTAAGTTTATAGTTGTTGTTGTTTCTTGCAATAAATCAGGTATAATTAACTGTATTAAATAATATTTTTTATCAAAATTTTGAATTGTTTTAAAGCATATACATAACAAGATGGCTAGAGTTCCGGCCCATTTTTATTCGAAGTTACATCTTGCAAATTGTTAGACAGTTTTTCAATGACTTCTCAATCATAGTGTTCCAAGTCTCCTTCAAAACAGTGATAGTATACTTCATAGCTGAAACGGGAAAATATCCCAAATACAGTAAATACACTACAAAAAGATAAGCATAAGTTCAGATATTACCAGACATATTACCAGAAGTATTGTGACGGGTTCGAAAATTCGAAGTCGAGTTTTCGACGGGAGAGCACGTTTCAAGCATCCCTGATCACGAATCAAACATTTTTGAAGTGGTGTCTGTGTGTGCATGAGTGTGTGTGTGTGTGTGTGAAAATATGCGTATGTGTGTGAAAGTATGTGTGTGTGTGTGTGTCAGTGAGTCTGTGGAGACGATACCTGACGAACGAATGGACCGATTCGAACGAAATTTGGTACAAAAATCACAATCTAGAAGCACTGGAAGCCTATTGTTTTTATACGCAATCGAAAGTTTAAAACCCCCCTAAATTTTCGAGTGAAATTTTGAAAAAATCGTCAAAATTTCAAAATCTCTAGTAAAGTTACGCAACTATACATTTATTATGTAATTTTTCATTAGAAGGCGTTTGACATAAACTTTAGAACGCTAACATGAACCGTTCTCGAGATATATCACATTTAAAAGAAAATATCAGAAAGTCATATAAAATTAAAAAAAACAAAATATTTACTTTTGAGAAACATGTTCACTTTTCATATATAATATCATGCGATAAATTGGGTGACATCATTTTCGTGGATCTAGCTCGTTCCATTCATGAGAAAAGATACTTTAAGTAATACTTTTGCATTTGAACGCCAATAGTCATTTATCTGATGTAAGAATAACTTCTTTCTCCGGCCATAACGCTTGGCGATATTTTGGCGACGAATTTGGCGCCATGTCGCCAACTTGGCGATTTTTTAAAAATTTAGTCAAGCTAACGAAAACCTCGCCAAATGGATAAAAATGACGCTAAATCAATGAAAATGACGACTAATCGTCGAAAATTCAATATCTTGGAAATGATATAAGTATTTACAATTAGAAAAACCTATTTTTTACTGAAAAAGCAGTAAACTCATTGTATTATAAAAGGAAAGTCATGTGTTGCCCACATCGGATTTTTTTTTATCTATTCGTAATCTGAAAAGCTATGTCCCAAAAACAGTACCTCTATGTTGTGATTACCAAAGATATAATTGCTCTCCCTTAAATAAATTCGTTTTTCTAACGTCTCTCTTGAAAGTTTACGATGTAATGACTTTTTGAAATTGGGAGATTTCAATTTTTAATTTACATTTTTTGTCCTTTTTTTAATCTTTTATGGCCATTACATTATATAACATTTAAGGTTTACGATGCAATTTTAATTCGTTGTTTCCAAAACTGAGAAGTACTCCTGCATTTTGCGAACGATAGGACGATTGTATTTTTGTTAAGAAATAAATAAATAACTCAATCTAATGTGTAATAGTATAATAAATTTCAAATCTATCTAATTTTTTAATTCCATTTTCTACCCATCCAGTAAGTTTATAAAAAATTTAACATTTAAGCCACTGTTTTCAGTTAATGATTTGAAATATTTTTCTATGTCATTTTGGGTAAAATACTCGAATTTTTACACAGGATCGTCGAGTCGTTGAAGAAAAATTTATTTTTTCAATATCTAGAATATTACGTTATGCAAAAATTTTAAATGGTACTTACAAATAGTCTTGTTTTAGTGTGGATTTCTAAAAACAATCCTAAAAATTAAAAGCAGAAGAATAATTAGATAAAATTTAGGTTTGAGAAGGATTACACACCTGTATCTCCATTCCCCATATTGATACCATTCATTTACTTATATTGCTTATATTGATAGGTTTGTAGTTTCAGATCAGATTACGGAACATATTCTTATCAGATTTTGGTTCAGATTTATATAAGATTCGACCATCTATTCGTATCAGATTCCGGTACATTTGTTATATTAATGTTCATGAAACTATGCATTTAAAATACATTTGATTGACAATTGAGTACTTTCCGGAAATGTAGTGGAATTATTTAGACGTCAGGAAAGTTCCACCTACTTTAGCCCAGACCCAAAGGGGTTAAAAACCACAGGAGACGTGTCATCTTTGTGGTTTCCACCTTTATTGGATTTCGATTATTAATTTTTTTGGCATATGCATATTCTAGATTTATTGCCACTACTCTAACTTTCTATGACGTTATAGAAAGAACCTACGTACCTTAGAAACTTACGTCCATGTATGAGTTTCAAAGTTCTTTACGTCTCACAATCTTCAAAACTTGACTAATTAAAATTATGTGGGTAGCACATGATTTTCTCTTAATACTCATATTCACATTCTAATTATTTCTTCAATAAATCATTAAATTGAGTTTAACTGCAGAAAATAACAGCCATAATTATTTTAAATTATACTGAATATGGCCTTTTAATTCAATTTTCGCTTTAAATTGATAACTGAGCTTATTTTCAAAGGTGGTGTAATGAAAATCCCACAAAAATTAAAATTGTGACGTAAAATTGGGTCCGTGACGTGCTTGCAGACACCAGAGTGTAAAATCGACACGTGGTGTAATCGACACGTAAAATGACGTGCACTTTACATCTTTCAGTGCAATAAATCATCCAATTGTTCTGAAATTTTAATTATTTTTTTCTATACATCCACATTACACGTACTAAATTTTGTCTCATTTGAATAATTCTTTCTTAATGAGTCGATTTTTTTGTCTTATAGTGTATATATACAAGGTAAGACAGAACGATTGAGCCAAACTTTAAGGGGTGATAAATCACATTTAAACAAGCAATTATTGTCATACCAAGCAGGGTCGTAACGCAAGAGGTGAACCGCAAGACGTTGCTGACATTGAACGCAGCGACAATTGCGTCAGAACTAGCCAGGGTTTAAGCTGAGTTTAAAATGTTTTTAGAAAATAAGCTAAAACCTCTTGTTTAAGTTTCGCATTCTGGATAGTTTATTAGTATTTTGCGAAAAATGCGATCGTAGCGAATATATTGGAGCTAGCGATCGAACCTCAACTTGCAGCGCCACTGTTATTTTCTTGTAAAGTAATCGAAAATAATTATTTTGTTTGCAGACGATTTTTATGTACTTGTGGCAACAGCTTTTAATTGTTAATTCTAGTTGATAGAATTTTGGTTAAAAATGATAGAAGGAATAAAAGCTCGGAAGAAATAAACGCATAAAGCGGTGTTTTTCGCACTCATCGTCATTTCTACCGTGGATTGTAGAAGGAATGGCTGGTTTCACCAATCAGGAAAAGGCGGATATGCATTGTATGTATGGTGATGCGGACGGGAATGCTCTTAAAGCTCAAAGACTATACCTGGGGCGTGCCATTCCGAAAAATATTTCAGCGAACGCATCGGTGTATGTGTGAAACGGACTCCTTTGTCAGCCGAATGCATGATACAGGACGTTCCAGGAGTGTGAGGACACCACAAGTTGAAGAGAACATTCTGCCGAGGGTTGAAGATCGTCTGGAAAGCAGCACGTGGACACTTTCCCATGCCTTAAATGTATCCCAAAGAACGATTTGCTGATTATTGCGGAACGAAGGATTACACCACTATCAAGCACAGAAAGTGCAAACCTTCACACCTGCAGTTTATCAGCCACGTGTCGATTTTACAATCTGGTGTCTGCAACAGATGGCAGCGCAGCCTGATTTTAGTGCACGTGTTTTATTCGCGGACGAATGCACCTTTACTCGTGAGAGCATTTTTAATATGCACAATTTTCATGTGTGGGTATCTAGAAATCCGCACGCCACACGTCCACATTCCTTCCAGCAGCGTTTCTCTGTAAATGTTTGGTCTGAAATCGTCCATGATCATTTGATTGACCCATATGTTCAACTATGCCGACTAGACGGCTAAACATACCTCCTATTTTTACAGGAGGTATTGCCACAGTCACTGCAACATGTTCCTGCCAACATTAAAGCATGCATGTGGTTCCAACACAACGGAGCACCACCCCATTTCAGCGTGGATGTGCGGCATATACCTAAGATGTTACATTCCCAGGGCAATGAATTGGTCGGGGTGGTCCCATAACTTGGTCGACATGATCGGCTGATCTCTCTTGTCTCGACTTTTTCTTATGGCGCCATATGAAAAATATCATCTACGATAGCCCCATCGACTCCGATGAGGACATTGTTGGTAGGATTGCTGTTGCTGCCGGCGTTGTCCAAGATATGCCGAGTGTTTTTGCTAACGTGCGCCGCTCGCTACGTCGCAGGTGTGAAGCCTGCGTTACTGCTGGTGGTCAAACTTTTGAATAGTTTCTGTAACTTTGTCCATGCATTTTGCAATTTCTGTCAGTAAAACGTACTCCGTGCCTACTCTGTCATTTTTGTGTTTCCTCTTTTCACGAGAGAGTTATAATTTCCTCATTTCATGAGCTACCACCTAGCGGTTCACCTCTTACGTTACGACCCTTCTTTGTATGAAAAATATTACTTGTTTAGATGTGTTTTATCATCCCTTAAAGATTGGCCCAAGAGTTCTGACTTACCCCGTATATATATGATTGGCAGTTAATGGATGGCTAGTTACTACCGTAACTGTAGTTCATTCGAAAGTGTCCATCTGTGTTTATTTCCAGCAAAAGTAAATTTCACATCATTTACTTGCAGGTTAGCAAGAGCCATTATAAAGTATTCATCAATATTCTTTAGAACGTTTTTTTCCCTTTTAACCGATCATCTTTTAAATTAATAGAATCCAACATTTTAAATTATTAAATCTGCATAGTTTAGCATCGAATTTACTATATAGTCAAAAGCTATAGCCTATACAAATGAACCTAATTCTTAAGCTAAAATGTAATACTTCTATGAATCGCCTTCTCGTATAATTAATCGTATCAATAAATTGTAAATTAATTCTGTGTCAATATAAAAGGTATATTGATTGCTTTTCAACTTATATATACAATTATATACTAAAAACAATTATCGATGAGTTCAAGCAGATTTAAAGTTTTCTTATAACATTATTTGATAATTATTCATTAGTTTTATAGTAAGCAACTGAATGTGGTTAATCAAATTCAGACAAAAATTAGAATTTGCATTACTGTACGCTTTATTTTCCTTAATTTTTGAAATAATTCTATAATTACGTCTTCGTTGAACGGAAAACGTATTGTTATATCTCAGGAAATTCAAATGAATAATTAGAACCGTAATTACTTGAATAAATAGAAAGTCTGAAATAAAAATTCATTGGAATTTTTGATTGCGAACATAATCTTTAACTAGATTTGACATCCAAAATCAAATTACGAATAATTTTAAGATTTGCATGATAAATTGACTTTATAATTATATTTTATTCCAGTATTTCTGTATGCTTAGAAATTTTTATTTCAAAGGATTAAAATGTATAATTAGAAATACTGAAATATAATTTAATAAGCTTAACAGCAATAATATTGCAAAGTATTTTACGAAATCTTTAGTATTTTGTTTTTGGAAATAATTTTATATAATGTCTGAAATTCGTAAAACTATAATTTAAGAATAAACACGGTAAGTAAATCCCACACATACATTGTGTTGCGGTAGATAGCAAGTCTTCAGTTTTAACTTTTAAAAAAGATTTTTGGCTAAGAAAGTAAATGGTAATTGTAAAATTTCTCACATAATTGAATTAGATGCATGTTTGTTTGTTTGTCTATCTGCTGGGCGCGTAGAAAAAATCAAAGCAATCCACAGCTAAGAAACTCAGTACAATGATATTTCAGGTCAGGTATTAGGACACCTCAGAGATATTTTCTAAATTAATTTATTTTAAGTTGAAAACCAATGTTGAGAAATTTTTACACAAGTCATTTCTTTAACGGTAAAAAATATTATTACAGAGTTTCTTTCTTGTCACCATCGAAAAGACCGAAGGACGCTTTTTCTAACTAGCTTCTTACCAAATCCGTAGGACAATTCTATATGTATTTTTTTAAATAAAAATATACATATACTAAGCTATTTTATTTTTTATCTCGTATGGAAAATTGAAGATCCACACGGATCGAGTTTTGAGAATAAATAGAAAGTGATATCTTTATTCTAATAATAATTACGTATAATAATCTAATAATAATAATAATAACAATTGCGTATCAATTGCGTAGTCAAGCAGCATGCTCTCGCCATTGAAATAACACAGGCAGACGATATCTCTCTGAATCGGTTAGAATCAAAATGGCGGTTACGCCAGCCTGTATATTTAGAAGCTTCAGTTCGTTGATATGGGCAACAGTGACGCATTATATAGTCATTGCTAGAAAGAATTGTACAATCGACATGATTCTGAAAGGAAACTTATACCCAAACGGAGCCGAGAAGCTTGTTCTAAATTAGAAAATCGAATTAATGATCTTTATCAGATATCTAAAAAGCACTATTTAAAGCTTAAAAACCCAAAGCAGCAATAAACGTGATAAACCTTGAACACAGACCAACAAATACTTCAATAATTACCTGCTTTTGTTCCCTTAACAACTGCTAAACTGTTTTTGATTGTTTCTGGTTTCGATGGTAAATGCACTGTTACATTCAGATAAATTGAGAATGCAATTTAAACCATGATTTATTTATTCACTAAAAATAATTGAATAATGAAATACTTAGCAGCTTAAGTCACTCTAAATTAGATTTGGGTTTTAGAATTTCATTAAAAATTAATTCAGAACTCAGAAAGGATTGATTTCTTTTCTATTTTTGCAGTTCGATAAAAAAATCTTAATCAATTTGAAAATGTTTAGCATGTGGTGCTACCATGAGATTTTAAAGGGTTTTAAAGGGCAGTTCTTTAAATAATACAAAATATATAATAGAAAATATTTGCATATTTTAAATGATATAAAAGAACATAATTCACCAATTTTTCAGATATATTCTGAATCGTACATAATAAATATAAATTTGTGCGTGTGTGTGTGGGGGAGTTTGTAGTGATAAATCTGAGCTTTGTATGACTATTAAATATAATATCCATATATTTCAGGACCCAGTAATTTGCACCACAATGTTAATTTATTTTAAATTTCGAATTAGCTTTACAGCTATTTTATGTTTCAGCATTTTTACACAAATCGGTTTCTTAACCAAAATTATTATCACACAGTTTTGATCTTGGTATCATCGACAATATCAAAGAATGTTCTGTGGCGTAAATAAAATATAATTAATTCCCTAATGCTGTGGTATAATTTATTATTATAATAGTTTAATTGCTTCAAAAATGATCCACAAAGATCTGCGTTGTGAATAACCCTCTATATTTCTTCCAGCGAGAGATATTATTCTTAACGTTACTAGAAATTAAATTCAAATAATCAATAAAATGTATTTAGTAATATTTAAATTAATTTTTATGTTAGTCTACATTTTTTTTCACTGTGAAAGAAGTAAATTCATTACATGCATTATATAGAGAAAGTCTTATGCTGCCCACATAAGATTTTCATTTTACTAATCCAAAAACGACTCGATTTCTATTTAATTTGAACAGAAAACATATTATTATATTTAAGCGGATTGATAACTGAAAATCATTTCTGATGAGTATAATTAAATAATCGAAGGAATTAGATAAAAATAATTACTGTTATTAAAAAAGGAAATCAACCTTAAATTAGGTTTTGTATCTCGAGATTGATAAAAAATAAATTCATGCTTTGTAACAAAGAAAGTGTATGGTTGTATTTTTACCTTAGAGGTTTCAATCTAATACTTAAAACGTGAATACCAATTGCATATTTTATGGGTTATTTGTTTATCGTACTTATGGAATTTCATAACATTTAAAGCTATTAATCGAACGTGATTTTATGAACGTGTTTATTATATAATTTAAGAGAAATGAGCAGATTTATATATTTTGCCAATTTAAATATTTAACCCGAAGTAAATGATGATGACAGTATATGAAATAAATGTAATAATCTATAACTGGATAAAAACTGCTATCACGAAAAATGTTTGTACTTCATTTAAAATACGTCCTTTAATTATTTGAAAACCGTGGAAAATGTGTTAATAGTTTAACAGTAAATGTATTAATATAAATTAATAATAAATTGAATTATCGCAAATAACCGAGTAATGAATTTTTCAATGTGTGAAATTTAATCAAATTCTTAATTTAGATTCAACTTCAGCAATTAGATTAAAAATGGATTTGCAATTCGTAAAGGCAAAGTTATTGTTTATATTCCTTCTTCAAAAAATACCCAAACTTCAGAAATATGCTGAAATATAATAATTCATTTTATATTCGTTATTTATAATTGAATAATTTATGAATTAACGTGATAGTACGTGTGTTCAAATAATTGGGGGATGGGTATTTATTTACTGTGGATTTCGTTAGAATTGAAATGCTTGTTGAGAATTCAGTAACCTATTTTTTAATTTGTAACATACTTTACATTAGCTGGAAGATAAATTATTATATATTTTTTAAAAACTTTAAATAAAATACTGAATTCCCCTCATTTTATTTTAAAACAATCTTCAAAAGAATAATTCATTACGCAAAAATGTAGCTTTCAATGTACATATTACTGTACTTATTAATAAACATAACATTTTGTGAGAAGTTATCGATGTGATGATGTAAAACCAAATTATAATTAAAATATCAAAGTGTCCTTCCTCACTTTATATATTAACTGAAGTTTTCTTATACATGGAATAAATATACATTACTGTAATGCATAATAGGTATAGGTATTGACTGATGACGTATAGCAGCAGCTCTCTGAAACGCCAAGTTAATTTTCTTTCATAAAGCACATTTACAAAAATGTCTACCATTCAATCTCACTATTTATTGATATCATGCACATGAATGATTACATATGTCTTTCAAATATAGACGTCCGTTAAGTGTTTTAAATATTTAACCACAAATAGCTTAAAAAATGCGATACATTCGATCAGTGCCCGAATAGTGTTTGTGGCACACTAATAAGGTCTTTAACTGCTACTGTTGCATTTTTTTATATAAAAACTGTACTTCTCGACTCCTCTCCTTAGTAGCTTCAATGTATCTTGCAATATATTTACTACTTTCGCTTTACCTTACTGGATTACAACTCTTCAGGCTGGTGTTCATTCGAAACTTCTTTGTTTCGTAAGTGGTCTGCCTTTCCATCACGCAATTTGCAGTTGCATCACTTTGTGGTATTTCTAGTAACTACTTGGCATTCCTTTATAACATATTCCATAAATTTGTACACAATCTAATATCCTGAATTTTTTATGCCCTTCGTCTTTTCTGACCTCATCATAACTCATCTCGTAATTCTGAATAGTCATAGAGTTTTTTACAAATTTATGTCATTTTCAGGTCTAATTTTTCAATAGTATTTGTTTTATTAAAATATTTCAAACATTATTACATATAATTCATGCGGCATTACATCATTACCGGCATGCTTATTGTGCACACTACATATTTTAAAAGGACGATCATTGATATTCGTGGAATGTTGCATTAAGGATGTGCTTATTACTGTATTAGATGAGGTATAAAAATAAATATACATGTTTAATCGTTTTATAAGATTTACATACTTGACATATTTAACCGTTAGTTAAATCTGGTTGTATTATATGCAAGTAATGTTATAAAACACAATAAAATGATAATTTATTTTCTTTTTAATTTTAATGATTTTTAATTTATAAAATGATAACTATATATAAAATGATAGTTTAGAATGAATAAACTGAAAATGAATAAACTGAAATTATTACTAATTTCAGTTTATTCATAAATGCGAATTTCATAATTGTAGTTAATTTATTTCAGTTATAAATACATCTATACCTTACTTTTTTAGTTTATATTATAAACGTTTTTTTCATTTAATATTACTATCTCATTGTTATGACTTCTGAAACGTTCGTAATAAATTTTTCTTTGTCTACAAAACTTTAAATAATTGTCTAATAACTCAGCACACGTTTAGATCCATCGTAGTTTTTATAAGGTATATGTAAATATATCGTATAATACTTTCATAAACAACTTTCATAAGCTACATTTTTTAACACTTTAGCATATCGTCTACAGCTCTCTCCCCCAAAATATCCGCCACTGCGATCTTGAATCTGCATACTCGAACGGATATGGTCGTAGCATTGTGTGTGACTTCTCATAACCTGCAGTATATAGCTGAACCTTGGCCTACGAGGATTGGCCAGATTATCACTAACATTACTACCTACAGCTATCAAAGTGACGTTAAACAGGTATTCCAGGAAAAGAATATGATATGAAAGCGTTAGAACAATGTATCTGAACTATTGCAATACAATAAATGTAACACATTTTAGCTAATGCTACATAATTAAGGTCAACAGTTTAAAAGACAAACCGTTAAACATCTACAAAAATAGCTAAAAAATCGACATCTTCGTTAGAAACACAGCATAAATCAAATTAATAACGAAAAAAAAACACTAAAAACAGACTCCTGCTTACATTTGTTGGAATTGTTGTGTTGTCTTTAAACTTATGAAAAAGAAAGATGCTTTTGCTTTCGAAACATATTGATGCTGATATTAATTAAATTTATATTGCGTTTCTCATGAAAATTTTGCTTTCATCTGAAAATTCTATTTATAAATTTCATCTGGAATTCAAAATTATTCAAAACTTATTTTCATAACTTTCATCTTAAAACAATTCAAGAATTTTTGAACTGTTTTAATCTATTATAATATAAAAAGAATGGAAGAATATTATAGCTAAAAATATGTTAAAATGTAGCTTTAATAAATTTTTTCTTCAGTCTTGAAGCCATAAACACAACATAAGATACATTTGTATAGATTTAAAATTCAGAAAAGAAACAAAAACATTTCGGAATAGAAACATATGCATAAAAATGCGAAATGGGAAAACTTCATTGAAATAACCATTAAAAGACAAGGAAGAATGTGGAGTATGAAGAAACAGGCAAGTAAGGAGAATTTGAATTTTAAAGACAATTTAATATTTTTTGCTCCATTAAGATTTCAAATATAGAGATGGAACTACTTTTAGAAGCTAATGGAGTTGTTTTTGAATACTTCAGTTGCTTTGCAAGATCTTTTTATATAAAAAAAAAAAAATCTTTCATTCGGTACGAAATAGCTAGCACCGTTAATTAATTTACTATATTGTATACAAATGGAATGTACGAAATAAATGGAAGGAATTTTTTTCGGCGTAACATGCATTTAAGGAATTTGAGAATAAAAAGAGCAAGCCGCTAAAAATCTACTTCAAATAGATTCCAAACATTTACTTTTTAAATTCATTTTAATATAAATATATTTTATTTATCTTTGAAAAAAAAGAAGAAAAGGAAATATCATTTTGTTGCAAAAACACTTTTTAGCCAGGTTGATGATTATCCGTTTATGGGGGTAATACTCATCCATTTTAATCTGGTAGTTGATCTATCAATCATATTTCCAATTTGTTCATGTAGGATTTCATTCCACTGTAATGATTACCAAGATTTTAAGATAGATATGTTGTTACATAATTATTAAATATTTCCACATTTTAAAGAGCATCGATAGTAATTACTACATTAAAATTCCATATAAACTCTGGCATTAAATAGATTAAAATGGTATATATGAATGTAAATTTATGTAATAATTTTGTTCTTACCGCCCCTGTACACGTTGCAAGGAGGTGAATCAATTTACCCGAGTAAATTGATTGAACGAAATGTTTCTTTCATTTCCAAGAACTTTGTGTACAGGGTTCAACTTATTGAATATGCAATTTTTTTATTATTCGTCCGCAGTTGGCTTGCGCTCAGACGATCTTATTTATTACTTTTTGATTACTTTGTTATGTATTTGTAAATGCATTTCTCTTTATTTTATAAATACATTGCTTCTGTTATTTAGTTTGTATATAAGTGTATATACGCTTAATTACATTGTGTATATACGCTTAATTTATAAATAAATTTTTTTCGAACGTTTATGATGTCGCGTATCAGTTAGATATTTCTGTCATTAATGGCTATGGCAATTGTTTTGAAAAATAATAAGGAAAATCATATTATGAATATAAGTGTGTGTTAAATGAAATTTAATTAATTTGGCATACATTTCTCTAAATATAAAAATAGTTTATTATTTTAAATTACTAATTCACAAGTGCCGTTGACGCCGTCTATGTACGAGTATGAATGATTTCAATAATAAAAACTTAATTATCTTACGACACTAATTTCCAACAAAGTTAAATTTCAATTAAAAGAAATGAAAAATTAAATTTTGAGATTTTCCTCTCAAGTAAGATAGAAATACAGTCTGGGACAGAAAAAAAAATAGCAGAATTTCGGACAGAAAGAAAGAAATAAAGTATTTTATGAAAAATTTAAATGAATTACACTAAATTCAAATTATCTAATTTAAAAATGTAAAAGTAAAGTCGTCAATAAGAAGTGTTGGAATAAAGTAATTAAATATGCAACCCATGCATATTGCAAAGAGAAAGTCTGCAAACAAATATTAAAAAAATAATGATGTCATACGCAATACGTGTTCTTATTGGTCAGTTGTAGTCAGGATATTATATGATTTTTGTAGTTGCAAAGGCCCATTCATGAAGTTGTACGCAAGAAATTGTATTATTCAACTTCCATTTTACACAATGCCACTTTGCAGAATACGTTGGCAGTTTAATTTATTGATTCAAATTCTTTCATTGTGTACAGGAGCTTTAATCTAATAGTTTAAATGTAAGAGTGAAGCCTATTTTATACTCGGTCAAAGTGAGGTTGTTTAGACATTGCATCAGCCGAATATGTCAATCAGCAAAACATGACAACAATAAAATCAGGAATCTATCTTTTTCACAAACTCTCGTATGAAGTACTCTGTGTTTTCCTAATTCTGCTCATTGATTTTGGCGATTTGTTCTGCTATTGGTTCCAGTTCTATGGAATGAGCTTATGTTAAGCTCCATTGAGCCGATTCTCTTGCCCCTTCTTTTGTCTTGTTTGCGTCATAAAGTGCACGTGTTACGAGATCTGATTTTATAGCGTAAGCAGTAAATTACTGTACGCCCCATCAGAAAAAAACGCAGTCTGGTAAAACCTGTAATAAAAATGGTGTCTGGGGCTTAGTACCAGCCTGTTGCTTTTTGCATCTGTAGACAAAAATATCCTTTCTATTCTTAAAAACTATATTTTAATGGCTATATTCGCACTGTATCACAATAACAACAACTAAAAAAAAATTGTGTGACATTGATATAAACATATTTTATTCTACAGATCTGTATTCATGAAAATGAAAAGATCCTTGAATGTTTGTTTATTCCACTATTATTCTTCTCATGTGTAAAATAATGAAGAACTATCAAACATGTAAAGAGAAAGCATCCAATATTTTGGTTTGGCATTTATTTTAATTGAGGTTATTTTCAGTTCAAAAATCGATACCAACAATCATAGAAAGTATAGTCGCAATCTCTTGAAAAAAAAAATCTTATAATTGTCAAAATAGTCTGCAGAGTGTAATATATGGAAAACAGAAACAATAGAAAATGAAAATTTATATTTCTGAAATTAGTGTATATTAATTGTTTGATTTGAATAAGAAGCAAATCACATTTAGTTACTAATTTCATATTAATTGTAAAGTGTTCTGAGCTTTAAGAAACTTTTTTTTGTACAGGCATTTTCTCTCAGAAATATAGCCCGTTTTATACTCAAACAATCATTCATTTCATACTAATTTGTCTTTCTCTGGAAATATCCTTTTGAAAACTTCCGTATTATCCCTATTTTCATAGTCTCATATCCAATAACCATTTCTGTTGATTCCTCGGTTTTCATCAATGTCTGAGTGGCTTCACACAGCATTTACAGATGGCTTTCTCATGAAGAAGAAACAATCTCCATCATATTCATTATGATTTCAGGACTTTCATTTTCTAAATATTATGGAAACGTAACAACAATTTTAAAGTTTCAGTACAGTAAGATATTTTTCTGAGTAATAAATAAATTAGAGTAATAAATAAATTACAATTTCAAAATAAACGATTAACAATTGTAGCACATGTGATTAACCGTGGTAGACTATTTTACAGCAAATACTACTTTCTTTTAACGGTTCAGTATAGTAACCTATTTTTCTCAGTAATAAATAAATTAGAGTAATAAACAAATTACAAATTCAGAATAAAGATTAACAATTGTAGCATATGCGATTAACCGTGGTAGACTATTTTACCGCAAATACTAGTTTCTTTTAACATTTCAGTACAGTAACATATATTTCTGAGTAATAAATAAATTAGAGTAATAAATAAATTACAAATTCAGAATAAACGATTAACAATTGTAGCACATGTGATTAACCGTGGTAGACTATTTTACCGCAAATACTAGTTTCTTTTAACATTTCAGTGCAGTAACATATATTTCTGAGTAATAAATAAATTAGAGTATTAAATAAATTACAAATTCAGAATAAACGATTAACAATTGTAGCATAGGTGATTAACCGCGGTAGACAATTTTACCGTAAGCACTAGTTTCTAGGAAATAATTTATGTACAGAGTTGTAAACGCTTCGGGGCATTTTGTACATATAAGGTACATTTTGGAAATCAATTTACAGAAAATATGATGAGTCAACTTAAGTAAATTTCTGACGAATTTTTGCATCCATCTGTTCATATTAATCGGATAAAAAAATATTGCAGAGTTTTTATAACTGGGATCCATATCCGAGACATGGTGCATAAATATTTGACGAATTTTTAGACGAAACATATTTTGGTCAGTGTTTGGGCAAATTCGTATTCTATATGTCAACTTCGCTTAAACTAAAGATCGCACAAGTACAAAATTGGCAGATCATGAATCTGCAAGATTTTGCTTTATATTAAATTATTATTACTATTATGACGTAATTGCCGGATGTTTTGAAATGTCTTTAATGTCCTAGCATTGAAATGAATCAGAGCGAAACGATCAGAGTAAAATCGTCCTACGTCTGAGGAATGGGTGTAACACGGAGAGGATTACTAAGAGGATCACAGGAAACTTTAGCAGATTTTTAAGGCATGTGTCGCTGTCAACTACGAGAATACTCGTAGTTGGCTAACTGAGTTTACTTACCAGCTACCAGATAACTCGTTATTGATCGCCTTACCTAAATCACCGAGTACAAGTATTGCCGTAGCAAATGTATGCAATGTTTAGGTGTTTGTTTTCAGGAAGGAAATAAATAATACTCTTGGCGTACTGAAATGTATCATTTATTTCTCAAAACGTAGATAAAAAATATGATGTGATCAACACATGACTTTCCTTATATAATGTAATGGATTTACTACTTTTGCAGTAAAAAAAAATAGGTTTTTCTTCCAGTAGATACTAATATTCTTTAAAGATATTGAATTTTCGACAATTAGTCGTCATTTTCATTGATTTAGCGTTATTTTTATCCATTTGGCGAGATTTTCGTCAATTTGACAACATTTCAAAAAGTGGCCAAGTTGGCGAAATTCCGCCAAATTTGTCGCCAAAATCTCGCTAAGCGTTATGGACGAAGAAATAAGTTATGCTTACAGCAGATAAATGCCTATTGGCGGTCAAATACAAAAGTATTACTCAAAGTATCTTTTTTCATGAATGGAACGAGCTAGATGTACGAGAATGATGTCACCCAAATTATCGCATGGTATTAAATACGAAAAGTGAACATGTTTCTCAATAGGAAATATATTTTTTTTAATTTTATACAACTTTTTGTTAATTTTTTTAAAAAATATGCAATATCTCGAGAACGGTTCATGTTAGCGTTCAAAAATTTATGTCAATCGTGTCCTAATGAAAAATTACATAAGAAATGTCTATTTGCGTAACTTTATTAGAGGTTTTGATTTTTTGACGATATTTTCAAAATTTCATTCTTAAATTTAGGGGGGTTCTGAATATTCGATTGCGAATAAAAACAATAGGGTTCCAGTGTTTACAGATTGTGATTTTTGTACAAAATTTCGTTCGAATCGGTCCATTCGTTCGTCAGTTATCGTCTCCACAGGCTAACTGACACTCACTCACAGAGAAAGAGAGAGAGAGAGAGAGACATCACTTCAAAAATGTTTGATTCGTGATCAGGGATGCTTGAAACGTGCTCTCCCGTCGAAAACTCGAATTCGAATTTTCGACCCGTCACAATACTTTCCCTATACATTATGTATATAAGGAAAGTAATAACTAAATATTTAGAACGCAAAAACTTATCTATTCACGATATATTTTAAGGAACACAACAAATAAAAGATATTTTTATTATATTATGTTGAAATTTTAATAAATATAATGAGACGAAATTATTCGTGATAAGTTTTAAAACAATTGTCCACGCAAAGTGCTGGTTTTTCTTCACATGCCGTGTAAAATATCTTGTTTCACGTCTTATCTTCTGTCCAGTAATCTGTTATTTCTATATTTAAAAAATAAAATAACATAAAATAATTTAAAAGCATAAAAATGCAGATAGGATCTCGGCGCGTGTGAACGGATGCACTGTATCAGCTTTGGCAGAGAACGTGTTAAAACTATATGTCAAAGTAAATCTGGACCGATCACAGAAGGCGACAAGACATTTTAAATAACTTGAACTGAAAAAAATACTGAAAAAAAATGATTGTTTAACATTACTTTATGCAAAACTTTTTATAATACTGGGATACTTTTTCAACTACCTTATTACTTTCCTTATATACATAATGTATAAGGAAAGTATTGTGACGGGGTCGAAAATTCGAAATCGAGTTTTCGACGGGAGAGCACGTTTCAATCATCCCTGATCACGAATCAAACATTTTTGAAGTGATGTCTGTGTGTGTGTGTGAAAGTATGTATGTGAATGTGCGTGTGTGTGTGTGTGAGTGTCAGTGAGTCTGTGGAGACGATAACTGGCGAACGAATGGAAATTTCGAACCAAATTTGGTACAAAAATCACAATCCGTAAACACTGGAAGCCTATTGTTTTTATACCTAATCAAATGTTCCGAACCCCCTAAATTTTCGAATAAAATTTTGAAAAAATCGTCAAAAAATCAAAACCACTAATAAAGTTACGCAAATAGACATTTCTTATGTAATGTTTCATTACAAAACGATTGACATAAATTTTAGAACACTAACATGAACCTCTCTCCAGATATAGCACCCTTTTCAAAAACATTATTAAAAAGTCATATAAAATGAAAAAAAAAATTCCTATTGAGAAACATGTTCACTTTTCATATGTAATACCAAGCGATAAATTGGGTGATATCATTCTCGTGGAACTAGCTCGTTCTATTCATGAAAAAAGATACTTTTGCATTTGAACGCCAATAGTCATTTATCTGCTGTGAGAACAACTTATTTCTTCGTCCATAACGCTTGGCGAGATTTTGGCGACGAATTTGGCGGAATGTCGCCAACTTGGCAACTTTTTGAAATGTTGCTAAATTAACGAAAATCTCCCCAACTGGATAATAATGACGATAAATCAATGAAAATGACGACTAATTGTCGAAAATTCATTATCTTGGAAAGAATATTAGTATCTACTACTAGAAAAACCTATTTTTTTACTGTAAAAGTAGTAAATTCATTACATTATATAAGGAAAGTAGTAAATTCATTACATTATATAAGGAAAGTCATGTGTTGTCCACATCAGATTTTTTTAAAATTAAATGCACAAAATTACATAGTTACATATTGTACAGTGTCAATTTCCGTGACTTCAATTTTAATTCTAAAAATCCATTATCTGTTTTATTCAAGTCAGCAGAAATGACTTTCTTACTTCAGAGATAATTACATTATCTAATTGAAAGCACATATTCGAACAAGAATTGATTTAGGATATCTTCCGGCGTCAGCCACAAAAAATACTCATCTTCAATACTTTAATCATATAATTCCTTTCAATTAATTCAATATATGTACAAGGGGAAGAACAGCTGAGATTTTAGGTATATATATTTTATTTGATGGACAATTCCCTTGCGGCATTTATGTAAGTATTTAAGACATTCTTGTTCATTTGCATTCGGCTGCGTTATACGAGAGAATTGCATTTTCCAAACTTTTTAATAAAATATAATCAAACGCAAATATAATCAAAAGAAGAAAATATAATCAAAATATAATCAAAAGAAGAAAATAAAATATGTTTTATGATTTAACTGGAAAAATATACAAAATAATTTATGTTTTTTTTCCAGAAATTCCATACTCAGAAATTCCATACTGAAATTTGGTACACTTGTAGAAAAAACTTTGGGGAATAAGCTGAAATAAACAGTGTTATATATTGTTGTTCAAGAAATTTTTAACGTCAAAATCAAAGACAAAATATTTGAGATGCGAGTTCGCGTCCTGGATATACTAACAATAGAAAGACCACTGATTTTGCAGGCAGCTACCAACATGGATGAATTTTTGCATGACGGAGCCCTTTTTTTAAATTTCGATGTAGTTTTAGATATATTTTACTTTTTATGCACTTCTGAAGTGAACTTTTTTTTCGTATCGGCTCGTCTAGCTATTTCTCTGTCACGTAGCGTAAAAACTATAGCATACAAAAATATGAAATTTAGTACATTTATAGAGAAATAATGGGGTAACACGATGACATAAACGGTTTATCGATTTAAACGTTAGTTTGACATGAAATAGCTCGCGAATCGAGCTCAGGATCAAGAAATTCAGTTTTGGAATTTCCTTGGCTAAGAAAAATCCCTGCTTTTTACTCCTGCGGAAAATAGGCAGCGAGAGAAAATGTATTTTTGAAATAATTTTTAGGAAAGATAGATATAAACGAGCTCTCAGAGCGCAACAAGTAGGGGCCCCATAGTGTACAAAAATAGTATAGGTGGCCCCATAGTGTACAAAAATAAAATACTTTTAAAGTTTGTAACATTTAAATATTTTAAAAGGTCTTTTGAAGTATCTAAGTTCTTGTTCAGGAATTTCAGTCGTGTTCATAGGAGTAAATAAGACTTACTTAAAACTGGTTTGTTTTGATAAAGCAACGTTATTAATACTTATTTATAAGAAATAGTTTGCGTAATAACTTCTTATGCATAAACGTCCATTATTTTTATATACGTGAAATGTAGTAGAAAGGGAGTCACGGTGGAACAGAACACTATGTGCCATATTTTAACATGGGGCACCGTCGGATTCTATCCTTTGAAACGTTATAACATAGGGTTATAGTGAGATAGATCTTCTACACGTATCATGATCTGTTACGAAGGGAGTGTTTTATAGAATATTTTATGCCACTTATACAATTATACATGTTTCTGTCAAATTTCATTTGCTGTATTGATAACCTGTAAATGATATTATTAGTCATTATTCCGGTTCAGTTATGCTCATTAAAGGATATTTAAAAGCATATATGTTTACATTGTTTGAGCCAGGTTGTATAATTGCTTCTGGATATGTCCAAAATATTTTAATTTTATAACAATATCATCATTGTATGCATATTTCATTTGATATCTATAAAACAGTACCTTCAGGTTGTGCAATGTTTTCAAGAGATTACAAAGCTTGATAATCACTTGAAAACATTGACTCTACACTAACTGAAAGATCTTCAGCCATACACCTCTTCGATGACAGTAATCGTATCAGATCTCGTTGTCTCCTCGCTGTATATTTATCACTGGCATTCAATTTTTCATTTTATATAGATGAACACAGTTCAAGCATCTCACTTGCTGCTCAGGTATTATTACAGATTCACAGGCATTAATTGAGAGCTACATACATTTGAGGCACACGGTCATCCAAGACACGGCAATCACAATTACCGTGCGAAAAACCGGATTCGTGTGGCGGGTTGTCTCAAAGTGTGAAATAATTCTGTGTTTGAACAGTTTCATTGTTTTGGGCATGTTTTGCATTAAAGCGTTTAATTGGGTTAAGGGGGTAAATTGTAGATTTTAAACAGACCAGCTTAACATTAATATCTCCGCTTTCACAAACTACCCTTGTCCAATCGCATTATTTTGCCAACGAGTTCTTCGGAGCTGAAAAATACAATGGACCATTCCATAAGAGTAGCATGAGGCTGAACTGTTCAGAGTGACTGTAAATACGGTGATTTAATTTTAATGGGTTTTAAAATGTGTTCCATATAGTTGAAACCAGGAATTTCGGAGTCTGTATATTCGCGACTCTGGTAAGGTGTAATCTGGTAATGTAGGTAGGTCTCCAAATATTTTTGAGAAAAATTGCGAATATCTAAAAAATAAAAATCTAAAAACACGTCGTTGTACTACGCAATATTTTATCAAATTGTCAGAAGTGTAACTTGATCTATCCATATCCAGTTACAGAGAAATATTCTAACATATTATTTCGGTGAGAAAATGTTCTCTACGAAAGTCGTGAGAAATGTAAACACCACGTTTTGATCCGACTTTCACTTGTTAAAACATTGAACGTCGGAAAGAGGATACAGTTGTAAATTGTTTGATATTTCTAAACTTCGAATGTATATTTTTGCCGACGGCTAGGAAAAGGTTTTTTAAAAGAGCTTCAGAAAAACAAACATTTTGTAAACTTGGTGTCCTAAATATGTTGTTACTCTTTAATGCTTGGTATTAACAGTTGTAAGTAAAATGTTGCAATTTAATGAAAGTAAGCTTAGTTTAATATTTATTATTTTCTGTACTTGATAAGTATCTTTTCTTCCGTGATTATCGACATTGTAAAATATGTTCGGTATTTAAATTTGAAGCCAGGTATGCTGTGTGTTTGAATTACATTGTATGTCATTACAGGTGTTCGCAAAGCACTTAATGATGTTGAAACACTTATCGTTGTTGAACCATTTATCTTTGTTAAATTACTTATCGCATCACCTTGCTGCTAGTGCATAAAAATTTTTTCTAGACAGTTCTAAAGATGATAAGAAGTATGAAGATCGAACAGTAAGTAGATAAGTTCTGACCACTATACTGCTACCACTATAAGTGCGATGCCGATTTTAAAGAACTCTTCTATCGACAGATTTAGTGACAATGTTACTTAATGTCGATTTACATATATATGAATAAATACGAAAGTCATAAAAAAGTAATGTGATTGGTAATTCATTAGAAACATATAAATGATACTTCTTGTAAATTTTATTTCAATTTCAGATGATTTTCTTCTGGTGAAAATCCATAATTTGAGTTAAAATGAAATATACATGTAAATCACAATGAGCATCTCAACCAATCAATACCAATGAGCATCTCAATACAATTATATTGATACTCGACTCTCCGATGCATAGATATTTTATATCGAAGAACTTCCATATAATACAATATTTTTGGTGATCTATGTGTGTATATACAATATTGTATGTATTGTGTGTATATACAATATACACATTTTTGAAAAAAAGAATCACCATGAAGAAAGTGACTGTTTTATTGAAATTAAATATGTGTACAATTCATACACAGGTAATGAAATTATTACAAAATAAAGGCCGCAGGACCCATTAATGGTGAGCAATTGCACATTGACTTTTCAAATCAGTAATTGGTGAAATCCCCTTGGCGGCAATGCATGCTTGTATATGTCTAGGTAAAGAGTGATAAAGTTTCCTAATGCCATCCTGCAATACATTCTGCCAAGAATTACTCAACTGTTGCTCCAGACCTGATACATTTCGGGGTGCCCGAATCTGGCGGCTTAGCATGTCCCATACACGCTCGATTGGCGAAAGGTCTGCTGATCTTGCTGGCCAAGGGACAGTATCAACAGCACGGAGACAGTCAAAAGGTATGCGACCCGTACGTGGCGCGGCATTATCTTGTTGTGAAATGGCCCCAGAAAGGCGTGCCATGAAGGGTAACGCAAACGACCGCAGGATTTCATCAACATATCGTTGAGCTGTTAAAGTTTTACGCAGGAAGACTAGGGGCAACATGCTCTCATAAGAGATAACACCCCACACCATCATAACAGGGGTAATGACTGTGTGCCTGCCGAAAACCCAGACCTACCGACTCGTCCTAGGACATGAGTAGTAGTTTGGACTTCCGGGGCTGTGTGCCTGTGTAAAACATGTAAAACAAAGGCTGAATGGGAACGCTGACCTTGGCGCTTCCACACACGTAGCCGATTGTCATCTGCTGAAAGACTGAAGCATGATTCATAGTTGAAAACTATGCGATGTCAGTCTGCTGCCAACTATGATGCTCGGCTCCGACACTACTCCAAACGACTTTTTTGATGTTGTGGGGTTATGGGCAGATGTCTTAAAGGCCGTCGTGAGCGTAACCCCACCTCAGCCAAGTTCCGTGAGATGGTGAAAGGTACCACGTGTGGTATGGAAGAGGCAGTGGCACTTTGGATATTGGACAAAGATGCCGTCGAGCCAGCTCGGGCCTGTCGCACAATCATCCGATTTTGCCTCGCATTCGCACACCTTGGCCTTCTAGAGCTTTCATTCCGCCGATGAGTTCCTTAAAGCAACCACTGCTGCCAGCACATTTGCACAGCAGTGTCCATTTGGTGCAGGTGTGGCCTATTGCACGGTATGAACAGCCAGCTTCACGCATCCCGAATATACGGCAACCTTATAACTCGTCTAACTGCTTATAAGGTCTTCGACAACGCCGTAACGGCCTTATTGGTTTTGGCTCCACGGAACTGCAACGCCGATAACGAGCAAAGATAAACCGTCCACATTTTTAACCTGTTTTATAGGATGCAAGTTACGCAGTAGAAACCCGCGTTATAACCGAAATTAACAAGCATTGACTTGCAAATTTAATCATTTGCATACTTAGTACAAAGTAATTTGCATGCAAGATTTCAAGATGATTGGATTATTTTTTTAGGGATTGCTTATTTGTTTTTAGCAAAATAGTGTATGTGTGCATTTTGTGTATAAGCCACAAGTGATCAATCCCGGTACAAGTGGTGCAAATGATTGCAATCACGGAATGCTTTGATACCAATTAAAAACTTGATCCGAAATCCCGGGATAGGAAATGCTAAAATACAGGGATTGCGGTTCAAAACTGGAACTAGTATTTTCAGTCGGTTTCGCATGCAAAGAGCACACTTCTTTAGAACCAAAAATACATTGCATTACCAATAAAGTAGAAGTAAGAACGTGGAGGATGATTTTGAATGTAAGTTAAATCAGATCAGTATATAAATTAATGAATAATTTACTTTTAATTTATTTTCAGTTTTATTTATATTGTACCAACATATTATACTGTCTTATTTTATTTTATTCAAGAGGAAAGTGACAGCAACGAATGGATAGCTGTGACGAAATACTGCTACATAAGATTTGTATTTCGTTTGTATTTCAAGAATTTTTCCACTTATTTTAGATATTGTAATGCAATCGCCTGATTTTTGGCACATTTCTTTGCATTTGAATAAAATAGTTTTTCCATATGACTACTACTTTGCCATGAAGAATGGCACTCATAATATCATCGAATCAAATCTCGTCATACATATTTCATATATGTTAATTTTTATTAGGGGTTTCTGAATATTTCTTTCGTGTTCACTCCTTCGCAAAATTTTGCGGTTTTTCAAGAAAACTTAATTTTCATTGTTCAGAAATACTTCTGTGCGTGATATTAAATGAGTGGGCTTACAATAATGCTCCTCACTTTTATTTTATTAATTCTGGGATTCTAAACTACTTATTAGTCGTACAGTTTTAAACTGTTTCAAATATAGAAAAAACAGTTTAATATTTAAATGAAGACAGTAATTTTGAAAGATTACGGTGCAATGTCGTGTTGCACATTTAAATGCCTCGAGAGAAATTAAAAATATTTGCGGTGGCAGCAGTCTTTTTACGCGTTTCGAAAATTTCAAGGGACGCTAGAAATTAATTAAAATGAACTGTTTAAACTACGCTGAGATGAAATTTGCTGTGGAAAAATCTCTTTAATTAAATCTTACGTGACACTACTATTAAGAATTAAATTCATTATTTTGTGGTGAAGATATGGCAAACATAATGTTTAGAGCAGCTTTAGATTGTACTATGATGTGTAGACATGAAAGTAATATATAGTTTTCTACCAGACATGTTGAAGATGTCATTTCAATTAGTTTCATGAAACAAACAATATTTCTCCTTTATTATTCAGATATAATAATTCTAAATTAATGCACAAATATGGTAATTCAAATTCATATCCGCGTTTTTAAAGTTAACACACAGATTTGTTGATTGCAATAAATCACATCAATGAAGTACATTTAATTAGATTAACATATTTGTGTTTATTAAACATAATTTTTATTGTCTTGCCGGCAAGAAAGTTAGTGGACTTCTAATAACACGTTTATTGTTATCTCCACGTCTTATTGTCACTCAATTTCTAAGTTCTGCGAGTGTTAATAATTCAATCCAAGTTTTGTTTCTTTTCTGATGAACATGATTTCCTCACACGATATTGCCGATACTTAAAATATTTGTCGATACTTAAAATATGCGCAGGATCTAACAGTATTCTAAATTATATTGCTTATACAAAATATTCATTTTTTTTTTTTTTACAATAAATCTTCCCAAAAACTAAGTTTGTTAATATTTGGTGTCTTTATGCAAAATTATCCATACAAATAAATTTCAAAATAATACAGCATGATCAAATGTATAAGCACATTTACAAAACGCATGAAGTTTGGCCAATATACACCATATGATAAACGCTATATTAGTAAAAATTTTATTCGTGCCGTTTCAATACTGTTGCAAAGCCTACTCTGCTCCTGCCAAGGACATAGGATCAAAGATGTGTACCCGAATTACAAGATCGGAGGGGAAGCTATATTTTGCTCTTTGCTTATAATGTCGGTCTTGTAAGCACCAGGTCCCTGGTTCGGGCCGGGCAACATCCTTTCCGCCACAGTTTAAACAATAGGTTGAACACAATAGAAAAAAATCTGATGTGGGCAACACATGACTTTCCTTATATAATGAAATGAATTTACTACTTTTACAGTAAAAAAATAGGTTTTTCTTATATTAGATACTTATATTATTTCCAAGATATTGAATTTTCAAAGATTAGTTGTCATTTTCATTGATTTAGCGTCATTTTTATCCATTTGGCGAGATTTTCGTTAATTTAGCAACATTTTAAAAAAGTCTCCAAGTTGGCGACATTCCCCCAAAATCGGCGCCAAAATCTCGCCAAGCGTTATGGACGGAGAAATAAGTTATTATTATAGCAGATAAATAACTATTGGCATTCAAATACAAAAGTATTAGCCAAAGTATCTTGTCTCATGAATGGAGCGAGCTAAATCCACGAGCATGCTGTCACCCAATTTATTACATATAATTACATATGAAAAGTGAACATGTTTCTCAACAGTTAATATATATATTTTTTTAATTTATGGGATTTTTTGGCATATTTATTTAAAAAATATGTAATATCTCGAGAACGGTACATGCTAGCGTTCCAAAATTTATGTCAATCATTTTCTAATGAAAAATTACATAAGAAATGTCTATTTGTGTAGCTTTATTAGCGGTTTTGATTTTTTGACGATTTTTTTAAAATTTCACTCGAAGATTTAGGGGGTTCTGAACATTCGATTGCGTATAAAAACAGTAGGCTGCCAGTGCGTACGGATTGTGATTTTTGTACCACATTTCGTTTGAATCGGTCCATTCGTTCGTCAGTTATCGTTTCCACAGACTCACTGACACGCACACACACACACACACACACACACACACACACACACACACACACACACACACACACACACACACACATACTTTTACACACACACACACAGCCATCACTTCAAAAATGTTTGATTCGTGATCAGGGATGCTTGGAACGTGCCCTCCCGTCGAAAACTCGAATTCAAGTTTTCGACCCTGTCACAATACTTTCCTTATACATTATGTATATAAGGAAAGTAATATATGGATATAAAAAATCCTTCCCAAAATGGAGCAGATGTATTAACATGTTTTTGTACCCCAAGGTCTTAATTGATATAATTCACCTCAAATTGATTGACAATTATGGAAATTATCTGCACGCATTCATTTCTATAGAAAGTTAAACTTGAAATGAGGAACTTGAAATGATGAATTATATAATCATAATCATTATGATTTTATAGCATTATTGGGTAATATACCGGCTCCCGGGAGTGTTGCTGGGGCGTAAAGAACGCCTAACGGGGTCACCCCTTAGCCAATCTGTGGTACTTTACTCCTCAATTTGCATATTATTCCATTTTTCCGTTTGTGGAGCTATGTTAGTATTCGATAGAGTTCAGCAGCTATGCGGCAACACGCACACACACACACACACATATATATATATATATATATATATATATATATATATATTTCAACAACAATTTATACAACATTATCTGAAAAGTAAGTAATTTAGGTATATATTTATATATATATATATATATATATATATATATTAATTTGTAACATTTTAACATTCGGTCGTAAAGATGAAATAAAAAATAGTCATAAAAATAAATCCTTTCGTAATTACCGAAGGTATAAATGCATTTCCTGAAATAAATTTGTTTTTAATGTTATTCATCGAAAAATTGATGTGTAATGACTTCTGGAAATTGGAAGATTTTATTTTTTATTGGGATTTTTTTTTTCAAATTCTTAATGACCACTTAGTTACATATCATTTAGGCTTACGATGCAATTTTAACAGAAGAAAATTTTACGCTTCACTGGCAGGAAAAGATTATTTTTCGACACAAACAACATTATCTGAAAAGTAAGTAATTTAGGTATATAAAGAAAAATGGTGGTTTAAAAAACTATGAAATAGGAATTATTTTTGTACATGTATGTTGAAAACCAGAGAAAGGCATTAAAGCTTTCTAAATTATATTAAAATTTGTTATTAATTACAAATAAAAAATATTGCAAGTTTCATTATCCAAATAAAAATATAGGTATGAGAGGCACAATTTGGGGAAGTTTGACAAGAAAATAAGCTACTGCTATGTTGACCACTGTAATCCTTCGCTCAGAAATCATTACAGACAAAATATCTGCATTTAAATATAGACATCACTGGCGCTAGATTGTGTTTATTTGGCTACACACAGTGAATGATAAATAAGTTAACGCTTTTAGTAACTTCTAAAATACTATTGAAGACCGTAAATAGTATAAGGGGGTGAGGCAGCTCAGTGGTTAGCACGCTGAGATTGAACCGGTACGATCCGAGTTCGAAACTCGGCTCTGCCCAAACTCACCTCATGTTTGCGAGGAGTACGGGCAAGTTAAATTTGTAGGTCTTGCTAAGGGTGGTTTTAGGGGAAGGAGGGAAGGGTTCCTGTAGATGCCACCTCCTCTAGGTTCCGGTCTAATTTGGGTGGCATTTGTCCTTTCGGGTAGGTCGGTCAGTCGTGGTCAGAGAGAAAAGAAATCGTGTAACAAATTATTTTATATACATATGGGGGTCTTGCAAACATATTGTTCTTTCGACGGCCGAGTTCAGTTAATATTCCTAAATTTCAACGAGCAAGTTAACTTTGGTAATATGTTCTTGCATTTAAAATATGTGGTCGTTGATTAGGGATTTGACCGATAAATTGATCACCGAGTTTTGTGTTATAAATTGTATCCTATAAGAACATTAACGTAATTACTATGTGCCATCATGCAACATCTGCTTCTCTGCGATTCAGGTAGCGGAAGTAATCAACTTCTTGTTGACTCACAATACGCCTAATTTGAAAGCCATGCAGCTCGTGATAAGGCTAAATATATGCTTTACTAATAATACAGGTAATGCAATGGCAATAACATGCAAATCTTGCACAGAGAAAAATACTGACAGGTACATGTGTATCAATTGCTTGAGGCATTCATCTGTAAAGAAAATGTAATTATTTGAATGTACGGTCGGCATGTGATCGTATGCAAAAACTCAAATTGTTAGAACTATTAAATTTTAGTTCTTAATCTTTTTTAACACTTTACAACATAGTTGAAAAGTGTTTATGCCTTTGTTCATTCTGTCTGTCTGTCTGTCTGTCTGTCTGTCAGTTAGCACGATAACTGCCGTAAAAATGACTTTTAGTATGTTTTTCAGACGGTCTGTGGGACTTATGGGAATATAAATAAATAATATCACCCAATTAGTTTTTTATTGAACCCGGTTTGAAGAAATGAAATACATTGAACCCTATGGGACCTAATTTTTCAAACATTCTTAGGCAAAATTAAAATTCTCAAATTGCTTCGAAATTTTTAAGAAATATTCACATTATCCCATAAAATATATTAAAAATATTCAGTTAAATATGTTAGGTTGTTTTTTAATTAAAAATTATTTAATATTGGGAGAAAAACAAATTCACTTAAATTCTGACTTTTGCGTATTCCTCCAGAAAGAAAAGAGAGATATATTAAATAAAGAAGTATAGAAAAAAGACATACATTATATAATAAACATATTTCCAAGAGTTTAATTATTTGTGATTATTAGAGATGCTTCACATTTTAAAATAAATTTGGTAGATAACACTTTTAAAATTTTTTTTTTTTTAAATTTTATATAACTGTTCATAATATAATTATTTGATGGCATTTTAATGCACTTTCCTACGTCCTAGAGAGTTAAAATTTGGTACATAGCTTAAATTTGTTGAACATTTTATTCTACAAAAATTTGGTGAATCTTTACATATAGATCCTACATTTTTTTCGAAATGGCCTGCAAATAATCACCGTTCACTTCTATAAATCACTGTTGTAATATTGTTAAAAATTCTGATGTGGGCAGCACATGTCTTTCCCTGTAGACTCATATTCACGTTCTCTTTATTTCTTCAATAATAACTTGAGTTTATCTGCACAAAATAAATAGCCATAAGTATTATAAATGACATTGAATTTGCACGTTATACTTGAATTTGGTTCTCATTTGATAGCTGGACTTATTGTCAATGGTGACGTAGCGAAGACGCGATAAAACTAGAATATCTCAAGAACGGCTAGTCCTAGAGTAATGGGGTTAGTCTTATTCTTTTTATTGTCAAAAATCACATATAAAATAGGAAATTAATTGATATAATTGAGCACACGTAGTCTTTTATTTTTATATTTAACGATTTTTGCGAGCCATTTCGCAAAAATAGCCCGTTCTTTTTTCCCGAATCGTACAAGAATAACCTACAAATGATTTATATACCAAATTTTGTTAAATTGGTATATATATATCACTTGTAGGTTATTGAAATATTATACACCACATTTTGTTCCATTAGTTTTTAGCTAGATTGGATAAAGGCAATTTCTGCCGGCCCTTTCGCAAAGAAGGCAGATTCTTTTATTACGAATCGTACTATAATCTAATGAACATCAGGGTTTCCCACAAAAAAAAATAACTACTAAATTTTATGAAATTCCGTCCTTTAGTTTTTCAGTTAGAGTGGATTCAATATCCTCACAGAAACACACACAGATACACCCTTACACACACAGACGTCTTCCTAAAAATAGTTTTTTCGTGTTCTAGAAGTCCCAAAACGTGTAGATCCTTCGAAAATTCGAGTTCCGATCTTTGGCACGATTCCAATACTTTGAATACATACACATACACACACACATATATTATCTGCGTATCTGTGTATTATCTGTGTATCTTAATTTCGTGCCTACGCAATTACAATAGTTGTGATTTTAAATGATCCCTAAACTTTTATTATTTCTTCTACGAAGCCTAATTTAACTTATGCAGAATGCAAATAGCTCAAGGTGAGTTACATAAGAATTGCTGAAATTTTTTCACACAAAATTAATTAGCTCTGGAGTCTGGAATACAAGATATATGAATAAAATATTCATTGATTTGCATAGAGAATCAGATGATTTATATTTCGGTACAGTTTTAAATATTTAAGTATAATAAATTACTGTAGTACTGTGATAATGTAAAAGATATCACCGCTGAATGTAGCGCATTTTAGAAATTTTTAAATGAAATTGCATTTCAGTTGGAAAGTGTTTCATAATCAATGCTTATGCATGATTGTTTTTTCTATGACGTCATTTGAATGAATTTCAGTTATTTTCTACGAAGTTTTCAAATATAATAAATTATCGTAGTATTATGATAATTCTAAAATATTATTACCGAGGAATGTATCACATTTTAAAGATGTTTAAACCAGGCATTTTATATTCCAATGCCGTCATTTGAATGAAGTTCATTTTTTTCGATGAAGGTTTGAGTTTTAAAATATAATAAATGAATGTAGTATTCTGATAAGTTTTAAAATATTACCGAGGAATGTATTGCATTTTATACATGTTTAAATAAAATTGCATTGAAGTTGGAAAGTGTTTCATATTCAATGCTTTAAGCATGATTGATCTTTCTTGTTATCTTTAAGTGTTTACATTACGGATATTCGACTGGTCAAAGCTCTCTATTGAAACAATGGGCAGATAGTTTACGCTTCCGTAAGTAAGGCTAGTTTAGAGAGATATTATTTTTCTTCAGAATTGAAGTTAGTTGTAGACAAATATATATTTTTACATAAATTGACAGCGATCATTCTTTTTTGAAATTCCGATGAAGTGGTAGTTCCGATCTATAGGCGTGAAATTCATGTAGCTTATGACTCGTGAAATTCATGTAGCTTATTTGTAAATTATAGAATCTGTGAAAAACACGAAACTATGTATATTTTGACAGTCATCTGCAAGTGTAACACAACTGCAAGTGTAACACCCTTCTTGCTCTTATCTGACCGATGCAATCTCTCTTCATGGAAAGGTCACTTGCTAGTGGAAGCTCCGTCCCTCCCCATCCGGAGCGCCTATGTTTTAACATGGGGAAGTATAGCACCGCAATAGGCTCCATGTTAAAGTATAGCACAGAATGGTCCAGAACCCCATACTGTTCCCTACTACTATTATTTTTTGTCAGCATGATTGTCACATTTTGCGATTATTTTTCTGACAATTGGAGTCAGACTTCATCTTTTTCTATTACATTCTCAATACTCAAATGAATAACGACTCTCTCTGAATAACTCTGCTTGAAATACCGACACTCTCTCCAAGTCTTGAATAATCATTTTATTATATTCGATGACTTTCCCCCTTGCATCAGCATAATTTGGCTTGAGGTTCAGATACGCTCAGTTCGCTCTCATTGGATGCTCCTCAGTGCGATGTTGTATCTTTGCATTATTGGCTATTTCAGTTTCCAATGAAGCTTGGTTTAAGTCTTGGCCCTAGGATATTTTGCCCCAACCACACATATAATTTGTGTGACGTGCATTTATTTGGAGTCATAATTTTTTAGAGCAAAGACTGTCATAAAACTGTTACTAAAAATATGAACTTTGTTTCATCGTAAACATCAAAATATTTTCCTCAGTGTGTCGCGAACGTTTTGGTATACTCGACAGAGAAGACAAAGTTTTGAAATCAAACACATTTATTAAACATGAAATAACAAGGCAGTTGATCGAAAACAGTGGAGTACAAGCATTTCTCGCAATAACTCAGAGTTACACTCGGTAGGGTGACCATTAAGAACACCCCTGGAGGAAGAGGAACCAAGAGAATACACATATTTTCTGATACATAAAATAAACACAATATTCCTCATATTATACTTGACATTTATATATCACATTTGTATACTTTGAACATATACGACATTTTCATATAACATCATCAATGACTCGATGCTCACGAGGATTTGACAATTAACACTCTATTCGTTAGGTGGAAGACTAAATATATATAAAACTTTACCTCGTCTCTTTTAAATATAACATTTACAATTCTGTACCATGGGAAAGGATATCAGGATGGACTCTCGGCATAAACTCATCGAGATTCTTGCGCAGAACAAAATCCATAATGGTCGGGAAACTTGACTACACAACCTCATGCTGGCGGAATTCGACATCTTGGTTGGTTACGGAGATTGGTTGATTCGTACCTTAGGACACAAGGAGGAGTCAGGCAAATACAAATCGCTGTAAAATGAGCTTTCCCTCTAGCCCTATTAGCGATTCAAGCCGACCAGTGAAAGAACCATTTTCTCTTTTCACAAGATTCATTATTCCATTACTACCAGGCTGATTCATTTAAAAACACGAGTGACTCATCTCTGAACCGAGCCAAACGACTCTACGCACAACTTGTCGAACTATGTTACATATTTTAATCACATCCTTCCACTTTCAAAATTAATCCACCTTTTCTTAAAATTCGCGATCATACGCGAATCAAACACACACGTCTACATTTTTCCACGACTCCTTCCACTCTGCTTCCAAAATCCTTTTTCAAACGCGCGCGTGCGCAAAACCTGCAAGTTCCCAACTAGCGACTGAGAAGCGAAAATACAAAACTATTACTATTTTTCTGGAACATAAACACTTTTGCGATTTTAGAGTTCACTTCCCTTAAAAGTCAATGTAATTGAAAACATGTAGAAAAGACATCTATATTTCGAAATTGACACTTTAAATCACACAGAAATAAAACAATACTTTAATATACAATTTTAACACAGAGGTGTGAAAGCCTTATCACAAGTGAAGCTGATCTACAGGTGCATTTATTAAAGCAAAAGTAATAGCATTTACTATACTCAAATGTCCTCCTAACGTGTTTGATCCGCATATGTCCGTATTGTATATACTCTGTCATCAAACGTGTGGCACATAAGCTTATATAAAACGTACATAAAACTTTCATATTTTAAATAGGAACACAAATTACAACTTTTGATCCGACAATTTTCTTAAAAAGCAATTAAATTGTATATACGTTGTATTTAAATTCCTAAGAAGTATTTGTTATTATCTTAATATCTGTTCTAATGGCTGTGTACCCAGAATCCTGTCTTTGGAAAGAACGGTTTCGATGAAAAGGGATTGGGCAAAAAAATAAATATAAATCGCAGTAAATGATGACAATGTTCTTTCCACGAAGACGTTTTACGTGGATATACAAATTACGCTCTTTATTTAACAAGTCAGCTACGAAAAATATTTTCCAATTTATTACTTGTCCATGCATTATGTATTTGGACACGGCAAAAACTATACCTTACTAAATGTGATTTTACAAACTCAGTTCCCAGAATCTTGAAATTAATTTTTCCAACGAAAGGGCTAAGAAAAAGTAATCTGAATGATGAAAGAAGACAGTTATTTCTAGGAAGATATTAAAGGTGAACGGAAAAATTAGACAACATACTTTGACAAGCCAAGTTTCTAAGATATTTTTCGAATCATTTTTTATCTATGTCTAATGCATTTAAATATAATGGCTTCATATATGGCTTCATACAAGGCGGTGTTTAAAAAAAGCGGTGATATATATATATATATATATATATATATATATATATATATATATATATATATATATATATATTTATATATATATATATATATATATATATATATATATATATATATATATATATATATATATATATATATATATATATATATATATATATATATATATATATATATATATATATATATATATATATATATATATATATATATATATATATATATATATATATATATATATTTATATATTTATATATATATATATATATATATATATATATATATATAATACATAAATTTAAAATCAGAAATCACAATTTTTAGGCGCTTAGCAGAACTCTGAAAAGGATTCAAATAGCAATCCAGAAAGGAATAGAATGAATGTGAAAGCAATGTATCAAAAATTGGCAGGGGGGAGGGGGGTGACCTCCGCTCTCCCGTTAAGCAAGCCTTATGGCGCTACGATACTCCAGGTAGACGGAACTCTGCTATAGAAGAGAATAGAATTGTATCAAAATACAAAGAGAAAAGAAGTCACATGATTATCCCGTATTTAGGAGGAATCATTGACAGAATTAAACCTTTATCTAATCAGTATAAATTAAAAACATCCAATGTTACCACGAGCCATATATATGTTATCCAACGTTAAAAATATTTGTCAAAATCATTGAAGTAAAATATATCGTGCGTCTATATCAAATATTTCAAGAAATGCTGTAAAAGGTTCAACATGAGACCCAGTACAGTTCACTTACAGAATCAGGCCTTCAATGACGAGGAATAACCACAGCAACTTCATGTGTATAGAAAGCACTGACGTAAAACCAGTATATCTACATGGCACTAGGTTCTTTATTTAAGTATAAACGATAGCTGTTAGTCACGGTTATATCATAAAAACCGCATATGATGTCAATTAAAAACCTTTACGGAAAACCTTGTGTAATAGTACCATACAGGAAACGTATGTCACACCCAAATCGATCATTAGTGTTGCTATTTAATCCTTAAACGATTAAACGATTGGTTTGCTATATTTGAATTTCAGAGAGGGGATGCCAGATTTCTCGATTTATCGCTATCTTGGCGAATTCTCGAATGTACCAGAACATTTTCTATATATTTGTTATTTTTGGAGATACGAGTTTTTTCTGAAAGTTTCTTCATATATTAGATAAAATAAGGCATCGGTCAGGGGAAAAGCAGTTGACTTGATATGAGATAAAGGGAAATATGATATATATATATATATATATATATATATATATATATATATATATACGTCAGTGTTTTGAGAATAGTATCGCCTATTTTGTGAATTAGCTGTTCATTCAATTGCTGTTTTATTATGTGTAACGGATGTGTAATGATGTTAAAAGGTTGGTTACCGAATATATTGTTTCTGTTTAGGCTTATTCATTCTTGTATCTTGTGAGTACACCCACGATACCGTTGGATACTTTGTAACAATATAATAAATAAACACTTTGAAAATGGAATTATCATCATTATATTATCGTAAAATATTTACAATCTATGATCCCTAATGGGAAATGGAAAGATATTACTCACATAGTTATTATTCGTGCATTCAATATTAAGTGTACTAAAGTGAAGTTTACGTGCCCTAACTTTCTTTTGAGAATTCGAACTTTTCGAATCTTAAATTTTTAAACAAATGGAGAGTCATTGCTGAAATGTGTGTAATGTTCTTAACAGTGCATTCAATCGTTAACAACCCCTACGTCATCCTGTTGCTGACTAGATGGTATTAATTCGAAAAATTTACAATATCTCATTGTCCGCCCTATCCATGGTTTAAAATGAAATGTTACTTGTTTGTTTTTAAATAAAGTTTCACTTAAAATTATTGAGTATTTAACGTATATGAGTATTTAACCTATATGTTTTCTTAATTTCCAGAACATTTAAGAAATTTGAAAGTCTTCGAAACATAAGATATCAATCCTAATGCATTGGGTTCCTGTAATCAGATTCAAGCGATATAGTACAGTCAATAGGTATGGAAAAAGGGGCTTGCCGTGCAAAAGGTGGAGTAGAAGAATTTATTTTTGTAATTGTATGTATTGCTGCCAACATGAAAAAACCAAGTTATCCAACATGGCCGACCTCGGGAGAAATTTTGGCAGCCAAAAAACTATGAAATTTTACGACTTTTTTTTATTTTTTCGAAATATCTCAGAAACGATCGACTTTTGCGATTCTTTCTCAATATAAAATTTAAAGATAATTAAATTTCCTACAATTTTTACAATTACAACTTTTTTATAACACGAATAGTAAGTGTGCTACAGATTTTTGAAAGTTAACATTTTTTCTCAATTTGATAAAACTCAAAATAAAAATCGGTTTTATTTTACTCTTAATTTCTATTTACTTCTCCTCCAAATGCACAACACTTCTTTTGATTATATTTTTGAGGCGTAAAATATTTGATGCATGAAAAGTTGTCGGAGGATGGGGAGTTGAGATGGGAAACGTAGCCAGTTGGGGGTGGCCTTGAGGAATGGCGGCTGCTTCACAGCTGAAAGCAAGATAAGCCATATTACTCACAACCTGCACCAATAATGCCTGTCTAATGGGTATTGCTGCAAAATTTAGACAAGCCTTGTGTGTGCTCGAATGTAAGGGACCCACAGCAAAATTATGGGTTCAATATTTTCGTATAACAACACTCCTCAAACAGTTCACTGAGGCTGAGCGTACAGGCAACTGGAAGCTTCATCTTGACTCCATTCAAAAAGCACTACCATTTTTCCATGCAGCTGGCCATTTCTTATACGCCAAAAGTGCGCATCTCTACCTTCAAGACATGTTGAAACTAGAACAATTAATGGACCCAACTGAATTACATGACTTCTCCACTAAAGGGAAGTTCACCATAAGACGCTCCAATAAGTGCTAGCATGGAATTTCGTCTGACCAGACCATTGAACAGACATTTATGAGGAGTATAAAAGCCTGTGGAGGGGTCACACGTGGGAGAGGATTTTCAGACGGTGTTTTGGCAAAATGGACTTTGGCAATGATATTTATGCAAAATGTTTGTGATGAAATTGAACAATTCTGGGATGTACATTATGAAACATCAGAGCAGCATGTGGACATGCGAAGTTCTCGTAACGACAGAGACAGAAGTGGCTCAATTAGACTGCGAGAGTTGCTTTCTCAACATCCCCCCTTTTCAGACATTGATGCCATAATGTCATTAAGCAGTGGTATTGTTGGAGGAGCAGATGTAAAATGTCATTTGGCTCAAGAGGTTGGCATGGAAAGGGTTATGATAATGGTCGCTCATGGGAAATTTTAAAAATGTGACCTTCAATAGGAAAGACAAGGTTGTAACCCTTGCATCGGTTGTCAGTAGTATTAAAACAGGAACCCTCAAAGTAATTGCTATTGATCCGCTGACACTTTTCCAAAGATTGTGTCTTTCGAAACAGTCTGATGAAGACTTAAAAATGTTTTTTACTTATGAACTTGCACCCTACCCGATATCACTTTTCTCCGAAGAAGGCATACGGAAAGGTACAAAGTCTTCATTATACATGGCTTTCACCCCAGTCGATTGCAAAGAAATTGCAGGGAAGAAACAGTTTGCTGTTATAGATGGAGGATACCTCCTACACAAAGTTATTTGGCCTCAAAATGCTTCCTTTGCTACCATAACTAAACATTATTCTTCATTTCTTAAGAGACATTATGGATCGCGAGTTGTGGTTGTATTCGATGGGTATCCTGCACGTACTGGCACCAAAAGATCTGAGCGATTGCGGCGTATGAGGATGCACCATTCCCCTGAAGTAATCTTTGAAGTGAATACGATCAACCAAGTCGCCCAAGAAAACTTTTTGGCAAATAATCAAAACAAGAGTCGTCTGATCGAACTTCTGAAAGCCAATTTTGAAGAGTGTGATATTGAAGTCAAGCATGCTCAAGAGGACGCTGACTTACTGATCGTCAACACTGCCATTTCGAAGGCAAAAGAACTTGAAAATGTGATCGTAGTTGGGAAGGATATCGATCTGCTAGTTCTGATGACAGGGTTAGACCAGTCATTCAGCAACTTATTCTTTCTTAAGTCTAGGAGAGGGAATGCTGGCAATGTGTTATTTTCAACTATATAATTTAAGTTCGACCCAGGCAATATCCTGTTCATACATGCATTTAGTGGATGTGATTCCACATCAGCCATCTTTAGTCAAGGCAAAATTAAATTGTGCAAGATTGTCAACAAATCACCTGAAGTGAAGAAAGTCACTAAAACATTCATGGATCCACTCAGCAGTCACGATGACATAGCTGCAGTTGGAGAAGAAATTCTGAAAACATTATACACAGGCGACATCCATTCCGACCAATCCTTGAACACTTCGCGATTTAATCTATTTGCAAAATCAGTCTCCAACAGAAAAATAAATCTCGCACGACTACCACCTTCGTGCGATGCTGCACGCTACCATTCCTACAGGTGCTACTATCAAGTTCAAAGCTGGTTAGGCAATGGCACCAACCCGGAGGAATGGAGTTGAGTTACAGCATAGAAGGTCTATTGCCTGTTGATACAAAAAGAAATTCAGCATCTGAGAATCTTCTGAAGAGTATGTCTTGCTCTTGCAAGAAAAGGTGTAGTGGACACTGCTCTTGTCGCAAGGCAGGTTTGAAATGCTCCAGCAAGTGCAAGCACTGCAGTGACATGGGGTGTGACAATGTCGTACCAATTTCATCTTTGGATGATACTGAAGAGGAAGATGACTTACCCCACCAGCTCTTGGAACCACTGCAACACGTGGATGAACAACTTGAGGATGACAACTTCCTTCCACCTCCGACGGTTGCTGAACCCGAAGAAGAACACACATCTTCAAAACGTCTTCGAAAAAGATAAATATGTATGTTTTCAGTTTTACTTATTAATTTCCTTTCTTTAATTGTTTCAAACCTGTATGAATCTTCTTATAATTTGTATATAAATGTTAAATTTCTGCAATTTGTGTTTTTGAAGATAATTATTTGTTTTTGTACTTTAAACAAGTTTGGCCATTTGTGGAGATTATTTAAATTTAATTTGGTGCATTGGTATTATTATTCATTATGTTAATGCATTATACCTAGAAAATTAGTTGAATTACAACACACACGTCATGAATTTTTGCTTATTAATGCTTTATTATTATTTCGCTTATTATCACCCCCATATTTATTCATTCACATTCAAATATCTCTTCTGTGTAGGTAGAACATCAGAATAAAATGTAGTGTGAAGTATAATATATGTTGCAGTTGTACAATATGAACATGAGCTGTTATTGGGATCTGATCGAGTCGTCTGCGAAATGTGAGGGGGAGAATTGTGACTGCGGGGTCAGGTGGGCAAGGGGTGTTAATGCGTTTTTTTACTAAGTAGAGAAAAAATGCCAGATTTTAAGAAGCTGTAGTGCGCTTACTATTTGTGCTATAAAATAGTTGTAATAGTAAAAATTGTAGGAAATTTAATTATCTTTAAATTTTATATTGAGAAAGAATCGCAAAAGTCGATCGTTTCTGAGATATTCTGAAAAAACCAAAAAAAGTCATAAAATTTCGTGGTTTTTCGGCCGCCAAAAGTTCTCCCGGGGTCGGCCATGTTGGATAACTTGGTTTTTTCATGTTGGCATCAGTATATACAAATGCAAAAAAAAAAGTCTTCTACTCCACCTTTTGCAAGGTACAATGTATCTACTGACTGGACTAATAGTGTAAATTCTCTTTTAAATCACTTATTTATTTGAATGACACAAGTTTTCTCACATATTTCTTACTATAATAGTTTCTCACGTATTTCTTACTATAATAGTTTGGCATTCAATAATCTCTACACGTATAATTGAATTCGACGAAAATTGAATTTGAATGATTTCCCCCCTACAGTTTATACCTTATACATATATTCCATGGAAATATATACTTCTCCATTATACGTGAATAACATAATGGATTAATAATTCACAAAATATGATGTAGAGAATCTAATTTTTTTTTGATAATTATAATTTTCGCATTTTTATTCAATATGAAATAAACTGAAGCGTGACTCCACTCGACTTTCTCATGCCAAACTCCATTTTTAAGAAGCTGCTGATTATTTTTTTTATTTTTTTTTTATATTTATTTTTTTCCCAAATTTTACAAGACAATAATTTGAAAAATATGTATCATTGATCCAAATGATCACAAATACAGTTACTCTTCCTTTTTAAGGGACTTGCAAAATGTATATTGATACCAAGTTTAACAATGTACCCCAAAGGGCATGTCACTGTCTAGAGGGTGTCCCGGGTGTCTCGGGTATGTCTCAGAGTGGGCTAATGAAGTCACGAAAACAAAAATTGTTTCGCGGCTATTATTCAATTCAGTGATTGAAAATATTAAGTTCCGTAATCATTGACCCATATATAACTCATTTTATGCATGATTGTGCCAAATTTTTTTACACAGATATGCAAGAATTTGAATAAGTTTCGAAGTTTTAGATCAAATTTCAAAAAATCATTTCCAGTTTAAGTTCTGTTGTTAAAAAATCGTGTATAAAGTTTCGTGAAAATTCATTAATAAGTGTGGCAGCTATCGTGTATATTAGAAAAGCACAGAAAAACCGACGGACATCACTTTAGAAATTGACAAAATGTATTTAGGAAATTGTAAGATGAAATTTGATTATTATTAACTATATAAACTTTGATTATTGTTTTCCCTATTTTCGTTATAATTTATGTTTGACTTTATAATAACAATTTCTGACTGATTCGGTTATGTAGACCAATCGAGCCAAGGACATTTGTGGTCATTCATTGCGAGAAAATTTCAGATCGAGAGTGAGTGAAGTGGTTGAGTAATAGGATGGCTGAGTACAATCTGGGTAGCTGTCTGGTTGAAAATTCTGCTGTAGTGCTGTTGGATGTAGGAAGTCACTAGAAGTTGAGTCGATGTGTGAATGAGGAGAAGAGAAAGTAAAAGTCTGGAACCAGGCAAGATTTATACAACTATGATCATAAGGCTCTAGTATCACTGGTCGGCCAAGACAAATGGTGGATGTCCTAGGAAGGAGTTGGATAAGCATCAACAATATATAGCTATTCTTATAACTGTTATTTAAATATAGTATATCACCATGTCCGTCAAAGTTCATTGATGATATGCTGTGTTAAATACTGGATATGTGAAACACGGGATAATTGGAATGTGTCTATATTTAGTTACACAGCCAGCTATTTTTGAATGAGTACAAAATAGATGTGTTCAATTTAACTTCCTGCATCATTGTGATCTTGACCTGGCCGTAAAGCCCTAACTACCAAATTTGAGAGTTAAGCATTATTGACATTTATATTTAATCACTCAATTTAAGTCAATGATTTCGCTACAGTATATCAGAAAAAGGTACATACATTTCCCGAACAAAATCCGTCCTTTACAATGGCACCCAATCAGGTAGTAGATCTATCCACCAGGTACTTGTAAAGACACGTCATTTACAAGGTCCGCGGAGACATATTGACATTAAATTTTCATAATCGAAAATTTTAACGAACACAGCACTTACTCTGTACTATATTCTTTAGTATCAAAATGTAAAATTGAAGGCATTTTATACATTAAATGTGGTACAATATAATTGGACAGAAAATGTGGTCTCTTTGATAATTATCCAAATCCGTTTCCTTAATTATTGAATACCATTCCGGATTCTCTCTGGTTTTCACTGCAAATGCATTGTTATCTTCTAACAAATGGAAATGCCTAAATAGGGACTTGATTAATTGATTCAACGGAAGGAATTGAATAATAAGATATTCAAGTTTTAGAATAGAAATATATTCTTAAATTAGATTTGGTTTCTGGAATTTGATTAAAATTTTATTCACGATTCGTGAAAGATAATTGATTTCAACTATTATTATATGCGAGCTTTTTATTAAACTCTCAATTGATAACATGTTTCTTTTCTAACTAATTTGAATTTGTATTCTCGAATATAATATTTTATTAACTACAAAGAACATATTTTTATCGCCTCAGGACAATAGATATTATTATTAGCAACACAGTTATATTTTTTTTCAAATTCGAAAAGAATCGTAATTTGCGAAAATGGAGAATAAATTGAAGTTTTACAGGAAAGAAAAAACTATGTCGGAATATTTTGTAATAGAAAAATTATTTTCATTGCTTACAGAAATTGCATTAATTATTGATATTATTTTCGAGAAAAATAATGAAATCAAGCAAATCCTGGAAGTACTTGCATCAGTCTTACTTGATCTTGCGATACAGTACATGATACGATGCAATTCATTCATTATCGTGTTTCTAAAATTTAAAACTGGATTTAAAAAACTTAAATGATGCCAAATAAAATATAACCATAACACCTATATCTACATTTTAAAATTACATTTGTCTTATGGAGCATAAAAATAAAGTTACAATTATAATTTTTTCTAATGTGATTAATCAACCAGTTCATTGTTACTACCATATTCCATACACATACCACATTTGCTGAAAACCACTTGGATATTTTGATAGATGTTACGCCACCAGTGAAAGGTTAAGCTTTATTTATAATATTATATCAGGAACTCTATAACTCTCATTAATGACTTTTACATAATGTGGTTTGTGCACTTACAAAGCATTCATTTCGATAACAGAGTTCTTAATTCGTATTTTAGGATTTTACCATCATGCTTGGTTACGGATTGCAATTATTTTTAAAATTCCATATGAATCTAACAATTTGTCCTTTAGTTGCATCCAAAGTGGATTGTATTGTTAAGTAAAACTATTTGTATTGTTGCCATTTCATTACTTTGAATGTTAATTTTAAGTGATCAAAATTCCACATACATCTATTGCTGTAATTAACCATTTATATTTATGTCTGTGATTGGTTCCCAGCTGTGACGTCATTTACTACCTATTGAAAATTTCAAGATGACTTATGTTAACATTTTATTGCATTGTATGCGAAACTGGGGTTTTAAAGTTAATATATTTTAAAATGCATTAAGTTATATTTTTAGCCTCGATTTATATTTATGGCGCAAAATAGATTTTGCTTCTATATATCCAGTCATGCCGAATGAATAGCTCCACATATTTTGTTGCAACTATAAACACATTATCTGTATGATATAGTATGTTCCACTAACTTATCCGCAATTCATATATATTGTGTTTCAATTTAGTTTAAATGATTTGAATTTTGTGACAAATGCTGTATATAGTTTTTAATGTATATATTTTCTGAGAAATCAAATGTTCCGAGTTTTGGTTCGTTGACAGCACTAAATATATGGAAATATTCAAGCTTTTATATTACAGAAAGGAATCTGGAGAGCTGAAATCATTTTACCCAAAACACCCCATTTTCCCCACTCCTCTAAAAGAAATGAAAAATGTAATTCCGTTAACTTCTGCCCCGTGGTAGATACCGTAAGTGGCCAGATTCCATCTTCTAGATCACTGAAGGGCTTCTGAAGTATATGGAAAGTTTTTAAAAAATGAAAATAAAATCATTATTTTCGTCTCCAGAGTAGGAGAACATCCAAAAACTGCTCAGTTAGGCAGATCCCTAGGATCTGTACTATAAGTGTGCAGGGAATGGTCTATACTATAACTGTGCAAGAAATTGTCCATACCATACTATAAAGGTGCAAGAAATGGTCTATACTATAATTGTGTGAGAAATGTTCTATACTATAAGGACCGGAGAGTTGCTTCTTAAGGCTCTGAAAAGACAATGACATATTAGTTTATTATTATATACATTTTCAAATATATTATAATTTAAACATTTAAAACTTATTGGTATAAATTAAATCTTAAATTCGAAAAGCGTGAAAAATGTTATGTAAATGTTATGTAAAGGTGCAAGAAATGGTCTATACTATAATTGTGTAAGAAATGTTCTATACTATAAGAACCGGAGAGTTGCTTCTTAAGGCTCTGAAAAGACAATAACACATTAGTTTATTATTATATACATTATCAAACATATTATAATTTCAACATTTAAAACTTGTTGATATAAATTAAATCTTAAATTCGAAAATCGTGAAAAATGTTATGTATACACTGAAAATGCGTAAATGCAAAAACACGAAATTTAGTGATCTCAAAATGCGAGATAACCTGTTCGAATTTTAAAAAGAAATGCTGATAAACCTTTCTTATTTTACATAAGCTATACAAATAATAGTTTAATGCATTTGTACTTTAAAAACTTCAATTTGTATATTCTCTTCAATTAGTTATTTCGAAATATTATATTTTTGTATTTAAGTTAATACAAACCGAAACACTTAATAATGAAAGCATAAATAACAACAAAGAAAAACAATCATTTTCGTATTTGTCAAATATGCTCAAGTTTCCCCAATAATTTCAAAATAAGTTCGATTTTTAAAAGTTACTAAGGCAATTAAATATTTGTTAGAGACTGCTTGAAATAATTAAAAATATGTTTTTATGTTTAAAATATACAGTCGAAATGTGCATTTTTAATTCAAAAACCGCTCTAAAGAAACTTCTTAAATGTGGTATTTTGAATTTAAAATAACTCGTTAGTACAACAAATGATATTTTCTTTCAAGCGCATTCCAAATAAAGGATTAGGTGCAATTATTTCGAGTTCGGATTCTACTTCATGTAAATTGTTCAGAAGATGTTAGGATGCAGATATATTTTTGTCACTGCTAATGCATTTAATAAAGGATACAGCATTGATTTGCTCAATCTACCACGATCAAATCGGAGCTGCTGGTGTTACTTAATCACTGATTTCAAATTTTTTATTATAGTTGGTCAGTTTTACACTGGAATACATCATTTTAATGGACATGGAATGCTAAAATTACAACTATTTGAATATTTAACTGCAGACTTAACTAGACTTCATTTTTGTCAAATTTTACAAGAAAACATATAAAAAATCGGTATCGTGGGTCTAAATGATTACAACTATAGTGTGTTGCCATTCATTTTAAAGGTCTTGAAATAATATTTCGATTGATACCATATTTGACCGCGTACCATTGGGGGATCTATCTTTACTATCTTTGTCTATTTTCCGCAAGACGAGAAAATAGGGATTTTTCTTACTCCAGGGAATCCAAAATTGAATTCATTGATCATGAGCTGGCTTCGCGAGCTATTTCATGCCAAACAAAAGTTTAAGTGGATAAGCAGTTTATTTCATCGTATTACCCTATTATGTCTCTAAAAATGTACCAAATTTCATATTTTTGTATGTAGTTAAGGTAGCAGACAGAGAAATCGTTAGACGGGCCGATACAAAAAAAAGTTCACTTCACTAGTCAATAAAAAGTGAAATATCTCAAAAACAATATCGAAATAAAAAATCTGATGTGTACAGCACATGACATTCCCTGCGGACTGATATCCACGTTCTCTTTATTTTAATTAAATTTAATTCACTTTTAATTCAATTTCCGTTCTCATTTGGTAACTGGTCTTATTTTCAAATGTGAAAACAAATGAGAAAACACAAAAAAAACTAAAATATCTCGAGAACGGCTAGTCCTGGTGTAATGGGATTGGTCTTATTCTTTTCTTCGTTAAAAATTACGTTTTAAATAAGCATTTAATGGATATATTTGATTATACGTAGTTTTTTATTTTAGATTTTGGCGATATTTGAGGGCCATTTTGCAAAAAAGGGCAAATTATCTTTTTCTGAATGCTACCAAAATCTAATCAGCACCAGGATGACCCACAAGTGACATATCCACTAAATTTTGTAAAATTCGGTCCATTAGTTTTTCAGCTAGAGTGAATACAAGCTTTTGCGGGTCATTTCGCCAAAAAAGTCGGGTTCTTTTATCCCGAATCGTATCCAAAACTAATGAGCACCAGACTCGCCTACAAGTTACTTACCTACTGAATTTTATGAAATTCGATCCATTAGTTTTTTAATTTGAGTGGATAAAAATTTGCACAGACAGACACACAGACAGACGCACACACAGACGTCACGCTAAAAATGTTATATTACCATGTATTGCAGGGAAAGTAAAAATCTGTCAGCCTTATAACAGATAATAGTAGATACACAATTAGTACTTTATTAACCTTTTTCTTATGGGTGGCGCAAGTCCCAAACGAAGTCCCCTGTCTTTTTGAGAGGTTCTTCGTTTGGGACTGAGTCTGTCCCACCCGTAAGCAAATGGTTAATAAGAGCATGCAAAGTTCATAAGAAGTATCCACCAATTTCGATGGTAAAAAAGGCCTTCTTCGTCATAAAAAAGAGTGACAACTACACCAGTTAAAAAAAATCTGATGTGAGCAGCACGTAACTTCCCCTTCAGACTTATATTAACGTTCTCTTTATTTTAATTTATTGAGTATACCTAGTTCTTTAGTTTAGATTTTGAGATTTTTGCGGGCCATTTTGTAATAAAAGGCAGGTTATTTTTTTCCGAATCGTACCAAAATCTAATCAGCACCAGGGTAACTCAAAAGTGACTCATCTACCGAATTTTGTGAAAGTCGGTCCATTATTTTTTCAGGTAGAGTGGATACAAGCTTTTGCGGGCTTCGCAAAAAAAGGCGGGCTCTTTTATCCCAAATCATACCAAGAACAAATCAGCACCAGACTCGCTCACAAGTGACTTACCTACCAAAATTTGTGAAATTCGGTCCATTAGTTTCTTAGTTAGAGTAAATACAAAATCTGCAGAGACTGACAGATAGACACACAGACAGACAGACAGACACACACACAGACGTCACGCTAAAAATGGTTTCTTCGTATTCTAGATGCCTGAAAAAGTATAGATACGTCGAAAACTGGAGTTGCGATATTCGGCATGTTTTCAATACTTTCCCGATATATCACCATGTATTGCATGGAAAGTAAAAAATCTGATGTGGGCAGTGACTGACTTTTTCTGCAGACTTATATACACATTCTCTTTATTTTAATTAAATTTAATTCTCTATTAATTCAATTTTCTTTCTCATTTGGTAATTGGACTCATTTTCAAAGGTGGCGTAGGGAAAAAAACGAAAAAACGAAATTATCTCAAGAACGGCTAGACCTACTGTAATGGGGTTGGTCTTAATCTGTGTTTCGTTAGAAATTACATATCAAACAAGCATTTAATGGATATATTTCAGCATACGTAGTTTTTTATTTTAGATTTTGTCGATTTGTTCGGGCCATTTTGCAAAAAACGTCGGATAATTTTTTTTCGAATTGCACCAAAATCCAACCAGCCCCTGGGTGACCCACACGCGACTTATCTACCAAATTTTGTGAAATTCAGTCCATTAGATTTTCAGCTAGAGTGGATACAAGCTTTTGCGGGCCAGTTCGCAAAAAAGGCGGGTTCTTTTATTCCGAATCGTACCTAAAGCTAATCAGCTCCAGATTCGCCTACAAGTGACTTGCCTACCAAATTTTATAAAATTCGGTCAATTAGTTTTTTAGTTAGAGTGGATACAAAATCTGCACAGAAACACAGACAGACACACAGACTCACACACAGAAGTCACGCTAAAAACAGTTTTTTCGTATTCTAGAGGTCTCGAAACGTGTAGTTCCGTCGAAAACTCCAGTTGCGATTTTCGGCATGATTCCTATACTTTCCCTATACATTACCATGTATTGCAGGGAAAGTAAAATGGGCTCCGTCCTACAAATATTCACCCATTCAGGTACCTGTGTGCAAAAATTCGTGGTCTTGTTATTGTGAGTCTATCCAGGATGCGAACTCGCATCTCAGATATTTTGTCCTCGATTTTGGCATTAAATATTGCTTAAACTACAATATATGTATATATAAAACGGTTTATTTCAGATTATATAAGTGTACCAAATTTCATTTTTTTATATGCAGTAGTTTTTTCGGGACGAAGCAAAGAATCTCGGGAAATAAGAAATTTGTCAAACAGCGGCGGCGACGTAAGTGCCTTTTTACTTTCCCTGCAATACATGGTAATGTATAGGGAAAGTATTGGAATCATGCCGAAAATCACAACTCGAGTTTTCGACGGATCTACACGTTTCGAGACCTCTAGAATACGAAAAAACCATTTTTAGCGTGACGTCTGTGTGTGTGTCTGTCTGTCTGTGTGTCTGTCTGTGTGTCTGTCTGTCTGTGCAGATTTTGTATCCACTCTAACTAAAAAAATAATGGACCGAATTTCCCAAAATTTTGTAGGTAAAGTCACTTGCGGGCGGGACTGGTGCTGATTAGTTTTGGGTAAGATTCGGAATAAAAGAACCCGCCATTTTTTGCGAAATGGCCCGCAAAAGTTTGTATCCACTCTAGCTGAAAAACTAATGGACCGAATTTCACAAAATTCGGTAGATGTGTCACGTATAGGTCACCCTGGTGCTGATTAGATTTTGGTGCGATTCAGCAAAAAATAACCTGCCTTTTTTTGTAGAATGGCCCGCAAAAATTGCCAAAATCTAAACTAAAAAGCTACGTATGCTCAAATATAGCCATTAAATGCTTGTTTAATGCATAATTTTTAACGAAGAAAAGAATAAGACCAACCCCATTACACTAGGACAAGCCGATCTCGAGATATATTAGTTTTTTTCGTATTTTTCCACCCCACCTTTGAAAATAAGTCCAGTTATCAAATGAGAACGAAAATTGAATTAAAAGTAAATTACAATTAATTGAAATAAATAGAACGTGGATATAAGTTTGCAGGGAAAGTCATGTGCTGCCCACATCAGATTTTTACTTTCCCTGCAATACATGGTAATGTATAGGGAAAGTATTGGAATCATGCCGAAAATCGCAACTCGAGTTTTCGACGGATCTACACGTTTCGGGACCTTCAGAATACGAAAAAACCATTTTTAGCGTGACGTCTGCGTGTGTGTCTGTGTGTCTGTCTGTCTGTGTGTCTGTCTGTCTGTCTGTGTGTCTGTGTGTCTGTGTGTCTGTCTGTCTGTGTGTCTGTCTGTGCAGATTTTGTATCCAATCTAACTAAAAAACTAATGGACCGAATTTCCCAAAATTTTGTAGGTAAGTCACTTGTGGCCGGGTCTGGTGCTGATTAGTTTTGGGTACGATTCGGAATAAAAGAACCCGCCTTTTTTGTGAAATGGCCCGCAAAAGCTTGTATCCACTGTAGCTGAAAAACTAATGGACCGAATTTCACAAAATTCGGTAGATGAGTCACTTATCGGTTACTCCGGTGCTGATTAGATTTTGGTACGATTCGGAAAAAAATGACCTGCCTTTTTTTGCAAAATGGCCCGCAAAAATCGTCCAAATCTAAACTAAAGAACTGGGTATGCTCAAATATATCCATGAAATGCTTGTTTAATACGTAATTTTTAACGAAGAAAAGAATAAGACTAACCCCATTACACTAGGACTAGCCGTTCTCGAGATATATTAGTTTTTTCGTATTTTCTCTACGCCACCTTTGAAAATAAGTCCAGTTATCAAATGAGAACGAAAATTGAATTAAAAGTGAATTAAATGTAATTAAAATAAAGAGAACGTGAATATAAGTGTGCAGGGGAAGTCATGTGCTGCCCACATCAGATTTTTACTTTCCCTGCAATACATGGTAATGTATAGGGAAAGTATTGGAATCATGTCGAAAATCGCAACTCGAGTTTTCGACGTATCTACACGTTTCAAGAGTTCTAGAATACGAAAAAACTATTTTTAGCGTGACGTCTGTGTGTGTGTCTGTGTATCTATCTGTGTGTCTGTCTGTGTGTCTGTGTGTCTGTCTGTCTGTGCAGATATTGTATCCACTCTAACTAAAAAACTAATAGACCGAATTTCACAAAATTTGGTAGGTACGTTACTTGAGAGCGAGTCTGGTGCTGATTAGTTTTGGGTACGATTCGGAACAAAAGATCCCGCCTTTTTTTTTGCGAAATGGCCCGCAAAAGCTTTTATCCACTCTAACTGAAAAACTGATGGACCGAATTTCACAAAATTCGGTAGATGAGTCACTTGTGGGGTACCTTGGTGCTGATTAGATTTTAGTACGATTCTAAAAAAATAACCTGCCTTTTTTTTGCAAAATGGCCCGCAAAAATTGCCAAAATCTAAAATAAAAAACTGGGTATACTCAAATACATCCATTAAATGCTGATTTAATACGTAATTTTTAACGACGAAAAGAATAAGACCAACCCCATTACACTAGGACTAGCCGTTCTCGAGATATTTTAGTTTTTCGTACATTCCTTTGAAAATAAGTCCGGTTATCGAATGAGAACGAAAATTGAATTAAAAGTGAAATAAATTTAATTGAAATAAAGAAAACGTTAATATAAGTCTGCAGGGAAAGTCATGTGCTGCTCACATCAGATTTTTACTTTCCCTGCAATACATGATAATGTATAGGGACAGTATTGGAATCATGTCGAAAATCGCAACTCGAGTTTTCGACGGATCTACACGTTTCGAGACCTCTAGAATACGAAAAAACTATTTTTTGCGTGACGTCAGTGTGTGTGTCTGTGTGTCTGTGTGTCTGTCTGTCTGTTTGTGCAGATTTTATATCCACTCAAACTAAAAAATAATTGATCGAATTTCACAAAAAGTCACTTGTGGACGAGTTTGGTGCTGATTAGTTTGGGGTATGATTCGGGATAAAGGAACCCGCCCTTTTTTGCAAAATTGCCCGCAAAAGTTTGTATCCACTCTAGCTGAAAAACTAATGGACCGAACTTCATAAAATTCGGTAGATGAGTCACTTATAGGTCACCATGGTGCTGAATAGATTTTGGTACGATTCTGAAAAAAATAACCTGCCTTTTCTTGCAAAATGGACCGCAAAAATTGTCAAAATCTAAACTAAAAAGCTACGTATGATCAAATATATCCATTAAATGCTTATTTAATGCTTATTTACACTAGGACTAGCCGTTCTCGAGATATTTTAGTTTTTTTTGTTTTTCCGCTACACCATCTTTGAAAATGAGTCCAGTTAGCAAACGACAAAGAAAATTGAATTAAAAGTGAATTAAATGTAATTAAAATAAAGAGAACGTGAATATAAGTCTGCAGGAAAAGTCATGTGCTGAACACATCAGATTTTTACTTTCCCTGAAATACTTGGTAATGTATAGGGAAAGAATTGGAATCATGCCGAAAATCACAACTCGAGTTTTCGACGGATCTACACGTTTCGAGACCTCTGGAATACGAAAAAACCATTTTCAGCGTGACTCGGTGTGTGTGTCTGTGTGTCTGTCTGTGTGTCTGTGTGTCTATCTGTCTGTGCAGATATTGTATCCACACTAACTAAAAAACTGATGGACCAAATTTCACAAAATTTGGTAGTTAAGTCATTTGTGGGCGAATCTGGTGCTGTTTAGTATTGGGTACGGTTCGGAAAAGAAGAACCCGCCTTTTTTGCGAAATGGCAAGTAAAATATTGCATCCACTATAACTAAACAACTGATGGACCGAATTTCACAAAATTCGGTAGATGCGTCACTTGTGGGTTACCCTGGTGCTGATTTGATTTTGGTACGTTTCGGAAAAATATAACCTGCCTTTTTTTGCAAAATGTCCCGCAAAAATCGTCAAAATCTAAACTAAAGAACTAGGTATACTCAAATATATCCCTTAAATGCTCGTTTAATACGTAATTTTTAACGACGAAAATAATAAGATCAACCCCATTACACTAGGACTTACCGTTCTCGAGATATTTTAGTTTTTCTTATTTTCTCTACGCCACCTTTGAAAATAAGTTCGGTTACCGAATGAGAAACAAAATTGAATTAAAAGTGAAATAAATTTAATTAAAATGAAGAGAATGTGGATATAAGTCTCATGGGAAAGTCATGTGTTGCCCACATCAGACGTTTACTTTCCCTGCAATACATGGTAATGTATAGGGAAAGTATTGGAATCATGCCGAAAATCACAACTCAAGATCTTGTCAACTCAAAAGCTTGTATCCACTCTAGCTGAAAACATAATGTACCGAATTTTACAAAATTGGGTGCATAAGTCGCTTGTGGGTCACCCTGGTGCTCATTAGATTTTGGTACGATTCGGAAAAGAATAACCTGCCGTTTTTTGCAAAACGGCCCGCAAAAATTGATAAAATCTAAAATAAAATATGTATGCTGAAATATATCTATTAAATTCTTGTTTTATACGTAATTTTTAACGAAAAAAATCTGATGTGGGCAACACATGACTTTCCTTATATAATGAAATGAATTTACTACTTTTACAGTAAAATAAATAGGTTTTTCTTATAGTAGATACTAATATCCTTTCCAAGATATTGACTTTTCGACAATTAGTCGTCATTTTCATTGATTATCGTCATTTTTATCCATTTGGCGAGATTTTCGTTAATTTGGCAACATTTCAAAAAGTCGCCAAGTTGGCGACATTCCGCCAATTTTGTCGCCAAAATCTCGCCAAGAGTTATGGACAAAGAAATAAGTTATATATATATATATATACATATATATATATATATATATAACTTATTAGATATTGTATTTTCGACATATATTATATAACTATTATTATATATTTATATATTATATAACTTATTAGATATTGAATTTTCCACAATTAGTCGTCATTTTCATTGATTTAGCGTCATTTTTATCCATTTGGCGAGATTTTCGTTAATTTGGCAACATTTCAAAAAGTCGCCAAGTTGGCGACATTCCGCCAATTTCGTCGCCAAAATCTCGCCAAGCGTTATGAACGAAGAAATAAGTTATTCTTACAGCAGATAAATTGGCGTTCAAATGCAAATGTATTACTCAAAGTATCTTTTTTCATGAATGGAACGAGCTAGATCCACGAGAATGATGTCACCCAATTTATCGCATGATATTATATATGAAAAGTGAACATGTTTCTCAATAGGAAATATTTTTTTTCTATTTTATTTGACTTTTTGATAATTTTTTTGACAAATGTGCAATATCTCGAGAACGGTTCATGTTAGCGTTCTAAAATTTATGTCAATCGTTTTCTAATGAAAAATTACATAAGGAATGTCTATTTACGTAACTTTATTATTGGTTTTGATTTTTTGACGATTTTTTCAAAATTTCATTCGAAAATTTAGGGGGGTTCTGAACATTCGATTGCGTATAAAAACAATAGGCTTCCAGTGTTTACAGATTGTGATTTTTGTACCAAATTTGGATCGAATCGGTCCATTCGTTCGTCAGTTATCGTCTCCACAGACCCACTGACACACACACACACACACACACACACACATACACACACACATACTTTCACACACACACACACACACACACACACACACACAGACATCACTTCAAAAATGTTTGATTCGTGATCAGGGATGCTTGAAACGTGCTCTCCCGTCGAAAACTCGAATTCGAATTTTCGACCCCGTCACAATACTTTCCTTATACATTATGTATATAAGGAAAGTAAAAAGAATAAGACCAACCCCATTACACTAGGACTAGCTGTTCTCGAGATATTTTATTTTTTTTTTGTATTTTTTCTACGCCACCTTTGAAAATAAGTTCAGTTAACAAACTAGAACGAAAATTGAATTAAAAGTGAATTAAATTTAATTAAAATAAAGATATCGTGGATATAAGTCTGCAGCGAAAGTCATGTGCTGCCCACATCAGATTGTTACTTTCCCTCCAATACATGATAATGTATATCGATAATATTGGAATCATTTAGAAAATCAAACTCGTGTTTTCGACGGATCTACACGTTTCAGGACCTCTATAAATACGAAAAAACCATTTTTAGCGTGACGTCTGTGTGTGTGTCTGTGTGTCTGTCTTTATGTCTGTGCATCCGTGTGTCTGTCTGTCTGTCTGTCTGTCTGTGCAGATTTTGTATCCACTTTAACTAAAATACTAATGGACCGAATTTCTCAAAATTTGGTAGGTAAGTCACTTGTGAGCGAGCCTGGTGCTGATTAGGTTTGGGTAAGATTTAGGATAAAAGAACCCACCTTTTTTGCGAAATGGCCCGCAATAGCTTGTATCCTCTCAAACTGAAGAACTAATGGACCGAATTTCATAAAATTCGGTAGATGAGTCACTTGTGCGTTACCCTAGAGCTGATTAGATTTTGGTACGATTCGAAAAAAAATAACCTGTCTTTTTTTGGAAAATGGCCCGCAAAAATCGTCAAAATCTAAACTAAAGAACTAGGTATACTAATACATCCATTAAATGCTCGTGTAATACGTAATTTTTAACGATGAAAAGAATAAGACCAACCCCATTACACTAGGACTAGCCGTTCTCGAGATATTTTAGTTTTTCGTACTTTCTCTACGCCACCTTTGAAAATAAGCCCGGTTACCGAATGAGAACGAAAATTGAATTAAAGGGAAATAAATTTAATTAAAATAAAGAGAACGTTAATATAAATCTGCAGGGAAAGTCATGCACTGCTCACATCAGATTTTTACTTTCACTGCAATACATGGTAATGTATAGGGAAAGTATTGGAATCATGTCGAAAATCGCAACTCGAGTTTTCGACGGATCTACACTTTTCGAGACCTCTAGAATACAAAAAACTATTTTTAGTCTGACGTCTGTGTGTGTGTCTGTGTGTCTGTCTGTGTATCTGTCTGTCTATGCAGATTTTTATCCACTCTAACTGAAAAACTAATTGACCGAATTTCATAAAATTTGGTAGGTATGTCACTTGTGGTCGAATCCGGTGCTGATTAGTTTTGGGTACGATTCGATATAAAAGAACCCGCCTTTTTTTTAGAAATGGCCCGCAAAGGTTTTATCCACTCTAGCTAAAAATCTAATGGACCGAATTTCACAAAGTTTGGTAGATAAGTCGCCTGTGGGTCGCGCTAGTGCTGATTAGATTTTGGTACAATTCGGAAAAAATGACCTGCCCTTTTTGGCAAAATGGCCCGCAAAAATTGCCAAAATTTAAAATAAAGAACTACGTATGCTCAAATATATCCAATAAATACTCGTTTAATACGTAATTTTTAACGAAGAAAAGAATAAGACCAACCCCATTGCACTAGCACTAGCCGTTCTTGAGATATTTTAGTTTTTTTGTATTTTGCTACGCCATCTTTGAAAATAAGTCCAGTTATCAAATGAGAACGAAAATTGAATTAAAAGTGAATTAAATTTAATTAAAATAAAGATAACGTGGATATAAGTCTGCAGGGAAAGTCATGTGCTGCCCACATCAGATTTTCATTTTTTATTGAAGGTATTTAGAGCGAAAATAAGGAAAATGAAGCAAAAACTTATTTGAAAAGATATTTGTACTTTAATTTTATTTTAAATACTAAAATTAGTTTCGTGTATTAATCAATGGTAAAATAAATCGGTTACATTTCTATCTATTTTGTTCCCAGATACAAGCGTTCAAATTGTTCTCAATATTTGCAAATCTCTAATTTCATCTTAATACCGCGACCATTGCCATTTAAGCCAAAACAGCATATAAGATAACCAAGTAATATCAATCCTGCATAAAGCATTGATTATGCAACACTTTCCAACTGAAATGCAATTTTCTTTGCACATCTCTAAAACACGATACATCTAGTGCTGATATTTTTAAATTATCACATAACTTCAATAATTTATTTTACTTGAAAACTTCATCAAAACAAGAAATATTAACCATGCATAAAGCAATGATTATGGAACACTTTCCAACTGAAATGATATGTATTGATTTAGACATCTCTAAAATGCGATACATTCAGAGTTGATAATTTTAAAATTATCATAGTACAATAATTGGAAACTTAAAACTGCATGAAAAAAGGCAATGCTATAAAATCGCTTGCTATCTAAGTGAAATCAATGAGCATTCTATTCATATCACTTATATCCCATACTCCAGAGCTGAATAATTTTGCGTTAACAATTCAGCAATTCTTATACAACTCATCTCACAATCACTTGTTTTGTTTACATTTTGCATATGTTAAAATTAGGCATCGTTGTAGAAATAGTCAAAGTTGATTGATCATTTAAAATAAAAAATGCTGTAATTGAGTAAGCGCTGAATTTAGAAACACTGATAATATACAAAAATAAGGCGGTTTTAGGACGGATGCAACACTAAATTTTAAATATAAGAAAGATCAATCATGCATAAAGCATTGATTATAAAACACTATCTAACTGTAATTTTATATAAACATCTCTTAAATACGATACATTCAGATGCGATATTATTTTAATTATCGCAGAACTACAATAATTTATTTTACTTAGTAAATAGAAACCATGGAGGTAAAAGTACGTTCTAACTTCATGCTTTAAACTTCATTCAAACTTTCTTCAAACGACGTCATCAAAATATAAATCGTCAGGCTCTCAATGTAAAAGCTGTTAGCTGTTCATTCATATTTTTATTCTAGACTCCAGAGTTAAATAATTTTGAGTGAAAAAAATTCAGCAATTCTTATACCGCGCATCTTACAATCACGTGTTTACATTATACATTCATTAAAAAGTTAGGCTTCGTTGTAGAAATAATTAAAGATTGATGATCATTTAAACACATATATATTGCAATTGCGTTGTTTAAGAATATGGATGCACAGAAACACGCACAATTAAAGCGGTTTTAGGACGGATGCAACACTAAATATAAATTAAAAAAGAACTTTGAAAATCACGATTTTTACTCTGAGAAAAAAAGATGGATGCCAAATTTTATTTTGAAGTGGCTCAAGTGACCTCTTCATATTATATGGGTGTCAGTATTATTTTAATTTTTGTTTAAAAAACTAATGAACATATTTTGCTAAATATTTTTATATGTTTTATAAGATAATTTGAATATTTCCTAAATATTCCGAAGCAATTTGTGAATTTTAACTTAAAAATTATTGAAAAATGTTTGAAAAATTAGGTTTCATAGGGTTCAACGTATTTCATATTTTCAACCCGTGTTCAATCCAAAACTAATTGGGTGATAGTACGCATTCATTCACATCCCCATATGTCTTACAGACCGCTTCAACGACATCCAAAAATTTAACTTTGACAAAGTCATTTTTACAGGAGCTATGTTGGGAACATACATACAGACAGAATGAACAAAGTCATAAACACTTGCCAACTATGTTGCAAAGAGTTAAAAATGAACTTCATTCAAATGACGTCATCGAAATATTATATAATCGTATCGCTCTCTATGCAAAAGCAGTAAATATTTCATCCATATACTTTTCTTCCAGACTCAAAAATTTTGCGTGAAAAAAAAAACCCAGCAATTCTTATACAGCACATCTTGCAATCTCTTGTTTATATTCTGTATACAGTAAAATTAAGCTTCGTTGTACAAATAATCAAAATTTGATAATATTGCAGCAGCGTTGGTTGAATTTGCAGAATGTAGTTTGAAAATATAGCACAGACAAATATTTAAAAAATGAGGTCCCATAGGGTTTAATGTACTTCATTGTTTCAATCCTGGGTTCAATCCCAAACTAATAGGGTGATATTATATATTTATATTCCCATAATTCCATTAGGCCGTCTCAACAACTTACTAAAATTCATTTTGATCAAGTCATCTTTACGGCAGTTATCGTGCGAACGGACAGACAAACAGAATGAACAAAGTCATAACTACTTTTTAACTATGTTGTAAAGTGTTAGAAACGTGTATCTAAGTTTCGCATAAAAGATCATGCTGACAAAATGAATATGTCATACGAATCTTTCTATCTGTTTTACAATATACCTGCAATTTAAGATTATTTTTAATTTCAAAATAATTTTTATTCCACCTAGAATTATAATACATTAGACAAATCATTTTCTGTATGACAGTAAATATTTTCGCAATTTTAATAATATTTTTCATTTCTATTTTACGAAAGACTCGCCTGAAATCCAATCTCTCAACATCTCTTCAGATGAGCCGTGAGGAACGCACAGGGCAAATAAAAGATGCGTAATTCAAACAACGACTGATTTCTCCCTGTGGCCGTATGTTGAATTAATTGAAAGTATTTATTCAATTAAAGTACTTCAAGATAGGCTCACGGAAGATACCGGAAGGCAATTGAAATTCATTTTATCTGGAAATGTTTTCAATAAAATTATAAATATTTATGGAACACTATCGATGTTTTTGAAGATCTGAACATCACGTATCACACATTTTTGGAGCACACATCTATAATAACTGTCTAACGCGTTGTCAATAAAAAAGGCGTTGTTGATAAAAATGGATTTTCGTTTACGAAAAGTTTTGTCAGACATCCTAAAATACCTCTAGAATGACATAAAAAGCTGATATTTCGCATATTCAATGTATTAAACTCGGGGTAGAAATTAAAAGAAGCCACATTTGGTGAAAATGGCAATTCCCAGCATTAACCTTTTACTTACGGGCGGGAAAGATTCAATTCCAAACGAAAAACCTCTCAAAAGGACAGGTATTTGATATACCCTATCCCAAGCAGTTCCCTCTCCCTTTGCAGACATTGGGGCCCATGGACGCCAATGTCTGCAAAGGGAGCCAATTTTTTTTCTATCATTTCACTTTCCGAACGTTTCTGTGTTGTGCATCACCCTCTTAAATAAAATTTTTGAAAAATTATATTCTTCTTGAAAAATTATATTCTTCTTCAAATTTCAAGCCAAATTTCACAAAAGATGTGTTAGGATGTGATTTCATTTGTTAGTCAAATTGAACATTTTAGTGTGTGGCATCCCCTAGAATAACAAATGTTGGAAAACTGAAATTGCACACTTTCTTCCTTTCTAACTATCTACCCGTAAACCAAACTAAAGTCTCTATCTCATCCCGAAGCATGCTATTTCATCATTTTCCCTTTCGAACATTTTTCTCTGGAGCACCCCATAAACGAATAATTTTGAAAAACTATATTCGTCTTGGGCGTTTTTTTAATTATTAGTCAATATACCAAATTTCAATCTTGTATTAAATTTTAAAGGAGCTGTTTCTCATTTATTTGGCAAATCGGACATTTTGGTGTGTGCCACCTCATTAAGAAGAAAATATTGGACATCTGAAATTGCAAACATTCTTCCTTTCAAACGATTTACCCATACACTGAATTTGAAGTATCTATCTTATAGCAAAGAAGGATTTTTTACCGTTTCACTTTTCGAACGTTTTAGTAGAGCACCCTCTCTTCAGATCATTTTCAGAAAAAAACGATTTTTCCAGGGGGTCTTATCGAACGATTGCAAGCCTCTATTCGGGAAGTACCTGGAAAAGCAACACAGGCGGACAGCCAGACGACAATTGGCTATTAGTATATATAAATTGAGCAGAATTGAATAGATCATAATTAAATAGATAGAAGTTTATATTGGCACACTTTAATCATGGACATCCACCAAGGTATATAGAAGACTGATCTAAATAATATTATCGCACATACTATCTCTCTATATTAAAAAAAAGTAGCTGCCACTGCCGCCGCTGCTGTTTAATAAATTTCTCGGTTGTCGAGATTCTTTGCTTCGTACCGTAAAAAATATTGCATATAAAAATATGAAATTTCGTACACTTAAAGAAAAAGCTGTGGGAAAGACGCTTAAATAAACTGTATATATTGTATATTGTAGTTTAAGAAATATTTAATCTCAAAATCCAAGACAAAATATTTGAGCTGCGAGTTCGCGTCCTGGATAGACTAACATTGAAGACCACGAATTTTTGCAGGCATCTACCTACATGGGTGAATTTTTGCATGAGGGAGACCTTTTTTCAATTTCGATGCAGTTTCTGAGATATTTTACATTTTATGCACATCAGAGTGAACTAATTTTCGTATCGGCACGTCAAGCGATTTCTCTGTCTCGTACAGTAAAAACTATAACATTCAAAAATATGGAATTTCGTACATTTATAGGGAAATAATAGGGTGACACGATGAAATAAACCGTCTACTGATTAAAACTTTAGTTTGGCATGAAACAGCTCTTCAGTTTTTGGTTTCCCTGGACTAAGAAAAATCCCTATTTTTCTCAGTCCAGGGTAAAATCCCTATTTTTCTCTCCTGCGAAAAATAGGCAGGGATAAAAAATATATTTTGGCAAGTAGAATTTTTTAGGACAGATAGATATGAAGCGAGCATAGCGAGTAGGAGACGAAGCCTTCCGAAGGGGGTTTTGCGAGCGGAGGGAGCAGGGAGTAGAGCCCCCTACTCCATTAAATATAAATACATTTACTCCATTTTTTATTTATAATTGAACTTATGAATACACAATGACATTTTTTAGTATTTTCGTTCAAACCACTAGTGCTTGTTATCTATAATTCTAACCTATATATTGAAAATGGCTATATTTCATTCATTATGTGGAAACTTAAAGCTTTCATTGTAGGGAACTTCTTAACATGCCATTTGCAATTTTAGGTGTATATTTTTCTTAGAATCTAAACTCCAAATCGCCAAACGTGTCTTCCTCTCATATTATATCATATTTACATTTAATCAAATAACATTTTTATCCTTTTCATTTTCAAATTATTTTTTAGGGTTCCTGGATTACTGAAGATACCTTTAAATTATTTATGCCTCACTACTTAAATTTTGAAAATGCATTTTATTTTTTATTTACTTTCCATGCATTCATCTTCACAAGCTTAGAAAAATGTCATTTTGTGGTTTAGCACAGCAAGAGGAGAATGTGAAATTAAATTTTTAATACTGTTCAAAAGTACCTCAAGGGACGTATCAGTCAAATAAGATATATGTAACTAAAATCTCATTCGATATTTGCGGGTACATAAATTGAATAAATGGGAAATAATTATTTAACTAAAGCTCATTAATATCGTGTTCTTATGTTGCCTTAAGCTAAATTAATTACCTTCTGGATATATGCTTTAACAAGAAATACTATTCAAACAAATATAATTGTTTTTCTATCATTTTAGATAACAGAAATATTTGGTAAATTCAACATTTGTTAATTTTAATATATATATATATATATATGGCTTCTCATGGGATTCCTCTTGAGGTATTAATGTAGTGTTTATCTTTTATAAATATAAAATAAAGGTTTGTGTAAAATTTTAATCCGATGATTTTATTATAAATCACTATTTCAGCACATAAAATGTAACCATATGAAATTTCAAAAGTTGAAATTAATTTTCAGTGGGGATTTCGTATCGACACTAAATCCGCATATGGAGTCTACAGTTTCATTTTATTCTATCTATGAGTCAAAGAGTCATGGACATTGTTTAAGCTCTAAATATATATTATAAACTTTAAATAGACAGTATTATATCGCCTCACACAGCATTCAATTGTTAAAAATATAAAATGAACATTTTATGTGGACTGCTAATAAGTACCAGTAATATTGATAAAATATATTCCTATATAAAAGTTGTTTTCGTTTAGATATATATTGTACTTCTCCAGAATTTAACCAGAACGCTGCACCTAATATCAGGACGCAGCTAACAAGTAGTAAAAATATAAGTAGAACAGACGGTTATATATATACATGATGTGTATATACACTACGTGATAGTGAAAATGAGACACCAAGAAGGAATGGATAGAAAAACATGCAAATTGCAGAGGCGTCTGTGCTATTGGGTCGCAGGGTAGACGCAGAACCCCCAGTTATGTAAATGATACGAATTGCTCGGCTGTCCTGCACACGTCGAGTGAGATATAAGGGAAGGAACCTGCAGAATCGGTAATAGTCGCATCGCTTTGTCTACCCGGGAAATCATTTTGTAATTTTATTATCTCAGAGGAAACGTGTAGTAGCAGAGAATGCCAGGCCGCAGCCAATCTAGGCAGTTCCAGTAGACTGAAGATTTCACAAGGGGTATCGTGGTCGGACTCAAAAGAGCAGGTTGGTCCATACAAAAAACATCAGCGGAAAGCCACCTACACGCGTCCATGAGGCACAGATTGAGGGGAAGATGGTTGGAACATGGGAATGTGTCACGTTTGAGGGGTACTGGTACGGCCAGAGCTACGTTAGCACGCGTGGACTGACGCTTTCTCCGGCAAGAGTAGGCGGTCCAGCAGATCACTTCCGTCGCCTTTTTGTTTCATGTGCAGGAGACCCTTGATGTCTCCATATCGACCAGGACAATTATCTGCCAATTGTTAGCCGGCGACCTGCACCCATGGTTCCCGTTAAGAAGACTGTTATTCACCCAATACTACAGACACCTACGTTTGAATGGTGTCGGGATAGAGCCAGGTTGACGGCGGTATGGCACAGGATCGTGTTCTCAGACGAATCACGTTTATGTTTCAGCAATGAAAGCCACCGTGTGCGAGTCTGGCCCCCAACCTCGTAACAGATCCAATCCGGAAGCATCTGTGGAACGCCAGACCGCACGACAACGCGGCATCATGCTTTTGGGCGCCGTCGTCTACGATAACAACTCACCTCTGGTCCGTATCGAGGGCACTATAGTGGCGCGACGATACGTGAATGACGTGCTGTGGCCGGTGACATTGAACACGTATGGTACGTGATTGGATGTCGCTTGCGTGCTCTGCCATCGATGCGTTTAGAAGACGAACACTGGCTAATGATTGACAGGGAATAGGCAGCATCCCTCAGGACGATATCCGCACTCTCATTGACTCGGTGCCTAAACGTGTTGATGCTTGTGTCGCCGCACCTGGTGGTCCTACAACTAACTGATCAGACGGTGTTATTGCTCAGTGTATCTTGTTGCAATAAATATCACTTATTGTTCGTTGCTGTCTCTCTCTGTTTGCTGATTTTCACAACTTTCGAAAGTTATTTGCCTGCTGCATCAAGATATCTATAATTTAAGGCACCAAATTATATAGGAAATGGTTACACGAGGTAAAAAACAAATAAAACTCCCTTATTTAATTATACACAGCTCTCTTGAAAATTATCAAGTACGATAAGATTGTGTTTTTGCAAAAGGTAAAGCATATCTATAAAATATATAGTCTTTACATATCTTTAATCATCTCAACTCGGGGAATAACAAAAATGTATACCCAACGTGTTAACAGTTTCGGGATATTCTAAGGCCAGAGAGAGAAAATTCGTTTCTTGACATTTTAATATTCTTTGAAGCTGCGCACATCGGAATTTTCCAACTTCTCTGAAAGTGTATTTAACAGCATTTTTTTCAGATTTGCCACACATCCTCAATATTATTATTAGAACTGGAATGAAGATACGAATTTATTCGATATAGGTGTGCAAATATACCCTGCCTGTTATATAAATGAGTAATCTTCTTTCTCAATTTGCGAATGCAGTGAAATCATAGCGCATTTCGGAGATCATATAAAGATCGGAATTCACACATCTAACGACAACTATTGTTATCTCATTTTCTTCAACAATAATTAATAGCTCGACGTCAACAGTAACAGAAACTGTCAGACAGCTAAATGGAGACCTGTTCTGCCACACGGCTTCCAGGTTTGAATCTCCATCGCTGAGAGTCGCCCGCAGACGACCCGGCTGATGTCCAGAAGAGGAGAAGTGGTCTAAAGCAAGGCCGAAGAACCAAGGCTAGACAAATGCCAAAACTGGACAAGCTTCTTATGGACCCTTGACCACACACACCACGCCCAGAGAGCAGCCAAGATATGAGAACAGAGCCCTGGGCGCCCCTGCCGGGAATTTCTTAGCAGAGACGTCCCGGGCAGCCTCCTACTCCAACTGGAGAAAGTGAGGCTCTACGAGAGGTGCGTGAACGACATAATTACGACTGCAGTGACCGCCCAAAGTTCCAAAAGGAAAGCCATACTTACGGCTACAAAAGTATTTAAGTCATGATTTGCAGAGGATTCCAACTTTCTACCCCTCGGTAGTTATGCAGAGGCAGTATGCAACTTAAAGATGCGCCGTCGTAACCCGGACTTATACCCGTACTGCCGGGTTAGCTTAACCTAGAAAAAAAAAGAAGAGAAAAAGAAAAGAAAGGCGAAAGAAGAGGTTAAAGCCAGAGCCGGGAAGGGCCCAGAGAGGTCACGGCAAGGGAGGATAATTTGACAGAGGAAGAAGATTATTTTAATTTGAGACCCGGGAGGAGAGGCTTAATAGTCTACTACCAAAGGGAAGATACTATGCTGAAGACAAGAGGAAGATTAACTATTCAAGAGAAACAATAGATTACAACTACTGAATAACTAATTAAACTAAGGGAACCTAATAGTACTAATTAATGACTAGCCTAAGCGAAAAGGGCAGGGAAAGGGAAAAGATCCCCAAAGCCAGGGGAAGACACCAGGAAGACCCTTAAAACAAAGAAAGGGGAAAAACCAGGGAGGAAAGTGGTGAGCCTGGGATGAGAAAGCAAAATAACCACTGGACAGAGAAGGGAGAGCCTTAAAGACTAAACTATGACTAAACTATAAACTAATACCGCTTACCCTGGAACTGGACCGCCCGACGCTGGATCTGAAAGGGAAGGGTTAAGGACTGGGGACCCCCGAGGGGGCCCCGACAGTCAACCGCCTACCAAATACCACCTGAGGCAGGCCGTCCTGTGCCTGGGAAGATGAAGTCTTCTTTCTAGGGAAGGGGGGAGGACCTTTTTGTCCATGGGGAGAAAAGCCTTGTGGGACAGTAACAGAAACTGTGTAAGTTCGAGAAATAATGTATCGCCTAGTTTGAAATGGCGCCTTCAATTAAGCGTGGATAGATGGTCAGCTGGGGTAATTTTGCCACTTTGGTAGAAGATATATAAAAATGAAATACTGTTAGTTGCAGTGTATTCAAGCGGCAGCACTGCAACAGAAATTACTTTATAGAAACATGAGTGCAACGTCTGTATAATAGTGGGAGGAGTCAGAAACTTACCGAGGGCTAGAGTATTGACAATCCAAACGAGTTGCTTCGTCTACACGTTATAGGTGTCAACACATGCAACTCGAAGGCGATTTTATAATAGAGACTGAATTCTTAATTTTCCTTAAGACTATTCGTAATACTGTCTGCAGTAGTGACGGGTTCTAAAGCGTCCAAACGTCATCCTGATATGTTAAGTATTAGATCCTGCTCCTGTTTGGGAGTGTATGACAATCGTGTTTGCGTATAGTCAGGTGATTACTTCAATCATGTTTAAGTTTTTTAGCATCACTAAACTTCGAAATTGTTTGGATAGTCTGAAGAGTTATCTCGTATTTAGGCAGTTTCAGTTTCTGGTAGTGCTTTGTAGTACTTTAACAATTAAAAAAATCGAGCCTAAAGTTGTATTATTTATGCTATCTCACATTCTGGGAAATTTTTGACCATGATAACACCTGAAGATACATAAAACCTACATCTAAAGTGTAGATACTGTCGCATGATCAACCTATCCCTCTCACCAGCCTAACAGTTGCATTTGTGTGGTCTATTAAACAAGTTACAGAACGCTGGTGGAATCTGAAACAAGATAAACATTCAATTTTTTTACTATATTTCATACCCTTTATTCGCAAGCGACATAATTAGAAGAATAATCAATACGTTGCATTTAGTGATTGCAATACCGGACAAAAAATGCAATACCGGTATTCGGTATCTTTTTAAACTTTATACCGGAATACCGGTATTAGGAATTTTTTCAAAAAAGGTACAAAAACATAGTTGTTTCTTTTATATATTTATTAATTTTATTCCAAAAATACATAAACTATAAAAATATAAACACGTTTGTTATGTGCAAATATAAAATAAAGGAACAGATGTTTTTAATAAGAGCAGTAAAATAATAATTTATAACATTAGAAACAAAAAATATTTATAAAGAAACAAAATATACAGTATTGTTATTAAGAAGAGTAAATATCACATACAAGTCATGTTATAATATTTATTAATAGAAAAAAGCAACTAATTTATTAACTGCATATTTTTGAAATGTGATCCTAAAACATAATTCATCTACTGAACTGGCATTAAACCCGGAACGTATTTTTGTGCACAGATTACATGTAATTGAGAATGCTCATTCTGCATCCACGCTGGTTGAATGACATGAAGGTGGGTGGCTCCAGAAGAGCTCAGCACATCGACCAGAGGTCTATTGTACTACCCCAACAGGCGAAGATCCTTAAGAAAAGGGACCAGTAGCCGAAGCAAAAATCAGCAGGCACTTGACTGGAATGTCATACAACTCCCAGGGTTCGATCACATGTCGACCCAAGTGTTCGAACCTATGGACGGAGAACACCTCACATTCACAGATAATGTGCACGGCAGTTTCTTCACTATATTTGCAGCCTCTGCAAAGCGAATCTTTCGTGACACCCGTAATATAAATGTGTCTTTTAAGGGTACAGTGTCCAGTAAGGAGCCCGACAGCCCATCTGATGCCAGTTCTACTAAGCCTGAATTATTCCTTCTGACGTATGCTAGGGCAATTGCAGTTGAGAATTTTCGCCAGCATTTGGCCCTTAGTATTACGCCCGTTTTGGCACTGAAGCTTTCGGAAGATGGCATAGACAGTTCTTCTAGTTAGCTCATTGGGAACACCCAAAGCAGGCTCAGGACCAACAAAATGAATACTTGAACCTTTCCTAGCCAATTCATCAGCCAGCTCATTTCTTGGAATGCCCGAATGTCAAGGCACCCAGTAGCGTATGACCTTATTATTGTTAGCAATATTACACAGTGCATTATAGCACTCCCAGACAAGGGAAGACGTCATAGTAGAAGTTCCTAAGGCCATAAGAGCAGCTTGACTATCAGAACAGATAAGAATCTGGTTGCTCCTATAATCCACGCTGGTTGGTGGTACTGTTAATAATGAGCGATATACTTCCTCTAAATATTTGCCTCATCTTTTAACAACTCGGTCTCTCGTCTGGTGGTTTTGGATAAAGCAATTTTTTCGATTACATTTGTATTATTGTTTGTGGCAATGTTTTTATTCATAGCTAATTGTAATTTCTTCTCGAGAGACAATTCTTTTCCGATATTAACATCAACATCATCTTCAACGAATTGCTATGGATAGGTCTGTGTTTTCTTTTCATAAAGGTTTTTGTGGAAATTTACGACGAACTTAATTAAATTTGACCTCGTTAGCTTCTTTTCTTCATTTTCGTTTTCTTTTTTAAAGTCGTTATAATTATGTAAATACCTTAAAATATTTTCTAGTTTACTGTGAATTTTCTCTATGCGAATTTTCAATGCACTGTACAATTCCTCAGATAGTGGAGTGTCCTGATCTTTAAGTGATTGCTGAGGAGCTTCAGAGAACCAATAGGAGCTTCAGAGAACTGCGCCTATGCACGGAGATGTTAGTTTAGAATACGATCTCGTCTAGTAATTCGTATTATTAGAATATTAAACTCTAAGTTATAGTTCATGCGGGAATTGAACTACGCCTGTGCAGGGAGTGTTTTATTTTACAATTTTTATACGTATTTTTAAAAATATGTATTTCAAATAACAGTAGATGTCCAATAAGTTAAATTAAACCCTTTAATAAAAATATTTATTATAGCTAATACCGAAAATACCGGTATTTTACCTTAGCAAAAACAGGTTTCACGAAATGCCGGTATTTGGTATACCGGTATTGCAATCACTAGTTGCATTGTTTGCTTTTATGTTTTTTCAGCTCTGAATTAAACTTTCCACTTTATACATCACATATTATAATATTGCATATTATTATACCTGCCCAGTTTAGTAGTGATATTGCTGTTGCTTTTGTATATAACGAATTTTATTTCACACAATGTTTATATATATTATATTTAGAATTAAACTGATTGACTATAAGAATTGATTATATATTATATTAAAATTTATTAGAAACAATTTATTAGATGCAGTTTCAGACAATATTTAAACTTAATTTGTCTTGCCTTGAATCACCAGTTTCTATTTCAACGACACTGCACTTATGATTTTAACTGGAAACCAAATGAAAATATTCAACTTGTCAAAAATGTTTCACTGAATAATTGAACTTATATCATTTGTAATTGTTTCTATAGCATTCAGAATTAATTGTGCTAGTGATTTGTGGTAGATTACATATCTATCACAAAGCTTTGGATTTCGAGGAAAAATCTCACAACTCCTGTGATCTCTGCATAGAAACGTGTTTGAATTAAAAATAATATAAATCTATATATACTAATTGCCAAGTGTCTGTCTGCCTGTCTGTCTGTCCGTATGTCTGTCTGTCTGTCTGTACATATGTCTGTCTGTATGCATGATACGCTTTTTTAGGCACTTCCCGAATATATAGAGACTTGCAATTTGGTACACGGCTCAGTCGTTCGATAAAACCCCCTGGAAAAATCGAATTTTTCGAAACGTTCTATAGAGGGGGTGCCCCACACCTAAACGTCCGAAAAGTGAAATGATGGGAAAGCATTCTTTGCGATGAGATAGAGACTTCCAATTTGGTAAATAGGTAAATCACTCGAAAGGAAGAGAGTGTGCAATTTCGGATTTCCGATATTTTCTACTTAAGGGGGTGCCGCAGACCAAAACGTCCGAAAAGTGAAGTGATAGGAAAGTATGCTTTGCAATGAGGTAAAGGCTTCAAATTTGGTGTATTGGTAAATCGTTGGAAAGGAGAAAGAGTGCAATTTCAGATTTCCAATATTTTCTACTTAATGGGGTTCCGCACACTAAATCGTTCGAAAAGTGAAATGACAGAAAAGTATGATTTGCAATGAGGTAAAGGCTTCAAATTTAGTGTATGGGTAAATCGTCCGATAGGAAGAAAGTGTGAAATTTCAGATTTCCAATATTTTCTAGTTAAGAGGGTGACGCACACCAAAATGTTCTATTTACAGAATAAATGATAAAATGATCCTTTAAAATTTAATAGAGGCTTGTAATTTGGTATATGAGCTAATCATTTGACGGAAACACGCAAGACGAATATAGTTTTTCAAAAAAGAAATCGAATTTCGAAAAGTGAATTGATAAAAAAACATGCTTCGGAATGAAATAGATATATCAAATGTGGTGTAAGTGTAGAGAGTTTGAAAGGAAGAATGTTGTTGTTGAGACCCAGACCGTCCAACCTACCAGAAAGGTGTAAGGTAACTGTATGGACGGCCGGGAAGTGCCACCCAATTTAGACCGGAACCCAGTGGGGGAGGCATCCACAGGGACCGTACCCTCCTTCCCCTACCACCAACCTCTCGGAAGGACTTACGGACCCACATGTTTAACGTGATCGTTCTCCGCATGAACACGGCGGCATTTGTGGTAGCGTGCAAATCTAGCGCGCAAACCACGGGGATACCGCACCCGAGATGGCCAACAGCACGCGGTGTTCCGAGGTGGTCACCCACCAAGTACTAACCGCGCCCGATGCTGCTTGACTTCGGTGATCTAACGAGAACCGGTGTTTTCAGCACGGTACGGCCGTTGGCCCTGAAAGGAAGAATGTGTGAAATTTCAGATTTCCAATATTTGCTACTTTAAGGGATGCGCACACTAATATGTTCGATTTTTCGAATAAATAAGAAACAC